>CM038675.1:723985016-725188936 GCA_021605145.1 Aegilops bicornis
GCGGCGACGCAGCTGGTGAGCCGACGCACATCCTTGATCCTCTTAGGCGCCTCACTCTGTTCAATAGCCTTGATTTTGTCTGGGTTTGCCTTGATCCCGCGTTGCGACACAAAGAATCCGAGAAGCTTGCCGGACAGAACACCGAAGACACACTTCTCGGGGTTCAGCTTAAGGTTGATCTTGCGCAGGTTGGCAAATGTCTCTTGCAGATCTTGCACAAGAGTTGCCCCGTCCTTTGTTTTGACCACTATGTCATCCATGTATGCCTCCGTATTTCTATGGAGCTGGGGTTCAAAACCAATTTGGACTGCTCTTGCAAACGTCGAGCCAGCACTCTTCAACCCGAAAGGCATCCGGAAAAAGCAATACGTACCACATGGGGTGATGAATGATGTCTTCTCTTCATCTTCTCTTGTCATGAAGATTTGGTGGTAGCCCGAGTAGGTGTTGAGGAATGACAACAGATCACGCCCGGCCGTGGAGTCGACAATCTGGTCGATGCGCGGCAGCGGGAAGGGGTCCTTAGCACAAGCCTTATTGATATCTGTGTAGTCAATACACAGCCTCCACCTCCCATTTGCCTTGCGCACCACTACCGGATTGGCCAACCATGTCGGATGGAGCACTCCTCTTACCAAACCCGCCGCTTCCAACTTCCTAATCTCCTCTGTGATGAACTCCTGCCTCTCCAGAGCCTGCTTTCTGACCTTCTGCTTGAAGGACCGCGCATGAGGACAGGCAGCTAGGTGGTGCTCAATCACCTCCCTGGGAACACCGGGGATGTCGGATGCTTGCCATACAAACACGTCGACATTCGCCCGCAGGAAGGCGACGAGCGCGCCTTCCTATTTGCTGTCGAGGGTGGAGCCTATGGTGAAAGCTCCTCCCGTGCCATCCTCCCTGACGGACACCTTCTTGGTCTGCGGTGGCTCAGCTCTGGGTTTCTTGTTCTTGCCGGTAGAGCTCTACATCGTCCTCGACGGTAGCACAACACTCCAAGGAGGTGCGCTTGCGGAGTGGAGTGCGAGAGGTCTTGCCGGCTTCTTCTTCCCTCCCGGGGCTTCAGCGCCGGAGCAAGTAATTTTAGTGGCAGCCGCTGCAGAATCGCTTCCTGGTAGAGTTGGTCGGCGCAAATCAGCGCGTCCTTCTTGTCGGAGGGGACGGAGATGATGGTCAATGGTCCGGGCATCTTTAGCATGTTGTAGGCGTAGTGCGACGCTGCCATGAACTTGGCTAGTGCCGGGCGGCCGAGGATCCTGTTGTAGGGCAAGGGGACCTCGTGCACGTCGAAGACGATCCTCTCCGTCCTGTGGTTCAACTCCCCTCCAAACGTCACGGGCAGCGTGACCTTCCCCTTTGACTGGCTCCTCCCCGGATTGACCCCTTCGAACGTGCCCGTTTCCTCGAGGTCTCCATCAGGGATTTGCAGCCTTTTGATCACGACGGGCGAGATCAAGTTCAGGCCGGCCCCGCCGTCGACCAACATCTTGTTGACCTTGAGGTCGCGTATCGTTGGCGAGACCAACAACGGCAAACACCCAACCACGGTTGTGCGGTCAGGGTGGCCTTGGCGTCGAAGATGAGGGGTGTGTTGGACCACTTCAGCGGCTTCTGAGCATCGAACGACGGCTCCGCTGCTGTAATCTCACGCGCCCACTGCTTGAGCTGGCGGTGAGAACTATGCAGCAAGGCGCCACCGTCGACGGACATGGCCTCTGCAGCCTTCTGGAACTCTTGCTCTCCGGATTCTTCGTCCTCGTCATGATCATCGTCTTCTTGCTTCTTGTCACGGCCCCGGGCGGGCCTCTCTTGCTGGTTGTCCTTGTCGCGGTGGCCTCCTTGTCCGCCACGCTTCTTGCTGGATCCCTCGGCACCGTCCTGGCCCTTCTCCTTGTCCCGCCTCTCATACTCGGCCTTTTGCTTTTCAGTAAGCAGTTTGACTTGCCGGAAGTTCTGGAGGCCGTGGCTCTTGGTGCGGTGGATCTTGCAGTACTGCTTGCCGGAGCCCCCTGGCTTGTCGGCAGCTACTAAGGCCCGGCAGGCGATGCACCTGGCAATCTCCTTGCCGGGGTCGTCTGCCTTGACCTTCTTGGCAGCGCTGGTGTCGTCAGACCCTTCAACGGCAAGCACGGCCTTGCCCTTGCGTTTCCTGTTGCGACGCCGGCCCTTCTTCGTCGGGGAGGCGGTGTCCTCATCAGTAGAGTCAGTTTCCGCCCCGGCGTCCTCGCCGTGGTACTTCCTTCCCTCTTCAGCCCGGGCGCACCTATCGGCCAGAACATAGAGTTCGGCCACAACCTTAACCTTGGTCATCGCTAGCTCTTCGCGCATCTTGCGGTTGCGCACGTTCTGATGGAACGCACTGATCACAACGGCGGGATGAACGTCGGGGATGTTGTACTGCACCCGGCTGAATCTCTGGATGTACTTGCACAGGGTTTCCCCTTCCTTCTGGGAATGATATGTAGATCACTGGCCTGGCCATGAGCTTGGTGGCCTCCAGTGAAGGCACCAACGAACTCATGGCACAGATTCGACCAAGAAGAAATGGAATCCGCCGTCAAGCGCATCAACCAAGACATAACATTGGGCTTCAGTGCCACCGGGAAGTAATTGGCAAGCACCTTGTCGTCGCGAGCTCCGGCAGCCTGCATCGCGATGGTGTAGATGCTGAGGAACTCGGACGGATGGGTCTTGCCAGTCCGAGTTCCTCAGCATCCGTCTGAGTTCGAGTTCGCGACGAGGCAGGGCGACGGCGCTGGGGCAGATGCGGTGCGGCGACGACGGCGGGGGCAGACGGCGGCGAGTTCCTCAGCATCCGGAGGGTCGTGGTCGGGGAGGCGGTCGGGGAGGCGGTCGGGGGCAGACGGTCGGGGAGGCGGAGGCGACGGCGAGGTCGGGGAGGCGGAGGCGACGGCGAGGTCGGGGAGGCAGGGGCGGCGACGGCGAGGTCGGCGAGGTCGGCGAGGTCGGCGAGGTCATGAGGCAGGCGGCGGCGACAGCGGCGAGGGCGGGGGACGGCGGCGACGAGGCGAGGCGGCGATGGGGCAGATCGGTGGCGATGGTGACGACGGCAGGCGTGACGTGGCGGCAGCGTCAGCGGCGTCGGGCAACTGGCGGCGTCGGGGAGGTTAGGGCAAATGGGCGATGAATCTGAAATTTCCCAAGTGTTATCTTATATAGCAAGGGCATTAGTCCCGGTTCGTGGCACGACCCGAATAATGCCTTTAGTCCCGGTTGGTGCCACCAACCGACCAAAGGTCGCCGCTTCCCGCCTTTGGGCTGCTGAAATTTGGGCTTTGGTCGGTTGGTGGCACCAACCGGGACTAGTGGGGCATTAGTCGGTTGGAGCCACGAACCGACTAATGCCCTTGCTATATAAGAAAACACTTGGGATATTTCAGATTCATCGCCCATTTGCCCTCAACCTCCCTGACGCCGCCAGTTGCCCTGACGCTCGACGCCTGTCGCCGCCGCCACACTGCCGTCACCATCGCCGTCGCTCACGCCTGTCGCCGTCGCTCACGCCATTGCCGCCATTGCTGGGCCTCATTGCCGTCGCCAAGACCGTGATCGCCTGCCTCTGCCGCCCTGCCTCGTCGCCGCCGCCTCATGACCTCGCCCGACCTCGCCGACCTCGCCGACCTTGCCGTCAGCAGCCCCTCGCCTCCCGACCTGCCGTCGCCTCCGCCTCCCCGCCGCCTCCGTCGCCGCGACCTCCCGTCGCCTCCGCCCACAAGTGAGCCTCGCCAAGACTGCCCGCCGCCGCCGCCATGATTTTTTTCATAAATGTTAATGATTTTTCATAAATGTATATATATTGATGTATGGATATATGTATGATGCTTTTTTGCAGTGTTGATCTAATGTTTTTTTCTGCATATATATGTGATTTTTGCAGTGTTGATCTAATGTTTTTTTTCTGCATATATATGTGATTTTTTCTGCATATATAGATATGATCATATATATGATGTATGCATGGATCGATGTGGATGGAATATGATGTTTTTTTGTTCATAGAATATGATGATTTTTTATTCATAGATTTTATTTTGTTCATTAGAGAGAGGCGGGGACGCCGAGGAAGTTGTACTTGTTTAGAGTTAGGGTCACGAGGAAGAAGGAAAATAAGGAAAAAGAATAAAAGAGGAAGAAGGAAGAAGGAGAAGAAGAGGAGAAAAAAATAAGGAGAGGAAGTAGAAGAAAAAAGGAGAAGCCAGTAATAGAGCCATTAATCAAGTCTTTTGCTCTTAAGAAGATGGCAGAACTATTCAGGAATTGGAAGAAAGACCTCAATACGTATGTCGAAAAAAATGAGACACCAGAATTCACGGCAAATATGAGAAGATCAGAGATGATCGCCCGCATTTGTGGCCTACAAGACATCGGAAAAGAGTAAAAAGAGGTCAGCGACAAACAAGAGAAATGCTGCGAAGAAGAAGCTTCATCATCGCACGGGGTCGTGGCTACCTCATAGCCCGCCTAAGTGGTCCAAGGCTGAGAATGATCTCGCTTGATAAAGGGATCGAACCGAGACAATGAACTGGCCTCGACTGCTGCCGGACTTGGTTCTTCGGGCCATGGATCCTTGGACCCTATAACGGGAAGTGCATTTGGACGGACGAACAATTGGACATACCAGTCAAGAGGCTTAAGCATTATATCGAAGCAACAAGCAGCAAGGGAAGTTCGTTCCAGACAGGAGAAGGACGAGCTCACAATGGCCCTCGAACTCTGAGCACCTGGACGGACACGAGGCACGCCAGCTCCCTTTCGTGGAAGGCTGGATTTCGGACGCAGGGGGTTACAAAACCCATGAGAGGAGGAAGAAACTGGAGCAGAGCCTAATGCAAAGGCGCTGCACGAAAGGGTAATGGGGCTAGAGGAACGAGAAGAGGAACGAGAAGCAGCCGATCACAACAAACGACTCCGCCAAGCTTCCCCGGTTACCCCGCCATCTCGGCGGAGAAGCGGCGTGGCTTCCACCGAGCTGCTTCACCAGAGCAAAGCATGCCTTGACGGCTCCTGCCAGCTATCCCGTGGATGCTATCACGGATGCTTTGAAAGTTGCCACCTTATGGCGCAATGGAGCAATTTAAAGGTCAAGGCGGTTGTTGGCTCTGCTTATCCCACTAAACCCGACTCAACTTTTCACCGCCGCCGATTCCGAAGGATATGCTAAGGTGATGGTCGATGAAATAACGGAGGGATTTGAGGAGCTCCGGCTTGACCACCCTACCGGTGAAGGGAGTATCGGCCGGGTTCTCGCTCAAGACTCCATGCCTATGGCGGAAGGATCTCATCAACCTTCCGAACTGACGCCTCCGCCTCCTCCTCCTCCTCCCGGCGAGTCAGGCACTCCGCCTCCTCCACCGCCTCCTCCTCCTCCTCCGGCGAAGTCAGGGGCACTCCGCCTCCTCCACCGCCTCCTCTTCCGGGCGAGTGACGATCAGGGCACTCGGCCGGCTCCTTCTCCGGCTGCGTGGCGGCACTCCGTCTCCTTCTCCGCTGCTCCGGCGCGTCGCAGCCAGCCTCCTCCTTCTCCGCCTCGTCGGCAAGGGCGGAAGAGACCCGCCGCCGCTCCGGCTGCTCCGGTAGCGTCGTAGTCCTTCTCCTCCGCCTCGTAAGCAAGGAAAGAAGACATCCGCCTGCTCGCTCTCGCCGGGCGTCTAGCAAGACGCCAAAGGTGGGAGGAGATACAGATTCGGTCCTTCTCTGAAGACTCTAGAGAAGTTACCGTACGAGAGGAGCGAGGAGGAAAACACGAAGATCGCGCAGACCAACGTGGATGACTGGTTTCAAGGGTTGAAAGCAAAGAGACATCCACCTCCGGAGGAGAAGGTAGATCCGTCAAAGCGAAGCGCACTCGCTGCCCCGACAAAACCACCCAAGTCTCCGCCGAAAGGCAACTATGAGCGCATTATTGGAAAGGCATTTGCCGAGGCGGAGAGATCGGGAAGTACTTGTCGCTGATCAAAGGATGAAAGAACGACGAGCTGGGAAACAAATTGCCCAGCTCGGCGAACAAGCGAAGGAATCGTGCCCCCGCTCAAGGTGCTGCTAGCGACATCGTCGATCCGAGGATGGTGCCGGTTATGGAAATCCTAAAGATTACTTGCCCGACGATGTACAATTTGATTTCTTGGAGGTGCAGATACAAAGATACGAGTACGGGAAGCCTCTCGTCAAAGATGAAAGCTCTCTAACAACGATGATGCGAAGATTGCATGATTGGTACATGAAAACCTGCAAAGAGTCTCGACGGAGGAATACTTTGTATTTGAGAGTTAAAGGAGCATGACCTCCTTGGAATTGAACTGCTGCCTATTCCATTTGAGGAGTTCTATCAGTTTTTCAATAAATTGGCCATCGATAAAGCAACGGTCACCTGCCATCGTCTGTAAGTAGTACTACTTCTGTCATTAAGTATCTCTATATAACTCAGCTCTTTCATTGCATGTATTTATAAATATCCTCACTATATTATGCAGATTGAAGATCGCAGAAATGAAGAAAAAACAAGTGGGTGATATTGGGTTCATTAACACATATCTCATCGATGCAAATGAGGTTAAATATCGTGCCAAGGAAACCGAGGCCAACTTGCTACGATCGTTGGAAATAAATGAACACAAAATACAATACTCTTTCCTTACAACTACACGTGAGTGTTACTTGTCTTGTGGCATATTCGGTTTCCCTTATTTAGTCCAGGTTATAGAAATGTAATATTGATGAGTTATGCATGCGCGCAGGTTCCACTATATTCTCCTAGAGATTAAGCTTGAGCAGGAGTAGTAACTGCCTTTAGACTCGAGACGAAAAGATCCCAAGGAGTATGCGAAATGACCAAATGCTCGAGAAGTAAGTTAAATCGATCATTATCCACCATATCAGCAACTTTGTTCATTTTGATATCAAGTAATTGTTTTCTTTGTATGGCAGGGCTTGGGGAAAATTCACCAAAAAGCTCCGGACTACCAAGAAGCTGCAATTTAGACACCAAAGTAAGTACTATATAGTAGCATATTCCACGCCAAGATCTCCTAGTGATTCAAGCGCTAGTTTCATCAATACCATTTAGCATGTGCTTGCTATATATAATTATCAGTTTGATTGACCTCTGTTTCTTGTAAAGTGGTTGTGGCAGGAACAAGGGAATGATTTCTGTGGATACTACGCTTATGCAGTCCATCCGCCACACGACACTGTGAGAGGGGCTACTCCGACAAACAATTTGAAATGCGTAAATAAAAATATTCACAATTTTATTTTATTACCATCATTTGTGTTGAGTTTCATTCATTCATATATATATATATATATATATATATATATATATATATATATATATATATGTATTGACCCTTTCTTAAAATTAGATGTTTCGCAAATGGGATGAACTCCTAGCACCAGATCGCATGCGAGCCATTCAAGAGGAATTGGCGGCATTCTTTCTTGACTATGTGATCGCTGAAGACGGGGAATACCATGTGGACCACGCGTCCGTATTTTAAAAGATAATTATTGTATATATGTAGCCGGTAGCGTCGGATAGATATACGAGAACTTGTTGTTCGACCAATCTCTCGGAGAAGGAGAGGTGGTCGATATCACTTCTCTCTGTATGCATATATATGTTCATGACGATCTTCTGCTTTGCTTAATTACTAGCTAGCTAGCATGTCTAGTTAGTCCTTTCTATAATGCATGTATAGTACGTAGCGTCGACCAAGCACGGACAAAAGAAAGGACACTTTTCTCTATTAATTAGCTAGCTATAGCACAATATATGGACCACCTAAATTAACCCCCAAAACCCCCAAACCCCCTCTTTTGAAAAAAAAAAACAAAACCAGAGCCAAAGAAATGTCGACGCTGGATGTTTATTGGTCCCGGTTGGTGCCACCAACCGGGACCAAAGGCCCTCCCCGCCTGGGCTCACGGACAGTGCCACGTGGAGGTTTGATCTGTCCCGGTTCTGGATAGAACCGGGACTAAAGGGTGAGGGTATTAGTACCAACCCTTTAGTCCCGGTTCACGAACCGGGACTAAAGGCCCTTATGAATCGGGACTATAGGCCCTTTTTCTACTAGTGGCACGCCCTACCCCCTGGGCGCGCCCCCTGCCTCGTGGGCTACCTGGCAGCCCCCCGATGCCCATCTTCTAGTATAAGGTGTCTTTCGCCCTGGAAAAAATCAGAAGGAAGCTTTCGGGACGAAGCACCGCCGTCTCGAGGCGAAACCTGGGCAGAACCAATCTAGGGCTCCGGCGGAGCTGTTCTGCCGGGGAAACATCCCTCCGGGAGGGGGAAATTGTCACCACCATCATCACCATCGATCCTCTCAGTGGGAAGGGGTCAATCTCCATCAACATCTTCACCAGCACCATCTTCTCTCAAACCCTAGTTCATCTCTTGTATCCGATCTTTGTCTTCAAACCTCATATTGGTACCTATGGGTTGCTAGTAGTGTTGATTACTCCTTGTAGTTTCACTACAAAAAAAAGACACATCCGTGACATTTTGGGCCGAATGAATTTTTTTCTGTCATACATATGACACTTCTATGACGATAATTGTGACAAAACCCGGTATCATCATAGATGTGGTGGGCTCCTACTTCTATGACAAAAAATCATGACAGAAAATGGGATTTTCGTCTTGTGCGGGCCGGAGACGCAGCTGCATGACATTCTTTGGGCCGTCCATGACGGAAAAAACCGTTGTAGAAGCGAGGGGGAGGAAAATATCGGGCAGTTGCCTGTTACGGTGGGAGGTCGGGGGCCGAGCGATGCGCGTTTCTCTCGTATGTACACGCGTGTGTGCGAGGCGTTGGCTCTAACTGAACCCGAGCGAGGCGTTAGGCTCTAACTGAACCCGAAGCGACAGACTGCAGTTACTGCGTTCGAACCCGAGCGATCGATCGATGGCTGTTAATCGAACCCGATGGAGCGATTGCTTCGCCATCGCTGCTAACTGAAGCCGATCGATGCCGCCTGGGATGAACAGTGAGCGCTATGGGGGGGTTGGATGAATAGTGAGCGGTGGCGTTGCCTCTGGATGAACAGGAACCCGTGGTGTGGAGGGCTGGATGAACAGTAGACGGTGGAGAGGTGGCCGTGGAGGGGTGGTTGAAAGGACCCCATGGTGTGGAGGGTTGGATGAATAGTAGACGGAGGAGGGGTGCCCATGGAGGGGTGGTTGAACAGTAGCCGGTGGGTTAGCGCGCGGTGGAGGCTGGATGAACAGGAGCCCCTGGAGGATGGAGGAGGTCGACGGTAGCCCGTGGAGGCTGGAGGAAGTCGACGGTGGAGATGAATAGTATCCCGTGGAGTCCCGCTTTTGCAGACGCCACACCCTCCCGGCGAACAGGACCCCTGCTTTCAACAAAGAGGAGGTCCGTTTCCTCCGTTTTGCGGTACGCCACACCCCTCCCGATCAACAGGACCCCCGTTTCGACCGTGGAGGTCCGTTTCCTTCGTTTTGCGGTACGCCATGATACGTCCATTTTACATCATGCTTTTATATCAATATTTATCGCATTATGGGCTGTTATTTCACGTTAGGTCACAATACTTATGGCTATTCTCTCTTATTTTACAAGGTTTACATGAAGAGGGAGAATGCCAAATTTGGAATTCGAAATTTGGAAAAGGAGCAAATATTGGAGACCTATTTCTGTGCAACTCCAAAAGTCCTGAAACTCCACCGAATATCTTAAAATAAATAAAGAAAAATCGTCGCCAAAGATGAAGGCCAGGGGGCCCACACCCTGCTCACGAGGGTGGGGGGCGCGCCCCCTACCTCCTATATGAAGTCTTTCGATGAGAAAAAAAACCAGAGGCAACCTTTTGGGACGAGACTCTGCCGCCACGAGGCGGAACCTTGGCGGAACCAATCTAGGGCTCCATGAGCTGTTCACTGGGGACACTTCCCTCGGAGGGGAAATCATCGCCATCATCATCACCAACGCCTCCTCTCATCGGAGAGGTCAATCTCCATCAACATCTTCACCAGCACCATCTCATCTCCAAACCCTAGTTCCTCTCTTGTATCCAATTCTTGTCTCCAAGTCCGGGATTGGTGCTAGTAGGTTGCTAGTAGTGTTGATTACTCCTTGTAGTTGATGCTAGTCGGTTTATTTGGTGGAAGATCATATGTTCAGATCCTTTATGCATATTATTACCCCTATGATTATGAACATGAATATGCTTTGTGAGTAGTTACGCTTTGTTCCCGAGGACAAGGGAGAAGTCTCGCTATTAGTAGTCATGTGAATTTGGTATTCGCTCGATATTTTGATGAGATATATGTTGTCTAGCCTCTAGTGGTGTTATGTGAACGCGTCAACTACATAACACTTCACCATTATTTGGGCCTAGAGGAAGGCATTGGGAAGTAATAAGTAGATGATGGGTTGCTAGAGTGACAAAAGCTTAAACCCTAGTTTATGCGTTGCTTCGTAAGGGGCTGATTTGGATCCATATGTTTCATGCTATGGTTTTAACTTAATACTTTTGTTGTAGTTGCGGATGCTTGCAATAGAGGTTAATCATAAGTGGGATGCTTGTTCAAGTAAGAACAGCACCCAAGCACCGGTCCACCCACATATCAAATTATCAAAGTACCAAACGCGAATCATATGAACGTGATGAAAACTAGCTTCACGATATTCCCATGTGTCCTCGGGAGCGCTTTTCCTATTATAAGAGTTTGTCCAGGCTTGTCCATTGCTACAAAAAGGATTGGGCCACCTTGCTGCACCTTATTTACTTTTGTTACTTGTTGCTCCTTACAATTTACCCTATCACAAAACTATCTGTTACCACTTATTTCAGTACTTGCAGATAATACCTTGCTGAAAACCGCTTATCATTTCCTTCTGCTCCTCGTTGGGTTCGACACTCTTACTTATCGAAAGGACTACGATAGAACCCCTATACTTGTGGGTCATCAAGACTCTTTTCTGGCGCCGTTGCCGGAGAGTGTAGCGCCTTTGGTAAGTGGAATTTGGTAAGGAAAAATTTATATAGTGTGCTGAAATTTTCTGTCACTTGTTACTATGGAAAGTAATTCTCTGAGGGGCTTGTGTGGGGTATCTTCACCCCGTCCAATAGAGCAAAGAGTTGCTCCTCAACCTACTGAACCTATTGAAAATGAAACTCCTTTTGAAGTTCCTTCAGGTATGATGGAAAAACTGCTGGCTAATACTTTTACAGGAGATGGAACAAAGCATCCTGATGAACATCTACTCTATGTGGATGAAGTTTGTGGATTATTTAAGCTTGCAGGTATACCCGATGATGTTGTTAAGAAGAAAATCTTTCCTTTGTCTTCGAAGGAAGACGCATTGACATGGTATAGGCTATGTGATGATACGAGATCATGGAACTATAAAAGATTGAAACTGGAATTTCATCAAAAGTATTACCCTATGCATCTTGTTCATCGTGATCGCAATTATATATATAATTTTGGCCTCAAAAGGAGAAACCATCGCTCAAGCTTGGGGAGGCTTAAATCAATGTTATATTCATGCCCCAATCATGAGCTCTCAAGAGAAATAATTATTCAAAGTTTTTATGCTCGGCTTTCTGATAACAATCGCACCATGCTCGATACTTCTTGTGCTGGCTCTTTTATGATGAAGACTATATTGAATTTAAATGGAATTTATTGGATATAATTAAATGCAACTCTGAAAATTGGGACCTCGACGAAGGTAAAGAGTCAGGTATGATGCCTAAGTTTGATTGTGTTAAATCTTTTATGGATACCGATATTTTCCGTAAGTTTAGCAGTAAACATGGACTTGATTCTGAGTTAGTAGCTTCTTTCTGTGAATCTTTTGCTACTTATGTTGATCTCCCTAAGGAGAAGTGGTTTAAATATCATCCTCCCATAGAAGTAAAAGTAGCTGCACCTATTAAAGTTGAAGAAAAGACTGTCACTTATAATGATCCTATTGTTCCTACCTCTTATGTTGAGAAACCACCCTTCCCTGTTAGAATAAAGGATCATGCTAAAGCTTCAACTGTTGTTCGTAAAAGCAATATTAGAACTTATACACCTCCTGAGCTAAAGACAAACAGAAAAAAGCAATATTAGAACTCATGTTAAAGTAGAACCCAATATTGCTATTGTTAAAGATCTCTTGTCTAATATTGATGGGCATGTTATTCAGTTCTGTGGTGAAACTGCTAGAATTGCTAAACCGTGTGCTAAAGATAAACATAGACCTGTGGTAGGTGTTCCTGTTATTTCTGTTAAAATAGGAGATCATTGTTATCATGGCTTATGTGATATGGGTGCTAGTGGTAGTGCAATACCCATTGAATGATATAAAGAAATTATGCATGACATTGCACCTATTGAGTTAGAAGAAATTGATGTCACAATTAATCTTGCCAATAGAGATACTATTTCACCAGTGGGAATTGTTAGAGATGTTGAAGTCTTGTGTGGGAAAACTAAATATCCCGCTGATTTTCTTGTTCTTGGTTCTCCACAAGATAGCTTTTGTACCATTATATTTGGTAGAATAGATTGCAAAAAGAATAGATTGCAAAAAGAATCTTGTTACTATTGGCTTGGATGATATGGTTCATGAGTGTAATTTCTCTAAATTTAGTAAACAACATCGTGAGGAAGAATTGCCTAGTAAGGATGAAATTATTGGTCTTGCTTCTATTGCTGTGCCTCCTAGTGATCCTTTAAAACACTATTTGCTAGACCATGAAAATGAGATGTTCATGAATGAAAGAAGGGAATGAAGGAAATATGCCCTAGAGGCAATAATAAAGTTATTATTTATTTCCTCATATCATGATAAATGTTTATTATTCATGCTAGAATTGTATTAACCGGAAACATGATACATGTGTGAATACATAGACAAACATATAAGTCACTAGTATGCCTCTACTTGACTAGCTCATTAATCAAAGATGGTTATGTTTCTTAACCATAGACATGTGTTGTTATTTGATTAATGGGATCACATCATTAGGAGAATGATGTGATTGACATGACCCATTCCGTTAGCCTAGCACTTGATCGTTTAGTATATTGCTATTGCTTTCTTCATGACTTATACATGTTCCGGTAACTATGAGATTATGCAACTCCCGTTTACCGGAGGAACACTTTGGGTGCTACCAAACATCACAACGTAACTGAGTGATTATAAAGGAGTACTACAGGTGTCTCCAAAGGTACATGTTGGGTTGGCGTATTTTGAGATTAGGTTTTGTCACTCCGATTGCCTGGAGAGGTATCTCTGGGCCTTCTCGGTAATACACATCACATAAGCCTTTGTAAGCATTGCAACTAATAAGTTAGTTAAGTAGATGATGTATTACGGAACAAGTAAAGAGACTTGTTGGTAACGAGATTGAACTAGGTATTGGATACCGACGATCGAATCTCGGGCAAGTAACATACCGATGACAAAGGGAACAACGTATGTCGTTATGCAGTTTGACCGATAAAGATCTTCTTAGAATATGTAGGAACCAATATGGGCATCCAGGTTCCGCTATTGGTTATTGACCAAGAATAGTTCTAGGTCATGTCTACATAGTTCTCGAACCCGTAGGGTCCGCACGCTTAACGTTACGATGACAATTTTATTATGAGTTTACAAGTTTTGATGTAGCGAAGTTTGTTCGGAGTCCAAGATGTGATCACGGACATGACGAGGAGTCTCGAAATGGTCGAGACATAAAGATTGATATATTGGAAGCCTATATTTGGATATCGGAATGGTTCCGGGTGAAATCGGGATTTTATCGGAACACCGGGTTACTGGAACCCTCCCGGGGTTAATGGGCCTTAGTGGGCCATATGGGAGAAGAGGAGGGCGGCGGCGGGGGCAGGCCGCGACCCTCCCCCTAGTCCGAATAGGACAAGGAGAGGGGGCGGCGCCTCTTCCTCTTTCCCTTCCCCTTTCCTTCTCCAACAAGGCAGAGGGGGGAGTCCTACTCCCGATGGGGAGTAGGACTCCTCGGCGCACTCCCTTTGGGGCCGGCCGCACCTCCCTCCCTCCTTTATATCGGGGCAGGGAGCACCCCGTAACACACAAGTTGATCTACGGATCGTTCCTTAGCCGTGCAGCGGTGCCCCTCCACCATATTCCACCTCGGTCATATCGTCGCGGAGTTTAGGCGAAGCCTGCGCCGTAGAGCATCATCATCGCCACCACGCCGTCGTCTTGACGGAACTCATCCCCGACGCTTTGCTGGATCGGAGCCGGGGATCGCCATCGAGCTGAACGTGTGCTGAACTCGGAGGTGCCGTGACGTTCGGTACTTGGATCGGTCGGATCGTGAAGACGACGACTACATCAACCGCGTTGTCATAACGCTCCGCCACGGCCCACGAGGGCACGTGGACAATACTCTCCTCTCGTTGCTATGCCATCACCATGATCTTGCGTGTGCGTAGGAAATTTTTTGAAATTACTACGTTCTCCAACAGTGGCATCCGAGCCTGGTTTTATGCGTTGATGTTATATGCACGAGTAGAACACAAGTGAGTTGTGGGCGATACAAGTCATACCGGTTACCAAAGCATGTCATACTTTGGTTCGGGCGGTATTGTGAGATGAAGCAGCCCGGACCGACATTACGCCAGACGCTTACGTGAGACTGGTTTCACCACCGCGAGCACTCGTTGCTTAAAGGTGACCGGCGGGTGTCTGTCTCTCTCACTTTAGTTGAACCGAGTGTGGCTACGCCCGGTCCTTGAGAAGGTTAAGACAGCACCAACTTGACAAACTATCGTTGTGGTTTTGATGCGTAGGTAAGAACGGTTCTTGCTCAGCCCGTAGCAGCCACGTAAAACTTGCAACAACAAAGTAGAGGACGTCTAACTTGTTTTTGCAGGGCATGTTGTGATGTGATATGGTCAAGACGTGATGCTATATTTTATTGTATGAGATGATCATGTTTTGTAACCGAAGTTATCGGCAATCGGCGAGAGCCATATGGTTGTCACTTTATTGTATGAAATGCAAACGCCATGTAATTGCTTTACTTTATCACTAAGCGGTAGCAATAGTCATAGAAGCAATAGTTAGCGAGACGACAACGATGCTACGATGGAGATGAAGGTGTCGCGCCGGTGACGATGGTGATCACGACGGTGCTTCGGAGATGGAGATCACAAGCACAAGATGATGATGGCCATATCATATCACTTATATTGATTGCATGTGAAGTTTATCCTTTATGCATCTTATCTTGCTTTGATTGACGGTAGCATTTTAAGATGATCTCTCACTAAAAATTATCAAGACGTGTTCTCCCTGAGTATGCACCGCTGCCAAAGTTCGTCGTGCCCGGACACCACGCGTGATGATCGGGTGTGATAAGCTCTACGTCCATCTACAACGGGTGCAAGCCAGTTTTGCACACGCAGAATACTCAGGTTAAACTTGACGAGCCTAGCATATGCAGATATGGCCTTGGAATACGGAGACCGAAAGGTCGAGCGTGAATCATATAGTAGATGTGATCAACATAGTGATGTTCACCATTGAAAACTACTCCATCTCACGTGATGATCGGTTATGGTTTAGTTGATTTGGATCACGTGATCACTTAGATGACTAGAGAGATGTCTGTAAGTGGGAGTTCTTGAGTAATATGATTAATTGAACTTAAATTTATCATGAACTTAGTACCTGATAGTATTTTGATTATCTATGTTTGTAGATAGATGGCTCGTGTTGTTGTTCCGTTGAATTTTAATGCGTTCCTTGAGAAAGCAAAGTTGAAAGATGATGGTAGCAATTACACGGATCGGGTCCGTAATTTGAGGATTATCCTCATTGCTGCATTGAAGAATTACGCCCCGGAAGCACCGGCTGGGTGCCGTGCCCGTCCAGGAGCAACGCCAAGTTATGAACGTCTGGCGAGCAAAGTCGATGACTACTCTATAGTTCGGTGTGCCATGCTTTACGGCTTAGAACCGGTCTTCAACGACGCTTTTGAACATCATGGAGCATATGAGATGTTCCAAGAGTTGAAGTTAATATTTCAAGCAAATGCCCGGATTGAGAGATATGAAGTCTCCAACAAGTTCTATAGCTGCAAGATGGAGGAGAATAGTTACGTCAAGTGAGCATATACTCAAAATGTCCGGTATAATAATCACTTGATTCAACCGGGAGTTAATCTTCCTGGATGATAGTGTCATTGATGTAATTCTCCAATCATCGCCACCAAGCTACAAGAGCTTCGTGATGAACTATAATATGCAAGGGATGACCAAAACAATTCCGAAGCTCTTCGCAATGCTAAAAGCTGGAGGTAGAAATCAAGAAAGAGCATCAAGTGTTGATGGTCAACAAGACCACTAGTTTCAAGAAAAAGGGCAAAGGGAAGAAGAAGGGGAACTTCAAAAGAACAGCAAGAAAGTTGCTGTTCAGGAGAAGAAACCCAAGTCTGGACCTAAGCCTGAGACTGAGTGCTACTACTGCAAGAAAACTGGTCACTGGAAGCGGAACTGCCCCAAGTATTTGGCGGATAAGAAGGATGGCAAGGTGAACAAAGGTATATGTGATATACATGTTATTGATGTGTACCTTACTAGAGCTCGTGGTAGCACCTGGGTATTTGATACTGGTTCTGTTGCTAATATTTGCAACTCAAAACAGGGGACTACGGAATAAGCGAGCACCGCCAAGGACGAGGTGACGATGCGCGTGGGAAAGCGGTTCCAAAGTCGATGTGATCGCGGTCGGCACGCTACCTCTACATCTACCTTCGGGATTAGTTTTAGACCTAAATAATTGTTATTTGGTGCCAACGTTGAGCATGAACATTATATCCGGATCTTGTTTGATGCGAGACGGTTATTCATTTAAATCGAGAGAATAATGGTTGTTCTATTTATATGAGTAATATCTTTTATGGTCATGCACCCTTGAAGAGTGGTCTATTTTTATTAAATCTCGATAGTAGTAATACACATATTCATAATGTCGAAGCCAAAAGATGCAAAGTTAATAATGATAGTGCAACTTATTTGTGGCACTGCCGTTTAGGTCGTGTCAGTGTAAAGCGCATGAAGAAACTCCATACTGATGGACTTTTGGAATCACTTGATTATGAATCACTTGGTACTTGCGAACCGTGCCTCATAGGCAAGATGACTAAAACACCGTTCTCCGGTTCTATGGAGAGAGCAACAGATTTGTTGGAAATCATACATACAGATGTATGTGGTCCGATGAATGTTGAAGCTCGTGGCGGATATCGTTATTTTCTCACCTTCACAGATGATTTAAGCAGATATGGGTATATCTTCTTAATGAAACATAAATCTGAAACATTTGAAAAGTTCAAAGAATTTCATAGTGAAGTTGAAAATCATCGTAACAAAAAAATAAAGTTTCTACGATCTGATCGTGGAGGAGAATATTTGAGTTACGAGTTTGGTCTACATTTGAAAAATTGCGGAATAGTTTCAAGAACTAACGCCACCGGAACACCACAGCGTAATGGTGTGTCCGAACGTCGTAATCGTACTTTACTAGATATGGTGCGGTCTATGATGTCTCTTACCGATTTACCGCTATCGTTTTGGGGTTACGCTTTAGAGACGGCCGCATTCACGTTGAATAGGGCACCATCAAAATCCATTAAGACGATTCCTTATGAACTATGGTTTGGCAAGAAACCAAAGTTGTCATTTATGAAAGTTTGGGGCTGCGATGCTTATGTGAAAAAACTTCAACCTGATAAGCTTGAACCCAAATCGGAAAAATGTGCCTTCATAGGATACCCAAAGGAAACAGTTGGGTACACCTTCTATCACAGATCCGAAGGCAAGACATTCGTTGCTAAGAATGGATCCTTTCTAGAGAAGGAGTTTCTCTCGAAAGAAGTGAGTGGGAGAAAAGTGGAACTTGATGAGGTAACAGCATCAGCTCCCTTATTGGAAAATGGTTCATCACAGAAATCGGTTCCTGTGACACCTACACCAATTAGTGAGGAAGTTAATGATGATGATCATGAAACTCCAGATCAAGTTTCTACTGAACTACGTAGGTCAAATAGAGTAAGATCCGCATCAGAGTGGTACGGTAATCCTATTCTGGAAGTCATGTTATTTGACCATGGTGAACCTACAAACTATGAAGAAGCGATGGTGAGCCCATATTCCGCAAAATGGCTGGAAGCCATGAAATCTGAGATGGGATCCATGTATGAAAACAAAGTATGGACTTTGGTTGACTTGCCCGATGATCAGCAAGCCATTGAGAATAAATGGATCTTTAAGAAGAAGACTGACGCTGATGGTAATGTAACTGTCTATAAAGCTCGACTTGTTGCAAAAGGTTTTCGACAAGTTCAAGGAGTTGACTACGATGAGACTTTCTCACCCGTAGCGATGCTAAAGTCTGTCTGAATCATGTTAGCAATTGCTGCATTTTATGATTATGAAATTTGGCAAATGGATGTCAAAACTGCATTCTTGAATGGATTTCTAGAAGAAGAGTTGTATATGATGCAACCAGAAGGTTTTGTTGATCCAAAAGGTGCTAACAAAGTGTGCAAGCTCCAAATGATCAATTTATGGTCTCGTGCAAGCTTCTCGGAGTTGGAATAAACGCTTGATAGTGTGATCAAAGCATATGGTTTTATATGCACTTTTGGAGAAGCTGTATTTACAAGAAAGTGAGTGGGAGCTCAGTAGCATTTACGATATTATATGTGGACGACATATTATTAATTGGAAATGATATAGAATTTCTGGATAGCATAAAAGGATACTTAAACAAAAGTTTTTCAATGAAAGTCCTCGGTGAAGCTGCTTACATATTGGGCATCAAGATCTATAGAGATAGATCAAGACGCTTAATTGGACTTTCACAAAGCACATACCTTGATAAAGTTTTGAAAAAGTTCAAAATGGATCAGGGAAAGAAAGGATTTTTACCTGTATTACAAGGTGTGAAATTGAGTCAGACTCAATGCCCGACCATAGTAGAAGATAGAGAGAAAACGAAAGATGTTCCCTATGCTTCAGCCATAGGCTCTATCATGTATGCAATGCTGTGTACCAGACCTGACGTATGCTTAGAATAAGCTTGGCAGGAAGGTACCAAAGTAATCCAGGAGTGGATCAATTGACATCGATCAAGAACAACCTGAAATACATCAAAATGATTAAGGATATGTTTATCGAATATGGAGTTGACAAAAAGCTATTCGTAAATGGTTACGTCCGATGCAAGATTTGACATCGATCCGGACGATTCTAAATCGCAAACCGGATATGTGTTTTTATTAAGCAGTGGAGCTACATCGGTTGGTGCAGTTCTAAACAAAGCGTCGTGGCGGGATCTACATGTGAAGCGGAGTACATAGCTACTTCGGAAGCAGCAAATGAAGGAGTCTGGATGAAAGAGTTCATTTCCGATCTAGGTGTCATACCTAGTGCATCGGGACCAATGAAGATCTTCTGTGACAATACTGGTGCAATTTCCTTGGCAAAGGAATCCAGATTTCACAAGAGGACCAAGCATATCAAGAGACGCTTCAATTCCATCCGGGACCAAGTCTAGGTGGGAGACATAGAGATTTGCAAGATACATACGGATCTGAATGTTGCAGACCCGTTGACTAAGCCTCTTCCACGAGTAAAACATGATCAGCACCAAGACTCCATGGGTGTTAGAATCATTACTGTGTAATCTAGATTATTGACTCTAGTGCAAGTGGGAGACTGAAGGAAATATGCCCTAGAGGCAATAATAAAGTTATTATTTATTTCCACATATCATGATAAATGTTTATTATTCATGCTAGAATTGTATTAACCGGAAACATGATACATGTGTGAATACATAGACAAACATATAAGTCACTACTATGCCTCTACTTGACTAGCTCATTAATCAAAGATGGTTATGTTTCCTAACCATAGACATGTGTTGTTATTTGATTAATGGGATCACATCATTAGGAGAATGATGTGATTGACATGACCCATTCCGTTAGCCTAGCACTTGAACATTTAGTATATTGCTATTGCTTTCTTCATGACTTATACGTGTTCCGGTAACTATGAGATTATGCAACTCTGCCATCGGAGGAACACTTTGGGTGCTACCAAACGTCACAACATAACTGGGTGATTATAAAGGAGTACTACAGGTGTCTCCAAAGGTACATGTTGGGTTGGCGTATTTCGAGATTAGGTTTTGTCACTCCGATTGTCGGAGAGGTATCTCTGGGCCTTCTCGGTAATACACATCACATAAGCCTTGCAAGCATTGCAACTAATAAGTTAGTTGCGAGATGATGTATTACGGAACGAGTAAAGAGACTTGCCGGTAACGAGATTGAACTAGGTATTGGATATCGACGATCGAATCTCGGGCAAGTAACATACCGATGACAAAGGGAACAACGTATGTCGTTATGCGCTTTGACCGATAAAGATCTTCGTAGAATATGTAGGAACCAATATGGGCATCCAGGTTCCGCTATTGGTTATTGACCAAGAATAGTTCTAGGTCATGTCTACATAGTTCTCGAACCCGTAGGGTCCGCACGCTTAACGTTACGATGACAGTTTTATTATGAGTATACAAGTTTTGATGTACCGAAGTTTGTTCGGAGTCCCAGATGTGATCACGGACATGACAAGGAGTCTCGAAATGGTCGAGACATAAAGATTGATATATTGGAAGCCTATATTTGGATATCGGAATGGTTCCGGGTGAAATCGGGATTTTACCGGAACACCGGGGGGTTACCGGAACCCTCCCGGGGGTTAATGGGCCTTAGTGGGCCATATGGGAGAAGAGGAGGCCAGCCAGGCAGGCCGCGCCTCCCCTAGTCCGAATAGGACAAGGAGAGGGGGGGCGCCCCTCTTCCTCTTCCCCTTCCCCTTTCCTTCTCCAACAAGGCAAGAGGGGAGTCCTACTCGGTGGGAGTAGGACTCCTCCAGCACACCCCTTATGCGGGCCGCACCTCCTCCTCCCTCCTTTATATACGGGGGCAGGGGAGCACCCCAGAACACACAAGTTGATCTACGGATCGTTCCTTTGCCGTGTGCGGTGCCCCCCTCCACCATATTCCACCTCGGTCATATCGTCGCGGAGTTTAGGCGAAGCCTGCGCCGTAGAGCATCATCATCGTCACCACGCCGTCGTCGACGGAACTCATCCCCGACGCTTTGCTGGATCGGAGCCCGGGGATCGTCATCGAGCTGAACGTGTGCTGAACTCGGAGGTGTCGTACGTTCGGTACTTGGATCGGTCGGATCGTGAAGACGTACGACTACATCAACCGCGTTGTCATAATGCTTCCTCTTACAGTCTACGAGGGTACGTGGACAATACTCTCCCCTCTCGTTGCTATGCCATCACCATGATCTTGTGTTTGCGTAGGAAATTTTTTGAAATTGCTACGTTCTCCAACAGGTAAATAGATGAAGTATTCTTTAAACAGGAACCTATTCTGCAACACAATTTGCCTGTTGAAATCCTAGGGGGTCCTCCTCCACCCAAGGGTGATCTCGTGTTTGAGCTTAAACCGTTGCCTGATAATCTTAAATATGCTTATCTTGATGAAAAGAAAATATATCCTGTTACTGTTAGTGCTAACCTTTCGTGAGCATGAAGAAGAAAGATTATTGAAAACTCAAGAAGCACCGTGCCGCTATTGGATATACTCTTGATGATCTTAAGGGCATTAGTCCCACTCTATGTCAACATAAAATAAATTTGAAGCGGATGCCAAACCGGTTCGTGATCCTCAACGATGTTTGAATCCTAAAATGAAAGAAGTGGTAAGAAAAGAAATACTCAAGCTTCGGAGGCAGGTGTATAATTTACCCCTGCTTTGATAGTCAGTGGGTAAGTCCTGTCCATTGTGTCCCTAAGAAGGGAGGTATTACTGTTGTCCCTAATGATAAAGATGAATTGATTCCACAAAGAATTATCACAGGTTGTAGGATGGTAATTGATTTCTGCAAATTAAATAAAGCTACTAAGAAAGATCATTACCCGTTGCCTTTTATTGATCAAATGCTAGAAATATTATGCAAACATACACATTATTGCTTTCTAGATGGTTATTCTGGTTTCTCTCAAATACCTGTGTCGGCTAAAGATCAATCAAAGACTACTTTTACATGCCCTTTTGGTACTTTTGCTTATAGACGTAAGCCTTTTGGTCTATGTAATGCACCTGCTACCTTTCAAAGATGCATGATGGCTATATTCTCTGACTTTTGTGAAAAGATTTGTGAGGTTTTCATGAGCGACTTTTCTGTCTATGGTTCCTCTTTTGATGATTGCTTGAGCAATCTTGATCGAGTTTTGCAGAGATGTGAAGAAACTAATCTCGTCTTGAATTGGGAAAAGTGCCACTTTATGGTTAATGAAGGAATTGTCTTGGGGCACAAAGTTTCTGAAATAGGTATTGAAGTTGATTGTCGTGGTTCTAAGCCTGACAGTAGAATGGGGGTAGGTATGGAGATGCAAGATCCTAGCTATGGAGTAGTTGTATACGCAAGATGTTTACGAGTTCAGGCCCTTCTCGGAGGAAGTAACAGCCCTACGTCTCGGAGCCCGGAGGCGGTCGATTGTATTATGTGCGTATGAGTTACAGGGGTGCGAACCCTTGACACTAAGGAGGGGGGTGGCTTATATAGAGTTCGCCAGACCCCTCCGACCCTCAGTTATGCATGGTTAAAGGTACATTAAGATAGGGGGTTACTGGTAACGCCCACATAAGGTGCTATGATGACCATAAAAGCTACTTAATGACCTACCGTTTGGGTGTGCATCGGCTTTAGATCTCCGGTGGTCAAGTGGTTGGCTTCATGGTCGAAAGTGTCTTCCAGCTTGGTCGAGTGGAACCCTTCCGTGTCGCATCGAAAGGTAGTTTCTTCTAGAGATGTCCTTGGGAGGGTGTCTTAGACAGGTCCATGACCCTACCCTAGGTATATGACTTCATCATTAGCCCCCGAATGGATCGAGGTTTGAGTGGGGAAGGAGTTGAACATACTCCCGACTCATTCTTGTGCTACAATAGTGTCTTGTATTGGATCAAATGGACTTAAGTGACGTCATCAACTTCTTTTTCAGTCGCCTTGATCCATTCTTTGTATCTGTCGAGTGTGTTTTCCGTAATTGGCGATTTCCGAATGACAGGACGGAGGAAATCTTTTGTCTAACGATTTGCTCTGCGGCGCGCGGATTTAGCAGGATTTGAAACTTCGGGAAACGAGCGGGACGGAGAGAGAGCCGCAGTAATCGTACGAGATAAGGCAAGGACGCCTCGATCCCCATGCCACCTTTTTCGCTACGTATCGCGCGGGCGACTGATGCGGGATTTGACATGATCGCCTAGGCCTACCGGTCAGTCACTCGGAAGCAACCTCATATAAGGCCCAGGATTGGGGTTTTTTGAACAGTGTGTTCCCCTTTCCTCCTTCCTTCCTCAGATTCATCCGCCGCGCCTGCCTCCACCTCCGAACTGCTGCTCCATGTGCATTCCGTCAGCGACAATGGTGAAAGAAAAGACGGCGGCTTTGGAACGGGCTCAGAAGGCGACGGCGAAGGCGAAGGGGAGGGCGACGGGGCGGATCCTCGTCACGGGCCGGTTTGCCGCAGGGCTGGATCCAGGGTGACTGGATTCGCTCGACCATCCGCCAGAAAGATCTTGACGACCTGGCCAATGAAGGACTGATCCTCATGGATCAGCGAGGCTTCCAGGATGGAGTGGCAGCCGCAGCCTCGGGAGGGTGAGTGCGTCCTCTTAGCCACTCACGTCGTAGCGGGTTTTCTTTGCCGCCCCACCCTTTCTTTCGAGGATTTCTGAACTTCTTTGGGGAACAACTCCACCACTTCACACCCAACTCTATCGTGTATCTCGCCGCTTCGTGTCTTTGTGTGAGAATTTTTGGGTTGTCGGCCGCATTGGGGCCTCTTCAAACACATTTTCACCGTCGCCCCAGACGGTGAAAAAGGCCAATCCGAGTGACGAGAGAACCCAAGTGATTCAGATGTGTGGGGGTCTTGGGGTCCAAATGAGAGGTAAGAGCTCTTTTCCAGCCATGATCCTTCTGAAGTCGGTTCGAGGGTGGCGGTCGACCTGGTTCTCTTGCCAAGACCAGCCGACGCTTGAGGCGATCGTGGACTCCTCCTTTCTCCATGGATCGAGTGAGCAAGCCATCCTCTCTGAAGGTGGTCCCGAAGGAGAAGGCTCAGGTCAAGGTTTTGGTCGAGCGTGTAGTCCAGCTCATCCGTGACGGGGTGACTGGTATGGATCTTCTAGAGGTTTTTCTTCGACGGCGCATCCAGCCACTTCAGTATCGAGACCATCCGATGTGGATGTATTCTGGCACTGATGACACCACTCAGGTCCACCCGGAGGTGGTCGAGGATGCCACACTTGAGAGATGGATGGCCGCCATCACTGGGAACAAAAATAATCCCCGAGGAGCCAGGAGGATCCCTCCACTCGACCAATCGTACGAGCCAGACAAGGTTCAATCCCGTATCTTTGACACCGACTCTGCTTACTCCATCTTGTTTTCTTAAATCAGTCGACTAACTTTCATCTTGTTTGTCTTCTTCTAGGTCACCACTGAGATGTACTCGATGCCCAACGGGGCACAGGAACCAATTGAGGAGGAGGAAGGGAGCGAAGGTGAAAGCCAGGAGGAATGGCAGTCTGACAGTGGGGGGGACGAAGATGACGACAGCTCCGACGAAGAGGAGGAGGAGGAAGAGGAGGAAGAAGTCGACCCTCCTCGCATGGAAAGGCGGTCCAAGCTCACCCATGACCCCGCGGTCGAGCGCGGCAAGGCTATCGCAGCTGTCGGGCAGTCGACGAAACGTCCTCGGACGAACTCTCCGGCGCCGACTGAAAAAGCGCCAAAGCAACCCCAAGCGATGCCGTCGAAGCCGACAAAGGTTTTGCCCGAGATGAAGATGGCTATCCCCACTATTTTCGGGTACATCAGAACTTGAGCTTTTTTGTTCAGCGTGAACATACTTTTGGTCGACTTGTTGACTGATCAACTGATTTCTGAAATCTGCAGCGCTGCCACCTCCGAGACCTCAGTCAGGAACGAAGACCAGGAGATGGAAGATCTTTGTTACCTCTAACCTTGGTATGATCGCTGCAATTTTGCTTTTGGTCGATTGGATTTCCGTTTTAACTTTGAATCTTTCTGTAGTCCCTCCTCATGTCATTGATCTTCCCGATGATGATGATGAGGCGCCCGTTGAGGCGGAGGAGAACTAAGAAGGCACTGCCGGCAAGACCGCTTCGAGTTGCATCGATGCCCGAGGCGCTGGTTCATGAGGGTGGCAACACCACTCGGACTTCGTGTCTTTTGCTGTGGCCGACGCAGTATCCGGCCTTCAACGCCGATCGCTGATCCGCCTTCCCTTTTCGCCACGCACCACGTCCCGGAGGACCAAGTGGGTGCTGCTAAGGAGGCTATACGCCAAGCAGGGCTCATGATGGAGCAGATGAAGGTGGTCCGGGAAGCCAGCCAAGCGGCCTATGATGCCAGCTCAGCTCTTCAGAGCAACGTCCAGGTTAGTTGATCACCACTTGTTCTGTTAGGATATGCTACCTGAAAAACTCTTCTTTCTGAAGATCTTCGTATCTGTACACCCACTGGGTGTGTTGATTGAATTTTCGGACTGGTTGGGGCACGCTGAGTGCACCCACTGGGTGTAGTCCCCGAGACTATGGTGGACTGATGGCAGTCGACCATAGTCTTTATAATTTGTATCTATTTGATAACTTCTTCACTCGGTCTGGTCGGACCATGTCGAATGGAATCTTGAAACCGGTGGGGGCACGCTGAGTGCACCCACTGGGTGTAGTCCCCGAGACTATGGTGGACTGCTGGCAATCGACCGTAGTCTGAAGAACTCCTTTCTCTCTTTTTTTTGTCTCTTTCGGTCGACTGATCGAACCGAGTCGGTGGGATCAGTGGGGGCACGCTAAGTGCACCCACTGGGTGTAGTCCCCGAGACTACTGTCGAATATTTTGATTCGGCTGTAGTCTTAGAAACGTAATGATTTTTCTTAGTCACTCGGAAGTAACCTATCTGTGACGTCTGTCGACTGATTCTTTGCAGAAATCTTGCGAGCTTGTGGCTCGATACACTGAATTGGAGAACAAACAGATCCAGCTCAACCTTGACTTGAAGCTTGCACAGGAGAACTTGCAGAAGGCGAGAGACGAAGCAAAAGGTATGGCTAGTGAGGTCTTGAAGACTGTTTTTGTTTTTCTGTCTCTTCCTAATTCTGACCTCACTGTTACTTTGCAGACAAAATGGAGGAGGCTCTGAAGAAGAAGGATCATGACCTTGCCGAGGCGCAACAAATGGCTTTGAACAAGACCAAGCTCATGGAAGAGAAGCTGTCTTCAAATGGAAAACTTGAAGAAGAGAACGCCAATGTGAAAGCTGCTCTCGATGCGCCAACAAGGAGGTTAGCCGATGAAGAACGACAAGATAGCTCTGAGCGACAAGGTTTGTGAATGGCGGGGAAGAGGAATGATCTAGAGGCTTATCTGGGAGGGCTCGCCAAGAAGCTATTCCTCATGCTTGAAGGTAATTCCTTTTATCCGACTGACTTGTTATCACCGACTCATCATAGAACCATTAGCTTGAACTCGAGTCATGTTTGCAGAATTCTGTCAAAACTTCGAGGAAGAGACTAGTCGAGTGGAGACAAATCTGGACCCCATTAACTCCCCCGTGAAGGATGAAGCTGCCATGAATGTGCTCCGACTGGAGTCTCGTGTTGCTGCTGTGGTGGACTACCTCGCCGATCAAGGTTGCGGTGTCGCGGATCGACTCAACACTACGCCAAAGTGAAACACTTCAAAATGAGCTCGAGTCTTTAATGACTCGACTGAATGATGTTCCAAGTCGAGTGCAGGAATGGAAGAAGTCTTCTGCCAGATGTGGTGCTGATGTCGCTCTGTCCCTGCTCCGCGTTCATTGCAAGGAGGCGCAAGAGGAAAGGTTGGCGTCCATCAAAGTTGCCAATACCAAGAAGTACGACTTCCGATCTTTCATGGAGACTTTCATTGGTGCTGCCACCCGAATCGCTGATGGGATTGACTGGACCAGTTCGTCGCGCCTTCCGGTCCTCCACGAGGAGTAAAAACTTCTATGATTCGTCTTAAATTTGCCTCGGAATGCCGAGTGATCCTGTAACCGTTAAACTTTAACAGGCTTGAGGCCTGGGTACTTCTGCATCCTTAGGATGTTATCCGAACTTTACTTATCGTTGAAATATGCTTTTGTTTGTCTTCGAGTGAACTTTGCTCTTCACTCGGATTATGCTTCAACGCTTGAGATGCAGCTCTGAGGTGGATCCAGTCGACCTACACTTCGTTGTTCTTGCAAGCGTAGGAGAAGGTAACAGTCGACCTGCACCTCGTCATCCTTGCGGATCGGGAGGGAGTGCATGTTGTACTTGTGGCGCAGCTCCGAAGGAGAAGGCAGCAGTCGACCTGCACCTCGTCGTCCTTGCGGATCGGGATGGAGCGCATGTTGTACTTGTGGCGCAGCTCCGAAGGAGAAGGTAACAGTCGACCTGCACCTCGTCGTCCTTGCGGATCGGATGGAGCGCATTTGTACTTGTGGTGCGGCTCCCAAGGAGAAGGTAACAGTCGACCTGCACCTCGTCATCCTTGCGGATTGGAATGGATTTCGTACTTAGGCGAGTACTGGACTACAGCTAAGCCTCCGAGTGGGAGGGTTGCTCTCCACTCGGTAGGATTTTTTAAACTTAGGCGAGTACTGGACTGCAGCTAAGCCTCCGAGTGGGAGGTTTGCTCTCCACTCGGTAGGATTTTTCAAACTTAGGCGAGTACTGGACTGCTGCTAAGCCCCCGAGTGGGAGGTTTGCTCTACACTCGGTAGGATTTTTCAAACTTAGGCGTAGTCTTGGACTGCTGCTAAGCCCCCGAGTGGGAGGTTTTCTCTCCACTCGGTAGGATTTTTCAAACTTAGGCAAGTACTGGACTGCTGCTAAGCCCCGAGTGGGAGGTTTGCTCTCCACTCGAGAGGATTTTTCAAACTTAGCCAAATCTGGATCGGCAGCTAAGCCTCCAAGGAGGATTTTTGTGTCATAGCTCTGAAGGGGTAGGCAACAGTCGACCTGTACCTCGCCGTCCTTGCAAAGCGCACATTGTATTAAATACTTAGGCGGGTACTTGGACTGCAGCTAAGCCCCTGAGTGGGAGGCTGACTCCTCACTCGGTAGGATTTTCAAACTTAGGCGAGTACTTGGACTGCAGCTAAGCCCCCGAGTGGGAGGCTGGCTCCTCACTCGGTAGGATTTTCAAACTTAGGCGAGTACTTGGACTGCATCTAAGCCCCTGAGTGGGAGGCTGGCTCCTCACTCGGTAGGATTTTCAAACTTAGGCGAGTACTTGGACTGCAGCTAAGCCCCCGAGTGGGAGGTTTGCTCTCCACTCGGTAGGATTTTCAAACTTAGGCACTTGGACTGCCGCTAAGCCCCCGAGTGGGAGGTTTGCTCTCCACTCGGTAGGATTTTCAGATACTTAGGCGAAACGGATTCGCAGCTAAGCCCCCGAGTGGGAGGTTTGCTCTCCACTCGGTAGGATTTTCAAACTTAGGCGAGTACTTGGACTGCAGCTAAGCTCCCGAGTGGGAGGTTTGCTCTCCACTCGGTAGGATTTTCAGATACTTAGGCGAAACGGATTCGCAGCTAAGCCCCCGAGTGGGAGGCTGGCTCTCCACTCGACAGGGATTTTTTTACAAACTTAGGCGAAACAGGTTCGTGGGTAAGCCACCCACTGGGGGAAATTTCCTATGTAAACGAAAAGTAATAAAAATCACTGGGAAAATTATAACATTCTTGTATTTGATAAACAAACTACAGAGGTACTTTTATTACATCTCACCCGAGTGAGTTCTTAAGTGTAAAAGGGGCGGAGCAGCTCCGCATTCCAGGCTCGAGGCTCATCAATCTGGCGTTCGACGTTGTAAAGATGGTAAGCTCCATTGTGAAGAACCCTGGTGATGATGAAGGACCTTCCCAAGTGGGAGCGAGCTTGTGTGGTTTCTGTTGATCCACTCGGAGGACCAAGTCCCCTTCTTGAAAGGCTCGGCTCTTCACATTTCTAGCATGGAATCGACGCAAGTCCTGCTGATAGATGGTCGAGCGGATCAGGGCCATCTCTCTCTCTCTTCTTCAAGGAGGTCGACTGCATCTTGTCGGGCTTGCTCCGCTTTAGCTTCAGAGTAGAGTTCGACTCGGGGCGCATTGTGAAGCAGGTCGCTCGGCAGAACTGCTTCAGCTCCATAGACCATAAAAAATGGAGTTCTCCCAGTCGACCGATTAGGAATGGTCCTTAATCCCCAAAGAACCGACGAAAGTTCGTCGACCCATGCTCCCGCTGCATGCTTGTGATCACGCATCAGTCGAGGTTTCAGTCATTTGAGAATTAGACCATTTGCTCGTTCTGCTTGTCCATTCGACTGGGGGTGAGAAACTGAAGCATAGTCAACTCGCGTGCCCTGAGAGGCGCAAAAGGCTTTGAACTTGTCGGGATCGAAGTTTGATCCATTTCCAGTGATGATGCTGTGTGGAACTCCATATCTGAATATCAACTCTCTGATGAAACTGTTGGCAGTGCACGCATCAAGGTTCTTGATAGGTTTAGCTTCGATCCACTTCAGAACTTGTCGATCGCCACAAGCAAATGAGTGAAACCGCTCCTGCCAGTTCTCAGTGGTCCAATCATATCCAACCCCAAAACAGCGAAAGGCCAGACGAGTGGAATGGTCTTCAATGCTGAGGCGGGTTTGTGTGACATATTGGAGTAGAACTGACATCCTTCACACTTGTTGACTATTTCCTTTGCCATTTCATTTGCTTTTGGCCAGTAAAATCCCGCTCGGTATGCTTTAGCCACGATGGTCCGAGAGGACGCATGGTGACCATAGGTCCCCGAGTGGATTTCATCAAGAATTATCTGACCTTCTTCTGGCATTATGCACTTCGGCTGACTCGATCCACGCTTTCTCTGAATAACTGTCCCTTGATCACAGTAAAGGCCTTGGATCAGCGGACGATCTGTCGAGCCTCTTCTTCGTTCTCCGGGAGCTCTTTCCTCAGAATATACACGATGTACGGTACTGTCCAGTCGGGAGTGATGACCACGACTTCCATGATCAGGTCGACCACTGCTGGGACCTCAACTTCAGTCGGATCAGTGGCACTTTTTGGTTGTGGAGCTTCTTCAGTGAAAGGATCCTCTTGAATCGACGGTGTGCGGATGTGTTCCAAAAACACATCACTGGGAATGGCTTCCCTCTTGGACCCTATTTTCGCCAAATCATCAGCAGCTTGATTTTTCAGTCGGGGTATATGATGAAGCTCTAACCCCTCAAACTTCTTCTCTAGCTTCCTCACGCATTACAAGAACCGGTCATGGCTGGACTTACGATGTCCCACTCCTTCATCACCTGATTAACCACTAGATCTGAGTCGCCATAAACCATGAGGCTGACGGACGCCGAGTGAAATGGCCATACATAACCCATACAACAGTGCTTCAGATTACGCTTTATTGTTGGAAGAATCAAAGTGAATCTGGAGCACATATCTCGAGCTTATCTCCTCGGGGAAACCAATACTACCCCAAAGACCGGAACCATTCAACATCTTGGAACCATCAAAGAACATAGTCCAAAGGTTCGAGTGAACTTGAGTCGGTAACTGTTGTTCAATCCACTCGGTGATGAAATCCGCTATTGCATGGGACTTGATGGCTTTCTTTGCCTCAAACTTGATATCAAGGGGAAGAAGTTCAATCGCCCATTTCGCCACTCGACCAGTTGCATCTCTGTTGTGCAAAATCTCTTATAATGGGGCGTCACTGACGACTGTAATGGAATGATCAGAGAAATAATGAGCAACCTTCTTCGCGGTCATATAAATCCCATACACAAGCTTCTGATAATTAGGGTATCTTTGCTTTGACGGGGTTAATACTTCAGAAAGATAATATCTTTGGGCGCTGAACTTTGAAGGCCTTTCATTCCTCTTCCCGCTCGACCGTAAGTAATGAATTGACGACTTGTCCTGTGGCTGCAATGTAAAGCAGCAACGGCTCCTTGCTGATTGGGGCAGCAAGCACCGACTGGGTGGAGAGCAGAGCTTTGAGCTCGCAAACGCTGCATCGCCTTCAGGAGTCCACTCGAACTTGTCCGACTTCTTCATCGATCGGTAAAGAGGCAATGCCTTTTCACCGAGGCGAGAGATGAATCGACTTAAAGCAGCCAAGCATCCAAAGAAGCTTCGGACATCGTGCACACGCATGCAGGCGTTTCATTCGGAGTATAGTGCCAACTTTTTCTGGGTTAGCGTCGATTCCTCGCTCGTAAACGAAAACCGAGTAACTTTCCACCAGGAACTCCGAATGTGCACTTTGATGGATTAAGCTTGATATCATACCTCCTGAGATTGGCAAAAGTTTTAGCAAGGTCAGTCAACAGGTCGGAACCTTTCCGTGACTTGACCACAATGTCATCCATGTATGCTTCCACATTCCGACTGATTTGAGTGAATAAACACTTCTGGATCATCCTCATGAACGTGGCTCCGGCATTCTTGAGGCCGAATGGCATGGTGACATAACAGAAGCACCCGAATGGAGTGATGAAAGCTGTTTTGATCTCGTTGGGTCCATACAGACGGATCTGATGGTACCCGGAATATGCGTCTAAGAAAGACAACCGCTCACATTCCACAGTCGAGTCGACTATTTGGTCGATGCGGGGGAGAGGAAAATTATCTTTCGGGCAGGCCCGATTGATATGTTTGAAGTCGATGCACATGCGCAGTGAATTGTCCTTCTTAGGGACCATGACAACATTGGCGAGCCACTCGGAGTGGTAAATCTCTCGGATAAACTCTGCCGCTAAGAGCAGAGCTACCTCCTCGCCAAATGGCCTTTCTCTTCTGGTCGGCGGACCGTCAAGATGTTCTTTGACAGGTTTAACTTTTGAGTCGACTTCGTAGATGATGCTCAGCCGATCCCACAGGAACACCCGGCATGTCAGCAGGCGTCCATGCAAAGATGTCCCGGTTCTCACGGAGGAACTGGATGAGCGCTTCTTCCTATTTGGAGTCTAGTGTTGTTGAGATGTGAGTCGGAGCAGCATTGGGATCAGTCGGATGAATATGAATCGGTTTCGTCTCCCCGGACGACTGAAATGCTGACTCCGTGGCGGGCTTCTTGGCTCGCAACAAATCACTCGGTCTGTAGTTTTACGGTACTCTTGCAACTCGACCACCGCCATCCGAGCATCAGCGATCTTAGAGCCTTTCTCGAAACACTCTTACGCCTTTTTCCGATTGCGGTGGCGGTGATCACACCTTTGGGACCTGGCATCTTCAGCTTGAGGTACACATAACATGGTCGAGCCATGAAACGCGCATATGCCGGCCTCCCAGGATAGCGTGATAAGCGCTCTGAAAATCCACGACCTCAAAGGTCAACTTTTCCTTACGAAAATTCTTGTAGTCACCAAAAACCACATCGAGAGCAATTTGGCCGAGTGACTCAGCCTTCTTTCCAGGAATGACTTCATGGAAGCTCATGTTGCTGGTGCTGAGTCTAGACATCGGAATGTCCATCCCTTTCAACGTCTCTGCATACAATATGTTCAGGCCACTGCCACCATCCATCAAAACCTTAGTTAGTCGAGTGCCTTCGACGACTGGGTCGACCACTCAACGCTTGCCTCCCAGGGGTGGCTATGTGTGCCGGGTGATCGACCGGTCGAACGTGATGGCGGTCTGCGACCTTTTCAGTAGGCCGGGTGTCATGGGCGACCATATTCACTTCATGTTGATAACTTTCAATCGACTTTTGCTTTCAACGTCAGCAAAAATCATCAGAGTGGAATTGACCTGAGGGTACCCACCGTCACTATCTTCCTTGTACTCAACTTTGTCCGACTCCTTTTCCTTGTCCTTGGGCTGCTTCCCCTGGAACTACTGAATCAAGAGCCGACACTGTTGAGTGGTATGCTTTGGGTAAATAAGTTTACCCTCTTCATCTTTCTTCGTGTGAATGTGACACGGCAAGTCCAACACATCATTTCCATCTTGGTCTTTCACTTTCTTGGGGTTCCAAGGCCCCTTCGGTTTCCCCTTGAGCTTTCACGGAGTCACGGCCAAGGCTTCTCCAGAGCAGCTGGCTCGGCTTTCGCTTACATTTCCGGTGGAGTTCCTCCCGGTTTCATTAGCGGCTGACTTGTACTTGCCACTCCGGAGCCGATCCTCTTCTTCACCATTGGCGACTTGGTGGCAATCTCCATCATCCGACTCGTGGTCATGTCTCTGTCCGACCGAATTTCAGACTCAACTCTCTCGTTCTTAACACCTTCCTTGAAGGCACAGATCGCTCGATGACGGATACATTCTCTACTGTGTGGTGCAAAGTGATCCATCTCTGAATATAATTCCTCAGAGTTTCATTCGACTTCTGGACACACGACTGCAACTCTGTCAACCCTGCTGGCCGCTTCCAAGTTCCTTCAAATGTCCTGACAAACACTCGGGCAAGATCTTCCCAAGTGTAAATGTTGCTGGGTGCTAACTGATTCAGCCATGCTCTGGCCGATCCCTCCAACATAAGTGGCAGGTGTTTTATGGCCACTTCATCGTTGCCGCCGCCGATCTGAACAGCCACTCGGTAGTCCTCAAGCCAAGTATCTGGCTTAGACTCACCAGTGAACTTACTGACTCCAGTCGCCAACCTGAAGTTGGGAGGAATCACGCGGCTTTGATGGCTCTGCTAAAACACTCTGGTCCTGAGACGTGTACTCTGCTGCTGATGGGCGCATTTCTGTCATGGCCTTCTCGGTTAGCTCTGTTCCTGTCGACCAGACCTTGAACGATGACGGATCTCACATCAAAGCCTGGTTCCCTAGGGTCGACCAGAATCCTTCGCCCAACACTATGTTGGCGTCTGTCGTCTTGCTGCCGAGGCGCATATGACCCACCCCTTGGGGGAGGAGTGGGCACTCGATGTCGATCATCACGATCGAATCGGTCCTCATACTGCTCACGCCGGCCTCCATGCCCCTCACGCCTCTGGGGCGATCTTGGGCTATGTGCCGACTGGACTGTATTCGCAGCGATGGATCTGCTGTGAGTCCTGTTCCACGACTGTGATACAGCTGAATTTTGATCTCCTGCTGCCCGAAGCAGATCTCTGATCTGGAGTAAGCCCATGCCAGCCTCCGACTGGGAAGGCTGAATGGACTCTGCTATACGGGCTGCAGCTGCTAGATTCTGAATGGGAGTTCGGTATACCTGAGTTGGTTGTGGAAAGAGTTGACGTCGACTGGACGACGGGACCCGTTGTTGCGCTCGTTCGTCGAGCACTCGCTGGAGATTTTCCAGTCGAGTGCGCTCAGCCAAGTTGGCCAACGCGCATCTTCTAAGGCACGGGCCTCGGGGGTTTCTCCGACGATAGGAGTGTGAAGCGCATCCATGTTCCGGCGGCGGAGCTCCTCCCTCTGCAGCGAAGTGAGGGGCTAGGGTTGGTACTCTTCGTGAGCCTGCGCCGGCTCACCTCCACCAACGCCTCCATCGGTGTGGGGGAAACCAGGAGGACTGCGTGGTCCGTCGACCATCAGAACCTCCGCTTGTTGGATCGCTGTCGCTTTTCGGATCACGATCTCTCTGAGCCGGTCGACAGATCGAACAGGCCGTAGAGAGATTCGTCGGGCTCGATTGCTGCGACTTGGGGAGTGGCCGACTAGCGGGCCACCGCATGCCTCACCCACCGCTGAAGCCTCGGTCGACCGGAGCGCTTGTGCCGGTGCGAGACCGGGAGGGAGGACGGCACAAGAGCCGACCGATACTGGATCGACGGCTGCCGCAGGAGGATGTCGCGGCAGACGCCTTGAAGTGCGTCGCCCATGGACGGGGAGTGCTTCAACGTCGAGTGGAGCCTCCTGCAACCAAGCGGAGTCGTCGGCGATGAACGTGAGCGCGCCGAGACGGATCTCGCGGCCCTCAACCAAAACTCCGCCTGAAATCATGATGAATGGGATCGGAAAAATGCAACTTCTCCAACAAGTCGCTAAGACACACACTTACGGTGGGCGCCAACTGTCATGGTTCTAAGCCTGACAGTAGAATGGGGGGTAGGTATGGAGAGGCAAGATCCTAGCTATGGAGTAGTTGTATATGCAACATGTTTACGAGTTCAGGCCCTTCTCGGAGGAAGTAACAGCCCTACGTCTCGGAGCCCGGAGGCGGTCGACTGTATTATGTGCGTATGAGTTACAGGGGTGTGAACCCTTGACACTGAGGAGGGGGGTGGCTTATATAGAGTTCGCCAGACCCCTCCGGCCTCGATTATGCATGGTTAAAGGTACATTAAGATAGGGGTTACCGTGCGCCCACATAAAGTGCTATGATGACCATAAAAGCTACTTAATGACCGACCGCTTGGGTGCGTATCGGCTTTAGATCTCCGGTGGTCGAGTGGTTGGCTTCATTGTCGAGTGTCTTCCAGTTGGTCGAGTGGAACTCTTCCAGGTCGATTGAAAGGTAGTTTCTTCTAGAGATGTCCTTGGGGAGGGTGTCTTAGACAGGTCCATGACCCTACCCTAGGTATATGACTTCATCATTGATAAAGCCAAAGTTGATGCTATTGAAAAGATGCCATGTCCCAAGGACATCAAAGGTATAAGAAGTTTCCTTGGTCACACCGGATTTTATAAGAGGTTCATTAAGGACTTCTCAAAAATTTCTCGGCCTTTAACTAATTTATTACAAAAAGATGTACCATTTGTCTTTGATGATGATTGTGTAGAAGCATTTGAAATACTTAAGAAAGCATTAGTCTCTCGCACTGTTGTTTAGCCACCTGATTGGAATTTACCCTTTGAAATTATGTGTGATGCTAGTGATTATGATGTAGGTGCTGTTCTAGGGCAAAGAGTTGATAAGAAATTAAATGTTATCCATTATGCTAGTAAGACTCTAGAGAATGCTCAAAGAAATTATGCTACTACCGAAAAGGAACTTTTAGCAGTTGTATTTGCTTGTGATAAATTCATACCCTATATTGTTGATTCTAAAGTAACTATTCACACCGATCATGCTGCTATTAAATATCTTATGGAATAGAAATATGCTAAACCTAGACTTATTAGATGGGTTCTCTTGCTGCAAGAATTTGATTTGCATATTGTTGATACAAAAGGAGTTGAGAACCCCGTTGCAGACAACTTATCTAAGTTAGAGAATGTTCTTGATGACCCACTACCTATTGATGATAGCTATCCTAATGAACAATTAAATGTCATAAGCACTTCTCGTAGCACTCCATGGTATGCTGATTATGCTAATTATATTTTTGCTAAATTTATACCACCTAGCTTCACATACCAACAAAAGAAAAAGTTCTTTTATGATTTGCGACATTACTTTTGGGATGACCCACATCTTTATAAAGGAGTAGATGGTGTTATTAGACGTTGTGTGCCTGAGCATGAATAGGAACAGATCCTACGCAAGTGTCACTCCGAAGCTTATGGAGGACACCACACTGGAGATAGAACTGCACATAAGGTATTGCAATCCGGGTTTTATTTGCCCACTCTCTTCAAAGATGCCCGTAAGTTCGTTTTGTCTTGCGATGAATGTCAAAGAATTGGTAATATTAGTAGACGTCAAGAAATGCCTATGAATTATTCACTTGTCATTGAACCATTTGATGTTTGGGGCTTTGATTATATGGGACCTTTTCCTGCCTCTAATGGATATACACATATTTTAGTTGCTGTTGATTACGTTACTAAGTGGGTAGAAGCTATTCCAACTAGTAATGCTGATCATAACACCTCTATTAAAATGCTTAAGGAAGTTATTTTTCCGAGGTTTGGAGTCCCTAGATATTTAATGACTGATGGTGGTTCACATTTTATTCATGGCGCCTTCCGTAAAATTCTTGCTAAATATGACGTTAATCATAGGATTGCATCTCCATATCACCCTTGATCTAGTGGTCAAGTAGAATTGAGTAATAGAGAGCTCAAATTAATTTTGCAAAAGACTGTTAATAGGTCTAGAAAGAATTGGTCCAAGAAACTTGATGAGGCATTATGGGCCTATAGAACTGCATATAAGAATCCTATGGGTATGTCTCCGTATAAAATGGTTTATGGAAAAGCATGTCACTTACCTCTCGAACTAGAACATAAGGCATATTGGGCTATTAAAGAGCTCAACTATGATTTCAAATTTGCCGGTGAGAAGAGGTTATTTGATATTAACTCACTGGATGAATGGAGAACCCAAGCTTATGAAAATGCCAAGTTATTTAAAGAAAAAGTTAAAAGATGGCATGAGAAAAGGATACAAAAGCGTGAGTTTAATGTAGGTGATTATGTATTGCTATACAACTCGTTTAAGATTTTTGCAGGAAAACTACTCTCTAAATGGGAAGGTCCCTACGTTATCGAGGAGGTCTATCGCCCCGGTGCCATAAAAATCAACAACTTCGAAGGCACAAATCCGAAGGTGGTAAACGGTCAAAGGATCAAACATTATATCTCAGGTAATCCCATAAATGTTGAAACGAATATTATTGAAACCGTAACCCCAGAGGAATACAGAAGGGACACTTTCCAGAACGTTTCAGACTCCGAAAAGGAATAGGTATGTGGTACGGTAAGTAAACCGACTCCAAAATAATTTTTAAGGTAATATTTCTCCGTTTTGGAATATTTAGAAAAATAGAAAAATAAGTGGCAGTCCGAGAAGGACACGAGGCCTTCACGAGGGTGGAGGGCGCGCCCTACCCCCTCGGCGCGCCCCCCTAGCTCGTGAGCACCTCGTGTGCCCTCTGGACTCTGTTTTCTTGCACGATACGTATTTTGGTCGGTAAAAATTCATTATATATTCTCCCGAAGGTTTTGACCTCGGTATCACGCAAATATCTCATGTTCTTGTTTCGAGCCGTTTTTCTGACAGATCTAGATCATCATGACGTCCCCAAGTGCTTCCAAGGACAAGTTCTTCGAGAAGGTGATCAACCCTTACCTCGCGGAGGTGCTGCAACACCCTCAAACCATTGAGATGCGTGATGGGTTGCTGCACATCCCGATGTTGAGGGACCAAAGGGAACCGGAAGCGTGGAGGCGAGGCTCGAAGAAATGGAGCAACAAGTTTTCAAGTGCCAAGGGATGGTGGAGCGTGGAATTAACGCTAGCCACAAGATGCTCGCTGAGTTCACCAACAACTACGAGCCGGATGCCAAGAACACCGAGGAAGCCATCTTCAAGCTACATGAGAAGATCGAGCACCTCCAAGCCCAAATCTATTATCTGCAAAATCAAAACTGTGAGTATGAATATAGATTCAAAAGGATGAGTTTGGCTGCAGATTTGAGGATTCCGGAGACTCGATCATCCTTTTATGATGGTAAGCCTATGCCATGGAAGGTGGACGACAAGCCCGCATCATCAACAACACCTCCACTTCCTTCACCAGCAAAGGAGATATAATCACATGGGTATGGGCACTCCCCTTGGCAACTGCCAAGCTTGGGGGAGGTGCCCCGGTATCGTATCACCATCACAACTCCTATCTTTACCGTTTTTCTTAGTACGATCCCATTAGTAGTATCTTGATTTATTAGAATAAAGTCATGGCATGATCTAGTTTTAAAGTTTTGCTTTATGATCCCTATATGTAACCGAGTCCGTGAGCTATATAATAAAGAGTAGTGTTGAGTCAAGGGCTTGATTATTTTGCCATGATCTTGAGTTAATAAAAGAAAAGAATAAAAAGAAACAAAGAGTTCATATTGATCTTATTGAAAGTAATGACTTCACATAGAAAGAGTATGATGATTAAAAGTTGTTGGGAGTTGGCAAATATAGCTTTGGTCATCGTTGCAATTAATAGGAAGTAATAAGGAGAGAGAGGCTTCACATATAGATATATTATCATTGACATCTTTTATGATTGGGAGCACTCATTAAAATATGACATGCTAAAGAGTTGATGTTGGACAAGGAAGACAACGTGATGAGTTATGTTTTCTTATATCTGAGATAAAGTATGTTGTCATGGATCCTCTAACATGTTGAGCTTGCCTTTCCCCCTCATGCTAGCCAAATTCTCAGCATCAAGTAGAGATACTACTTGTGCTTCCAAATACCCTTAAACCAGTTTAGCCATGAGAGTCCACCATATCTACCTATGGATTGAGTAAGATCCTTCAAGTAAGTTGTCATTAGTGCAAGCAATAAAAATTGCTCTCTAAATATGCATGACTTATTGGTGCAGAGAAATAGGCTTTGTACGAACTTGTTATGGAAGTAATAAAACGATTTAACTGCATAATAAAGTTCCACATACAAGGGGCAATATAAAGTGACGTTCTTTTGCATTAAGATTTTGTGCATCCAACCATAAAAGCGCATGGCAACCTCTGCTTCCCTCTGCGAAGGGCCTATCTTTTATTATTATCTTCTACCTTATGCAAGAGTCAAGGTGATCTTCACCTTTCCTTTTTCATTTTATCCATTGGCAAGCCTAGCATGTTGGAAAGAACATGATATATATATATATATATATATATATATATATATATATATATATATATATATATAAAATTGGATGTAGGGGAGCATGAATTGTTATTGTTGACATTACCCTTGAGGTAAAAAGGTTGTGGGGCAGAACTACAAGCCCCTATCTTTCTCTGTGTCCGATTAAAACTCCATAACCACAAGTATTGCGTGAGTGCTAGCAATTATGAAGGACTAAGTGATAGTTGAGTATGTGGACTTGCTTTTAAGCTCTGACATAGACTCTTTCCGATGTTATGATAAATTGCAATTGCTTCAATGACTGAGGTTATAATTTGTTGGTGCCCAATAAGGTTTCTGATTCATACTTTTGCATTGTGAAAAGATCATCACTTGAACATAAGTAATCATATGAAAAAATCTATATATGTTGCTGAGATTAATCATGATGCCTTCATGTCCGTATTTTATTTTTTATCGACGCCTCTACGTCTAAACATGAGGACATATTTATTGTTATCAGCTTTTCGCTTGAGGACAAGCGAGGTCTAAGCTTGGGAGAGTTGATACGTCCATTTTGCATCATGCTTTTAAATCGATATTTATTGCATTATGGGCTGTTATTTCACGTTATGTCACAATACTAATGGCTATTCTATCTTATTTTACAAGTTTACATGAAGAGGGAGAATGCCGGCAGCTGGAATTCTGAGCTGGAAAAGGAGCAAATTTTGGAGACCTATTCTGTGCAACTCCAAAAGTCCTGAAACTTCACGGAATATCTTAAAATAAATAAAGAAAAATCATCGCCAAAGATGAAGGCCAGGGGGCCCACACCCTGCTCACGAGGGTGGGGGCGTGCCCCCCTAACTCGTGGGCCCCCCGGTGGCCCTCCGACGCCCATCTTCTCCTAGATGAAGTCTTTCGAAGAGAAAAAAAACCAGAGGCAACCTTTCGACGAGACTCACGCCACGAGGCGGAACCTTGGCGGAACCAATCTAGGGCTCCGGAGCTGTTCTCGGCCGGGGACACTTCCTCCGTGAGGGGGAAATCATCGCCATCATCATCACCAACGCTCCTCTCACCGGGAGAGGGCAATCTCAATCAACATCTTCACTAGCACCATCTCATCTCCAAACCCTAGTTCATCTCTTGTATCCATTTCTTGTCTCCAAGTTCGGGATTGGTGCTAGTAGGTTGCTAGTAGTTTTGATTACTCCTTGTAGTTGATGCTAGTCGGTTTATTTGGTGGAAGATCATATGTTCAGATCCTTTATGCATATTTTTACCCCTTTGATTATGAACATGAATATGCTTTGTGAGTAGTTACGTTTGTTCCTGAGGACAAGGGAGAAGTCTCGCTATTAGTAGTCATGTGAATTTGGTATTCGTTCGATATTTTGATGAGATGTATGTTGTCTAGCCTCTAGTGGTGTTATATGAACGTCGACTACATAACACTTCACCATTATTTGGGCCTAGAGGAAGGCATTGGGAAGCAATAAGTAGATGATGGGTTGCTAGAGTGACAGAAGCTTAAACCCTAGTTTATGCGTTGCTTCGTAAGGGCTGATTTGGATCCATATGTTTCATGCTATGGTTAGGTTTACCTTAATACTTTTGTTGTAGTTGCGGATGCTTGCAATAGAGGTTAATCATAAGTGGGATGCTTGTTCAAGTAAGAACAGCACCCAAGCACCGGTCCACCCACATATCAAATTATCAAAGTACCGAACGCGAATCATATGAACGTGATGAAAACTAGCTTGACGATGTTCCCATGTGTCCTCAGGAGCGCTTTTCCTATTATAAGATTTTGTCCAGGCTTGTCCTTTGCTACAAAAAGGATTGGGCCACCTTGCTACACCTTATTTACTTTGGTTACTTGTTGCTCGTTATAATTTACCTTATCACAAAACTATCTGTTACCACTTATTTCAGTACTTGCAGAGAATACCGTGCTGAAAACCGCTTATCATTTCCTTCTGCTCCTCGTTGGGTTCGACACTCTTACTTATCGAAAGGACTACGATAGATCCCCTATACTTGTGGATCATCACGCCACACCCCTCCCGATCAACAGGACCCCCGTTTCGACCGTAGGAGGTCCGTTTCCCCCGTTTTGCGGTACGCCACACCCCTCCCGATCAACAGGACCCCGTTCCGAATATAGGAGGTTCGTTTCCTCCGTTCAGCGGTACGCCAGGCCTCATTTCCATCGCCTGTTCCGTCCAAGCCCTCCCGATGAACACGACCACGCATTCCGTTCCAACCCAGCCAGTTGGCTCCCACGCGTTTCGTTGCCTCCCGATGAACACGACGCATTCCGTTGCCTCCCAATGAACACGACGACGATGCTATTTCTCCGTTCCGACCCAGCCATGTACACGAGCCCTCGCCGTACGTATGCGCGAGTAGGCGTTCGAGACCCCGCCCATATGTACACATATGTGGCCGTATTTTCTTTCTTGCACCCTGGCCGCTGTACGTACGTGTACATGCTACGTGCCCGCCTCTACTACGACACGTGCACGCCTCTACAACCACCAGTATATATGTACGTACACGTTCGCGACCAGAATGACAACGCTACGTACGCTTGACCGTGTGGGTCCCGATCGTGCACTTCCTTGCCTGCGAAGATGTAGCTGGTGGGTCCTAGCAGTCAAGGGGCGAATCGTTTTTTTACCCGGACGCACTTCCTTGTGCGCGAAGATGTAGCTGGTGGGTCCCAGCTGTCAGGGGGGCGAATCATTTTTTTTTTTGCCCGGACGCACTTTCTTGCGTACGAAGGTGTAGCTGGTGGGTCCCAGCAGTCAGGGGGGAAACGTTTTTTTTCGCGGAATACGATGGCCTATCCGGTGGGTCCCCGCTGTCAGGTGGAGGAATAATTATTTTCGCGTAATAAGGAGGCTCTTCCTTGCTGCGGCCGTGGACCCAACTGTCAGGCTCTCCACGCATAGTACTCTTCCGATGGAAGTCGGTCGTTGACCACATTGACCACGCCGCGCTGAGAGCACCATGGCGGTGGACGACGGCGAGGCCTAGGAAGGGGACGACACGGAGGCAGGGAAGACTCGGCAGTTGTTTCCCACACGGAGGGGAGTACGTTGCACGAGGGTTCTTGGTTCGTCTGCCTGCCGCCGGAGAATAACAGCAGTGTGGGTGAGTAGAGGGATGGCTAGGCCAGTGGATGGGAGTACGATGGGGCGGTGAGGCTCGCGGCAAAGACACCCGGCATGGGGAGGAGGGAGCAGCAGTCCCGCCGGCGCTTGTTTGAGCGGGCCGAGCAGAAGAGCAGAGATTGAAGAAGACGACGACCGTTGGATGGACATCCAACCGCCACCGCCAGGCCAACCTTTTTTAGGAAAGCCTCAAATCTGTGGAAAACAGCATACAACCCATCTGCCATTATTTCTAATAATTTGCAGCCCATTTGCTAATTCTTAAGGTTTTTTGAGCCCATATTCTTTTTTTAGCATTACAGCCCATATTGTGGCCACGGTTAAAAAATTATACGAAATTTTGCATATTTCAAAAGCGGTCCGAACTGTTTTTAATCCCGAAATTTCGATTCACATTCAAACTGATTTTAAAAATAAATGTATATCAATATAAAATCCAACAAATTCTCCACGCATAAAAATTAATGTAATTTAAAATCTTGAAATGTAAAAAATATATTTGAAACTAATTGCCGGTTTCATGTGTTTTAAAAATGTACAACCCATTTCTCCTTACTGATGGGCCATTTTCTCGGCCAGCCGAATGAAATCTCTCCTTGTCTTGAAAGATTTGCAGCCCAACAAGCCTGACAAAGCGACTTACTTGGCAAATCACAAAAAAACTGGGATGTGGCCGTTGACCCAGCTGTCAGCCTCTCCACGTACAGTACTCTTCCGATGGAAGTCGTTCCTTGACCACGTTGACCACGCCGCGCGGAGAGCACCACGGCGGTGGACGACGACGAGGCCTAGGAAGGGGACGACACGGAGCCAGGGAAGACGCGGCAGTGGAAGCCCACGCGGAGAGGAGTACGAGGGTTCACTGGTTCGGCTGCGGTGTGAGGCTGTCGTCGCCGCAGGGCCTGGCCAGCGGTGGGAATAGTAGGGGGCAGTGAGGCCTCCGCGGTAGCACAGCCGGCCACGGGAGGCAGGAGCATGCGACACGACCGCCGCTGCTTTGGGTGGCTGGAGCAAGAAGACCAGAGGTTGAAGAAGCACTACGGCCGTTGGATGGACATCGTACGGTCACTGAAGCTAGAATCGTTCATATTGACTAAGTTGAGAAAGCCCTTCGTCCCGTCAACTTAGTAGGCCCATTAAGACAGCCTCCCACCAAGGTGGGTCCCAGCTAGCCGGGGGAGTATTCATTTTTTGTGCGTAATAAGGAGGCACTTCCGGTGGGTCCGAGCTGACAGCGGGGGGAACGTTTTTTTTTCAAAATACGGTGGCCCGTCCTGTGAGTCCCAGCAGTCAGGGGGAAACGATTTTTTTGCAAAATACTGTTGGCCCGTTCGGTGGGTCCCCGCTGTCAAGTGGAGGAATAATTATTTTCCACGTAATAAGGAGGCACTTCCTTGCGGCGGCCGTGGACCTAGCTGTCAGCCTCTCCACGTACAGTACTCTTCCGATGGAAGTCGGTCATTGACCACATTGACCACGCCGCGCCGAGAGCACCACGGAGGTGGACGACGGCGAGGCCTAGGAAGGGGACGACGCGGAGCCGGGCCACGGGAGGCAGGAGCAGGCAGGAGCAGGCGGTAGCACAGCCGGCCACGGGAGGCGGGAGCAGGCGGCACGACCGGCGCTGCTTTGGGCGGCTGGAGCAAGAAGACCAGAGGTTGAAGAAGCACTATGGCGGTTGGATGGACACCATACGGTCACTGGAGTATTGACTAAGTTGACAAAGCCCTCCGTCCCCGTCAACTTAGTAGTCCCACAAGTCAGCCCAACAATATGGTGGGTCCCAGCTAGCAGGGGGTATTCATTTTTTTGGGCGTAATAAGTAGGTACTTCCTTGCGTGCGAAGATATAGTTGGTGGGTCCAACCTGTCAGCGGGGGGAACATTTTTTTTGCGAAATACGGAGGCCCTTCCTGTGGGTCCTAGCTGTCAGGTGGATGAATCATTATTTTGCGCGTAATAAGGAGGCATTTCCTTGCGTGCGGCCATGGACCCAGCTGTCAGCCTCTCCACGTACAGTCCACTTTTGATGGTTGTCGTTCATTGACCATGTTGACCAGGCCGCGCCGAGAGCACCAGGGCGGTGGACGACGACGAGGCCTAGGAAGGGAACGACACAGAGCCAGGGAATACTCGGCAGTTGTTTCCCACGCGGAGGAGTACGAGGGTTCTTGGTTCGTCCCGCCGTCACGGAGAATAACAACATGTGTGGGTGAGTAGAGGGATGGCTAGGCCAGCGATGGGAGTATGGTGGGGCCGTGAGGCCTGCGCGGCAGCATAGCCAGCCGCGGGAGGAGGGAGCATACAGTTCCGCCGGCGCTTGTTTGAGCGGTTGGAGCATGAAGAGCAGAGATTGAAGAAGCACGACAGCCGTTGGATGGACATCCAACGATCCTTTGCTTCTCATGTGTTGACTAAGTTGACAGGGCGGTGCATGTGCATCAACCTTTTTTTTATGAAAGCATACGCGTCAACCTATAGTAGGCGCACAAGTCAGCCTCAAATCTGTGGAAAACAGCATACAGCCCATCTGCCATTATTTCTAATAATGTACAGCCCATTTGCTAATTCTTAAGGTTTTTTTTAGCCCATCTTGTTTTTGTTAGCATTACACCCCATATTGTGGCCACGGTTAAAAAGTATACGAAATTTTGCATATTTCAAAAGCGGTCAACTGTTTTTTTTAATCCAGAAATATCGATTCAAATTCAAACTATTTTGAAAAATAATTTATATAAATATAAAATCCAAATAATTGTCCACGCATAAAAATCAATGGAATTTAAGATCTTGTAATGAAAAAAAATTGAAACTAATTCCCGGTTTGATGTGTTTTAAAAAAGTACATGCCATTTCTGGGCAAACCGAATGAAACTCTCATCGTCTTGAAAGATTTGCAGCCCAGCAGGGCCGATAAAGAAAGTAGGCTTTGTTTGGGTATTTCTTTAAAAAAATAGAACTGGGCTAGCCATTTTCATCAAGAAAAAAACACAACTGGGCTCATGATGTGGTAAACATAAATAAAACCACAGCTGGGCAGATGACCCCGACAGCCCGTTGTTACCCTGATCCATTGCTAAAACTAGTATAAATAACAACTGCTTATTCCTAAAAAAACTGCGCGACTTGTTGGGTCCCTGGTGTCAGCCGCTCGTAGTGTAATTCTCTCATTTATTGACTACGTTGACAATGGCGTGAGCCCCAGATGTCCAACCATTAGGAGGAACCATATTTTTGGGCTTGTACTATAGAGGCACTTGCTTGCGTGCATCGCCATGACGCTGGTGGGTCCCTCATCGTCATCCTCTCCACGTCTGATCATCTCCTTGTTCCTCTTGGTTGTTGACGACGTTGACAACGCAAGAGGGCGGCGCACCGCGCACGGCGAGCGAACCAAGGCCGCAAGGCGGAGGACGACGACGAGGCCTCGGACGGAACGAACAGGAGCGTTGAAGATGTGCATGTCCAGTCGCAGATGGAGGGGAGTACGAGGTTGATCGTTCGCACGCAGTGCGTGTTGGGGCTGACGTTGCCGGAGAATAACAGGACGTGTGGGGTAATAGAGGGAGGGACTGGACAATGTTGGAGGGTACGTACGATAGGGCGGCGAGGCGCAGCCCGACCATGGAGGCGGAGCAAAGTGAGCCGATGGGGTGGTTTGGTTTGGGCGGCTGGAGGAAGAAGAAGACAAGAGATAGAAGATACACGACATATGTTGGATGTCAATCCGACGGCTGGTATGCAGAATCGTTTGTTGACTGGCTAGTAAGTCGACACCACCTTGGATAGGCTATTTCCTCGCGGGTCCCAAATGTCAGAATCCAAATCTGTCACGGTCATGCAGCCTTTCCTATGAAAATTTACAGCCCATTTGATGTGCTAGTTCGAAATAAGTTTGTGGGTGCTAATCACTTGGCTTCTGTAATGCACAGTGAGCTCAAGCAGCCGGCGTGAGTGATGTTATTTCCCTTGGTTGTGATTTGTTACAATATTTCACTCTAAATTAAACGAATGGCAAGCCATTTGCCTTGTTTCAAAGAAAATATGACAAATGACCGAGTTGAAAAGGGCAGGAACATCTAACTCCAGCTTACAAACTGTATAAAAGCACGAGGGTTGATTGTTCATCAGGTTTATAAAAAAACCCAGATTGAAAAGGGCAACAACATCTAACTCCAGCACTGTTTTTGGCAGTCACAATCAAATGGATCGGTGAATGAACATCCTGGGTCGTAAAATTTACTGGATTATGATCACAATATGTTGTAAATATAAGCCCGGCACATTCAGAAGCTCTTTTGCCCACCTGAAACTCCTTTTTTTGCTCTTCGACATACCCATCCGTCAAAACCATGCTGCTGATAAACTTAAGCTTGATGGACAATAGTAACCTCACATTCAGCAGGAAGAATGTGATAAATCTTTTGTTTGCACGGTTGGCTACATATCGTTCTAGCGTTATTGTCTTCAATCGAATCTCATGAGAAGTGAGAAAATCCCGATGCTTACTAATCCACCGATTGGTTATAACTTTCTTACCCCTTCCTGTTGCCTAAATAGACATGAAGATTGAAAACAGTTAAGGTGTAAAAAAAGAGTGTCGAAAGAGCAACTTGAACGGTTAATTCTAGTACACTATATGCGGGCTTCCAATGTGCGTGAAATTATCACCTTTATATACAACTTCTCCGGACATGGAAAGCATTGCAGCAAGCCAATAATCTTGTTCAGATCAAAACTATTGATTTGGATATATAAGATCTTGGCGTAATCCGGCACCATTGAAAGGCCATCCATGGAGAAACTCTTCATTGAGCATAGAACATAATATTAGTATAAAATGTGTACTCCAAGATGATATATAAATTATGCTTGAAATTTAAAATGCAGCTTATGGTTACAAGTGTAGATGATAATATGAAGTACCTGAAGAACTATGGAGCCAAACACCATATTGAAATGAGCACAGAGATCATGTATTACACCCAAGGTCTCCAGTTTAGGCGCAGAGAGGACGGTTATTTGCAACGGTGAATAACTAGAATCAAGGATCAACCTTTGAAGTGAAGGGGCATCTTGGATGATGAGCTGCCTTCCGTAAAAGAAATTCCAATTCTTACAAGGTTAGGTGACTTTATTTGGAGACAATCGATTCTAACTGTGAAAACAAGCACCAAGCACTCTAGCGCAGGGCAACTGGAGTGGATGATGATGTGCAATGAGGCCTCCGATATACGAACCCGCACAAGTGAAAGTTTCTTGAGAAATGGGAGTCGAAGGTTTAGTACCATATTATGCAGTAGGTAGCACAATGCAAAGGTGGCGGTGTGGAGAGAGGAGGAAAACCATGAGATGGACATCGGTCTGAGGGCACAAGTTCATGGCATTCGGTATGTCGTATGTGATTTGTGGGAATAGTAGAACTCAAGCAGCTGTAGTTACGTGAATTTAGGGGATTTCAGCCAGCGTCCACCATGCAGGGCATGGTATGCTTGCTCGGTAGCATGACGGGATCACGAGAGGATTTGAACGGAGCCCCTGGTGGGAGGAGATGATGGCTCTGGGGATTTCAAAATCATTGAAGAGAGATAGCTGACGACAGTCGAGATTAAGGGGCACAGCGCGCCATAGAGGGCGCCACCAAATTGAGAGGACTTGGTGGGGAGAAGCGAGATGATCTCCCCAAGGATGGCGTTCGGGAGATCGCTGATGCGGTCCACCCGAGATTCTACGGGTTCCTGGGATCCGGTGGGGGCGGGTTCGCCGCTTCTTCCCGGGCTGCCGGTGCGGGATCTACAACAGGCGTCGCCGCTGGCGGGAGCCTCATCTTCTTGGTGCTGGGGTCAGCCGACTCCATTTTCCTCGAGGGCGTCGCGTCGCGCTCACAGATTTGAGCAGAGTAGCGAATGACGAGCCTAGTTGTAGTGCGAGCGAAGAAGAAGGGGAGCTGGGGTTTTCTGTAGGAGGGAGGAAGAAGGGGAGCTGGGGTTTTCTGTAGGAGTGAGGTGAGGAATTTGGGGGTACGAGTGGAGCAAGCTCATGTGAGGTGGGTGGGAGCGAGGAGGAAGAAGAGCACCCAGGTTTTTTTGGGGGGGTGTCGGGGATATACCCCACGGTATGACCCGGCCGGATGTATAACCCGGCCGGACTTGGCGACTCACTAATGACCCACCCTGACTAGACCGCTCACTACGTGACCCGCCCGAGCCTGACGACTTATGGGTGACCTGGCAAGCGGATCAGAGGAGCGACAAGACCCGGGGGCCCAAGAGGCTCAAGGCCTAGAAGGCCAGCTTACGTCATGGTAGGCCGGCTTAAGAGGAAGAAAGCAAGACCCGGACTTGTATTCAACGGTCGTGGATTTGTCACGGCAGATGTCCTCGTGGAAAGGACTTAGTCGTGAGGCCAGCGCATCTATGTAGTAGCTTGAGAGGGGTTGAGCGGAATCGAGAGACGCAAGGCGGATCAACACACAAGACAAGGATTTAGATAGCTTCGGGCCCCGGGAAACATCATCCGGTAATAGCCCTACATGCTGTTTGTGGCTAGGTCTCATTATGCTCATGAGAGAGTCGCCGGTAAGCCGGCTCTTCTCTAGTTGTGTCTAACCCTAGAGATTATTGCTTCTTGCTTGTCCCTCTTTGGGGAGCCCTGCCCCTCCTTATATAAGTTAGAGGGGCGGGTTACATGTGGAGTCCTAGTAGGACTAGGACTAGTCTATCTTTTCTTACAAGTTGAATACAAGTCCGGGTCTTGCTTTCTTCCTCTTAAGCCGGCCTACCATGACGTAAGCTGGCCTTCTGGGCCTTGAGCCTCTTGGGCCCCCGGGTCTTGTCGCTCCTCTGATCCGCTTGCCAGGTCACCCATAAGTCGCCAGGCTCGGGCGGGTCACCACTACTAGGGAAAAGCCTATACACAGAAAGAAAGAAAATGATGAAAATGTCAAAAAAATAAAAGAAAATAAGTTTCCCATGTGATATGTGGTCTAGTTGTTGGGAAAATTTGCAAATATGAATTTCGACTTTATTTGCAAAATCTCTCGAGAATTTGTAAAAATGGGCATAACTTTTGCATACTAACTCGGATGAAAAAGTTTTTTACATGAAAAATCATCTACTTTAAACATTTTCAAAATCCTCAAAAACCTAACAGAAAAAAAGTTACGGGGCTTTTAAGATCTAGAGTGGAAAAAATTGAAAAAAAATTCAAACTATGTGGTCAAACTGTGGTCAAACAATGGTCAAACTAATTATTCTAGAATATTAGTGTTACTAAATAATTATTTTGTTTTTTTGAATTTTGGTCAAATCTGGTCAAACTATGGCCAAAGTGTGGTCAAACTAATTATTCAAGAAATATTAGTGTTACTAATTTTTTAGAACAATAGTTTCAAACTCAAATAGTGAAATGTGTGACTTCATTCTCAAGCAAAATTCCTGAGGTTAATAGGATTGACATCTTACTATTGTCAGGAAAACAACAAGTGCAGACTTGGAAACGAGGGAGAATAGAACCCGGAAGTTAAGCGTGCTCAGGCTGGAGTAGTGAGAGGATGGGTGACCGTCTGGGAAGTTAGATGATTTGGAATGATGAGGGGTGATTAGAGATTAAATTGAGCAGCGATGAGGGGTGATTAGAGATTTGAGGTTAAAATAATTCAGAAATTTGAAAATTAGGGAAAATATCGAAATATTTTTTTGAAAAAATTCAAAAAAAACCCGAGCTGGTAGTAGTAGCGCGGGTTTTTACCCACGCTACTACTAAAGGACATAGTAGTAGCGCGGGTGGCACCCGCGCTACTGCTATACGTTAGTTGTAGCGCCTTATTAGTAGCGCCGGCCCCCGCGCTACTAATAGGCCCAAAACCCGCGCTGCTGCTAGGCTTTTCCCTAGTAGTGCACGTAGTGAGCGGTCCAGTCAGGGCGGGTCATTAGTGAGTCGCCAAGTCCGGCCGGGTTATACATCCGGCCGGGTCATACCATGAGGTATATCCCGGCGAAGTGTCTTTGGGTGTGGGTGGCGCCTTTTGAATTGATTTTACTATTTACTAGTGTGGATTGGTTGTTTTGTCTTGGGCCTAGAGAAACAATTACTACTAGTACAGTGGAGACACTCTACCGCTTCTGGCTCCTCCTAGGTCATTGAAACGTCTCCATCTACTGAATGCCGTTATACTTTTGTTCACTGACATGCGGGCCATGCAGCGCGCGGGCCCAAATGTCATCCACCAAATTAGAAGGCAGTATGCAAATGGAGAGTCACCCCGGTCGTCGCGCGGCAGTAACGAGCCGTCGTATCACAAAACCCCAACTCCCCGCAGTCTAAGTTTGACAGATGAAGCAACCATCATTTCACTCTTCACTGAATCCCCTTCTCCCTCACTGTCTTCAAGAAAGGCAACACTCGCATCTGCCACTGTTCTTCTCTCCCAACGAAGGGAAGGTAAGCGGATCCATTATGTTGGTATATTTTCGTTCAGAGAAAAAACAAGAACTTTTGCAAAGCAGTAACCAATCCTCACTCTATTTTTTGTTTCATTGTCATTGCGATTGTGTTTTCCTTTCAGTGGTCGCCTAGTATTCGTCAGTTTCATGATGGACCAAGGAGAACCAGGCAAAGATCTGCCGATATTGGAGCAGACGCAGGAGGCTGATCCCCACGAGACACGGAGCTCCAAGAAGATGGAGGCAGCCACCGAGCCGACCCCAGATACGCTCACGGCCACTACTGAGATGGTCAATGCCCCGTTTGGGGTTACAGCCCCCGTGGCACTGCAGGAGCAGTTTTCCCCTTCGATGATGTGTCCCCCCGCTGCTGAGCTGCCCAAGGTGATTTCATTCTTTGCCGATCTCGATTGTGGTTTTTCATCTAAGTATGTGGTTATTTTTTTAGAAAAGGAAGTATGTGGTGATTAATAATGCAAAATTTTATTAGCTTCGATGCCATGCTATACATAGTGGTTTAAATAACTTGTGTTTTTTATACTGAAAAGTAATTCATAATTTGTTTCTGTTTTAATTAGAGCCCTGATGCAGACAAGGATTGTGTGGTTGTGCATGTCACTCGCTATGAGGCGGACGACCTAAATATAGGCACTGGGAAAACAGAGTTCTTAGGCTGTTGGATCCTGGAAGCCATTTGCGGTTATACCAATGAAGAGGTGTATTCCAGCCTCACTGTTGTCAGGCGTGTTGTCCAGGGTGTACTGAAGCACAAGAAGTTCAAAGCTACTCCTTCGTTTGTGAGGCATACTGTTCTTGTCAAGCTTACGCAGGAAGATGACGTGGCATGCCTCCACAAACAAGTTTATCAGTGGAAAGGCCACAAGGTTGTCTTCATGAAGGTTCATAGGATTGAGCTGCTGCGGGGCATCCTCGATGATCTTCATGGCAAGGTCCGTCTTGTGTCCAGCCCAAATTATATCGAGGCATGAAATAGTTGCCCCAGCTAGTGTTTAATAGTAGTTTGGATTGTGTCTAATTATCCGAACCTTGCCTGTTATCGACCCCTCTTGGGGCTAGTACTCTGTTTGAATCCTTCTATGGGAACTGCTGCTACTTTTGTGTGCCCGTGAGTCATATAAGCAACTATGTATCTTGTTATAGTGGTTCGTGCAGTTAATTGAGGCCACAATGTAATAAATTCCAAACGTTCAACGCTAGTCCAGCGCTCATGTGGAACACTCACATTAAACTCGTCTTCATAAAAATCTTGAAAAGCATAAGTTAAGCAGTTTTATACATCTCAATGATTCATAGAACATAACAAACATATACTAGTTCACATCAAAAGACAAAGTTGTGAGAAGGTTTACAAATCAGGAAAAAACAAGCAAGGCTTCCCGGCAGGCTTAAATTTCCTGGAGTTCACTCTAGTTTTTTCTTGTTGCCACCATCCAGTGTGGTCTCAGCTGGAATGCTGAACTGAACCATGCAGTGTACTGACCAGCTGAAATGCTTGTGCATTCCACTAAATTTAAGCTCGTCCCTGCACTGCAATCAGGAAGTAAAACGTACGAATCAGCTTCGTTTAGATTGCGTTGGTCATTCTACCTTAGTTACTACCAATGTAGGGATACCTTGAAGACGGGAGGTTAGACGACGGCAACGAGGGATAGCCATCTCATTTTGCGCAGTTGTACTAAAACTGAGGTGTGTGCTTTTGATTGCGCGGATAGAAACGATACGGAGACAGACATCCCGAAACAATATGGAGACAGACATCCCTGTTTGCGCAAATACGAAATACGGTTATTTAAACAGTGATGATATTACTACTTTCCCCCATTTCCTCTCAGAACCAAGTCCTAGATTCATGCTACAGCTTTCCCACTTTCTTCCCTGTTTGAACCAACGCTTTGAGTTGACTGTATGAACTAGCTTTACTTCTAATAATAGTACTCCCTCCGTCTAGGTGTGTAAGTCACCTTACGAAAACCAAATAATCCCAAAACACATAGGCACGGTACATTAACTCTCTCCTCGTTTCTTGTTTTGTGACATATCAACCAATAAGAGATGTGGGCCGTGCATGCTTTCAATGACTTGAGGCTACCAAACATGACATGCAGTGGTTAGTTCATTGCATGCAATGCTATTAATTAGCAAAAAAACATTAAGTTTTCTTGTTTTCCTTTTCGTCTTGGTCGCGGTGCACAACGTAAGATGACTTACACACCTAGACGGAGGGAGTAGAAGTCTAGGTGGCTTTGGAACAGTGGACGGAAGTAGAAAAGGATCCACACGAAGGGGGAAGAGCTGGGGCAGTAGAGCAAGGCAGGTTTCGAAGGAATATATACCTGAGGGTCGTCGGCATGTGGCAAAGACGGCGTCGGGAGGCCGCATCTTGGCCACAATACCGCAGGGAGAAAGAAGGTGTCAGAGGCCCTCCCGAGCCGACTCTCTCTTGGAGAGAACTTCACGGCTGCCGATCGGGACGCGCGGGCAGCCGTTGGTCTCCTCCCTCGCCGCCGACGACAGCGTGAACGATGCACCTACACCCCCTGCCCCGGTCGAGGTTGTCCGGCCGGATTTGTGACCAACCGTGAGCTGAGAGAGAGAGTGTGGCCACCTATGTCTTGCTTAGATCTGGAGAGCATGAGAGAGTGAATGAGAGGAACCCTAGTAAAGCAAGCGCTAAGGCTCCTTCTTTTATATATAGTGGAGTGATTTGTTGTACCGGCTTCAAAAAAATGCGCTCCTACGTGTACCCGTGAGTGGGTGTGAGAGAACTAGTGCGTGCACCGCTTCTCTTCGTGAGAGTACAATATATACTATGCCCAAAGAACGTTCGCCGCAAGAGTAATAATATAAGTGTGTGACGTGTGAGCTAAAATAAAATGTGCGCGCCGTCTTTTGTTTTTTAGAAGTTCTGAGGGTAGGGTGTGAAGAGCACATATGTGCGTGACGTATACCTGCAGATAGACGATGGGTGCCACGTGCGAGTCTGCGAGAGGACTCGGGAGAGTTGTGACACATGAGGGTGCGTGTGCGTGAGAGAGAGGGGGCACGATCAATGCAATGCATGTGTCCATAAATCATTATCCGACAAACGCTCGCCACAAGCCTTTTCCCGATTTAACGCCATAAGAACCATTAGATCGGCATCCGGCGATTGTCGGTTTTGCCATGTCATTTAATGTAACAGCCACTCCTCCTACACACAAATCTTCCACGTGAGTGTTAGCAACTGCCATATGCTCCCTCCGCATCAAATGCAGTGCATATAGCTTTATTGAAAATTAGAACCTCGCAAACTTTTACCGAAGTTTTCGTGTACCAAATTGCACATGTAGAATACCACGTATATATCATTTCATTCATCTTGAGAGGTAACTATAAAGATGGGTGAGGAGTCTACAAAGAAAGACCATCGTATCACCCACAGCAATTTCAACCATCCTTTAGTGTCGAGGAATATCATAGGAACTCTATATGATATGATTTTTATAGGATTTTTTCCTTTAGAGCCAATTGGTTCATAGGAATAGATTCATATACTCTACATTTCAAAGGAAATAAACATGATATCATTTCTATAGCTTTAGAGCCACTTGGTTCATATGAATGGATTCCTATACTCCCTTAATTTCAAAGGAAAATAAACATTAGTTTATATTCAATAGAGAAGTTCCTATGATATGAACCAAATTACATCTCTTTACTAATCCCTCCTCATAGGACTTGAGATACATGTCATCTCTAGATTCAATAGAAAAGTTCCTATGATGTGAACCAAATGACATCTCTTTTCCAATCCCTACTCATAGGAATTGAGATCCTCCATGTCATCTCTTTCCCTACAACTTCCATGTATACATCTTCTATTCCTAAATAGATAGTACAACCCACTAGTAGCTTTTTTCCAAAACATGCAACTATGGCACAAGAACTATATAGTGTGCCAATAACTTTGAAAGATGGTCCCTGGATGAAGCTAACCCGACAGTGCAGAGATGGGCAAATCCGAGCACTAGTGGCCGTTGGATATCATCAACATTCCACCAGATCTGCCACATGCACTAGTGTGTATTTATTCATAATTTGGTTTCGAAATCTCATGCATTCAATACATGTGTACCTTACTACTCCCTCCGTTCCTAATATAAGTCTTTGTAGATATTCCACTAGATGGACTACATACGGAGCAAAATGAATGAATCTACACTTAAAATGGATATATATATATATATACATCCGTATGTGGTTTCTAGTGAAATCTCTACAAAGACTTATATTTAGGAGCGGAGGAAGTAGTTTTGAGTAGAGTAGCAAATTTCACGTGGCCCCGGGTATATCAAAATGCAGGGCCCATGCATCATTGCCTTTCGGTCGAACCTACGTCCACAATTTTTTGTACGTGCTATATCTCCACTGGTCCCCGAACCCAAAATGATGCCTCGTTCCCGTAAAACCAAGCGGCCCACACATATTTAAGCGCGTCGACTCGAACCCGTTTACTACAACGTGGCCCCTCACTCCGTAGTACTCCTACAAACCCTACCGCCGCACTCATCATCGGTTTTCTTCAAGAGGACGAGGGAGAAGCCGATTTGTAGTGGAGGCGCTTTAAAAAAAGGATATGTAGTGGTGCCCCTACCCTAGGGTGCCCTAGGTAGGTGCCGCACGCATCATTGTTTTCTCTTTTCTTTATGCTCTCGCGCGCTAGAGTGAAATGATGGTTGCTTCGTCCGTCCAGCTTAATGCGGAAAGGTGGGGCTTTGTGATTTGACCCTCATCGCTCATTTTCTACTATCAAGGCGCTACGACCGGGGTGCCTCCAATTGCAAGCGCTGCTCCGAACTGTGATTTGGTGCATCACACGTGGAACAAGACGGTGGATGAGCCACATGTCTGCCAAAGGGTTCATGTTAAGTGTGTCGCCATTTCGTGTGCGGACTGACCCTGCTTGAGTTGCTACGCCAACACGACAGGAGCAGCCTACCACTTGGTTTTGCTCCTTGGTGAATCCCGACTATATTGATCTAAAAAGAAACATGCGGAACAACCCTCTCCGTCTCGGTTTTTTATTTGTAGGCGTCTCGGTTTATAGAGCCTGCACGTAGTTCTGGGTCATCCATTTGACTAACTAAATATGAGTTACTATGTCACAAAAGGTATATCATTGGATTCTTATTGGTTGATATGTGAAGAAACAAGAAACGAGGTAGAAGTTAATGCACCGCGCCTTAGTATTTTGGGATTATTTGGTTTTCGTAAGATGACTTACTCACCTAGACAGAGGGAGTAGTTGTATTTAAAAGTCGAGGGCGGGGCTTTTCCTGCTTGATGGCGGTAGGCAGATTCCGCCTAGTCGCTTTAATGAGACGCGAGAAGACGAGGGAGTAGGCTGCTGTAAACGTAGGGTTGTGTGATTTGACAAATGAAGTTCTTGCTGGACAGGTGGGGCCCGTGATTTGACTTGCCATTATCATTTTAATCATGGCGCTTCGACCGGCGTGAGTCTCCGATTCTGACCACCTCCATACAGGTGCCTCTCCCAATGCTCCACCATGTAGTAGTAGAGGCTGGCTCTTGCATGAGAGCCCACTTCTCCACTTTTTCCTTGCCTCTTTTCCTCCACATATGCAAAAATGCCATGTAAAGCGCACTATTGTACTTACTTGCTCCTACAGGTGCTTGAGCTTGCCACATAGGCATAAAGTCTGATGTGGCAAGTTAATCGAGAAGAGAGAGACTAGTTTGGTGACCCAAGGAAGAAACGGTGCTAAGCGCGTGTACCTAGGTGAAAAGACAATTTTGAGTCTATAGCTAATTAAATGAAGCAAACTTAGCAACACCATTTCATTGGAAGAGGTCACTCCTTGGCAAATGCAATAAATACTAGTACTCCTGTGTCCCATTATATAAGAACGTTTTGACACTACACTAGTGTCAAAACGTTCTTATATTATGGGACGGAGGGAGAATGAAGAAAGAGATAGAGAGGAGTAAAAAAATACACTTATAGCCAACCTTATAGCCAACCTTGTTGTAGTATGAGTGACTAAGTGATGACTATGTATGACATGCCAACATCAGATAGCCTAACGCACCGTGTTAAATCTCCAAGGGCGCGACCACACGAGCGAGGCGACGGTCGTGGTAGGTGCGACCATGATACGGGCTGGTGGCAGCCCTTGGATCTGAGATCAAACGGTCGCATGCTAAGTTGCTAAAAATTTGCAGAATAACCCTCCAAGATAGGATATTCACCCATTGGTCTAGAATCACGCCATGCAACCGTTCGATCTCCGATCCAAGGGCTCTCGGAAGCCCGTATCATGGGAGAATGGAAAGCCACTACCCTGCCGTTAAGACGCCGGCAGTTCGCTCCTACTCGCCCCTCGCACGTCCTTTAATACTACGGCGGTTCGCTCCTAGTCGTCCCGTCCATTCACATTACGGCATTTCCACTAATCCTAACCCTCCTCCCAAATCCATGGCGTCCCAAATCTCCCGATCGGGCGGTGAGTACAAGGTTAGAACCATCACCGGCGATGAGTTCGACATCATCTACACCCGTACTTCATGACGGTGAAAGGATGCCTTTCTCGCAGGGCGCATGTTCGAAAACTCACATGATGAGTGGGTCGCTGGGCTAGATGTTGAGTACACCACAGTCGTGGGACCAGAGAACAATCTAAAGGATGAATAGAGGAAGAAGCCCGCCGTGATCCAGGTTTGCGTACATAACGTTTGCTTGGTCTACCACATATGCCATGCCGACGTTGAGTGCCAGGATTTTAAGAACTTCCTCGAGGACAAAACAGTCAAATTCATTACTGTAGACTTTAAGAACGACAAAGAAGTCCTGCGTCGGATAGGCCTCGGTGTAGGCAACCCCTTCGACCTCCAGAAGAATCGGCTGGTGCCCTCTCGTCGACCCTCAATCTTGACCTGGCGAGAGCCATGGTTCATCCTTCAGACCGCAAACCGGAGAAACCTCATTACACGTTTCATCGTCATGCATGGCAGCGGAATGTACTAGATATAGACCACATCCACTATGCTGCAATGGATGGCTACCTTTGTTTCAATATCTACAAGGGTTGGATGAAGAGCAACAGCCAAGTTGGCGGTTCAAGCAAAGACGGATCGGCCAAGAGGCAGCGGGACAAGGGCGAAGTCAAGGGCGTGGACGAGGACTCGAGTAAGGTGGCGATGTCGTTGCTCATGGCGGTTCTAAACTTCTAATGCCGGTGTCTACGGATTAGTTGCATAGTTTAATTTCAGGTGTGCTTAGTTTAATTTGAGGTGTGTGTTGTGCTGAGCCCCAATGAGAACTATGTTATGTTTCTTCTCGTTACATTAACTCTTCAGTATGTACATACTAGTACTAGTATTTCTTTAATAGAATTTAGCACCCCAATTAAGCACGTACTATCTTTTTTAATAGTACTATATGCATAATTTGGCGACGAGTGCTCTCTATATGTACCACCTTTTTTTAAAATTTCAATTTTTGCTCCATGGCGCAATCCATCGATAGTGGAGTACTACTGTACAAAAGTATACATTTTTTAAAAGGCTAGCGTACTGTTCATCACATATATATATATATATATAGCCAGTTAAATTCTCAACCTACAACGACGTGCATGCCATGTAGTAAACCGTCTGAGGAAGTATAGTAAAAATGAGGTGATTTTACCGAAGCGATCGGCGGGAGCATGGCACATCATGCGGTCCCACGTGTCATGATGTACCAAGGCGATGCGCGTGTCCCTCTTGAGGCAGAAGCAATACTAGTACGTGGTTTGAGATGATGTCGAACCGAAGTGTGAAATAATGGTTGCTTCATCCGTCTAGGAAGGTGCGGCATTGTGATTTGACGTCTCATTGCTCATTACTACAACTAGGCCGGTACGAGTGGGGTGCGTCCCCCCTGCTGTTCTGCACTGTTATTTGGTGCTTCACACGTCTACCCGGTTGCTATATGTCCCACATGTCGGCGACAGGAAGTATAGAATTCATGAAAGGGAGCGTCGACGGAGGAGTATACTACAGAATTCATGAAAGGGAGCAACTTAGTTTTGGAAAAATCTGTTCTCATGGAGTAATGCACTCACTAGGGTTTATAGGGCTCATCTAACAAACATTCGTTTTTCCGTTTGATAAGTCTCAATTCTACTATACTAGTAGTAGTACCATTACATGTTGGATTTCGAGGTGCGTTAGATCACCCGACGCATAGCGATGTCAAGAGGAAACTAACAAATGCATGTACAAGTTCATGGAAATTTAGTGGTCATTCATGCATTCGTTCTAATTAATGCCTCGGTAAACATAACTTCTTGAGAAAAACGAGCGTACTGTGCAAACTACAAAATTAATTCGACCACTCACCGTCTACCTTGGTTGGAGAGATTTTGAAATTGAGCCATAAACTGGAAAGGAGGGAGTAGTAACTTTTGTCTTGATTACTATTTGTGGCCTTGTTTAGATGCAAAATGTATTTTTTTATAGTCGCCTTGTATAAGTAAATAGAGGGAGTACTAACCAAAGTACGTACACGAGGAGTAAACGGAGGGAGTAGTAAAATTTTCTCCTCGTGCTGCGAGCCACCGTGCGCGTGGGCGAGGGAGCGGGCGTAAAGGCGTACAGTAGTAGTAAGCTTCACCTCATCCTGCGAGCCACCGTGCCCGTGGGCAGGGGAGATGGCATACTAAGCAAGTTTCTCCTCATTCTGCGAGTTGACGGGACACATCAAAAGTACTCCAATGTATAGAGCCTTGCCTCTAAGGTAGGCCCCACATGGTTTGCCTCTTTTTTTAGTTTAACATAACGCGTCAAGTCACAATTTGTTTGTTCACCCGTGGTAGACGATCCTCCCTCCACCAAGTGGACAACGATTACGCGTGCCAAATTACCACGTGGGCTGCCTTTTAAATCTGAAATGAGCTCCACCGTGTACCCGCGCGGGTGTGGTCGGGAAAGAGACGGGAGTACGTGCGCCGTGCGTGCACCTCTTCTCTTCGTGCACGTCCCCCACCTACGAGGGTGTGTGTGAGAGAGATACAAACCTAGACATAATGCGTCGTCCATCCCCATGCCTCTGCCCAGTCCGACCACCAGTCACCACCACGGCACCACGCCCCACTCCTCCTCACCTTATCTCTCATATTTCTCCCTCCATTTTTATATACAAGGGGCCACTATCAAAATTACAATTTGCAAATATACAAGGCCACTAACACTAATCGATGAAATATTAATGGTGTTTGCCTCATGGTACTAGCAAAGGAGGACATTAATTATCCCTTGCATGCATGCGGGAGTTTGTAAAAAAATGCATCTTGATGTTCCATACAATGCACGGGCATCTTGCTAGTCCATGAAAACAACACATGGCAAAATTCCACGGCGAACGAGGGATTTGAATCTGTTGGGAGGGGCTGTTTGGATCTTGCCTAGGGTAGCCAAAATATTGGTGACCCTTTTGTCCACCGGTGCCTTTGCCACCAATGAACGAGGAATGGCTCGGTGCTCATGTCATGCATCCTCCGGTAGCATACGTTGGAGACGAGCTCGCACGAGCTATGTTTTTTTGTCCCACAACACCGCCCGAGCCGCCCGCAGACTGACCGGCGACCCGCAAATTATGCCATCCAACCGTAGCCGCACACATTATGACAGCAACTCAACCAACCGGACGAAATTCACGCAAACACGTAGACAAACTGATATTTCATATAAACAACGACGGAAATCATATAAAATACCGGATTTTCACACAAACATGACGGATTTCATTACATTCAAATGAACTACGCGGTGCTAGTTACGGGACAACCTGGTATATAATACCTGGCCTAAATGGTCGCCCGCCGATCGATTTGTGTTCCTCATGTCCGGCAGCATGATCACCGGACTGCCGGGAGCCCCGGAGGTATATGCTTCAGCGCAAAGGACGGCTCGCTTCCCCACTGCCCAACTGATATCATTGGCTGGTGCCGAAGATGATGGTGGCCGGCACCGGTTCGAGTTCATCACCGGCCACTACTTCGCCATGGCCGGCAACGGCTCGAGTTCATCCTAACATTGACCTCTTCCGTGGAGCCCATGCGGGGTCGACGAAGGTCCTCGCAACAAAAGGATCCGGCAAGACACCTGCTGTGTACGCCGGCGTCGCCTCCGCGGTGGCCTTCATGGGACCCAAGCGGCGGCGGCCTCCCATGTTCTACGTCTCCTTGATGATGGCGGCGGACGCGGAGGCACTGGCCACCGACTCGTCACTCTCCGCACACCCGGCTTCTGTCGCTGCTTTCATAGCGCGGCCGCCGGCATGGAAGTCTCGGCCACAGAAACGGGAGACGCGGTACAAGGCAGCGGCATGGACGGCAGCAACGACGCCCGTGCGCCGCTCCTCGTCGAGCTGGCTCGAGCGGCGAAGTTCTTGAACCGCAGCGCCCGGCTTGGCGGCAAGCCCAGCTCCGTCGGGCGAGGGAGGAGGTGGATCAGCGAGCTGCATAGCTCGTGTCTGGCGGGCTACCGGCCCGGCTTCGATGCGGAATAACTACTCTTCGTAAGCCATTGTAAGAGTGGACAAAATGGTGGAGGAGATAGGGGAGCGGCGGAGGTGTGCGATTCTTGGACGGCGTTTGGCCTCGTTTAAATAGGAGATTAAATAGATGGCGGACAGGAGGAGCTCGGCCGACGTTGCGTTTAACGTCGGCTCGGTCATGAACGGACGTGTGTCTAGAGTGGGTTTCTCGGCTTCCACACGGGCGGGTTTCATGGAGGTGTTTGAATGCGGCACGGAGGCGTGTTCAGTCGGGCGTGTCGCGAGTGGCGCCCTCGACTCTGACCTAGGACACCGCGCCATTCTTCCACTGACGTGTGGGCTCTTTGTGTGTGTGGCCTGCATGTCAGTGACCCAACGCAGGCAGCGCACAGCAGAGGGACCTTTGGTGGGCCAGGGCGGTCACAAGCGGGAATTTCATAAACCGATGATTGTTCATTGAGTGTGACGTCATCTTTTTCATGTAGTTAAGCCTACTATGTTGATAGCCCGTTCGATACATTGTGATTCATAAAGACCGATGCAAACATCAATGTTCTGCTTATCACAGATAAGATTGATTAATACCTGTAACAATCCATGTCCTTAACAAAGGGTGCATGCACGTATAGGTTGAGCGTGTGTCTTGCGTCGTGTGTTGTGTGCATGCAGGCGTGCGTGCAAGGGTGCGTTTCAGTGTTGCATGCATGGGTGCGTACGTGCGTGTGTTCGTGAGTGCATGTGTACATGTCAGTGTTGCACGCTTGACATGCGTGCGTGTGTACATTATGTGTACATGTCGGTGTTGCACGCGACGTAATATGCGTGCGGGGTGAGGCTACTCGTCGGTCGTGACTGACTTTTCATCTACATGATCTTGAGATTTTACGAAGTCACCATAGGTGCCTCCTAGTCGAGTGGAACGTCTCCTCCCACTGAACGTACATCGCCGGAAAATACTGAAATTAACAAAACATAAATGCGAGCACCGGGACTTTAACCTTGGTGGGCTTGAGAAACCATTGTCCTCTAACCATCCAACCACATGTTGGTTAGCACGACAAAATGTATGTGGTGACCGTGATGAGCTTATTCTGAAGTCCAGTGACCATATCGTGCTTTCGCTTCAAATACAATGACCGTAAGTGTCGTCAACAAAATACGGAGCATGCATCAAATGCAAAGTCCGTCAGTGTCATCAACAAAATATGGAGACGTACCGTGAGCTAGATACCGTTGTACTATTGTATATGCTTATTTTTCTTAGTGGCCGATTGCGTGTATGGTGTGGTGGGCACATCATTTCTAGTTGTGGTGGGTCAACATGAAGACTCATGGGTCGGTTCCATCCTGCGCCATATATAGGTTGGACCGAGACGTGTTATACGGAGACCCATGTGGAGGACTCGGCGTACAACACGAAGCTACCAGAGTCGCGGAGGACTCTATCCCCACTGGTGATAAGCCGACTATATATGATTTGTAACCCTAGGCCCTTAGTATGTTATACAAGCTTGGGGGCTAGTTTGTCGATAGTATACACACACGCACAATGCCTGGTATTCACATGTACTTTATACACACCCCTATCACTAATATACTGATGCAGGAGTAGGCTCTTTCTTCAAGCGCAAGGGTCCGATCCGAACTAGGGTAAAACTTTGCCTCGTATTACCATCCAGCCTAACAGCCAGGGATATCCTACCGAATGATATGATGAAATCATATCTGCCAACTACTATTAGAGAGGTGTGTCGGGGGGCAATGTGTGCGAGAGAGGCCTAAAGATAATGTGCATGCGGGAGACACGTAGGCACATATATGTGCGTATAGAGGGCTAGTAGAGACCGTGCATGTGTATATATGCATGTGAGAGAAATAGTGTTTTCCAACTGAGATCAGTGAAAAGAGTGGTACATAGTAGTCGGAGAAGAGAGAGAGAAGCAGAGAGAGCATGTGCGTGTGACACCCCGACACCACGAGAGAGACTGTGAGCATGTGTGAAAGAGAAATGCCGAGGCATATAAGGTGTGTGCACTTATGCGTTAGATAGAGAGATATATAGCGTTTGTGAGAACGGGGCGAGGCATAGTGCATCTACGTGTAAAAGGCGGTTCTACGCATTAAATTAAAATATAAATGGCATTATTATTTTTGGACAAGATCATGAATTTTGCAAAATTGCGTATGGACGAAAATCGGTCTATCAGACACCCATACTCTATTGAATTCTAGCATGTGCATGTGTTTATTTCATATTATCGATCCATAGAGTGAGAGCGGTTTGAAATACTGAGCAATGGATGCTTTGTAATTCATATATAAACATTAATTAGTGCACTCCATGTTGTTAGTTTGAAGCACTTTATACATTTGTCACTTGCATGGATACATTCCAAATTGCTAGCTACGAAATAAAATACATGTCTAATTCAACATAAAAGGGGTTTGAAGATTGAATTCATAGGAAGTGCATTCATCTATTTGAACCCGAGATAATGGCATTTGTAAATCAGATGTAAAAGGGGGCATCATTCTTTGTTGTGAGTTTGAACATGCAATATATATTCATACGCATGTCTAACTTTTTTTTGCAACCAAGGAGATTATACCTGGAACCATGCATGAACTGAGGTAAGTTGCATATTTCTTAATATATACTCGTGTACAATGTATATTAAAATGTACCCCTCCATTCCAAAATAATCGTAGCTTTAGGATTTTCAAGAGTAAAGATTTGTGAAGTTTGACAAATCCTGAAAGTTCAATTGAAGAGAACCGAAAACGTTAATGCCTGTGCTCCCAAATATTGAACGAAGCGCCAAATAGGCCTCTGGTCACCCAAAACCGCGCGAGACTAATGTTTTGGTGGTAGGAAATTACTGTCCAGACTCTGGCCCGTGTAGCCTATCGGCCCGATGTCCAAAGGTCTAAACCGGGATAGGTTTGTAACTTCACCAAGACGCCAGTCTCAACCGCCTCTGAGAAGCATTCATACGCCGTGGGCGCATAAACACCCATGCGCTCGACTGAAATCAATCCCGCCCACATTTGGGACACCTGACATGACTGTCCTACCCCCAACCCACAATATGTCTGAAATTTTAGATGGGGGCAAAGTTTGTAACTTTCCCCAAATTTCAAACAAGCACGTCTCAAACCGAAACATTGTTCCCCCTTAGTTCCCCGCCTCCCTCCGTTTCCCCATTCATACTCCATGGGCACGAAAACGCCCTCTCCACCAGCCGCGAAACCCCAGCCTCCTCCGTCCTCCACCCCATAGCAGCCAATCCACTGCCGCCCTCCTCCATCACGCCGGAGCCGGTATCCCGACGTCCTCGTCCAACGCAACCGCAACCGCAATGGACTCAAGGACTTAGCAGTTGAAGCCGAGGCAGAGCTGCCTCCATGACACCGACGCCGACGTGTGCCGTTCCAGAACCACTCTGACCACGCCGTCATGCGCCTCACTGCTGCGGCTCCACTGTCGCAACCGTCCACCGCACCGGAGTTGTTCCCACTACGCCATCGTTCGCCGCCTCGGATCTGCTTCCCCGCCGCCGACAGACGGCCACCGCACCACACTCAACAACTTGGCCATGGGTTCGTCCAAGGCTGCACCATCCTCCACAACTTCTGGTTTCCGGCGAACAACAAGATCGTCGGAAAAACAGAAGGAGGACACAGCACTGCCAATAGAAAGAGGTACTCATCTTCCCTTATTCATGCAAATCTTACGTCTCCGCTCACACCGTATTCATCCACGAAAGAAACTACTTGAGCGCTTCTTACTGCATCTTCTTCGTGATACTAAATGCACAAGGTTTCCTCCCTTTTACTATTTCACCATTGCTAGAGGTCAGTAGCCTGCCTGGATTTCAATTCAGGGTCAGTCGAACCGCAACTAAAAGAAGCGACACCGCTTAAGCGCTGGAGCACCTAGTCCGCCTGTTCCCGGGAAGCGACGCATCGGTGTCTATCATAGGGGTGTGGGCGCAGGAGCTACTGCGCCCGATCCGGAGGTCGGCGGGGCTTGAATGGATGGTCGGGCGGTGCCAAGCAATGATGCGGTGAGGTCGAGGAGAGAGGCGTAGGCATGGGAGGAATCTTGGGCCGATGGTTCTTGGCGTTTGAGGAAGATCATCAACACCGATCGGTGGAGGTAGATGAAGGTGATCCGCCCACTCTTTGTACAAATGGACGGTGCGTAAAAAATGGACTGACCTATTTGCTTCCAGCATTTAATCGTTATTTTCATAGAATCTTGTAGTAATTGAGTGTGCCATGCATGTTGTAGAGCTATCATATGTCTCCGTCATTTATTTCTCACCGACCTGCTATCTCGCTACCTTTACACTGTACTAATTGTACACACACTTCACCCATACTCACACTATTGTTTTTTATGCATGGGTATTTCAGACTATGACGCAGTTGTTGATGAATGCAGAAAAGAAAAGATGTAAGTCGCTCGGTGTAATTCAAAGATAAGCAATAAGCGTTTGGCGCTCTAATGGTATGATGTCGTGATTGGAGACAATGAAACGTAGCTTTGCGATTGATGATCTCAATTGCCACACACAACCATCCTGTGCTTGCTTTAACTTCGCTGTCAAATGTGGTTGCATGTTGCATATGGTGTCTAGCTTGTATTGCTTCCAATTTGGTTAAATTGCATCTACTTACTTTACACATCATACCTTTGATAATGACATGCCTTCCTGTTTTTGATACATACTACATATGTCTATTAACCATGTTCGTACATCAAACTAATGCTCTTTTGTATCCCTCGTCAATCACTTATGATGAGACAACACCGGTGGAGTTCTTGTGAGACGCCCTACTCGTTTAAAGAGTGCAGTGTCATCCTCCCCACATGATTCTCAAGAAACAGCAAGGCTAAATGAAGATAGTCAACGTAGCTCTTACTTGGCAGTGTGATATGTGGTTGCATGTTGCATATGGTGTCTACCTTGTAATGCTTCTAATTAGGGTAAATTGCATCTGCTTAGTTAACACATTATACCTGTGAATATGGCATGCCTTCCTATTTTTGGTACATACTACGTCTTTCTATTAACCATGTTCTTACATCAAACTACTTTTCTTGTGTATCCCTCATCAATGCTCCTAATTTGTTAAATTGCATCTGCTTAGATTACACATTATACATGTGAATATGACACACCTTCCTGTTTTTGGTACATACTACATCCGCCTATCACACCATGTTCTTACATCAAACCATTGTTCTTGTGTATCCTGCGTCTATCGCTTATGATGAGACAGGTCATGCTGCGTGGGTTAATATGAGATTTAATACTCTTATAAAGAATGCTATTTCATCCTCTCCACATGATTCTCAAGAAACAGCAAGCCTAAATGAAGATATTGAATGTTGCTCTGTACCTGAAGACAACACTTCCCCTACACCAAGATCACAGGTGCTTGCTCCAACTTCGATGTGATATGTGGTTGCATGTTGCATACGGTGTCTAGCTTGTAATGCTTCTAATTAGGGTAAATTGCATCTGCTTAGTTTACACACTATACTGTGGATATGACATGCCTTCCTATTTTTGGTACACACTACATCTATGTGTTAACCTTGTTCTTACATGAAACTACCTCTCTTACGTATCCTGCATCAATCACTTACGATGAGTCACCTTTATTAGTTGCATATTGCATATTATTTCTAGCTTTGTTGTCATGTATTGCTTCTAGTTTGGTCAAATACATTTGTTAGGGCACCCTTTTAATTTGGCAGAGTGATATTGGTTTCATCTTTCATATGGTTTCTAGCTTGCATCGATTCTAACAAGTTCAAGCACCTTGTGCTTAGTTTACACTATATACATCATACATGTCAATATGTCACGCCGTTCTGCTTTTTCATACATATTCCATCCTCCTATCATGCGGCTGCCTTACATGAAAGTAGTGTTCACAAGATCATGCATCAATAAGTTCTGAAGAGCAAATTTTATTCCTTTTTCTTGTGGGTTTGACTTGACAAGGAAAAATCAAGAAAGAGGAAGGAAAAGAGTAAGGAAGGCGATGATGGTGGTCCTGTACAGCAATGTAAATGGAGCATATGTACTGATTCTCCTTGTACTGATAGTGCATTACATGGTCCAAGTCTCCGCTCCCCTACTCCACCATCCAAGGTGCTTGCTCTAACTTGGCAGTGTGATATCTGGTTGCATGTTGCATATGGTGTCTAGCTCGTATTGCTCCTAATTAGTGTAAACTGCATCCGCTTAGCTTACACATGATACATGTGAATATGACACGCTTTCCTGTTTTTGGTACATACTATATCTGTCTATCACACCATGTTCTTACATGAAACTACTCTTCTTGTGTATCCTGCATCAGTCACTTATGATTGGACACCTTTAAGTTGGCAGTGTGATATTGGTTTGCGTCTTGAATATGATTTCTAGCATGTATTGCTTCTAGTTTGATGAACGCCACCTATCACGAGACAGTTTTAACTTGGCAGAGTGATATTGATTGCACCTTCCATATGGTGTCTTGCAGTGTTTCTAATTTGTTGAAGTGCCTTCGCTTAGTTACCACATCATAGGTGTGAATATGTCAAGCCATCCATTTTTCATACATATTCCATCCTCGTATCATGACTTTGCCTTTCATCGAGTAGTGTTCATCAAGATCATGCATGAATGAGTTACGAGGAGCGAATGATATTCCTTTTTCTTGTCGGTATGACCTCACAATGCAAAATCAATAAAGCTGAAGGAAATTGGCAAGGCATTGGATGATGGTGGTCCTTCCGAGCAACTGAAACGGAGGTTCTCTACAGATTCTACTCCGCCATCCTCCCAACAAGATTCGCAAGACAACGCAAGGCTAGACAGTCAACGTAGCTGTGTAGATGATGAGCGCATCTCCCCTACTCCACCATCACAGGTGCTTGCTCTAACTTGGCACTATTATATGTGGTTACATGTTGCGTATGATGTCTAGCTTGTATTGCTTCTAACTTTGTTGAATTGCATCTGCTTACTTTACACATAATACCTGTGAATATGACATGTGTTCCTATTTCTACATCAGACTACTATTCTTGCATATCCCGCATCAGTCACTTATGATAAGGCACCCTTAAGTCGCATCTTTGTGATATTGGTTGTGTCTTTCATATGATTTCTAGCATATCTTGCTTCTAATTTGTTGAAAGCATACATACAATTTGAACTTGGCAGAGTGATATTGGTTGCATCTTTCATATGGTGTCTAGCTTGCGGTGCTTCTAATTTGTTGAAATGCCTTCGCTTAGTTACCACATCATAGGTGTGAATATGTCACACCATCCTGTTTTTCATACATATTCCATCCTCGCATCATGTGTTTGCCTTTCATCCGAGTAGTGTTCATCAGTATCATGCATGAATGAGTCCTGAAGAGCGAATTTTATTCTTTTTTTCTTATCGGGTTGACTTCACAATGCAAAATCATTACAACTGAAGGAAATTAGTCCGGTAGTGGATGATGGTGGTCCTTGAACAACTCAAACAGGGGGTCTCTCTGATTCTACTCGCCATCCTCCCAACAAGATTCGCAAGACAACACAAGGCTGGACGTAGCTGTGTAGATGATGAGCACATCTCCCCTACTCCACCATCATAGGTGCTTGCTCTAACTTGACACTATTATATGTGGTTGCATGTTGCGTATGATGTCTAGCTTGTATTTCTTCTAACTTGAATTGCATCTGCTTACTTTACACATAATGCCTGTCAATATGACACGTGTTCCTGTTTTTAGAACATACGTGTACATGATGAGCACATCTCCCCTACTCCACCATCACAGGTGCTTGCTCTTACTTGGAACTGTTATACGTGGTTGCGTTTTCCGTATGATGTCTAGTTTGTATTGCTTCTGATTATGTAGAATTGCATCTGTGTAGCTTACAACTTATACCTGCAACGATCACTTACCCATAAGACACATTTAACTTGGGACTGCGATGTAGGTTGCATCTTGCATTGTCTTCTAGCTTGTACTGCTTCTAATTTCTTGAAATGGCACTTACGACGAGACACTTTTTACCTAATAGAGTGATATTGGTTGCATGTTCATATGGTGCCTAGCTTTCATTTCTTCTAATTTTGTTGAAATGCCTTCCGCTTACTGTTTTTCATACATATTTCATCCTCCTATCGTACGTGTGAATATGCAATGATGTCTTTTTTTGTATTTATTCCATCCTCCTATCCTGCGCTTGCCTTACATCAAAGTAGTGTTAAATGCAGATCATGCATCATCCAGTTATGCAGAGCTAATTTTATTCATCTTCTTGTGGTTTTGACTTCATAAGGCAATATCGAGAAAATAGGAAGGAAAAGAGTAAGTTAGGGGATGTTGGTGGTACTCCACCGACGCAAGCAGAGACTCTCTAGATTTGCCACTACTATCGCTAATGAAGTTGAAGTCCCAAGTCTACATGATGAGTTCATCTCCGCACTCCACCATCGCAGTGCTTGCTCTAAGTTGACATGTGATAATGGTTTCATGTTGCATATGTTGTCTAGCCTGTATTTCTTCTATTTTGATTAAATTGCACCTGCTGAGTTTATATGTTATACATGTGAATATGACATGGCTTTCTATGTCTAGAATACACTGCATCTATCTATCATACCATGTTCTTACAATAAAGTACTGCTGTTGTGTATCCCGCATCAGTAACTCATGATTGGACGCTTTTAACATGGCAGTTTGATAGTGGTTGCATCTTGCATTGATTTCTATGTTGTACTGCTTCTAATTTTTCGAATTGCCACTTATGACAAGACACTTTTAACTTGGCAGAGTAATATTGGTTGCATCTTTCACATGGTGTCTAGCTTGCATTACTTCTATTTTCTTGAAAATCCTTCTGCTTAGTTTGCACATCGTAGCTGTGAATATCTCATGCCGTCCTGTTTTTCTTACATATTCCATCCTCATACGGTTGTCTTACATCAAAGTATTGCTTATGCGTATCATGCATCAATGAGTTACGAAGAGTGATTTTATTCTTTTGTGTTGTGGGTACAACTTGACATGGAAAAAGTCAAAAAGAGCAAGGAAAATAATATCGTAGGGAGTGATGTTACTCGTCGGGTGAAACGGAAAAGGTTACGCCGTCGAGATTCTGCCGGTACTTATAGTGCGAGAAGGTCCAAGTCCACCGGCTAAATCTACAAACACGGTATCACCTGCTCCACCATTTGCAGCATCCGCTTCAACTGTACCGACATCTCAACGATTACTCGTTCATTTGCTCGGGCGGCGGTTCCCAAGCTACCTTCACACCTAACACTACTTAGAAGCACTGGCGACACAACAGGACTTGGCAAGATCAGATGAACCTCATGAGCATCAACACCAAGACGGTACTGACCGAGTCAAGTTGCGATTGCATGCTCCTTTATATGTACTCTCACGGTTTGATGTACACTAACACTTTCCATATTCGTTGTTGAACTAGCACCACGGTAGCAGGAGGAAAGCAGACATCGAGGATAATGCTTGATGATTAACAAAATCTAAAGGAGGAAGAATGGAGATCCATTTTGAGGCAGGTTTAAAAAGGCCACGTGATGCTCTGAAGTCAGCCAAATTAGTATCGAGAGGCAGCCGTTGCCATTAGGTGTCATGAGCGTATCCCCCCACCGTGGTTCCAGTACAGGAATGAGAAAGACAATACCCAGTTTAACACCTTCCTTGACCATTTATCCGTAAGTAATGTTATTCATCGCAATTAGTAATATTGTCCTGCTCTGTCCCATACTTTCTAGCTTCCTCCTAATAAGACTCACATTCTTTTTTCAACAGATGAGGTTCAAGTTGCATCCGAAAGATGATGCAACTAAACAACCATGCACTCATGTTTTTCGATGCGCTTTCTGCTGACAAGATCGGTACCACCTTAGAAAATCTCACTTTGAAGGCAAGGCTAACAATGAAATCGCCCAAACATCTCGATTGGAATATATTATGAGATGAAGACTGGACAGCCCTCGTTAAACACTGGTATGATCCAAAGTATCAGGTAGGCTATATGTATTTGATCAGACCACATATTGAACTTGTATTTATGTATGTGCCTTACAAGTGTATCTTCTTCTAGGCTAACTGTTTCAAGAACAAAACCAACCGTTCTAAAGTGAAATTCCAACAGACAACATGATCTCGTAGCTATATTGCACACTGCGAGGCTTATGTAAATAGCTGCTACTTCCTTCTTCTTTTTTGTGCCATATTATCGTATCTATATTGACTTGTTCCAAATCTGAGAGGAAAGCCCGTGCAGACCAAAAAGAACCTGAACCGAATGCGGTGCAAATCTTCAAGGATTGCCACACCAGCAAGATGAAGGGCATGAGCACACCAGTTCAAGCCATTTGTTGTAAGTCCTTACTCCTCCGCCTTGAACTGATTGGTACTGTGATGTGTTCATTTAACTACTTGGTTTGCAGCCAATGTCGATTACTACATTCACTTTTATACACAATTGTCTTAACGTATCATTTCACCTTACATGGTTTAAAAGAGATGAAGGATATTCTTTTGGTCTTGATCTGTAATCTAGTTGTTATGTTCACGTGCGCACACAATGATAAAATAGCATGTTTGTTTATATCCGTTTGCCCATGATATGAATGATGTCATACTATGTTCATCCTACTTTAAACCATGTCTCTTTATCCTTAGATGTCAACAAATGTGAGGAAATAGACAATACAGTAGGCATGCTACATGGACATATGTTCAAAGTGATTTTATTATGTAGTTGGCAATACAACACATGCTAATGTTTTTCATTAGTTCACCAAAATAAGTTATGTATAAACGTTTAACCTACTTTGTTTGTTTTTGTCTCATTAGTAACTTATCTGGTACACTAATCTACAAGTTCAAACTTTCAGGAAGCTATGGAACAAATGATTGAACAGCCACAACCACCTGAAGGTGACGAGGCTACTACAGGCACAATGTCACCTCTTGCTGCGGTCGTCGGTATCTCTCCACTAACGATTGCAAAAAGCACCTTCTGCATAACTCGGGTTGGTTGTCAAGGTAACCTCGTCCAAACCGCCCTCTTGAACAAAATCTTCCTGCTAGACAGTGATATATCGTGCTCCGGACACAAGTCCAATCCCTAATGGGCGTTGTTTGGAAACAAAAATAGTGGTTGAGAAATGTCGTCAAGATATGAATGGTTTTGAAACCGGACTATCGGACATTAACCGTTGTTGAAGAGCAATGGCGGAAAAAGGTGGAGATCGTTTTGCTCCATCAGATTCTACTGACTGAAACATTAGCACTCAGGTCAAATGATCCGTGCTTCTATACATCCGATGGTGCTTTTATCCGGAAGGAATTTGTAAACTTTATGCCAACAGGCCTTTTGTTGTATGATTGGAATTTATTTTGTTGTGATACAACATTTATGATGCTGCCACACGCTGCAGTAATTACGACGCTATTTTTGTATAGTGTAGGTTTATCTTAGTAATGTATTCGGCCGAAATCTTCGTAGGAGCCCAACATGCCAACATTCGTCGGGCCCATTCCAATTGGGCTAAAACGGTTATGGGCCGAAATTGGCATGTAGCCCACTAAAAATATCTGGGCTTAAATTAGCATAAGCTTTCAAAATTTTCTGGTAAGCCTGTGCCCATAGTGAGCCTTTAACAGGCCTAAACATAATTTGGGCCCTCAGTAAAAATAGTCCGTTTACAGGTGTAAATATCTCGAGCCCATAAAAAACATGGGCCTTTAATAGACCGAAAGTGAGATTGGGCCCTGATTGTGCTAAATAACCCACTGGACTTAGCATGCCGAAATGGTGGCCCATTTACGATGCGGATATTTGACAGGCCGAAATTAGGACGGGCCGTAAATGCGCCGACCTAATACACGGGCCTTTAATAGGCCGGAACTTCGCTCGGGCTAGATTATCGTCATTTTTATGTGGGTCGTTAATGGGCCCGATATGACGTTGGGCCACATATGGCCCATGGTTTACGTCCGGCGTTAACAGGCCGAAAATGACAACAGGTCGAAAGTGGCCCAAATCTTTAGTGGGCCTCTAACAGGCCGAATGACAGACATGGCCGAATATGACCCAAATCCTTCATGGTCATTTATGGGCTGAAAGTTTTGATGGCCTGTAAATGGGCCCAAATGAAGCCGGACCTTTAACAGGCTGGAAATACACCGGGCCGTAATTCAGCCCAATTACTTAGTGACCATGGGCCGCATTGATGACAAGTTTAGACCAGGCCGTTGACGGGCCAATTTGACAGAGAATGTTGGGCCTTTAGTTGGGCCGGCACATTATGGTCTGCAGAATCTTGTGGGCCTTTAGCTGGGCCGGCCCATTGTGGTCATAAAATCTTGTGGGCCTTTAGCTGGGCCGGCCCATTATGGTCCGCTAAATTTTGTGGGCCTTTAGCTGGGCCAGCCCATTATGGTCCGCTAAATCTTATGGGCCTTCGGTTGGGCCGGCCCATTTAAACTTTGTGGGCCACTTTTGGGCCGGTCCAGCTAAAGGCCCACAAGATTCTGCAGACCATAATGGGCCAGCCCAGCTAAAGGCCAATGAGAATTTTACACGTGGAAAATCGGTATTGGTCGTGGCTGTTAACGGGTTATCGGATCCAAAATCCAACCCGATAGCTTAACGGCGTTCCGTTACGGTGGATGCCACATGCCGGTCTAAAAAAGCAACTATCCCTAGGTGGTTTTGGTAATTCATAACAACATATAGCTCATTGAGCTAATGCTATTCCAATATGAATATTTTAGGAAAGCTCAATGAATGGCATGGCATGGATGATGAAAGTGGATCCCTCAAAATATCAAGGACAAAGGATTGGCTCAAGCTTAAAAGCTCAAGACTCTACATTTTATATTTTAGTGATCCAAGATCACATTGAGTCTATAGGAAAAGCCAATACTATCAAGGAGGGATGAGGTGTTGCTTGATGAGCCTTTTGCTTCATGTGCTTAGTAATATGCTCCAAAACCCTCCACCACTTTCTCGCATCCACATATGACCTAAACCTAAAGTCAAACTCGGACCTACCGATTCTTTCTATCCGACGCCTCCGAGTTCAGATGTCATAGCCACTGCCACAAACCCTAGGCAAATCGGTCTCTTCGATAGGGATCTCGGTCTCACCGAGATGGGATAGTAATCTCTCTGTTTCCCTTCGTAACGTTTCGGTCTAACCGAAGTGAGCGATCGGTCCCACCGAGATTACAATGTAAACTCTTTGTTTCCCTTTCGTAACTTTTCGGTCTCACTGAAAGAGCGAACCGGTCCCACCGAGTTTACCTGACCAACTCTCTGGGTAGCTAATTACCAAAATCGGTCTCACCGAGTTTGTGTAATCGGTCTTGCCCTAACCCTAACCATATCGGTCCTACCGAGTTGCATGTCAGTCCCACCAAAAACCCTAACGGTCACTAGGTTTACTAAATCGGTCTAACAAAGTTTTATGATTCGATCCCACCGAGTTTGGTAAATTGTGTGTAACGGTTAGATTTTGTGTGGAGGCTATATATACCCCTCCACCTCCTCTTCATTCATGGAGAGAGCCATCAGAACAAACCTACACTTCCAACTTACCGGTTACGAGAGAACCACCTACTCATGTGTTGAGGCCAAGATATTCCATTCCTACCATATGAATCTTGATCTCTAGCCTTCTCCAAGTTGCTTTCCACTCAAATCTTCTTTCCACCAAATCCATATCCTATGAGAGAGAGTTGAGTGTTGGGGAGACTATCATTTGAAGCACAAGAGCAAGGAGTTCATCATCAACACACCATTTGTTACTTCTTGGAGAGTGGTGTCTCCTAGATTGGCTAGGTGTCACTTGGGAGCCTCTGACAAGATTGTGGACTTGAACCAAGGAGTTTGTAAGGGCAAGGAGATCGCCTACTTCGTGAAGATCTACCGCTAGTGAGGCAAGTCCTTCATGGGCGACGGCCATGGTGGGATAGACAAGGTTGCTTCTTCGTGGACCCTTCGTGGGTGGAGCCCTCCATGGACTCGCGCAACCATTACCCTACGTGAGTTGAAGTCTCCATCAACGTGGATGTACGATAGCACCACCTATCGGAACCACGACAAAAACATCCGTGTCTCCAATTGCGTTTGAATTCTCCAAACCCTTCCCTTTACATTCTTGCAAGTTGCATGCTTTATTTTCCGCTGCCTATATACTCTTTGCATGCTTGCTTGAATTGCGTGAAGATTGCTTGACTTGTACAAAGATAGCTAAAATCTGCCAAAGTCTAAAATTGGGAAAAGGCATAGCTTTTAATTGGTCAAGTAGTCTAATCACCCCCCCCTCTAGACATAATTCAAGGTCCTACAAGTGGTATCAGAGCGTTGGTCTCCATTTTCTTTGATTTCCATAGCTTTTGGTGGTCATAGCCTTGGTTTCACAACCTAGGAGAGTATGGTGTCTAGCGAGGGAAATTATCACCGTAGAGGTCCTTACTTTGATGGCACTAATTTTGCTAGTTGGAAGCATAAGATGAAAATGCATATTCTCAGACATAACTCCGTCGTTTGGGCAATTGTGTGTATTGGCTTGCAAGGTGAATTCTTTGATGGGAGAGAACCGAACCGTGAAGCTAGTGCGGAAGAGTTGAAGATGTTGCAATACAATGCTCAAGCTTGTGATATCCTCTCCAATGGATTGTGCCCCGAAGAATTCAACAAAATCAGCCGTCTTGAGAATGCAAATGAAATTTGGGATACTTTGATTGATATGCATGAAGGTACCGACTCCGTCAAGGAATCCAAGTTGGATGTGCTCCAAAGTCAGCTTGACAATTTCAAAATGAAGGATGGTGAAGGTGTCGCTGAAATGTACTCTAGGCTTGCTCTTATCACAAATGAGATTGTCGGCTTAGGAAGTGAAGAGATGACCGACATAATCATCATCAAGAAGATCCTAAGAGCATTGGATGGAAAATATGATACCGTATGCACATTGATCCAAATGATGCCAAATTACAAAGATCTCAAGCCAACGGAAGTCATTGAAAGAATTTTTGCTCATGAGATGTCACTCAAGGATAAGGAGGAACTCCACAACAAGTCAAGTGGTGCTTACAAAGCCTCATGTGAAGCCCCCACATCATCAAGTGAGAAACAAACTTTCAATGAAGAATTGAGCTTAATGGTGAAAAACTTCAACAAATTCTACAAGAGTAGAAGCAAAGAAAGAAGCTCCAAGTCAAGGTCCTACAATGACAAAAGATCTTCTAGTCGAGAGCGCAATTGCTACAATTGTGGGAGACGGACACTATTCCAATGAGTGTACGGCACCCTACAAAAGAAGAGAAGATTCTCCCAAGAGAAGAAGTAGAAGAGAAGAATCACCACCAAGAGAGAGAAGGAGTAGAGATGATCATTACGAACGAAGACCCTCACGGAGAAGCAAGGATTCGGAAAGGAAGGATAAGTCATCAAAGAGCTACACAAAATGAAGACATCAAGCTCACGTTGGTGAATGGGTATCCGGCTCCGACTCCGACAATCACTCCAGAGAAGCTATCACTCCGACTCCGAATATACTCAAGATGAAGGTGTTGCCGGTTTAGCACTTGTGTCAACCAACTCCTACGACATATTTGAATCACCAAATGAAGGAATTGGAAGATGCTTCATGGCCAAAGGCCTAAGGTAACACACCCCGAGTATGTTGATTTTAATAGTGATGAAGATGACTTGCTAGGTGATGATGATTTACTTGTTGACAACTCTAGTGATGAATACTATGATGAAACGTCAATTAATCATGCTAATCAAGATGAAACAAATGACAATGATAAGGAGAAAATTGAGCATCTAACTAAAGAACTAAACACTCTTAAGTTAGCTCATGAAACTATCTTTGAAGATCATCGAGAACTTTTAAGGGCTCATGAGAAGTTACGCTTTGAAAAGCTCAATCTTGAGCAAGAGCATGAGTTCCTAAAAGCGATCAATGATGATCTTCGTAAGAAAAGTTCTTCTTATATTGCCAAGCGTTTACTCTTATCTACTTACATGCCTCAAGTCAAGTCTAGTGACAAGAACAAGAAAGATTCTTCTTCTAGTAGTAACAATAACAATGCTAAACCCAATATTGTTGCTTCTAGTAGTTCTCTTGATTCCACTAATGATTCTCTTAGCCAAGTTACACTTGAGCAAGCAAACAGCTTATTGAAGGGAATTATAGAGAAAGGTGTATACAAGATCCTTGCCGGGAGTAAGCAATTTGAGGAAATTATGCATAAGCAAGGAAGGCACCGGAAGAATCAAGGTGTTGGTTTTGAACGAAAGTTCAATGCCAATGGAGTTGAGTGGGAAGAAGATCAATACCCCAAGACGAAGTTTGTTCCTCAACAAGATAAGTATGATCCTACTTCCTTCAAGGGAACACAAGCACAAGATGATCTTCCACCACAAGACCACAAGAACAAAGGCAAGGACAAGCTTCAAGAGGAGATTGATGCATTTGAAGAAGCACCTAAGGCCTTGGTCAAGTGGGTTCCCAAGACTACGTCAAGTTCTACTTCATCAAGCACAACTACTACACCAAGGATTCCCATCAAGATGATGTGGATCCCGAAGAAGAAGAACTAGAGAGTTCTTGAGGGTGACTCCGCCAACATTTTTCACTCATATCATTATGGTAAAGGCAAGTGCAATCAACTTCCATATCTTGCACTAGTTCAAGGAGTCACAAACCCTCATGTTGGTAAGGCAAGGGACAAGGTAACCTAAAGTTTTCATGGACATCATTTTGTGTGTGCATCACTCTTTGTCTATGGATATTCTTGTTTGTTCCTTGTGGGACTAACCCGTGTAGGTATTGAAAGTGCAACTCACTCCAAAGGATTGCTCCAAAAGATCTACATCAACATTGAGCATCCACATCTTCAACACCTACATGAAGTCACCATCGACAAAACCCAAGGTTAGTTTATCCCTCTAAGGGGGGATCTCACATCTAGGGGAGCTTAACTCTAAGAATTGAGTCAAAGCAACTCTAATGATGTGAACACATAAATGCTTTATGTAAAAGTGGTAACCCCACTTGAGCTTAAACGATGAGTATGACCTATGATCAAATGTTCTCATTTGACTCCTAAGTCAATATACTCATAAATAGATGACCTAGTCATCGCCAATTGTTTCATAGATGCTAGAATTGGTTGTGCATGCTTTGGCACATACTTCATTTGTCATTTTATCGTGTGAGCATGTTGGTTGCATATTTTACTCATTCGAGGACATCCACTTGTTGTTTTCATTGTTTGGCTTCTTTTTTTTTGGGCCAAGTGGATGGACAAGAATGCCTAAGAACATTCTCTAGCTATCTATGCTTTTCTCATCTCAAACTCTATTCATGCTACATCACAAAATTTGATCATCAGATTCGAACCACTCTGTGTGAGGAGCACTCGGAGTCCCCGATTCGTCATAGACTTAAACTTCCAAAACTTCTTTGTGATTTTCGGTCTGACCGATTCCTCCATTTCGCTCATACCGAGATTAGTAAGTCGATCTAGGTTTTCAATCTTGGTGCAGCCGATTTTAACTTTTCGGTCACACCGAGTTGTTGTAACTGTTAACAGTTATGCATCTCGGTGCCACCGAGTTGTTCAACTCGGTCACACCGATAGTGTCGGGCTATATATACACACGGGCAAATTTTCGGAAAACTTTCTCTAAAACTCCTCGCACGCGCATAGCTCGCTCTGCCTACTAGGTCTACGGATCGTCGACTTTGTCGCCAGCCGCCTCATGTCGCTGGTCTCCGCCGCCGTCAACGGAATTCTCCTCCGCCGTTGCCGCCGTAGCGAGTTCACCACCGAACTAGGGTATGAACTCGATCATTGTGCTATCCTCGTCCAATTCTCATCACATTGTGTTTGTAATGCATCTTGCCACGATTGAAACACTCCTATCCAGTCAAAACAATCCTTAGAATAGGTATGATTCGAAAATTTAGGGTTAGGTTTCCGCCGAAACCATCTCGGACCCACCGAGTTGAAAAACTCGGTCCCACTGATTTGGCTAACGCCATTGCACTTGTAAGTCTCGGGCTGACCGAGAATTACAAATTGGTGTGACCAATTTTAGAACTTTGTGAAACCCTAGCAGACTCGGTGCCACCAAACTGTGACTCGGTCTAACCGAGTTCACTAGTTTAGGTTCCAAAACTGCTTCGGTATCACCGAGTTTAAAAATCGGTAGATCCGAAATGCTTTCTGTGGAAAACTAAAACTAAGTGTTTTTGAATCATTCTTTTGCAAAAATCTCTGCATTTTGTGATGCTCATCCACTCTACCTCATCTATAACTATTCACAGTGATCAGTAAGAAGAGCATGTCGGACCAAAGTGACGAGAATAGGTCAGAAGAGCAGATTCACATGAGTGAGGGCACTAGTCCCTCTAGCGGCTCAGATGAGGGGAGCAGAAGCACTCCCAGTAATTTGCCCAAGGATGCCACAAGGACAAGAAATAAGAAGACCTCAGAGTCTGAGGATGAAGATTATGTGGCAGTTGAGGATGAGGCCAGTTCCAAGAAGAAGGTGCTCAAGAAAGGGTACAGCTCAACAGCAGTTAAGCCTGGAATGAAAATCAAAAGGCCAGCAGGTAGACAACCAATGTCCAAAGCCAGAGTCTCCACTCAAGCTTCTTTGGAATCCCAGCCCAAAGAACCTGCTGCTGTTGAAGGAAAGAAAAGGAAGGAAAGGGTCAAGAAGACCATGGCCAGAGTGATTGGGAAGCCTTCTATGATGGAGGAAGAAGAAGAAGAGGTTGCTGAGCCTGCACCCAAGGCACAAAAGCTGATGGGTGATGCCATAAAATCAGGGGCTGCAACTTCAAAGCCCAAAGTTGCCCCCAAGCCCAAGAGTGCACCAAATAGGAATACCAGGAGTATACCAGCAACTGAGAAGAACAAGGCTCCAATGCCTGAAGTTGAAGCTGAGGAAGATGAAGAAGGGCAGGTCCTAAGGAAGCTCAAACCCAAGATTCCAGACCACAATGATGCTCATCCTGTGGTGAGAACATGAAGATCGAGGAGAGATCAAGGGTTGAGGCTATGGAGAGAGTCGAGATCCATATGCCACCGGAGAAGGACTACTTTGAGATTACAGGTTCCACACCAAGGAGCACCGGGACTTCTATGAGACCATATTATTGGATAAGAAGCCCATAGTTTGTGATATGAGGTGGGTCATTTGGACCTACATTCAGAGAACGCATGAGAACACTATCTGGAGTATATGACAGCTTGATGCTTGTGGAGTTGCAGATTTTTTTGGGCAAAAGCTCACAAACTGGAATGACGAGCTCATTATGCAATTCTACTCCACAGCACATTTCTATCGAGATGGCAGGATAGTTTGGGTGTCTGAAGGAACGAGATCTCAGTCAATCATAGAGGAATGGGCAAGTCTGATCAATGCCCCCAAGGAAAGTGAAGATGACTTGGACATTTATGCCAAGAAGAAGATGGGTCACAACTCAATGTCACAGATGTACAAGGAAATACCAGATGATGCACTTGAGTCCTTCAAGTTTGGATCAGTTCATTATCTTCTGTCAGGGCTGCCTACGATCAACTGGATCCTAAGGCACACTCTTTTGCCCAAATCAAGTGACCACAACATGATTAGAGGGCATGCAATCAATTTGCTTCACATTTTTTATGTGCCACAGAAATTCAAAGTCATGAGCCTCATAGTTGAACTATCAAGAGGACAGCAGCAGACCAGAAGAGGAGCTGTGGATATGCCCCACAGATTCAGGAGTTGATAAACTCAAAGATGGGCACAGGGAAGTATATGTTGGATAAGGAACACATGGTTCACTATCCTGACTTTGAGAACAATCAAGTTGTCATGACTGAGAATGAACCATCGTCAGTGCAAGCGCAAGAGAAGAAGGAGAAGGCAAGGCAAGAGAAGGCTACCAAGATGCCAACTCAAGCAGAGGTATCTGAATACTTTCTAAAGAACAAGCAGGAGCAGCTTGGTTACTTGATAGCATCAACTCTGCGGATTGAGAAGGGGTTGGCCACCCTAACTCAAAACCAGGAGAGCCTGGAAAGAATCATGGAACAAAAATTCTATGATCTTGATGTCAAGGTAATCGAGATTGATCAATTTGTGGAGCAGCTGCGGGATGACATGAGGAGAGGAAGGGCGAACAACGGTGATGCATTTGCCAGAGTGCCACAAGCTCAGAGATCAGCTGCAGAGCCAGTTCAAGACACCAGAGTCACTTCATCAGCTCCAGCTATAGCTCCAGCACCAACTCCTTCAGCTCCTTCTAAATCGACTGAAGCCTTCGTTCTTGGAGTACTCCGGACACCACCACCTCTAGAAGACCAAGCCTGAGAGACGATATAGTCCTATGCATTTTCTAGGAACCTTTTGGTAACTTGTTGCCAAAGGGGGAGAAAAATGTATAGATCATAGGCTTCGAGAGAGAGAGAGATTTGCTTTTGTTCTCTCTTATCTCTTTGGTTGAACTTTGTTTGTTTTGATTGCTTGAGATACTATGCTTTTACCTGTGAGACATTGATGATCATGTGTTTGATCATGAGCTACACTTATGCTCGTTATGATATTATCTTGCTTATCCTTATATGATCATTCACTTTGCTTGGTGATGAGTGCATGTATTCAAGCTTTATTATTTTGAGCGCTCCACCAAGATGTATGTGACATGGAAGAATAACCCATGAGCCTAATTCCTTGTGCATTTGCAGTCCAAAGCAAATATTAAAATATGCACAAATTTAGGGGGAGCTCTTGCTTATCACATACTTCTCAAAGCGACGATGTTTTTCAATTTTATTATCATTTGTCGAAGCTTTGATCTATATGTTGTCATCAATTACCAAAAGGGGAGATTGAAAGTGCAACTATCCCTAGGTGGTTTTGGTAATTCATAACAACATATAGCTCATTGAGCTAATGCTATTCCAAGACGAATATTTCAGGAAAGCTCAATGAATGGCATGGCATGGATGATGAAAGTGGATCCTCAAAATATCAAGGACAAAGGATTGGCTCAAGCTCAAAAGCTCAAGACTCTACATTTTACATTTTAGTGATCCAAGATCACATTGAGTCTATAGGAAAAGCCAATACTATCAAGGAGGGATGAGGTGTTGCTTGATGAGCCTTTTGCTTCATGTGCTTAGTGATATGCTCCAAAATCCTCCACTACTTTCTCATATCCACATATGACCTAAACCTAAAGTCAAACTCGGCCCTACCGATTCTTTCTATCCGGCGCCACCGAGTTCAGATGTCATAGCCACTGCCACAAACCCTAGGCAAATCGGTCTCACCGATAGGGATCTCGGTCTCACCTAGATGGGATTGTAATCTCTCTGTTTCCCTTCGTAACGTTTCAGTCTAACCGAAGTGAGCGATCGATCCCACCGAGATTACAATGTAAACTCTCTGTTTCCCTTTCGTAACTTTTCGGTCTCACCGAAAGAGCGAATCGGTCCCACCGAGATTACGACCAACTCTCTGGTTAGCTAATTACCAAAATCGGTCTCACTGAAGTTTGTGTAATCGGTCTCACCGAGATTACGTTATGCCCTAACCCTAACCATATCGGTCCTACCGAGTTGCATGTCAGTCCACGAAAACCCTAACGGTCACTAGGTTTACTAAATCGGTGCGATCGAGTTTTATGATTCGATCCCACCGAGTTTGGTAAATTGTGTGTAACAGTTAGATTTTGTCTTGGAGGCTATATATACCCCTCCACCTCCTCTTCATTCATGGAGAGAGCCATCAGAACAAACCTACACTTCCAACTTACCAGTTCTGAGACAGAACCACCTACTCATGTGTTGAGGCCAAGATATTCCATTCCTACCATATGAATCTTGATATCTAGCCTTCCCCAAGTTGCTTTCCACTCAAATCTTCTTTCCACCAAATCCATATCCTATGAGAGAGAGTTGAGTGTTGGGGAGACTATCATTTGAAGCACAAGAGCAAGGAGTTCATCATCAACACACCATTTGTTACTTCTTGGAGAGTGGTGTCTCCTAGATTGGCTAGGTGTCACTTGGGAGCCTCCGACAAGATTGTGGAGTTGAACCAAGGAGTTTGTAAGGGAAAGGAGATCGCCTACTTTGTGAAGATCTACTGCTAGTGAGGCAAGTCCTTCGTGGGCGACGGCCATGGTGGGATAGACAAGGTTGCTTCTTCATGGACCCTTCGTGGGTGGAGCCCTCCGTGGACTCGCGCAACCGTTACCCTACGTGGGTTGAAGTCTCCATCAACGTGGATGTACAATAGCACCACCTATCGAACCACGACAAAAACATCCGTGTCTCCAATTGCGTTTGAATTCTCCAAACCCTTCCCTTTACATTCTTGCAAGTTGCATGCTTTATTTTCCGCTGCCTATATACTCTTTGCATGCTTGCTTGAATTGCGTGAAGATTGCTTGACTTGTTCAAAGATAGCTAAAATATGCCAAAGTCAAAAATTGGGAAAAGGCATAGCTTTTTATTGGTCAAGTAGTCTAATCACCCCCCCCCCCCCTCTAGACATACTTCAAGGTCCGACACGGTCACCCTTGACGAAAGCACTTCTGTGACGCGCGATTTATCGTCATGGAAGTGGACACTTCCGTGATGATAATTTTGGTAATGTCATGGAACACTTCTATGACAAAGACAGGTATGACTATCTTGATTCTGTCATAAATTTGTCATGGATGTACATGCATGACAAAAACGCGACCTCTTGTGACAAACACGTATCATCACGGAAGTGTATTTTTGTAGTGTTTATGCCATTGGTTTATTCGGTGGAAGATCATATGTTCAGATCCTTTATGCATATTAATACCCCTACGATTATGAACATGAATATGATTTGTGAGTAGTTATGTTTGTTCACGAGGACATGGGAGAAGTCTTGTTATAAGTAGTCATGTGAATTTCGTATTAGATTCGATATTTTGATGAGATGTATGTTGTCTTTCCTCTAGTGGTGTTATGTGAACGTCGACTACATGACACTTCACCATTATTTGGGCCTAGGTGAAGGCATTGGGAAGTAATAAGTAGATGATGGGTTGCTAGAGTGACAGAAGCTTAAACCCTAGTTTATGCGTTTCTTCGTAAGGGGCTGGTTTGGATCCACGTGTTTCATGCTATGGTTAGGTTTACCTTAATTCTTCTTTCGTAGTTGCAGATGCTTGCGAGAGGGGTTAATCATAAGTTGGATGCTTGTCCAAGGAAGGGCAGTACCCAAGCACCGGTCCACCCACATATCAAATTATCGAAGTAACGAACGCGAATCATATGAGCATGATGAAAACTAGCTTGACGATAATTCCCATGTGTCCTCAGGAGCGTTTTCCTTTATATAAGAGTTTGTCCAGGCTTGTCCTTTGCTACTAAAAGGATTGGGCCACCTTGCTGCACCTTATTTACTTTTATTGGTTGTTACCCGTTACGAATTACCTTATCATAAAACTATATGTTACCGATAATTTCAGTGCTTGCAGAGAATACCTTAATAAAAACTGCTTGTCCTTTCCTTCTACTCCTCGTTGGGTTCGACACTCTTACTTATCGAAAGGACTATGATAGATCCCCTATACTTGTGGGTAATAAGTAGGCAGTATGACCGAGCTGGTAAACTGTGGAGGGGGGCACCGCACACGGCTAAGAAACAATTGTTGTGTTTGGGGTGCCCCCCGCCCCCGTATATAAAGGAGGGGAGGAGGAGGCCGGCCCCCTAGGGGCGCGCCAAGTGTGGGGAGTCCTACTAGGACTCCCAAGGCCTAGTAGGATTCCCCTTCCCTTTCCGGAGTGGGAAAGAGGGAAAGGGAGTAGGAAAGGGCAAGGGGGCGCCACCCCCTCCCCTAGTCCAATTCGGACTCCATGGGGGGGGGGCACCTCCCCTTGGTCTGCCTCCTCTTCTCCCCTTGGTCTGCCTCCTCTTCTCCCCTGTGGCCCAATAAGGCCCATTACTTCCCCAGGGGGTTCCAGTAACCCCTCGGTACTCTGAAAAATACCCGAATCAATCTGGAACTATTCACGTGTCCGAATATAACCATCCAATATATCAATCTTTACCTCTCGACCATTTCAAGACTCCTCTTCATGTCTGTGATCTCATCCGGGACTCCGAACAATCTTCGGTCATCAAAAACACATAACTTTGTAATACAAAAAGTCATCAAACGTTAAGCGTGCGGACCTTATGGGCTCGAGAACTATGTAGACATGACTGAGACACATCTCCGGTCAATAACCAATAGGGGAACCTGGATGCTCATATTGGCTCCTACATATTCTACGAAGATCTTTGTCGGTCAAACTGCATAACAACATACGTCATTACCTTTGTCATCGGTATGTTACTTGCCCGAGATTCGATCGTCGGTATCATCATACCTAGTTCAATCTCGTTACTGGCAAGTCTCTTTACTCGTTCCGTAATGCATCATCCTGTAACTAACTCATTAGTCACATTGCTTGCAAGGCTTATAGTGATGTGCATTACCGAGAGGGCCTAGAGATACCTCTCCGATGCACGGAGTGACAAATCCTAATCTCGATCTATGCCAACCCAACAAACACCTTCGGATTATGTATATATAGGTCATGAAGAATATGTATTTGGGAGTTACTTGTGACGTTTGATAGCACACAAGGTGTTCCTCCGGTATTCGGGAGTTGCATAATCTCATAGTCAGAGGAATATGTATATATAGGTCATGAAGAAAGCAATAGCAATAAAACTTAACGATCATTATGCTAAGCTAACAGATGGGTCTTATCCATCACATCATTCTCTAATGATGTGATCCCGTTCATCAAATGACAACACATGTCTATGGCTAGGAAACTTAACCATCTTTGATTAACGAGCTAGTTAAGTAGAGGCATACTAGGGACACTCTATTTGTCTATATATTCACACATGTACTAAGTTTCCGGTTAATACAATTCTAGCATGAATAATAAACATTTATCATGATATAAGGAAATATAAATAACAACTTTATTATTGCCTCTAGGGCATATTTCCTTCACATAAAAGGGCGCCAATAGCTGCCAGGAGTATAGTGCGGCGCCAAGTTAATCGGAAGGAGATCCCGGTGAATGGCTGGGACGGCTGCTCTGCTCGTCAATCTCAGTAAGTCTGCATAGTCCTTTCTCTGATCTCTAAAACATGAATAAAACACTAAAATTGATTGAACTTTCACCATCAGATCACTTTAGAAATTGATTAAATTTCCCCTTTTTGATGGAGGAAGCAACTTGCTAGTTGATCAGAAGGAGATCCCTGCTGTCTGACGGGGACGGCTGCTCTGCTCGTCATCTTAGTAAGTCTCCACTATCCTTTCTCTGACATCTTTCACATGAATAAAACACTAAAATTGATTGAACTTTCACCATCAGTTTACTTTATAAATTGATCAAATTTACCTACTGAACTCTGAGTTCAGTAGGAGAAGATCTCGTTCCCTCTCCCATCAGCCACGAACAGGAAATGACAGAGACAGAGGAGGCAGGTGATACGTATCCAACGTATCTATAATTTTTTATTGTTCCATGTTGTTTTATTATCAATCTTGGATATTTTATAATCATTTTATAGTCATTTTATATCATTTTTTGGGACTAACCTATTGACATAGTGCCAAGTGCCAGTTACTATTTTTTCCATGTTTTTTACATCGCATGAAATCAATATCAAACGAAGTACAAATGCCACGAGAGTCCACGGTGATTTTTTATGGGCCAGAAGGAAGGAAATGGGCCCTGGTTGCACCTGGGGGTGCCCCGAGGGAGGCACAACCCACCAGGGCGCGTCAGGAGGCCCAGACGCGCCCTGGTGGGTTGTGCCCACCTCAGGTGCCCCCGGACCGCCTCTTTGCTCTATAAATACCCCCAAAAATACCAGAACCCTAGGACGGTCGACGAAATATTCATCCAGCCGCTGCAGTCCAGAACTACCAAATCCAATCTAGACAACATCGCGGAGGGGTTCACCACTTCCATTGGTGCCTCCCCGATGATGCGTGAGTAGCTCTTTGTAGACCTTCGGGTCTATAGTTAGTAGCTAGATGGCTTTCTCTCTCTCGCTGAATTCTCAATACAATGGTCTCTTGGAGATCCATATGATGTAACTTTTTTTGCGGTGTCTTTGTTGGGATCTGATGAACTTCGAGTTTATGATCAGTTATATCTTTTTATATCCATGAAAGTTATTTGAGTTTCTTTGATCTCTTATATGCATGATCTCTTATAGCCTCGTATTTCTTTGCCGATATTTGGTTTTTGTTTGGCCAACTTGATCTATTTATCTTGCAATGGGAAGAGGTGCCCGGTAGTGGGTTCGATCTTACGGTGCTTGATCCCAGTGACAGAAAGGGAACCGACATGTATTTATCGTTGCTACTAAGGATAAAAAGACGAGATCTATATCTACTGCCATATAGATAAACGGATCTTGTCTACATCATGCCATCGTTCCTATTGCATTACTCCGTTTTTCCATGAACTTAATACACTAGATGCATGCTGGACAGCGGTCGATGTGTAGAGTAATAGTAGTAGATGCAGGTAGGAGTCAGTCTACTAATCTTGTATGGGATGCCTATGTAATGATCTTTGCCTGGATATGGTCATGATTATTTGAAGTTCTATCAATTGCCCAACATTAATTTGTTTACCCACCGTTTGCTATTTTTCTCGAGAGAATCCACTAGTGAAACCTACGGCCCTCGGGTCTTCTTTCTCATTTATTTGCCTTGCGATCTATTTTTCCTTTGCATTTTTATTTAGATCTATTAAACCAAAAATACAATAATATCTTGCTGCACTTTATTTTATTTGTGATCTATTATTTCAATCTATTATAATTTTCTCTCGTCATCGTGCCTTGAGGCGCCGTTACATGAAAGGGATTGACAACCCCTTTAACACGTCGGGTTGCGAGTGGCTGTTATTTGTGTGCAGGGGCTGTTTACGTTGTGTTGCTTGGTTCTCCTACTAGTTCGATACCTTGATTTCATTGTTGAGGGAAATACCTACCGTTGATGTGCTACATCATCCTCTCCTCTTGGGGGAAACACCGACGTAGTCTTAGCAAACATCATCAAGGGAATTTCTGGTGCTGAGACCTTTTACTAGCGCCGTTGCCGGGGAGTTATAGCGTGGGGTGAATATTCTCGTGTGTGCTTGTTTGCTTTATCACTAAGTAATTTTTATTTGCTGTTCTTAGTTGTTTTCTATCTTTAGTTATGGATATGGAACACGAAATACCAAAAAAAATAGGTTTACTTGCTACTCATGGAGATGGGGAACCTCCTAAAACCCTCGATGCTCATGATGTGATGATATTATGTACTACTTTGATAATCCAGAGAAAACCCCATTCAATCTAGTAATGGGAGACACCTTGGATCAACTTGAATACTTTAGGGATTATCGCTTGACTCAAAAAGGGAAACTATTATGGGATCAAATTTATATGTTGAAGTGGTATGCTCGTCAAGTATGCTTGAGATATGATTATACTTGTTGCTCTAGGATGAAGGCTCCACACCTTCCCTTTTCATGCAAATTTAATGATAATGAAACCTTGGCTTCTTATGCTAGAGGTATATATGATTACTATGATGTGGAACAAATAGAAGAATTTGTTGCTTTTATGGGTGCTTATGAAATTGAATCTATGTTCAAAGAGTTTGAAAATCTTTATGATGATGTTTATAGACCTGAAAATTTAGCTATCCTTAAATATTGCTATGAGAATTACGAATTCAATTCCAATATTGATGCATTTATTGAGAAAGTCTCCGCTGTCCAAAAAGAGACTAATATTTTGCAGGAATCTATGGAAGAAGAAATTGATGAAACTGTGAGCTCATTGGATGAAAAATATGATGAGGAGAGGGAAGAACAAAAGGAGGAAGAGCAGATTAGCTACCCGTGCCCACCTTCTAATGAGAGTAACTCTTCAACTCATACATTATTTAATTTCCCTTCGTGCTTACCGAAGGATGATTGCTATGATTACTATTATGATCCCGTTGATTCTCTTGAAATATCCCTTTTTGATGATGCTTGCTATGCTTGTGGCCAAGATGCCAATATGAATTATGCTTATGGATATGAACTTGCTATAGTTCCTTATGTTAAACATGAAATTGTTGATATTGCATCCACGCATGATAGTCCTATTATCTTTTTGAATTCTCCCAACTACACTATATCGGAGAAGTTTGCTTTTATTAAGGATTATATTGATGGGTTGCCTTTTACCGTTACACATGATGATTTTGATGAATATAACATGCATGTGCTTGATGCTCCTACTTGCAATTATTATGAGAGAGTAACTATACCTCCACCTCTCTATGTTTCCCACACGATAAAATTGCAAGAAACTGCTTATACTATGCATTGGCCTTTACTATGTGTGCATGAATTGTTCTTTTATGACATGCCGATGCATAGGAAGATAGTTAGACTTTGTCATTTCTTGATATATGTTGCTTTGTGCTCACTACTAAATGCCAAATCATTGTTAATTAAAATTGGCTTTGATATACCTTGGGATCCGGGTGGATCCACTATTTGAGCACTATATGCCTAGCTTAATGGCTTTAAAGAAAGCGCTGCCAGGGAGACAACCCGGAAGTTTTAGAGAGTCATTTATTCCTGTTGAGTGCTTTTATTTAGTTTAAAAAAATAGGGGAACCCGAAACTTTTCAAAAAGAAAAGTGAAAGTGAGAAAGACGAGCATTGTTGAAGTGGGAGCTAGCCTTGAACTTTGCTCATGCTCATGGAAACTTTGTGAATCTTGATTACAGAAACTTTTCAATAAAAATAATTATCCCCTTGTAAAATTCCATTGTATTATAAAAATAATGTGCCAAGGTTTGCCTTTAGGATGTTTACAATGCTTGTTGGTTTGTGCGGTGCAGGACAGAAACTTTGGCTGTAGTGCGCGATTTTTTAATTTTTTACTAGAACGTCAAATGGTTTTTATTATTTTGCACTGTCTTTACATACAAATTGTTTATTTTTCCTAATTTTGGAAGAATTTTTCAAGAACCATAAGTATGGTTAATGTTCAGATTATTACAGGCTGTTCTATTTTAGACAGATTCTGTTTTTGATGCATAGTTTGCTTGTTTTGATGAAACTATCAATTTATATCAGTGGATTAAGCCATGAAAAAGCTATATTAAAGTAGACACAATGCAAAAACAAAATATGAATTGGTTTGCAACAGTACTTAGAGTAGTGATTTGCTTTATTATACTAACGGATCTTATCGAGTTTTTACATTAAAGTTTTGTGTGGATGAAGTGTTAGATTGATCGAGAAGGTCTCGATGTGAGAAGAAGGAAGAGAGGCAAGAGCTCAAGCTTGGGGATGCCCAAGGCACCCCAAGTAAATATTCAAGGAGACTCAAGCGTCTAAGCTTGGGGATGCCCCGGAAGGCATCCCCTCTTTCTTTGACAAATATCGGTATGTTTTCAGATTCGTTTCGTTCAAACGATATGTGCAAATCTTGGAGCATCTTTTTGCATTTAGTTTTAATTTTTCTTTTATGCACCATGCTGGTATGAGATAGTCCTTGGTTGATTTATAAGGATGCTCTTTGCACTTCACTTATATCTTTTGAGTATGGCTTTATAGAATGCTTCATGTGCTTCACTTATATCATTTGAAGTTTGGATTGCCTGTTTCCCTTTACATAGAAACCCGCCATTTGTAGAATGCTCTTTTGCTTCACTTATATTTGTTAGAGCGTGGGCATATCTTTTGTAGAAAGAATTAAACTCTCTTACTTCACTTATATCTATTTAGAGAGATGACAGGAACTGGTCATTCACATGGTTAGTCATAAAATCCTACATAAAGCGTGTAGATCACCTGAATATGATATGTTTGATTCCTTGCAATAGTTTTGCGATATAAAGATGGCGATATTAGAGTCATGCTAGTGGGTAGTTGTGGATTGTAGAAATACTTGTGTTGAAGTTTGTGATTCCCGTAGCATGCATGTATGGTGAACCGTTATGTGATGAAGTTGGAGCATGATTTATTTATTGATTGTCTTCCTTATGAGTGGCGGTCGGGGACGAACGATGGTCTTTTCCTACCAATCTATCCCCCTAGGAGCATGTGCATAGTACTTTGTTTCGATGACTAATAGATTTTTGCAATAAGTATGTGAGTTCTTTATGACTAATGTCGAGTCCATGGATTATACGCACTCTCACCCTTCCATCATTGCTAGCCTCTTCGGTACCGTGCATTGCCCTTTCTCACCTCGAGAGTTGGTGCAAACTTCGCCAGTGCATCCAAACCCCGTGATACGATACACTCTATCACACATAAGCCTCATTATATCTTCCTCAAAACAGCCACCATACCTACCTATCATGGCATTTCCATAACCATACCGAGATATATTGCCATGCAACTTCCATCATCATCATATACATGACTCGAGCATTCATTGTCATATTGCTTTGCATGATCGTAAGATAGCTAGCATGATATTTTAATGGCTTGTCCGTTTTTTGATATCTTTGCTACGCTAGATCATTGCACATCCCGGTACACCGCCGGAGGCATTCATATAGAGTCATATCTTTGTTCCAGATATCGAGATGTAATATTGAGTTGTAAGTAAATAAAAGTGTGATGATCATCATTATTAGAGCATTGCCCGGTGAGGAAAGGATGATGGAGACTATGATTCCCCACAAGTCGGGATGAGACTCGACTTTACAAAAAAAAGAGGCCAAAGAAGCCCAAATAAAAAAAGAGGCCAAAGAAGCCCACCAAAAATAAAAAAATAAAAAATAAAAAATGAGAGAAAAGAGAGAAGGGCAATGTTACTATCCTTTTACCACACTTGTGCTTCAGAGTAGCACCATGATCCTTCATATAGAGAGTCTCTTGAGTTATCACTTTCATATACTAGTGGGAATTTTCATTATACAACTTGGCTTGTATATTTCGATGATGGGCTTCCTCAAAAGCCCGAGGTCTTCATGAGCAAGCAAGTTGGATGCACACCCACTTAGTTTCCAGTTTGGGCTTTGATATACTTATAGCTCTTAGTGCATCTGTTGCATGGCAATCCCTACTCCTCACATTGACATCAATTGATGGGCATCTCCATAGCCCATTGATTAGCCGTGTCGATGTGAGACTTTCTCCTTTTTGTCTTGTCCATACAACCTCCACCATCATATTCTATTCCACCTATAGTGCTATGTCCATAGCTCACGCTCATGTATTGCGTGAAAGTTGAAAAGGTTTGAGAACATCAAAAGTATGAAACGATTGTTTGGCTTGTCATCGGGGTTGTGCATGATTTGAATATTTTGTGTGGTGAAGATGGAGCATAGCCAGACTATATGATTTTGTAGGGATAACTTTCTTTGGCCATGTTATTTCTAAAAGACATGATTGCTTTATTAGTATGCTTGAAGTATTATTGTCTTAATGTCAAATGATAGACTATTGCTTTGAATCACTCATGTCTTAATATTCATGCCATGATTAGATACATGATCAAGATTATGCTAGGTAGCATTCCACATCAAAAAATATCTTTTTTTTATCATTTACCTACTCGAGGACGAGCAAGAATTAAGCTTGGGGATGCTGATACATCAACGTCGTATCTATAATTTTTGATTGTTCCATGCCAATATTATACAACTTTCATATACTTTTGGCAACTTTTTATACTATTTTTGGGACTAACATATTGATCCAGTGCCCAGTGCCAGTTCCTGTTTGTTGCATGTTTTATGTTTCACAGAAACCCCATATCAAACGGAATCCAAACGGGATAAAAACGGACGGAGAATATTTTTGGAATATTTGGAGAATATGGGAGGAAGAATCAACGCGAGACGGTGCCCGAGGGGGCACGAGGCAGGGGGCGCGCCTGCCCCCCTTGTGGGGCCCCCGTAAGGCGGTTTCTGCTCTACTTTGGCCGCAAGAAAGCTAATTTTTGGAAAAAAAAATCTTGGTGAAGGTTTCAATCCAATCGGAGTTACGGATCTCCATATATATATGAAACGGTGAAAGGGCAGAATACAGAACGCAGAAACAGAGAGAGACAGAGAGACAACTCCAATCTCGGAGGGACTCTCGCCCCTCCCATGCCATGGAGACCAAGGACCAGAGGGGAAACCCTTCTCCCACCTAGGGAGGAGGTCAAGGAAGAAGAAGAAGTAGGGGGGCTCTCTCTCCCTCGCTTCCGGTGGCGCTGGAGTGCCACCGGGGGCCATCATCATCACCGCAATCTTCACCAACAACTTCACCACCATCATCACCAACTCTTCCCCCCCTCTATGCAGCGGCGTAACCTCTCTCTTACCCGTTGTAATCTCTACTTAAACATGGTGTTCAACGCTATATATTATTTCCCAATGATGTATGGCTATCCTATGATGTTTGAGTAGATCCGTTTTGTCCTGTGGGTTATTTGATGATCAAGATTGGTTTGAGTTGCATGTTTTATTATTGGTGTTGTCCTATGGTGCTCTCCGTGTCGCGCAAGCGTGAGGGATTCCCGCTGTAGGGTGTTGCAATACATTCATAATTCGCTTATAGTGGGTTGCGTGAGTGACTGGAACACAAACCCGAGTAAGGGGGTTGTTGCGTATGGGATAAAGAGGACTTGATGCCTTAATGTTATGGTTGGGTTTTACCTTAATGATCTTTAGTAGTTGCGGATGCTTGCTAGAGTTCCAATCATAAGTGCACCTCTCCATCAAATAAAATTGCAATAATTATTACCATTCTAGTTATCGATTGCCTAGGGACAAATAACTTTCCCGTGACAAAAAGATCTCTACTAAAACTAATTTAGTTGTGTCTTTATCTAAACAGCCCCTACTTTTTATTTACGTGCTCTTTATTATCTTGCAAACCTATCCAAAATCACCTACAAAGTACTTCTAGTTTCATACTTGTTCTAGGTAAAGCGAACGTCAAGCACGCGTAGAGTTGTATCGGTGGTCGATAGAACTTGAGGGAATATTTGTTCTACCTTTAGCTCCTCGTTGGGTTCGACTCTCTTACTTACCTAAAGAGGCTACAATTGATCCCCTATACTTGTGAGTTATCACGCCATTGTCGGGGAGGATCTTCAACATAACCAGGTTCCTAATCACAAATCTCATCTCCTCGCAATTTACATTATTCACCATTTGCCTCTCGTTTTCCTCTCCCCAACTTCACAAAAATTTGCCACTTTATTCGCCTCTCTTTTTCCGTTCGCCGTTGTGACGCCCCCGATTCAATCGTACACTAATCATACATGCAAATGAGTACGATCAAGATCAGGGACTCGGTGGAAGATATCACAACACAACTCTAGACACAAATTAAAATAATACAAGCTATATATTACAAGCCAGGGGCCTCGAGGGCTCGAATACAAGCTCGATACACAAGAGTCAGCGAAGCAACAATACCTGAGTACAGACATAAAGTTAGAAAAGGATGCCTTAAGAAGGCTAGCACAAAAGCAACACGATCGAACAGGCAAGGCCTCCTGCCTGGGACCTCCTAACTACTCCTGGTCGTCGGCGGTCTCCAAGTAGCAGTATCCGTCAGTGGTGGCATCTAGCTCCAGGGATCCACCATCTGGTTGCAACAACCGAAAAGAAGGAAGAAAGGGGAAAAGGGGTAGCAAAGCAACTGTGAGTACTCATCCAAAGTACTCGCAAGCATCAGATCGATAATAATTATGCATTGGTATCAAATGGAAGGGTTGTATCTGTGGACTGAACTGCAGTCTGCAGAATGCCAGAATAGAGGGGAAAGCCTAGCCTATCGAAGACTAGCATCTTCAAGCAGCTCCAAGCATCTTGCAGCATGTAGAAGAGTAAAGAATAGAAGTTTAATAAACAAGCTTGTTGTAGCAATAATGCTCAGAGATCCTTCATCGACTCCCTGCAAGAAAGCAATCCCGGAGCCACATATCTCAAGTATCCATTTCTAGTTGTAATAGATCAGGATATAAGTCTGAACGTCTGTTACCGTGGACACGGCTATTAATAGATAATCTTCCCTGCAGGGGTGCACCACGTTTTCCAACACGCTTGACTACTCTGGCCGGACACACCTTTCTGGGGTCAATGCCCTGCCTCGGAAGATCAACATGTCGCAGCCCTACCTAGGCTCAGCAAAGAGGTCCCCGCCAGTCTACATCCTAAGCACTCCGGGGTTTTGGGCCCCTCGCCCGGTGCACTCCGGGTCGTTGCGCGCAGGGCGGGTCCAGGCTCCACCACTACAGGATGGTGCCGGCCCAGCCGTGCCGCCATGTTGAACAGGACGTCTGACAAAGCTTCAGCTGATACTGCGACGTCGAGGCCCATAACTATTCTCGCGTGGTGGTTAGTGCGTAAAGGCCAGAGGCCAACTCAGAACAAATACCCAAACCATAGTGTACTATTAGCTTGCGGAGACGAGAAGAGACTCACGATAATGTGACCCCGTCGCCCCGTCTCGAGGAAATACGGCAAGGGCTAGCCCAGCCCACTCGGGGGCGGCCTGCCTGCCTGGCCATGCCTCTTAACCATCTTGCGGGTGCTCTCCGGGCCCGCCTGACTTTCCCAAATGTCTCAAGTAAAGTCTAGGTAACCGTGTGTCAAAACATCAAGGGGAAAACCTGAGGAATCACCCACGGAGGATTCCACTCGATGTAATCATCAAGGTGAATGTAAGAGGATCCACCCTCGAGGTTCACACTTGACGTGTTGCACAACAGAGTCGTATCAGAAGTGGTTAAGGAGGAAATCACCCTCGATGACCACGACCGAATAACTACACTACAGAGTTATCATCAAGAGTGCGTTATGAGGGATCACCCTCGGCACTCGATAGTAACTATGCAGAGTCGGGCAACAAAAGGGGCGTGATGTGATGTGAGGTGTCGGGCTCACGGTAAAGTCGATCATGTAGCTCGAGTCGTCGATGATGAAGCAGGGGCAACAAGGACAAGGTGGGGGTCACTGATGGATCACTAACCAACCTATACTAAGCAGTTTAGGATAAGCAGGTAGGTATCAATAGCAGGTACAAAAGCAGGCTATCCATCAGAATAGGAGCAATCAAATACAGTAGCAAAATCTAATGCAAGCATGAGAGAATGGAATGTGCGACATCGGGATGATCAAAGGGGGGGCTTGCCTGGAAGCTCCGCTGAAAGGGAAGAAGGGGTCGTCGTCGACGTAGTCGAACACAGGGGCATCCGCAGTCTCGGGGTCTATCGGAGAGAAGAGGGGGGAAGAAACAGTAAATACAAAACACACATATGCATGACATGACTACAGGTAGAGCTAGGCGTGATTTAACGTGGTGTTGCATGATATCGGCGAAGGGGGATAACATCCGGGAAAGTTTTCCTGAAGTCCGGCATTTTCGAACGGACGAACCAAAGGAGGGAGGTTGCAGGTTCTCTATGTTAGGGGCACGTGACAGATGAACGGAGAGCGTATTTGGATGTGTCTCGTCGTTCTGAGCAACTTTCATGTATAAAACTTTTTCATCCAAGCTACGAATTATTATCTACTCCCTCCGTCCTATAATATAATAACGTTTTTGACATTAGTGTAGTGTAAAAAACGTTCTTATATTATGGGACGGAGGGAGTATGATTTTCTAAAGATTTAAACAATATTTTGAAATTCCCTCAAATTGTGCTAAGTCTGAGAATTCGCTAGTTTTAAACATCTTTTAGCTGTTTTCAAAAGGCTACAACTATGGATCTGTAACTCCTATGATTTTGTGCCTTATATCAATTTTGAGCAGTTTTCTGTGGTCTACAAGATAGTAGCACTTTAATCCAAATTAAAGTTCACTTGCTTGATCATCAACAGCTCTAAAGTTGCTATGAAAATAAAGTTGTTTTCTGTTTTTCAGTTAACAGAGCGTTGAACTTTGTGATTTTCGTAGGAATTAATCCACGCATCGAAAGGATTTGGTCCAGTGGGATAAAATGAAGTTTGTCAAGTATACTTTCTACTCATATTAATTTTACCCATGTTAACCGCTGTTTAGACGTTGTTTAGAGGCTGTCTAGAGGGTTAGTCAAAGTAGATTTAGCAAAGCTAGCTAGTGGCATCTACAGTAGCAACAAACAGCAGCTACGTAGCTTCAGCAGGGCACCGGCAACAGAGTAGCAGTAGTGGTTAGGAGCAGCAAGCAGCAACGGCAGCGCGGGGGCAGCAGCAGCTGGCTCGCGGGCACGAGCACGCACGCATGCACGAGGCCATGGCGCCAACGGAGGCGGGCACCGGCGAAGAACAAAGAGTTGCGGTAGCGGCGACATGCGCATGCGGCAGTGATGGAAGCAGCAGAGCAAAGACGGGCGTGGCGAGGCGAGCGTAGCGAGCAAGGTGGGCATGGCGAGGGGTGCAGTCAGGACAGGCGCGGACGGTCAAGGCGTGGCAGGGCTCGTGGCCAGGGGGCGCACGGCGGAGGTGGGTTCGGCCGGCGGCGATAGGTGTAACAAGTGAACAGAGCCGCAGGAACAAGGGAAGATGGGCATGGTCGTGCACGGGCGATGGGAGCGCGAGCCGGTTGGGGACGGCAGCGGGCGGCAACAGCGTTTGCAACTGCAGCAGCGAACGACGACGTTCGGGTGGGCAGCGTGGGCTACGGGGACGGCGGCACGCGACCTACGGCGATGAGGGAAAAGGGAAGCGGGCGCGAGAGCTCACCGTGTGGGCGCACGAGGGCCCGGTGATGGATTAGTAGCAGCAGCGACGCGGCAACGATGATGGGCGAGAGCGGCGGCTTGAAGAAGTAGAGGGAGAGGGTGTCGTCTTGGAGGTCCTCGGCGCCCTCACGGTGGTGTAGACGGGGCCGCGGAGTACGTCGGTCCTTATGGACACGCGAGCGGGGATCGGGGTCGTCGAGGAGCAGCGGACAACGAAGGTGACTGCGACGGCAGCACGTCGGGCGTAGCGGCTTCGGGCTTCAAAGGCAACAGGGCGCCGCGGCGGAGCGGATCTGGAGAGAGGGGGCAAGGGAAGGAGGCGAGGTGGATCTGGGAGCAGGAGAGGAATCGAGGGGACGAGGGGGAGTCCTTATCCTCTCCCCGACAGCGCCGGCGAGGTGGTCGGGGGCGACCCCTCCTATGGCAGCCGGTCGGTGGAACAGGGGAGGTGGGCGCAGGGGCAGGTGGGCCGGTTGTGGCCAGCCCATGGGGGTTTAGGGGCCGGATGGCCCAGTTGGCCTGGGGTTTTCTTTTTATTTATTTTTGTAAGTTTTATGTTATCCTTTTAGTTTCTTTTATTTTTAGATTTATAAAATATATAACTAGCTCCTAAATTAGCATTAGTAATTATGCCACTACCTCAATTAGTTTGAGGTTTAAATTAAATAGTTTAGCATTTTTTTTAATTTAAAAAGCATTTAATGATTATTTTGTAGCCACTGTTATATACACAAAATGGCATTTAAATACTTCAAAAAAGTGTTGGGTCACCACCATAATTAGTTATGGAATATTTGCCACACTTTGAACATTTTACTTTGCATGTTTGAGAAATTTGAATTTTGGGCTTTAATTTGAATTTGAGTTTGAACTAAGATTCGGATCAAGCGAGGATTAGCAACAGTAATGTGATGACATGGCATCATTAGCGAGGGATTACTGTAGCTTAATTATCCGGGCGTCACAATTCTCCTCCACTAGAAGAAATCTCGTCCCGAGATTTAAGGGGTGGAGTAAGGGGGAAAGACTCAGAAAGGACGTAGCTCAACACAAGATAGGTACCTGAGGGCTATCTCAGTGAACGTGGCATAGAGGCATCTCTCGAGCTGAAATTCATGAAAGTCATCGAGAGCAAGGTAAGAGGGTGCAATAAGAAGCTTCAGGCGGGTAGGCAAGCGTTCGTTGCCTGGAACAGAGGGTGAAAGGGGTTCAGAGCAATGGGAATAAGTATTGCGTCTAATAGCAGAATAGATCACTAGGAAGGTGGTTCATGATTTACATACGAAGCCAAGTGCAGAGAATATTTCGGAGTCAAGGTTGTACAGGAGAGTCAGGTTTCGATCCTGTGGAACTGTGGGTTATGGGCCCGACATGTGGGTTAACAGCAGGAAGGCGCTAATCAATTTGCATGGTCATGATAGCAAGGCAGGTCAGAGTATCGCCTGTCAGTTATGTCGACAACAATGTTGGTACCAAGGGCGAGGGACGAAGAGAACCATTTTCCTGCTCGTTAAGACGAGGCGGACCAATAGGCAAAGTTCTCGTCCATCGCTACCGGAATGTCATCAACAATAGTAGCAAGGTCTTACTGACAGAGTTGTACATCGAGGCATTACATAAGTAGGGAACTGTCACTGCTCAGGTATGTCAGGTTACAAGGAAGGTTAAATAAAACAATGGAAGGAAAGTGTAGACTCGAATCAGTTATCGATGTTCTCGAGTGTCTAACAACTCAGAACTCGTGGAAAATTTGAATCGGCGAGAAATAATAGTTGATGAAGAACTCATAAGAAGTTATGTAATTCCGTGATATTCTCGAGATACTAGAGGGTAATACTCGAGGGTAGAGCAGAATAGAGGTTGGACAGGTGAAAAGATCTGCGAGAAGGCGGTACTTTAACTTGTCCGAGAAAGGGGATCAAAGAAGAACAATATGGTCGGAACCACGGTTGCAAAGGACCAAGCATAGATACAAGATGAACTTATCACAAGGGGATTATTATTATTACCAGAAGCTTCCATGATAAGTTCCACATCGGGTCCATGGGCATGAACACAAAGGCTCAAGGTCGACTCCCACTTCATCAATGTACAACCTTCCATTCACTTCTCGTATTCGACAAAGTTGTAGAGTCAAACTTCACGAGTAAATAACTCAAGCTCGGAGTAGAGCATGATTGAGGAAGTAGAAGACACAATTTACCAAAGGCATTATGCATCCGAGGAAAAGCTCACAAGGTTACTGTATATGAAGGACTATGTCGGATAGAACCCCACAAAGGATATGGTGGTTCACAAGGGATCTGATGTGAGCATCGGTACTCAACTAGAAGAAGAAAGAATGCAAGGATACCAGATTATAGAAACAACTGACTAATTCTAAGCTCGAATGTAAAGGGAATTATGATTTCCAAAGGGGGGATCAGAAGCAGAGGCTCTGATCAAAGACAAATAAGTAGAATAGACATAGATTGACAATCAATCAAGGTTTGATTTGTCGGACACCAGCTCATGTCCGGGGTGACGTCTGAGTCGAAGGGAAGAATTCTAGTTGTGATTGATGATTGCAAGCATTCACACTTATATCAAATCAAATGTTCAAAAAGATGATGACAAAGGATACTACTGAATTTTGCTAGACATATGGAAAGTATCCATAATGCAAGCAGACAAGTATTTGCAAAGCAATAGTTGGAGAGGATTATCAGAAGATCGGATAGTATTTTAAAGTATCTTGTGAGATACATGAAAAACGGTGGACGAACGGATACTCGGCAAGCGCGAGTAATTATCCGTAGGGGTATTCAGGTGGCAAAGAACTGCAAGGCAGTAGGCACAAAGTATTCTCAAAACAAGAGAGATAATTTCAGGGTATCTTGTAATAACAAGAGCAACTGGATCGAAAATATGAACAACAAATGTAGGATGTTACCCACAAGGATTTATCGGTGGTAGGGATCATAACAGCGAAGGGCATAAGGGTATCGGGAAAACATCGGAGAGTATCTTCAGAGTCTTCTGGTGCACCAAGCAATCATCTGGAGTGAGGGGCTCTCTGGGAGAAAGTATTTCGAGAACCTAGAGTTAGAGTTTGCAAAATTATTTAACCCGGATAGAAAAGAGATCAGATTCCCAGAGTAAAGACGAGGAATAAAAGATCCTAATACCACCCAATGGTGATGTGGGGTCGTAAGCCACATAGCCATGTTAGTAAAACAGTTTTCAAGGACTAGACTCAACTTCGGCCAAGGAGTTGGAAAGGGGGGTCCTACAGGCAGTCGGCTCTGATACCAACTTGTGACGGCCCCGATTCAATCGTACACTAATCATACACGCACATGTGTACGATCAAGATCAGGGACTCACAGGAAGATACCACAACACAACTCTAGACACAAATTAAAATAATACAAGCTATATATTACAAGCCAGGGGCCTCGAGGGCTCGAATACAAGCTCGATACACAAGAGTCAGCGGAAGCAATAATATCTGAGTACAAACATAAAGTTAGACAAGGATGCCTTAAGAAGGCTAGCACAAAAGCAACATGATCGAAGAGGCAAGGCCTCCTGCCTGGGACCTCCTAGCTACTCATGGTCGTCGGCGGTCTCCAAGTAGCAGTACCCGTCAGCGGTGGAATCTAGTTCCAGGGATCCACCATCTGGTTGCAACAACCGGAAAGAAGGAAGAAAGGGGAAAAGGGGTAGCAAAGCAACCGTGAGTACTCATCCAAAGTACTCGCAAGCATCAGATCTATACTAATTATGCATTGGTATCAAATAGAAGGGCTGTATCTGTGGACTGAACTGCAGAATGCCAGAATAGAGGGGAAAGCCTAACCTATCAAAGACTAGCATCTTCAAGCAGCTCCAAGCATCTTGCAGCATGTAGAAGAGTAAAGAATAGCAGATTATTTAACAAGCATGTTCTAGCAATAATGCCCAGAGATCCTTCCTCGACTCCCTGCAAGAAAGCAATCCCGGAGCCACATATCTCAAGTATCCATTTCTAGTTGTAATAGATCAGGATATAAGTCTGAACATCCGTTACCGTGGACACGGCTATTAATAGATAATCTTCCCTGCAGGGGTGCACCACGTTTTCCAACACGCTTGATTACTCTGGCCGGACACACCTTTCTGGGGTCAATGCCCGGCCTTGAAAGATCAACACGTCGCAGCCGTACCTAGGCTCAGCAGAGAGGTCCCCGCCGGTCTACATCCTAAGAACTCCGGGGTCTTCGGCCCCTCGCCCGGTGCACTCCGGGTCGTGGCGCGTAGGGCGGGTCCAGGCTCCACCACTACAGGATGGTGCCGGCCCAGCTGTGCCGCCAGCTCAACTGGATGTCTGACAAAGCTTCGGCTGATACTGCGAAGTTGAGGCCCATAACTATTCTCGCGTGGTGGTTAGTGCATAAAGGCCAGAGGCCAACTCAGAACAAATACCCAAACTATAGTGTATTATTAGCTTGCGGAGACGAGCACAGACTCACGATAATGTCAACCCGTCGCCCCGTCTCGAGGAAATACGGCAAGAGCTAGCCCAGCCCACTCGGGGGCGGCCTGCCTGCCCGATCGTGCCTCATAACCATCTTGCGGGTGCTCTCCGGGCCCACCCGACTTTCGCAAATGTCTCAAGTAAAGTCAAGGTAACCGTGTGTCCAAACATCAAGGGGAAAACCCGAGGAATCACCCACGGAGGATTCCACTCAATGTAATCATCAAGGTGAACGTAAGAGGATCCACCCTCGAGGTTCACACTTGAGGTGTTGCACGACAGAGCCGTATCAGAAGTGGTTAAGGAGGAAATCACCCTCGATGATCACGACCGAATAACTACACTACAGAGTTATCATCAAGAGTGCGTTATGAGGGATCACCCTCGGCACTCGATAGTAACTATGCAGAGTCGAGCAACAAAAGGGGCGTGATGTGATGTGAGGTGTCGGGCTCTGGTCGTTGATGATGAATCAGGGGCAACAAGGACAAGGTGGGGGTCACAGATGGATCACTAACCAACCTATACTAAGCAGTTTAGGATAAGCAGGTAGGTATCAATAGTAGGTATGAAAGCAGGCTATGCATCAGAATAGGAGCAATCAAATACAGTAGCAAAATCTAATGCAAGCATGAGAGAATGGAATGGGCGATATCGGGATGATCAAAGGGGGGGGGCTTGCCTGGAAGCTCCGCTGAAAGGGAAGAAGGGGTCGTCGTCGATGTAGTCGAACACAGGGGCATCCGCAGTCTTGGGGTCTATCGGAGAGAAGAGGGGGGAAGAAACAGTAAATACAAAACACACATATGCATGGCATGACTACAGGCAGAGCTAGGCGTGATCTAACGCAGTGTTGCATGATATCGCCGAAGGGGGATAACATCTGGGAAAGTTTTCCTGAAGTCCGGCATTTTCGGATGGACGAACCAGAGGAGGGAGGTTGCAGGTTCGCTATGCTAGGGGCACGTGACAAATGAATGGAGAGCATATTCAGATGTGTCTTGTCGTTCTGAGCAACTTTCATGCATAAAACCTTTTCATCCAAGCTACGGATTATTATCTATGATTTTCTAAAGATTTAAACAATATTTTGAAATTCCCACAAATTCTGCTAATTCTGAGGATTCGCCAGTTTTAAACATCTTTTAGCTGTTTTCAAAAGGCTACAACTATGGATCTGTAACTCCTATGATTTGTGCCTTATATCAATTTTGAGCATTTTTCTGTGGTCTACAAGATAGTAGCACTTTAATCCAAATTAAAGTTAATTTGCTTGATCATCAACAGCTCTAAAGTAGCTATGAAAATAAAGCTGTTTTCTGTTTTTCAGTTAACCGAACGTTGAACTTTGTGATTTTCGTATGAATTAATCCACGCATCGGAAGGATTTGGTCCAGTGGGATAAAATGAAGTTGTCAAGTATACTTTATACTCATATTAATTTTACCCATGTTAACCATTGTTTAGACGTTGTCTAGAGGCTGTCTAGAGGGTTAGTCAAAGTAGATTTAGCAAAGCTAGCTAGTAGCATCTATAGTAGCAACCAACAGCAGCTACGTAGCTTCAGCAGGGCAGCGGCAATAGAGTAGCAGTAGTGGTTAGGAGCAACAAGCAGCAACGGCAGCGCGGAGGCAGCAGCAGCTGGCTTGCGGGCACGGGCACGCACGCACGAGGCCATGGCGCCCGAGGCGGGCACCGGGCGAGAAGAACAGCGAGCTGCGAGCGAGCGGCGCATGGCGCATGCGGCAGCGTGGAAGCAACAACGAGCAGCACGGGCGTGGCGAGATAGGGCGTAGGCGAGCAAGGCACGCGGCGAGGGTGCACTCAGACAGCGGCGATCAAGGCGTGGCAGGGCTCGTGGCCAGGGGGTGCACGGCAGAGGCGGGTTCGGCCGGCGGCGGCAGGTGTAACAAGCGAACAGAGCCGCAGGAGCAGTGGAAGATGGACATGGTCGTTTACGGGCGACAGGAGCGCGGGCCGGTTGGGGATGGCAGCGGGCGGCAACAGCGTTTGCAGCTGCAGCAGTGGATGACGACGTTTGGGTGGGCTAGGGGGACGGCGGCACGCGAACTATGGCGATGAGGGAAAAGGGAAGCGGGGCGCGGGAGCTCGCCGTGTGGGCGCACGAGGGCCCGGTGACGGATTAGTAGCAGCGGCGACGCGGCAACGATGCTGGGCGACAGCGGCGGTATGAAGAAGTAGAGGGAGCGGGCGTCGTCTTGGAGGTCCTCGGCGCCGTCACGGTGGTGTAGACAGGGCCACGGAATACGTCGGACCTTCTGGACACGCGAGCGGGGATCGGGGTCGTCGAGGAGCAGCGGACGACGAAGGTGATCGCACGGCAAGGCCTTGCGCAGCGGCTTGGGCGCCAACAGAGCCATGGGCGGAGCGGATCTGGAGAGAGGGGCAAGGGAAGGAGGCGAGGTGGATCTGGGAGCAGGAGAGGAATCGAGGGGACGAGGGGGAGTCCTTATCCTCTCCCCGACAGCGCCGCCGAGGTGGTCGGGGCCGACCCCTCCCCTGTAGCGACGCGGTCGATGGAGGAAAATCCTATTCGCTGCTCGTTGCGGCGAACTGTAGAGCAATCGCACAGAGCAGCGGAGCCAGCGACATACATGGGTCGGCCCACTTATACATAGTGCGTCCAACCGGTTTTGGGATCCTTCTAGAAGGTTCCCTGAACCGGGTATTTTCCAGTATCATTTTTGCTAGTTCTTTTCGGCTTTCTTTCGTTTTTTCTTTCTCTTTTTTTTTTTTTCTTTTCTGTTGTTTTTCTATTTTTAGTTTATGTTTCTTTTATTTATGTTTTTTTCACAATTTCACAACTTTGCAAACAATTGTTCGCAAATTAAGAAAAATGTTTGTATTTATAATTTTTGTTCGTAAGTTTCAATAAATGTTCCTACTTCAAAATTTGTTCGCATTTTCAAATAAATGTTCGTGTTTGAAATTTTTGTTCGTGAGTTTCGTAAAATGTTCCCATTTCAAAAATTTGTTCACACATTTCAAATTTTGTTCGGGAGTTTTAGAAAATGTTCACAATATTTATACAATGTTTGTGTTTTCAAAAATATTTCACGAGATTGAACAATGTTCCGGTTTGAAATTTGTTCACAAATTTAAAAACTGTTCGTGAATTACAGAAAATGTTCCTGTTTTCAAATATTGTTCTCAAGTTCGAAAATGTTCAGTTTTTCAAAAAAACAAAGATTCAAATTTTTTGGGGGATGGGATATTATAAAATATTTGATTTTACAAAAAATTGTTCCTATTTTTAAAAAAAATCACAAATTAAAAATGTTTGTGTTTAAATTTTGTTCGCAAATTCAAAAATGTTTTGGGCAATTTTCATAAAATGTTCGTGTTTTTCAAAAAATCTTCTTGTTTTCAAAATTTGTTCTGAAAGTAAAAAAGTTCATGTTTTCAAAAAAAATTCACAAATTAAAAAAATATTTGTTGAATTTCATAAAATGTTTGTGTTTCCCTTTTTTGGTCCTGTTTTTTCAAAAATATTAGCATTTTCAAAAAGTTGTTGGTAGTTTGTAAAAATGTACTCTTTTTCATTTTTTTCCTTTTTCAAAAAATGTTTTGAGATTTCCAAATATGTTCGAGTCTTGCAAATTTTGATTGACTTTCAGAAAACATTGACTTTTGTGAAAAAGAAAAATTCTGTTAAAAATTCAAAAAAAAAGATTAAAACTTTCGCTCCCTATAGTTTATATAAACAAAGCTGCCAGATTTAGACAACAAAATTTATGTATTATGGTGGGTAGGGACGTGGTTCACTCACGTTAGATCGTGTGTTCTATACTACTCATGCACACTTTTTTGGGAGTTCTTCTTTAAGTTTCGCCGCTGTAGTTTGTTTCTTTAAAAGTCGCGCTGTTATATTTCCATGAAAGCAGCCATGGTGCACTGGGTTTTTTTTTAGACAACCTCGCGAAGCTTTTATTAATCCGTCACAATGTTTACAGGGACGAAAGAAAGATCTCCAGGATGACCTAACCAGACATGGCGGCCACCCCGAGAGATAAAGCATGCTTCCCTAAGTTGTGAGCCTCAAAGTTTGAGCTCCTAAATTAATGAACTATTTTACAAAGCTGAAAGCAGCCGTGGTGCACTGGTAGCTGCTTGAGCTTTCCTGCCGCAGATTTCGGGTTCGATTCCAACCACGACACTCTTTCTTTTGTTGATTTTTCACGGCGTGTTCAAAGGAAACGCCCACGCGCGCCCACAAAGCCCGCCAAGGACATGCGCCTGTGCGATAGCGCAACAGTTTGACGCAAAACGCGTCACATAGGACCTCTCGTCGGTGGAACAGGGGAGGTGGGCGCAGGGGCAGGTGGGCCGGTTGTGGCCAGCACATGGGGGTTTAGGGGCTGGATGGCCCAGTTGACCTGGGGTTTTCTTTTCTAATTTTTTTTAAGTTTTCTGTTATCCTTTTGTTTTCTTTTATTTTTAGATTTATAAAATATATAACTAGCTCCTAAATTAGCATTAGTAATTATGCCACTAACTCAATTAGTTTGAGGTTTAAATTAAATAGTTTATCATTTTTCTATTTAAAAAGCATTTACTAATTATTTTTAGCCACTGTTATATACACAAAAGGGCATTTAAATACTTTGCAAAAGTGTTGGGTTACCACCACAATTAGTTATGGAATATTTGCCACACTTTGAACATTTTACTTTGCATGTTTGAGAAATTTGAATTTTGGGCTTTAATTTGAATTTGAGTTTGAACTAAGATTTGGATCAAGCGAGGATTAGCAACAGTAATGTGATGACATGGCATCATTAGCGGGGGATTACTGTAGCTTAATTATCCAGGCGCCACAGTCGGGTTTTTTGTCGGATCTGTTTTTGAGTGCGATCTTGTTGTGTGGTCATCATGACTCAAGAGAACACCAAATTATGTGATTTGTCAAATACCAACAACAATGATTTTATTGGCACTCCGCTTGCTCCTCCCGGCACTAGTGCGGAGACTTGTGATATTAATACTGCTTTGCTGAATCTTGTTATGAAAGACCAATTTTCCGGTACTCCTAATGAGGATGTCGCGTACCATCTTAATACCTTCGTGGAATTATGCGATATGCAAAAGAAAAAAGATGCAGACAATGATGTGGTCAAGATGAAATTGTTTCTGTTTTCTTTGCACGATTCTGCAAAAATTTGGGTCTCTTCTTTGCCTTGCAATAGTATGGATTCTTGGAATAAGTGCAAAGATGCTTTTATCACCAAGTATTTTCCGCAAAATTATTTCCCTTAGAAACCAGATCATGAATTTCAAGCGAATTGAACATGAACATGTTGCACAATCATGGTAAAGGATGAAAATGATGCTAAGTAATTGCCCAACTCATAGGTTAAATCTTTGGATCATCATACAAAAATTTTATGCGGGGCTGAATTTTGTTTCTCGTAATTTTTTAGATTCCGCAGCGGGTGGAACTTTTATGGAAATTACCTTGGGCAAAGCCACCAAATTGCTTGATAATATCATGGCAAATTACTCACAATGGCATACCGAAAGAGCGCCTACTAGTAAAATGGTTAATTCGGTTTAAGAAATTTCTTCTTTGAGTGATAAAGTTGATGCTCTTATGAAATTGGTTGCTAGTAAAAATGCTCCTGTTGATTTTAATGATATGCCTTTGTCTACTTTGATTGAGCAAAATAGTGATGCCATCGATGTGAATTTTATCTCTATAAATAATTTCAACAACAATTCGTATAGAGGTAATTTCAATCCTAGGCCTTTTCCTAGTAATTCCTCTAATAATTATGGTAATTCCTATGGAAATCAGTCTTACAATAATAATAGGAATACCTCTGATCTTGAGAATAATATTGAAGAATTTATCAACACGCAAAAAGTTTTCAACACTTCCAAAGAAGAAAAGTTGAACAAGATTGATGATTTGTCTAGAAGTGTTGACAGAATTGCTCATGATGTGGAAAATCTCAAGATGAAAAATTGTGTGCCTAAAGTTGATGAATCAATTAAAGCTCTTTATGTTTCTATGGATGAAAGTAAGAAAAGAACTTCTATGCTTAGAGCTAAAAGAGAATTTTTAGAGAAAGCTTTTTCTAGTGATTATTCTTGCAAAAATGATGAAGATCTTAAAATGATTGGTGTTTCTTCTATTTTTTCCTTGTTTATTAAAATTAAGAATGATGAAAAAGGGACTGGAGAAGAGTCAACTTTAGGTAGAAGGCGTCCCAATATTTCGGAGGGTGAAAATCCTGTTGAGAAAATTGATAAGAGTGGGTTTGAAGAGGTCAAAACTTTAGCTAGTGATGCACCCACTATTTTGGATTACAAAGACTTTAATTATGATAGTTGCTCTTTGATTGATTGTATTTCTTTGTTGCAATCCATGATAAATTCACCCCACACTTATGAACAAAACAAATCTTTTACTAAACATATTGTTGATGCTATGATGAAAACTTTGGAAGAAAAGTTGGAATTAGAAGTTTCAATTCCTAGAAAATTGCATGATGAGTGGGAACCTACTATCAAAGTCAAGTTTAAAATTATGAATGTTTTGCTTTGTGTGACTTGGGAGCTAGTGTTTCTACAATTCTGAAATCTCTATGTGATGTGTTGCTACGTCTTGAGCTTGCATTGGTTTTCCCCGAAGAGGAGAGGATGATGCAGCAGAGTAGCGCAAGTATTTCCCACAGTTTTTGAGAACCAAGGTATCAATCCAGTAGGAGGCTACGCGTGAGTCCCTCGTACATGCACAAAGCAAATAACTCCTCGCAACCAATGCGATAAGGGGTTGTCAATCCCTTCACGGTCACTTATGAGAGTGAGATCTGATAGAGATGATAAATAATATTTTTGGTATTTTTGGTATAAAGATGCAAAGTAAAATAAAAGGAAAAGTAAAAAAGCAAAGCAATAATAAAGCGTAGGAAGATTAATATGATGAGAATAGACCCGGGGGCCATAGATTTCACTAGTGGCTTCTCTCAAGAGCATAAGTATTTTACGGTGGGTGAGAACGAATTACTGTTGAGCAATTGATGAATTGAGCATAGTTATGAGAGTATCTAGGTATGATCATGTATATAGGCATCACGTCCGAGACAAGTAGACCGACTCCAGCCTGCATCTACTACTATTACTCCACTCATCGACCGCTATCCGGCATGCATCTAGAGTATTAAATTAATGAAAGCGGAGTAACGCCTTAAGCAAGATGACATGATGTAGAGGGATAAATTCATGCAATATGATAAAAACCCCATCTTGTTATCCTCGATGGCAACAATACAATACGTGCCTTGCTGCCCCTCATCCTTTGGGAAAGGACACCGCAAGATTGAACCCAAAGCTAAGCACTTCTCCCATTGCAAGAACTACCAATCTAGTTGGCCAAACCAAACGGATAATTCGAAGAGACTTGCAAAGATAACCAATCATACATAAAAGAATTCAGAGAAGATTCAAATATTGCTCATAGATAATCTTGATCACAAACCCACAATTCATCGATCTCAACAAACACAGTGCAAAAAGAAGATTACATCGAATAGATCTCCACGAGAGAGGGGGAGAACATTGTATTGAGATCCAAAAATAGAGAAGAAGCCATCAAGCTACTAACTATGGACCCGAAGGTCTGAAGTAAACTACTCACACTTCATCGGAGAGGCTATGATGATGATATAGAAGCCCTCCGTGGTGGATTCCTTCCATGAACTCGGAACAGGCCCCAAGATGGGATCTCGTGGATACAGGAAGTTGCGGTGGTGGAATTAGGTTTTGGCTCGATGTCTCGATCTGTTGAAGTGCGTGGGTATATATAGGAGGAAGGAGTACGTCGGTGGAGCTTCGAGGGGCCCACGAGGCAGGGGCACGCCCTAGGGGGGGCGCCATCCACCCTCGTGGCCGCCTCCCTCCTTTCTTGACCGAGGGTCCAAGTCTCCTGGATTATATCTGGTGATAAAATCACGTTCCCGAAGATTTCATTCCGTTTGGACTCCGTTTGATATTCCGTTTCTTCGAAACACTGAAATAGGCAAAAAACAGCAAATCTGAGCTGGGCCTCCGGTTAATAGGTTAGTCCCAAAAGTAATATAAAAGTGGAAAATAAAGCCCAATATGGTCCAAAAACAGTAGATAATATAGCATGGAGCAATCAAAAATTATAGATACGTTGGAGACGTATCAGGCATCCCCAAGCTTAATTCCTGCTCGTCCTCGAGTAGGTAAATGATAAAAAGAGAATTTTTGATGCGGAGTGCTACTTGGCATAATTTCAATGTAACTCTTCTTAATTGAGGTATGAATATTCAGATCCGAAAGATTCAAGACAAAAGTTCATATTGACATAAAAATAATAATACTTTAAGCATACTAACTAAGCAATTATGTCTTCTCAAAATAACATGGCCAAAGAAAGTTCATCCCTACAAAATCATATGGTTTAGTCATGCTCCATTTTCGTCACACAAGAATGCTCTCCTCATGCACAACCCGATGACAAGCCAAGCAATTGTTTCATACTTTAGTAATCCCAAACTTATAAACCTTCACGCAATACATGAGCCTTGAGCCATGGACATAGCACTATGGGTGGAATAGAATATGATGATGGGGTTATGTGGAGAAGACAAAAGGAGAAAGTCTCACATCAACGAGGCTAATCAATGGGCTATGGAGATGCCCATCGATTGATGTTAATCCAAGGAGTAGGGATTGCCATGCAACGGATGCACTAGAGCTATAAATGTATGAAAGCTCAACAAAATGCAACTAAGTGGGTGTGCATCCAACTTGCTTGCTCATGAAGACCTAGGGCACTTGAGGAGGCCCATTGTCGGAATATACAAGCCAAGTTCTAAAATGAAAAATTCCCACTAGTATATGAAAATGACAAAATGAGAGACTCTCTATCATGAAGATTATGGTGCTACTTTGAAGCACAAGTGTGGTAAAAGGATAGTAACATTGTCCCTTCTCTCTTTTTCTCTCATTTTTTTATTTGGGACTTTTCTCTTTTTTTATGGCCTCTTTTCTTTTCTCCTTTTTTTTATTTATTTTTCCTCACTTGGGACAATGCTCTAGAAAATGATGATCATCACACTTCTATTTATTTATAACTCAATGATTACAACTCGATACTAGAACAAGGTATGACTCTATATAAATGCCTCCGTCGGTGTAACGGGATATGCAATGAACCAAGAGTGTCATGTATGAAATAATTATGAACGGTGGCTTTGCCACAAATACTATGTCAACTACATGATCATGCTAAGCACTATGACAATGATAATGTGTCATGATGAACGGAATGGTGGAAAGTTGCATGGCAATATATATCGGAATGGCTATGGAAATGCCATAATAGGTAGGTATGGTGGCTGTTTTGAGGAAGATATAAGGAGGTTTATGAGTGAAAGAGCGAATCATATCACGGGGTTTGGATGCACCGGCGAAGTTTGCACCAACTCTCAATGTTAGAAAGGGCAATGCACGCATCAAGAGGCTAGCAATGATGGAGGGGTGAGAGTGCGTATAATCCATGGACTCAACATTAGTCATAAAGAACTCATATACTTATTGCAAAAATCTACAAGCCATCAAAAACCAAAGCACTGCGTGCATGCTCCTAGGGGGATAGATTGGTAGGAAAAGACCATCGCTCGTCCCCGACCGCCACTCATAAGGAGGACACTCAAAGAACACCTCATGTTTCAAATTTGTTACATAACGTTTACCATACGTGCATGCTACGGGACTTGCAAACTTCAACACAAGTATTTCTCAATTTCACAACTACTCAACTAGCATGACTCTGATATTATTACCTCCATATCTCAAAACAATCATCAAGCATCAAACTTTTCTTAGTATTCAACGCACTCAAAAGAAAGTTTTACAAATCTTGAATACCAAGCATATTATTATTATTAAGCAAATTACCATGCTATTTAAGACTCTAAAAATAATCTAAGTGAAGCATGAGAGATTAAAGGTTTCTATAAAACAAATCCACCACCGTGCTCTAAAAGATATAAGTGAAGTACTAGAGCAAAACTATATAGCTCAAAAGATATAAGTGAAGCACATAGAGTATTCTATCAAATTCCAATTCATGTATGGCTCTCTCAAAAGGTGTTTACAGCAAGGATTATTGTGTTAAACTAACAAGCAAAGACGCAAATAATACAAGACGCTCCAAGCAAAACACATATCATGTGGTGAATAAAAATATAGCTCCAAGTAAAGTTACCGATGGAAGTGGACGAAAGAGGGGATGCCTTCCGGGGGCATCCCCAAGCTTTGACTTTTTGGTTTCCTTAGATTATCTTGGGGGTGACATGGGCATACCCAAGCTTAGGCTCTTGCCACTCCTTATTCCATAATCCATCAAAAGATTTCACCCAAAACTTGAAAACTTCACAACACAAAACTCAACAGAAATCTCATGAGCTCCGTTAGCGAAAGAAAACAAAAGACCACTTCAAGGTACTGTAATGAACTCATTCTTTATTTATATTGGTGTTAAACCTACTGTATTCCAACTTCTCTATGGATTATAAACTATTCTACTAGCCATAGATTCATCAAAATAAGCAAACAACACACAAAAATAGAATCTGTCAAAAACAGAACAGTCTATAGTAATTTGTAACTAACGCAAACTTCTGGAACTCCAAAAATTCAGCCAAAATAGGAAGACCTAGGCAATTTGTTTATTGATCATAATAAATTTTAATCACTATTTTATTGCGTTCTGGTGATTTTTAACAATTGTTTTCGTGAACAGAAAGTTTCTTGAAATTACAGCAAGATCAAATAACTATCATCCAAGAAGATCCTATAGGTTTAACTTGGCACAAACACTAATTAAAACATAAAACCACATCTAAATAGAAGGTAGATGGATTATTTATTGAATAACAGCAAGGAAAAATATTGGGTTGTCTCCCAACAAGCGCTTTTCTTTAAAGCCTTTTAGCTAGGCATTGATAATTTTAATGATGCTCACATGAAAGACAAGAATTGAAGCACAAAGAGAGCATCATAAAACACGTGACAAACACATCTAAGTCTAACATACTTCCTATGCATAGGCATTTTATGGAAAAACAAATTATCATAGCAAGCAAAAACTAGCATATGCAAGGAAGCGGAAAAGAACAATAGCAATCCCAACATAACGAGAGGTAATTTAGTAACATGAAAATTTCTATAACCATATTTTCCTCTCTCATAATAATTATGAAGGAAATATGCCCTAGAGGCAATAATAAAGTTATTATTTATTTCCTTATATCATGATAAATGTTTATTATTCATGCTAGAATTGTATTAACCGGAAACATAATACATGTGTGAATATATAGACAAACAGTATGTCACTAGTATGCCTCTACTTGACTAGCTTGTTAATCAAAGATGGTTATGTTTCCTAACCATGAACAAGGAGTTGTTATTTGATTAACAAGGTCACATCATTAGTAGAATGATCTGATTGACATGACCCATTCCGTTAGCTTAACACTTGATCGTTTAGTATGTTAATGCTTTCTTCATGACCCATACATGTTCCTGTAACTATGAGATTATGCAACTCCGTTTACGGAGGAACACTTTGGGTGCTACCAAAGCGTCACAACGTAATCGGGTGATTATAAAGGAGTACTACAGGTGTCTCCAAAGGTACTTGTTGGGTTGGCGTATTCGAGATTAGGTTTTGTCACTCCGATTGTCGGAGAGGTATCTCGTGCCTTCTCGGTAATGCACATCACTTAAGCCTTGCAAGCATTACAACTAATGAGTTAGTTGTGAGATGATGTATTACGGAACGAGTAAAGAGACTTACCGTAACGAGATTGAACTAGGTATTGGATACAAGCGATCGAATCTCGGGTAAGTAACATACCGATGACAAAGGGAACAACGTATGTCGTTATGCGGTTTGACCGATAAAGATCTTCGTAGAATATGTAGGAACCAATATGGGCATCCAGGTTCCGCTATTGGTTATTGACCGAGAATGGTTCTAGGTCATGTCTACATAGTTCTCGAACCCGTAGGGTCCGCACGCTAACGTTTCGATGACAGTTCATTATGAGTTTATAAGTATTGATGCACGAAGTTTGTTCGAGTCCCGGATGTGATCACGGACATGACGAGGAGTCTCGAAATGGTCGAGACATAAAGATTGATATATTGGAAGCCTATGTTTGGACTTGGAAGGGTTCCGAGTGAAAACAGAAGTTCTTAGGAACAGGGGGTTACCGGAACCCCCCCGGGGGGTATATGGGCCTTCATGGGCCACAAGGGAGAAGAGGAAGGGCCGGCCAGGTGGGCTGCGCCCCCCTCCCCCCTCTAGTCCGAATAGGACAAGGAGAGGGGGGGCGGCGCCCCTTCCCCCTTTCCCCCTCCCCAATCCTACTCCAACTAGGAGAAGGAGGGGGGAGTCCTACTCCGGTGGGAGTAGGACTCCTCGGCAGCGCCTCCCAAGGCTGGCCGCACCCCTTGGCTCCTTTATATCTGAGGCAGGGGCACCCCATGACACACAAGTTGATCTACGGATCTTTCCTTAGCCGTGTGCGGTGCCCCTTCCACCATATTCCACTTCGGTCATATCGTCGTAGAGCTTAGGCGAAGCCTGCGCCGAGAAGTCATATCGTCGCGAGCTTAGGCGAAGCCCTGCGTCGGTGGAGCATCAACATCGCCACCACGCCCGTCGTCTTGTGGAACTCATCCGACACTTTGCTGGATCGAGTCCGGGGATCGTCATCGAGCTGAGCGATGTGCAGAACTTCGGAGGTGCCGTACGTTCGTTGCTTGGATCTGTCGGATCGTGTAGACGTACGACTACATCAACCGCGTTGTTATTACGCTTCCGCTTTCGGTGTACGAGGGTTCGTGGACGGACACTCTTCCCTCTCGTTGCTATGCCATCACCATGGTCTTGCGTGATCGTAGGAAAATTTTTGAAATTACTACGTTCCCCTACAGTGGCATCCGAGCCTAGGTTTTTATGCGTTGATGTCATATGCACGAGTAGAACACAAGTGAGTTGTGGACGATACAAGTCATACTGCCTACCAGCATGTCATACTTTGGTTCAGCGGTATTGTTGGATGAGACGATCCGGACCAACCTTACGCGTACTCTTACGCGAGACCGGTTCCCTCGACGTGCTTTGCACATAGATGGCTTGCGGAAGACTGTCTCTCCAACTTTAGTTGAACCGAGTGTGGCTACGCCCGGTCCTTGAGAAGGTTAAAACGGAGTCTATTTGACAAACTATCGTTGTGGTTTTGATGCGTAGGTAAGAACGGTTCTTGCTCAGCCCGTAGCAGCCACGTAAAACTTGCAACAACAAAGTAGAGGACGTCTAACTTGTTTTTGCAGGGCATGTTGTGATGTGATATGGTCAAGGCGTGATGCTATATTTTATTGTATGAGATGATCATGTTTTGTAACCGAGTTATCGGCAATGGCGAGAGCCATATGGTTGTCGCTTTATTGTATGCAATGCAATCGCGATGTAATGCTTTACTTTATTACTAAGCGGTAGTGATAGTCGTGGAAGCATAAGATTGGCGAGGCGACAACGATGCTACGATGGAGATCAAGGTGTCGGCGCCGGTGACGATGGTGATCATGACGGTGCTTGGCGATGGAGATCACAAGCACAAGATGATGATGACCATATCATATCACTTATATTGATTGCATGTGATGTTTATCTTTTATGCATCTTATCTTGCTTTGATTGACGGTAGCATTATAAGATGATCTCTCACTAAAAATTATCAAGAAGTGTTCTCCACGAGTATGCACCGTTGCCAAAGTTCGTAGTACCCGGACACCACGTGATGATCGGGTGTGATAAGTTCTACGTCCATCTACAACGGGTGCAAAACAGTTGCACACGCGGAATACTCAGGTTAAACTTAGCGAGCCTAGCATATAACAGATATGGCCTCGGAACACGGAGACCGAAAGGTCGAACGTGAATCATATAGTAGATAAGATCAACATAGGGATTTTAACCGATGAAACTACTACTTCTCACGTGATGATCGGACACGGTTTAGTTGATATGGATCACGTGATCACTTAGATGACTAGAGAGATGTCTGTCTAAGTGGGAGTTTTTAATATGATTAATTGAACTTAAATTTATCATGAACTTAGTACCTGATAGTATTTTGCTTGTCTATGTTTACTTGTAGATAGATGGCTCATGCTATTGTTCCGTTGAATTTTAATGCGTTCCTTGAGAAAGCAAAGTTGAAAGATGATGGTAGCAATTACGGACTGGGTCCGTAATTTGAGGATTATCCTCATTGCTGCACAAAAAATTACGTCTGGAAGCACCGGCTGGGTAGCGAACCTGCTGCAGAGATGCTTTGAGCTGAAGTTATGAACGCCCGGCAAAGCGGTGATGATGACTACTCTATAGTTCGGTGTGCCATGCTTTACGGCTTAGAACCGGGTCTTCAACGACGTTTTGAGCGTCATGGAGCATATGAGATGTTCCAGAGTTGAAGTTAATATTTCAAGCAAATGCCCGGATTGAGAGATATGAAGTCTCCAATAAGTTCTATAGCTGCAAGATGGAGGAGAATAGTTACATCGGTGAACACATACTCAAAATGTCCGGGTATAACAATCACTTAATTCAGCTGGGAGTTAATCTTCCGGATGATAGTGTCATTGATGAAATTCTCCAATCATCGCCACCAAGCTACAAGAGCTTCGTGATGAACTATAATATGCAAGGGATGACTAAGACAATTCACGAGCTCTTGGCGATGCTAAAAGCTGCGGAGGTAGAAATCAAGAAAGAGCATCAAGTGTTGATGGTCAACAAGACCACTAGTTTCAAGAAAAGGGCAAAGGGAAGAAGAAGGAAACTTCAAAAAGAACAGCAAGAAAGTTCTTGATCAAGAGAAGAAACCCAAGTCTGGACCTAAGCCTGAAATCGAGTGTTTTACCGCAAGCAGACCGGACATCGGAAGCGGAACTGCCCCAAGTATTTGGCGGATAAAAAGGATGGCAAGGTGAACAAAGGTATATGTGATATACATGTTATTGATGTGTACCTTACTAGAGCTCGTAGTAGCACTGGTATTTGATACCGGTTACATTGCTAATATTTGCAACTTCGAAGCAGGGGACTACGGAATAGACGAGCACCGGCAAAGGACGAGGTGACGATCTTGGCGTGGGAAATGGTTCCAAAGTCAATGTGATCGCGGTCGGCACGCTACCTCTACATCTACCTTCGATTAGTTTTAGACCTAAATAATTGTTATTTGGTGCCAGCGTTGAGCATGAACATTATATCTGGATCTTGTTTAATGCGAGACGGTTATTCATTTAAATCAGAGAATAATGGTTGTTCTATTTATATGAGTAATATCTTTTATGGTCATGCACCCTTGAAGAATGGTCTATTCTTGTTAAATCTCGGCGGTAGTGATACACATATTCATAATGTTGAAGCCAAAAGATGCAGAGTTGATAATGATAGTGCAACTTATTTGTGGCACTGCCGTTTAGGTCATATCGGTGTAAAACGCATGAAGAAACTCCATCTTGATGGGCTTCGGAATCACTTGATTATGAATCACTTGGTACTTGCGAACCGTGCCTCATGGGCAAGATGACAAAACGCCGTTCTCCGGAACTATGGAGCGAGCAACTGATTTGTTGGAAATCATACATACCGATGTTTGTGGTCCAATGAATGTTGAGGCACGCCATGGTATCGTTATTTTCTCACCTTCACAGATGATTTGAGCAGATATCGGTATATCTACTTAATGAAACACAAATCTGAAACATTTGAAAAGTTCAAAGAATTTCAGAGTGAAGTGGAAAATCATCGTAACAAGAAAATAAAGTTTCTACGATCTGATTGTGGAGGAGAATATTTGAGTTACGAGTTTGGTTTACATTTGAAACAATGTGGAATAGTTTCGCAACTCACACCACCCGGAACACCACAGAGAAATGGTGTGTCCGAACGTCGTAATCGTACTTTACTGGATATGGTGCGATCTATGATGTCTATTTCCGATTTACCGCTATCGCTTTTTGGGTTATGCTTTAGAGGCGGCCGCATTCACGTTAAATAGGACACCGTCAAAATCCGTTGAGACGACGCCTTATGAACTGTGGTTTGGCAAGAAACCAAAGTTGTCGTTTCTTAAAGTTTGGGGCTGAGATGATTATGTAAAGAAACTTCAACCAGATAAGCTCGAACCCAAATCTTAAAAATGTGTCTTCATAGGATACCCAAAGGAGACTGTTGGGTACACCTTCTATCACAGATCTGAAGGCAAGATTTTCGTTGCTAAATTCGGGTCCTTTCTAGAGAAGGAGTTTCTCTCGAAAGAAGTGAGTGGGAGGAAAGTAGAACTTGATGAGATAAATGTATCTGCTCCCTTATTGGAAAGTAGTTCATCACAAGAAATGGTTCCTGTGACAACTACACCAATTAGTGAAGAAACTAATGATGATGATCATGAAGCTTGGATCAAGTTACTACTGAACCTCAGAGGTCAACCAGAATAAAATACGCACTGTGAGTGGTACGGTAATCCTATTCTCGAAGTCATGTTACTTGACCATGGCGAACCTACAAACTATGAAGAAGCGATGGTGAGCCCAGATTCAGCGAAATGGCTGGAAGCCATGAAATCTGAGATGGGATCCATGTATGAGAACAAAGTATGGACTTTGGTTGACTTGCCCGATGATCGGCAAGCCATTGAAAATAAATGGATCTTTAAGAAGAAGACTGACGCCGATGGTAATGTAACCGTCTACAAAGCTCGACTTGTTGCGAAAGGTTTTCGACAAGTTCAAGGGTTGACTACGATGAGACTTTCTCACCCGTAGCGATGCTTAAGTCTGTCCGAATCATGTTAGCAATTGCCGCATTTTATGATTATGAAATTTGGCAAATGGATGTAAAACTGCATTCTTGAATGGATTTCTAGAAGAAGAGTTGTATATGATGCAACCAGAAGGTTTTGTCGATCCAAAAGGTGCTAACAAAGTGTGCAAGCTCCAACGATCAATTTATGGTGCAGTGCAAGCCTCTCGGAGTTGGAATAAACGCTTTGATAGTGTGATCAAAGCATATGGGTTTGTACTGGACTTTTGGAGAAGCCTGTATTTACAAGAAAGTGAGTGGGAGCTCTGTAGCATTTCGATATTATATGTGGACGACATATTATTAATTGGAAATGATATAGAATTTCTGGATAGCATAAAAGGATACTTGAATAAAAGTTTTCAATGAAAGACCTCGGTGAAGCTGCTTACATATTGGGCATCAAGATCTATAGAGATAGATCAAGACGCTTAATTGGACTTTCACAAAGCACATACCTTGATAAAATTTTGAAAAGTTCAAAATGGATCGTGCAAAGAAAGGTTTTTGCCTGTGTTGCAAGGTGTAAGATTGAGTCGGACTCAATGCCCGACCACACGCAGAAGATAGAGAGAAAATGAAAGATGTTCCCTATGCTTCAGCCATAGGCTCTATCATGTATGCAATGTCTGTGTACCAGACGACATATGCTTAGCTGTAAGCTTGGCAGGAAGGTACCAAAGTAATCCAGAATGGATCATCGGACAGCGGTCAAGAACATCTGAAATACACGAAAAGGACTAAGGATATGTTTCTCATATATGGAGGTGACAAAGAACTAGTCGAAAATGGTTACGTCGATGCAAGCTTTGACACCGATCCGGACGATTCTAAATCGCAAACCGGATCGTGTTTTTATTAAACGGTGGAGTTTGTCGGTTGGTGCAGTTCTAAACAAAGCGTCGTGGCGGGATCTACATGTGAAGCGGAGTACATAGCTGCTTGGAAGCAGCAAATGAAGGAGTCTGGATGAAAGAGTTCATTTCCGATCTAGGTGTTATACCTAGTGCATCGGGACCGATGAAGATCTTACGTGACAATACTTGGTGCAATTGCCTTGGCAAAGGAATCCAGATTTCACAAGAGGACCAAGCACATCAAGAGACGCTTCAATTCCATTCGGGACCAAGTCCAAGTGGGAGACATAGAGATTTGCAAAATACATACGGATCTGAATGTTGCAGACCCGTTAACTAAGCCTCTTCCACGCAGCAAAACATGATCAGCACCAAGACTCCATGGGTGTTAGGATCATTACTTTGTAATCTAGATTATTGACTCTAGTGCAAGTGGGAGACTGAAGGAAATATGCCCTAGAGGCAATAATAAAGTTATTATTTATTTCCTTATATCATGATAAATTTTTATTATTCATGCTAGAATTGTATTAACCGGAAACATAATACATGTGTGAATATATAGACAAACAGTATGTCACTAGTATGCCTCTACTTGACTAGCTTGTTAATCAAAGATGGTTATGTTTCCTAACCATGAACAAGGAGTTGTTATTTGATTAACAAGGTCACATCATTAGTAGAATGATCTGATTGACATGACTCATTCCGTTAGCTTAACACTTGATCGTTTAGTATGTTAATGCTTTCTTCATGACCCATACATGTTCCTGTAACTATTAGATTATGCAACTCCGTTTACGGAGGAACACTTTGGGTGCTACCAAACGTCACAACGTAATCGGGTGATTATAAAGGAGTACTACAGGTGTCTCCAAAGGTACTTGTTGGGTTGGCGTATTTCGAGATTAGGTTTTGTCACTCCGATTGTCGGAGAGGTATCTCGTGCCTTCTCGGTAATGCACATCACTTAAGCCTTGCAAGCATTACAACTAATGAGTTAGTTGTGAGATGATGTATTACGGAACGAGTAAAGAGACTTACCGTAACGAGATTGAACTAGGTATTGGATACCGACGATCGAATCTCGGGTAAGTAACATACCGATGACAAAGGGAACAACGATGTCGTTATGCGGTTTGACCGATAAAGATCTTCGTAGAATATGTAGGAACCAATATGGGCATCCAGGTTCCGCTATTGGTTATTGACCGAGAATGGTTCTAGGTCATGTCTACATAGTTCTCGAACCCGTAGGGTCCGCACGCTTAACGCTTCGATGACAGTTCATTATGAGTTTATAAGTATTGATGCACCAAGTTTGTTCGAGTCCCGGATGTGATCACGGACATGACGAGGAGTCTCGAAATGGTCGAGACATAAATATTGATATATTGGAAGCCTATGTTTGGACTTGGAAGGGTTCCGAGTGAAACAGGAAGTTACCGAACACCGGGGTTATCGGAACCCCGGGGTATATGGCCTTCATGGGCCACAAGGGAGAAGAGGAAGGGCCGGCCAGGTGGGCTGCGCGCCTCCCCTCTAGTCCGAATAGGACAAGGAGAGGCGGCGCCCTTCCCTCTTTCCCCTCCCAATCCTACTCCAACTAGGACAGGGGAGTCCTACTCGGTGGGAGTAGGACTCCTCGGCAGCGCCTCCCAAGGCTGGCCGCACCCCCTTGGCTCCTTTATATCTGAGGCAGGGGCACCCCATGACACACAAGTTGATCTACGGATCTTTCCTTAGCTGTGCGGTGCCCCTTCCACCATATTCCACTTCGGTCATATCGTCAGAGAGCTTAGGCGAAGCCCTGCGCCGGAGAAGTCATATCGTCATGAGCTTAGGCGAAGCCCTGCGTCGGTGGAGCATCAACATCGTCCACCACGCCCGTCGTCTTGACGGAACTCATCCTCGACACTTTGCTGGATCGAGTCCGGGGATCGTCATCGAGCTGAGCGTGTGCAGAACTCGGAGGTGCCGTGACGTTCGGTGCTTGGATCGGTCGGATCGTGAAGACGCACGACTACATCAACCGCGTTGTTATAACGCTTCCGCTTTCGGTCTACGAGGGTACGTGGACGGACACTCTTCCCTCTCGTTGCTATGCCATCACCATGGTCTTGCGTGATCGTAGGAAAATTTTTGAAATTACTACGTTCCCCAACAAATTACATGTAGGATCATAGGCAAATTCAACAAAATAGCTATCACAAAGTATATTCTCAACACGATCCACATGCATGCAAAGTTGACACTCTTCCAAAATAGTGGGATTATCATTAACTAAAGTCATGACCTCTCCAAACCCACTTTTATCAAAAACTTCATAAGATTGAACATTCTCCAAATATGTGTGATCTAAAGTTGACACTCTTCCGAACCCACTTTCAATATTATTGCAAACAATATTATCAATCTCATATTCATCATGGGGCTTAAATAAATTTTCAACATCATAAGAAGAATCACCCCAATCATGATCATTGCAACAAGTAGTAGACATAGCAAAACTAGCATCCCCAAGCTTAGGGTTTTGCATCTTATTAGCACAATTGACATCAAAAGAATTTATAATAAAATCATTGCAATCATGCTTTTTATTCAAAGATCTATCATGAGTCACTTCACGGATTTCAGGAAAAACCTTATAAAGATAATCTAGTGCATCCAAATCACTAGGAATTGGTTCATCATAATTGGATCTATTAAAAATATTGACAAGTGGATGAGGATCCATAGATATTGGCTTCTCTGTTTAGGAATAAATACTCAACTATTTCAACCAAACGAGCAAACGAGCCAAGCAAGACATCAAGGCAAACGAAAAGAGAGGACGAATAAAACGGCAAGGGTGAAGTGGGGGAGAGGAAAACGAGAGGCAAATGGCAAATAATGTAATGCAAGAGATAAGGGATTGTGATGGGTACTTGGTATGTTGACTTTTGCGTAGACTCCCCGGCAACGGTGCCAGAAATCCTTCTTGCTACATCTTGAGCTTGCGTTGGTTTTCCCCGAAGAGGAGAGGATGATGCAACAGAGTAGCGTAAGTATTTCCCTCGGTTTTTGAGAACCAAGGTATCAATCCAGTAGGAGGCTACGCGCTAGTCCCTCGTACCTGCACAAAGCAAATAACTCCTCGCAACCAATGCAATAAGGGGTTGTCAATCCCTTCACAGTCACTTACGAGAGTGAGATCTGATAGAGATGATAAATAATATTTTTGGTATTTTTGGTATAAAGATGCAAAGTAAAATAAAAGGCAAAGTAAAAAAGCAAAGCAATAATAAAGCGTGGGAAGATTAATATGATGAGAATAGACCGGGGCCATAGATTTCACTAGTGGCTACTCTCAAGAGCATAAGTATTTTACGGTGGGTGAACGAATTACTGTTGAGCAATTGATGAGAATTGAGCATAGTTATGAGAGTATCTAGGTATGATCATGTATATAGGCATCACGTCCGAGACAAGTAGACCGACTCACACTGCATCTACTACTATTATTCCACTCATCGACCGCTATCCAAAGATGCATCTAGAGTATTAAGTTAATGAAAACAGAGTAACGCCTTAAGCAAGATGACATGATGTAGAGGGATAAATTCATGCAATATGATAAAAACCCCATCTTGTTATCCTCGATGGCAACAATACAATACGTGCCTTGCTGCCCCTAGTGTCACCGGGAAAGGACACCGCAAGATTGAACCCAAAGCTAAGCACTTCTCCCATTGCAAGAACTACCAATCTAGTTGGCCAAACCAAACGGATAATTCGAAGAGACTTGCAAAGATAACCAATCATACATAAAAGAATTCAGAGAAGATTCAAATATTGCTCATAGATAATCTTGATCACAAACCCACAATTCATCGATCTCAACAAACACAACGCAAAAAGAAGATTACATCGAATAGATCTCCACGGGAGAGGGGGAGAACATTGTATTCAGATCCAAAAAGAGATAAGAAGCCATCTAGCTACTAACTATGGACCCGAAGGTCTGAAGTAAACTACTCGCACTTCATCGGAGAGGCTATGATGATGATGTGGAAGCCCTCCGTGGTGAATTCCCCTTCCGGCGGAGCTCCGAAACAGGCCCCAAGATGGGATCTCGTGGATACAGGAAGTTGCGTAGGTGGAATTAGGTTTTTGGCTCCGTATCTGATCTATTGAGGGTACGTAGGTATATATAGGAGGAAGGAGTACGTCGGTGGAGCTTCGGGGGGGGGGGGGCACGAGGAAGGGGGGCGCGCCCTCCACCCTCGTGGCCGCCTCCCTCCTTTCTTGACCAAGGGTCCAAGTCTCCTGGATCATATCTGGTGAGAAAATCACGTTCCCGAAGATTTCATTCCGTTTGGACTCCGTTTGATATTCCGTTTCTTCGAAACACTGAAATAGGCAAAAACAGCAAATCTGGGCTGGGCCTCCGGTTAATAGGTTAGTCCCAAAAGTAATATAAAAGTGGAAAATAAAGCCCAATATGGTCCAAAACAGTAGATAATATAGCATGGAGCAATCAAAAATTATAGATACGTTGGAGACGTATCATGTGCTTGGTCTTACCAATCTTGAAGAATGTTCCTTGAATTTGCACTTGGTGGATTCTATTATTAAAAAGCCTATGGGAAGAATTAATGATGTTCTTATTCTTGCAAATAGGAATTATGTGCCCATAGATTTTATTGTTCTTGATATTGATTGCAATCCGTCTTGTCCAATTATTCTTGGTAGACCGTTTTTACGCACTATCGGTGTTGTGATTGATACGAAAGAAGGCAACATTAAGTTCAAATTTCCTTTGAGAAAAGGTATGTAACACTTTTCTAGAACAAAAATCAGGCCACCTTATGAATCAATCATGAGGGCATCTTATGGATCTCAAACCAAAGATGAAAAAACTTAGATCCTTGCTTTATGCCTAGCTAAGGGCGTAAAACTATAGCGCTTGTTGGGAGGCAACCCAATGAATAAAATTTATGTTTGCTTTTTTCTCTCTGTTATTGTGTGTTCACACAATTATGCTACTGGTATGATTGTGTTTTTTGTGTTTCAATTAGTGTTTGTGCCAAGTAAAGCCTATAGGATCTTCTTGGGGTGATAGTTGTTTGATCTTGCTGAAAAAGATAGAAACTTTGCGCTCTCAACAATAATTTTCATAAATCACAGAAAAGAGCTTTTGCTTTGATTCTTTTTGCAGAAGATTAATATACAAATTACCCTGGTCTTCCTATTTTGGTAGAATTTTTGGAGTTCCATAAGTATTCGCCAAAGTCAGATTATTACAGACTGTTCTGTTTTGACAGATTCTGTTTTCTTTGTGTTGTGTGCTTATTTTGATGGCTCTATGGTTTTCTTTGATGAGTTTTTGCCATAGGAAAGTTGGAATACAGTAGGTATAATACAAAAGAAAAATATGAATTGGTTTGATACAGCACTTATAGTAGTGGTTTGTTTTCTTATACTAACGGATCTCACAAAGGTTTTGTTGAGTTTTGTGTGATTAAAGTTTTCAAGTTTTGGGTTATCTTACGATGGATGAAGGAAGGATGTATGAGCCTAAGCTTGGGGATGCCCGGCATCCCAAGCTATTATCCAAGAATGAGCAACTAACTAAGCTTGGGGATGCCCCCGAGTGGCATCCCCGCTTTCTTCCAACAACTATCGGTATTTTACTCGAGGCTATATTTTTATTCGTCACATGATATGTGTTTTGCTTGGAGCGTCTTGTATAATATGAGTCTTTGCTTGTTTTATTTTGTATTTTAAGTCATTAATCCTTGCTGGACACACCTATTTGAGAGATCCAAAATTATATCATGACTTGTTAGAATTGCTCTCTATGCTTCACTTAAATCTTTTATGAGCTAGGACTTGCTCTAGTGCTTCACTTATATCTTTTTGAGCACGGTGTGCTTAGTATTTTTGAAGAAATGCTCTCTTGCTTCACTTAGATTTATTTCAGAGTTAGTAAAATTTTAAAGAAAATCTCTCTTGCCTCGCTTAAATTATTTTGTGAGAAAGAAAATTTGTTATGCTCATGATCTTCACTTATATTTGTTTGAGCTTATGAAAAGCAACACATGAAAAGTTAGTCCCAAAGTGATAGGTATCCAAGAAGGATAAAGAAAAAGAAAATGTCATGAAGATCATTGAACAAAATAAACTTGATTCTTAGTAATAGTTTTGAGATATGATAATGTGATATGTGAGTTATGTTGATGAGTAATGGTGCTCTAGTAAGAATATTGGTGTTAAGGTTTGTGATTCCCTATGCATGCACGAAAGTCAATAATCATGCAATGAAAATTATATCCTACTTGTGGTCCATTATTCGGTGTTAATTATGCTTAATGCTTGCTTATGAGATTATTCGTTTCTTGGTTGATCGCTTCTCAATCTTTTTGCTAGCCTTCATTTTGCACTAAGTATGACCTCTACTTGTGCATCCAAAATCCTTTAAACCAGTTTTGCCACATGAGTCCACTATATCTACCTATATGCGGTATTCTTTTGTTGTTATAAGCAAATTTGTATGTGCCATCTCTAATTTTCAAAATAAACTTCTCTTTTGTGTATTTGTTTCGCTCACGGAACGGCAATGGGTGACTAATATTTTCCATGCTAGATGTGTTATTCTCAAGATGAGTGATTATTCACTTGTCATTGCACGAGAGTAAGGCAAAGGTTTTAGGGATGCCCAGTCTCGAAATGCAAAAAATATTTACTTTATGTTGTCAAATAATAAATTCCTTGAAAAGTGTTGGTATGGAGGGCACCCGTGGATACGGCTAGCCATGGAAAGTGAAAGAATGGTGGAATAAGGAATAACCTTTATTTTCTGTTTGGGAATTGCCTACGGCATATCTAGCATGGGAAGTATTCGTAGCTCTGAGTCGTTTTCGTTGGTGGGATGGATACACCTCCCAAAATGCTTTTATCTCTATTTTTTTCTTCGATTTGAGCTCTGGCACCTCTACAAATCCCTACTTCCCTCTGCGAAGGGCCTTTCTTTTACTTTATGCAATTTTTATTTTTATTTTGAGTATCCATCTTCTCTTACAAAAGCACCAACTAGGAGGCAATATGATCGTGCTCAAGTATTGGGTGTAGTTAATATTCGAGTGTGTGTAATGAATGGATCAATATTTGAGCATGATGGGCTAAGGATAACTTATTTTAGCTTTGATATTTTGAAAGACATGGTTGCTTGTTGATATGCTTGAGTATCTAAATTATTATGTCAAAACTAGACTATTGCTTTGAATCACATAAAAGTCCAAATGTCCATGCTATAAAGAAAATAATATGATATGACTTGATGAACAACACTCCACATCAAAAATTCTGTTTCTATCACTTACCTACTCGAGAACGAGTAGGAGTTAAGCTTCGGGATGCTGATACATCTCCAACGTATCTATAATTTTTTATTGTTCCATGCTGTTTTATTATCAATCTTGGATGTTTTATAATCATTTTATAGTCATTTTATATCATTTTTTGGGACTAACCTATTGACATAGTGCCAAGTGCCAGTTGCTGTTTTTTTCATGTTTTTTACATCACAGGAAATCAATATCAAACGAAGTCCAAATGCCACGAAACTCCACGATGATTTTTTATGGGCCAGAAGGAAGGCAATGGGCCCTGGTTGCACCGGGGGGTGCCCCGAGGGGGGCACAACCCACCAGGACGCGCCAGGAGGCCCAGGCGCGCCCTGGTGGGTTGTGCCCACCTCGGGTGCCCCCCGGACCGCCTCTTTGCTCTATAAATACCCCAAAAATACCAGATCCCTAGGACGATCGACGCCATATTCATCCAGCCGCCGCAGAGTCTGGAACCACCAGATCTAATCTAGACACCATCACAGAGGGGTTCACCACTTCATTGGTACCTCTCCGATGATGCGTGAGTAGTTCTTTGTAGACCTTCGGGTCCGTATTTAGTAGCTAGATCTCTCTCTCTCTCTCTCTCTCTCTCTCTCTCCTCCTCCTCCTCCTCCCTCCTCCTCCTCCTCCCTCCTCCCTCCTCCTCCTCCCTCCCTCCTCCTCCCTCCTCCCTCCTCCTCCCTCCCTCCCTCCTCCCTCCTCCCTCCCTCCCTCCTCCTCCTCCCTCCTCCCTCCTCCTCCCTCCTCCCTCCCTCCCTCCCTCCTCCTCCCTCCCTCCCTCCCTCCCTCTCTCTCTCTCTCTCTCTCTCTCTCTCTCTCTCTCTCTCTCTCTCTCTCTCTCTGAATTTCCAATACAATGGTCTCTTGGAGATCCATATGATGTAACTCGTTTTCTTGTGTGTCATTGGGATCTGATGAACTTCAAGTTTATGATCAGTTATATATTTTTATATCCATGAAAGTTATTTGAGTTTCTTTGATCTCTTATATGCATGATCTCTTATAGTCTTGTATTTCTTCTCCAATATTTTGGGTTTTGTTTGGCCAACTTGATCTATTTATCTTGCAATGGGAAGAGGTGCCCGGTAGTGGGTTCGATCTTACGGTGCTTGATCCCAGTGACAGAAAGGAAACCGACACGTATGTATCGTTGCTACTAAGGATAACAAAACGAGATCTATATCTACCGCCATATAGATAAACGGATCTTGTCTACATCATGTCATCGTTCTTATTGCATTACTCTGTTTTTCCATGAACTTAATACACTAGATGCATGCTGGATAGCGGTCGATGTGTGGAGTAATAGTAGTAGATGCAGGCAGGAGTCGGTCTACTAATCTTGGACGTGATGCCTATGTAATATCATTGCCTGGACATCGTTATGATTATTTGAAGTTTTATCAATTGCCCAACAGTAATTTTTTTATCCATCGTTTGCTATTTTTCTTGAGAGAAGCCACTAGTGAAACCTACGGCCCCCGGGTCTTCTTTCTCATATATTTTCCTTGTGATCTATTTTTCCTTTCCGTTTTTATTCAGATCTATTAAACCAAAAATACAAAAATATCTTGCTGCACTTTATTTTATTTGTGATCTATTATTTCAATCTATTATAATTTTCTCTCGTCATTGTGCCTTGAGGCACCGTTACCCGAATGTGATTGACAACCCCTTTAACACGTCGGGTTGCGAGTGTGCTGTTATTTGTGTGCAGGGGCTGTTTACGTTGTGTTGCTTGGTTCTCCTATTGGTTCGATACATTGGTTTCATTACTGAGGGAAATACCTACCGTTGCTGTGCTACATCATCCTCTCCTCTTGGGGGAAACACCGACGTAGTCTTAGCAAACATCATCAGCAAGGACGCCGGTCTGTAATTACTGATGACAATCATGCTTCATGTGAGAGCAAACCGTGACAATTTTTGCGCCCCATGCGCCGCGCGTGACTGCTATTGGGAGAAAACCGGGCAACTAGCCAGTTTAGAGGCTACTCGTAAGCGTGCACGCGCAATGCACGTCTCTGCAGTGGCATGTGGGGGCGATGACCCTGCCGGTTGAGGGCGCAAGGCGTGTTGAAGCAGTGGACGTCGGGGCGGCGGCCCCGAGAGCTTTGCAACTTCGACGGCATGGACCTAATGTCGTGTGGGTCGCAGCTACTACAGGCATGTGGAATGCTTATCTCTTCATCGCCGCGGGAGAGTGCCTCATGACTTCTTTCGGACATGGAAGAGCGGCTTGTTCGGTGGAGCGAGTTCCCTAGCTTGTGTGTGTTTGTGTGGCTGGCGTTTCTTGTGGCATTACAGTGTTCTGTAGTGGGCTTGGCCCTTTTGTTTTGGTTTTCCGTGATTAACTGGAATACCTTCTGCTTAATCAATGAAACGTCAAAGTTTTTTGCTTTGTGTCTGAATTTATTTGCACTCATACTCATTTACTCAACAAAAATCCAGATATATCTAATGTGTTTCTTTACCAGTAAAGAAGGCATGCTAAGGGGACGTGGAGTTTCTGCACCCGAGCTCATATGAGCTCGGGTGAACAGTAAAATCGAAAAAAAAATCAAAAAACATTCAAAAAATTCCAAATTTTTTTTGGTAGAAAAATTGACAAAAGTTTTAAGTGCTTGCAAAAATTCGTCATGAAATCACATTTCTAGAAGGCGTGGCAAAAAAAAACAAAATCGGTACTCTGAAAATGCTACTTTCAAAAGCATTTTGGAGGCTGAATTTGTTTTTTTTTGCCACGCCTTACAGGAATGTGATTTCATGATGAATTTTTGCAAGCACTTAGAACTTTTGTCAATGTTTCTCTGGGATTTTTTTTGGAATTTTTTGATTTTTTTTTTGATTTTACTGTTCACCAAGCTCAAATGAGCTCGGGAGCAGAAAGGCACTTTCGGCGTGCTAAGCACAAAGGGTAACACCCATGCCTGCTTTCAAAATCCACCCAAGATAAAATCGAATTTAGAAGCAAGACCATAAAGAAAACCTAGAAAGTACAATTTCCTATACTTACAAATTCATGACGCCCTTCTTCCAATTTCCAGTGAATCATGTTCATAACTTTAATCCAAATTCATTGCCAAGCCTTTGGAATAATATAAAGGAATCATCTACAGAACTGGTGGTTATACATCATACCAAATTCTAGAGGAATAATATAAAGGAATCATGTTCATAACTTTAATCCAAATACATTAATAACACCAGGGGAATAATCCTATATATAATCTGGCTTCAAATAACACCATCCGCTGAAATTAGTTACATTTTTACTAACCGAAACAGTATAAGTGAAGATAGAAGGGAAACCGTTATTTCTGAATTAAGACATATTTACATGCTATACTTTATCTGGATATAAAGAGAGGACATATACAACATGAGATGGAGTAGTGGAGCGGAGCGCCCGCATCAGGGGTCAATCTATGGTAGGCAAGTGAATGATGCGGTGCCGTGATTGCTATTCACTGGTGACGAAGGGAAGCGGCGGAGAAACAAAGGAGATACCCCTGGCCGCCGTGTCTCTCCCCTGGGAGCCCTCCCGTTTGACGCTCGCTGTGTCAAACAGTCGAGGAATTGCACAGGGCGCTCCTCGTAATCATGCGTGCAAACAGGGCTCCAAACAGTTGAGAATTCGCACAGGGTAACTTGTTAGTATATCAAAAAAGAAACTAATGATGCTACACCAACTCTGCCCTGTTGTAGCAAACGTGCAGGCTTACACCAGCGCAAATGTTATTCACATATTACTCTGCGATTCACATGAAAAATATAGAGACAAAGGCCCTAAACATGCATGATATAGACGTCCAGTAAGTAAAATAGCTAGAGTCACACACGCAGAAAAATCAGAGAAGAACCTTTAGGTAAAATCCCTAGAGTTGATGGGAAAGGCCCCACAAAGCATTGAAAGTTGCAAATTTAGCAGAGCATATAGAACCATGCTTTATATTGTCTGAGAGAACACAACAGCCATACATCTTTTAAGAAATATCAGTCAGATTATAAACAGAGTACCTTCTAGTTGCGAAGCCTCCTTCAGTACCATATTTATACATTATTTAGTAAGGCTCCCTAATTCAAATTATCCTAACAGAACAGCTCATCATTGTATGCATAATATGCACATAAATTAGAAAAAAAATCAATATTAGAGATGAGTAACATATCCTAATATAATAAGGTGGATTGGCATGTAGGGAAAACAAACATGTCTTGTCCCTCCACACAACATTCTTGGTTCTTTTTCCAGTGGGATGAATAAACTATGTGTAGACATGCAGAAATTATTATCACATTCCAACCGTCGGCATGTAAAAATACAATGCAATAACTCATTGGCAATAACAAGTACAGCCTTGATCGTAAGCAAATAGTTATTTAGCACCACCAACAATTTATTAAGAAAGAAAATCACCCAGTGGAACGCACCTAAGTTGACCAGAACATGTTGTATTTTTATTAGAACGGCATTTTAATTTGAAGGAGGTAATAATACGCACCATCTACAACAGGCAGTGCTGGGGGCTGCCAACTTATAAGCATAACACTAACCGTCACTGTTCAATTCAACTTTTAAGCTCAGACCGTATCATGAAAACGCGAAGTGCTTTTGCTCAATACTTGGTGCTACCATTGATTTTGCTCCCACTTATGCTCTCGGGTGTTGACTAAGGGAGTTACTGGACAATAGGCCAGTCTTTGATTTTGTCTATCTTTTCACTGCAGATCAACATCTCAGTTTAGCCAAATTCTTCCTTTTGAAGCCATGAGACATGCTGAGCAGATCATTCCAATTAATTTCCTTTTCTGAGAATCTATTCATTAACATTAGAGATGACAACTACTTCTGGTTGCATTTTGCAAAATAAAAGGTAAAGGACTCAAAGCAGTTGTGATTAGATGCAATTTATCTAACAACCTGCAGAAGACTACATAATCTGAAACATAAATATATATCAGTGCAGCAGGAGACAGCTGAAACAAAGAATCTAATATGTGCATAGTTAGCCTAATAGTTGATAATTCATAGATTATTTGTATCAATTGGCGAAGGGAGAACTAAAACTGCTAGTTGAAAATAACGTATAAGTCTCTAGCACTAACATTGTTCGGAATTATCATCTAAACAATTACTAATTGTATAGAGAGCATAGCTAAAACTACTGAAGATTTATCTAATCAAAATTTATTTCAAAGTCGTAAGCCACACAGGAGATCGAATTTGAAAGCACATGTAGCTTCTAGGTAGAGCGCAAAGCTGGTGTACTGCAGGGATTCAGGACGCTGTAGGAGATGCACACAGGACACCACCCCTGTTGGTTCCCCTCGCTCCTGTATTTGCATGATATGGTCATGAGCACTGCTGGTAGATGGACACCAACAGTACCAATTTTTCTTGATCAAACGTTAGGGATTGATGCAATTTATAGAGAGGCTTCTGTGACTGCTTGAACGGGCTGTACAATAGGGCAAAGATTTCATGATAATTGATCACTTGCCTACACTGTGAGGACAGGAGTGACAGGCCACGAACTCCAACAGGCAAGAGAGTAGGTGGTGTATACCGCAGAGCGTCCGTACCTTGGATGGATCTGCCTAGGCCTTCTTCAGAGCTCAGCGCCGAAGCTCCTGGTGATTGGAGTGATCCCCGCCAGTAGCTGGATATTGCTATTGGCTATTGCAACGAACAAGACCGAGTTCAGTTCAGGAAAAAGAACGGAAGAAAGAAAAACAAGACTGGGATTCGATCCTTCCGCTGATTTTCTTACTCCTCGAGGATGTGGGCATGAACGACGTTGCCGATGTCCCCGAGCACCCGCACTGGGGCCTTCAGCTTCGCTGCCGGTACTGCGGCACCTGGACATCATCAAAGAGAAACATGAGTAAAGATGAACGGCGACAATCCAGGCACGAACAGATGAACCAGTGACCCAACGATTGCGGCGACCAAGAGGAAGTGCAGGCGGCTTGCTAAGGGAACGGCGATGGTGGACCATGCGATGACCCACGGATATGATTGCTGATTGGGATCCCTTGCTGCAGGCCATGGAGGCAGAGGAGGATTGGGCAGCGGCACGTGAAGGGGATGTTGGGCGCCCGTCGTTGTTACCGCCCTGGATCTGCGCCACCTCCGTCTGCATGCCCTCGGCGCCCGCTAGCTCCACCGCACTGATGAGTGCCACTGAGGAGGAGTAGGAGGACCACGTGGGCAGCGAGGCGAGCCCCCGCCGGCCCCGTCGGAGAAATCCATCGCCGCGGCCGAGCCGCTGCGTCCCGCACTGCCGCCACTGGCTCGACGGCGGAGAGGGACACCGGCAATGCCGATGCAGGCCGAGCCCGCTGCATCCCGCACCCGTCGACGCTGCTCGAGGGAGGACCGGAGGAGAGTGACCCCGGAGGAGAGTGACCCCGGCGGCGGCGACGATGTGAGAGGAGGGAGAGGGAGGCGTGGAACCATGAATGCTGGTGGAATCGATCCGCTTGTTGCGGGCGGGGGACGCGGGGCGCTATTTGGCAGACCGCGGCGTCTGGCGGAATATTTGATCTCAGTTGTTAATCTAGATGGTAGACCATTGATATAATATGGACAGTAGGATATGTTTAAGCTGATTTAATTGGAGGTTCCTGGATATCTCATGTACAGTTTGTTGTGTGACTTTAGAAGAGTTTATATTTGCTCTTTTAATAGTAGTATAGATATAGAAGTATATACTCCCTCCGTTCCCAAATAATTGTCTTTCTAGATATTTCAACAAATGACTATATATGGAGCAAAATAAGTGAATCTACACTCTAAAACATGTCTACATACATCCGTATGTTGTAGTTCATTTGAGATGGCTAGAAAGACAAATATTTTAGAACGGAGAGAGTATATAGATATAGATGTGTGACCTTCCTGCACCCACAACACAAATTATGTGATGGGTTTTTCTGGCCAAGTTCCATGGCTTAAGTGCATCCTGTAGAATTGTATTGAATTGTATTGAATAATTGTTGATGCAATATTGTGCCGGTACAATAAGTATATATAAGAGCCAAGCCGCACCTGACCTAGCCTTATTACAAACCGAGTAGGAGTCTAAATCCTAATACAAGTTGTATTCTAATATCCCCGCAGTGTCAACGGTAGACTCGACGACGTTGAGACTGAAAAGAATGTCTTAAAACGGAGTAGTCGCCAGGCCTTTAGTAAAGATATCAGCAAACTGAGCAGAAGTAGGCACGTGGAGGATGCGAACTTGACCGAGAGCCACCTTCTCTCGAACAAAATGAATGTCAATCTCAATATGCTTACTGCGAGGGTGTTGAACCGGATTCCCTGACATGTAGACAGCTGAAATATTATCAAAGTAAACAATGGTAGCTTGCTCAATAGAATGGTGCAGCTCCGACAGCAACTGGCGCAACCAAACCGTATCAGCAACCGCATGAGCCAAAACACGGTACTCAGCTTCAGCAGACGAGCGGGAGACCGTAACCTGCCTTTTTGAAGACCAAGAAACCAAATTGTTACCAAGAAAAACACAAAATCCGGATGTGGACCTACGAGTATCTGGACAACCAGCCCAGTCTGCATCAGAGTAAGCTGTCAAGGAGGTGGGAGAGGATTTGTTGATATGAAGACCTAAGTCTAGGGTGCCTTTGAGATACCAAAGAATACGTTTGACATGATTGTAGTGTGGAATACGAGGATCATGCATGTATAAACAAGCTTGTTGGACAGCAAAAGAAATTTCAGGACGAGTGAGAGTAAGATATTGAAGTGCACCCGTAAGACTACGATATAGAGATGGATCAGAGAAAGGATCATCGTCGACAAAGAGTTTGGAACCTGTATCAACAGGGGTACGGGAAGTTTGACAATCAAGCATACCAGCACGAGAAAGAAGATCCAGAGTGTACTGGCGTTGAGACAAGAAAAGACAAAAGGAGTCACGGATAACAGCAATACCTAAGAAGTGGTGAAGAAGACCTAAATCTGTCATAGAGAATTCATGGCGAAGAAGAGAGATAATATGATCTAAAAATTGTTGTGAGGAAGTTGTGAGGATAATATCATCAACATATAAAAGAAGGTAAACAGTGTTGTTGTTGTGATGAAAGGTGAAGAGTGAAGTGTCAGAACGGAAAGGGGTAAAACCGATGGTTTGAGCATAAGTAGAAAAGCGTTGGAACCAAGCACGTGGTGCTTGTTTAAGACCATAAAAAGATTTTTGAAGAAGACAAACATGATTAGGATAGGAGGAATGTTCGAAGCTAAGAGGTTGTTGAGAATAGACTGTTTCTTGAAGAGAGCCATAAAGAAAAGCATTTTTGACATCTAGTTGATGAATTGGCCAGGAAGAAGAGACGGCGATGCTAAGGACAGTGCGAATAGTGCTGGGCTTGCAACTAGAGAGAAAGTCTCATCATAATCGATGCCGTGTTGCTGAGAGTAACCACGGCATACCCATCGAGCCTTATAACGTGCAAGACTCCCATCAGAATTAAATTTATGGCAAAAAAACCATTTGCCCGAAACGATATTTGTATTGGAAGGACGAGGAACTAACTGCCACGTGTTATTTTGCAGAAGGGCATCATATTCATCTTTCAGAGCTACGACCCAATTAGGATCTAGGAGAGTTGATTTGTAAGATTTGGGTAGAGAGGAAGGAGATAGAGATGCATGAAGATTGAGACGATATTTTGCAGGTAAATGAAACCCGGACTTGGCACATGTGTGCATGGTATGATCGTTAGTAGGAGCTGGAACGGGAATAGCATGAGCAGGAGGGGTGGGGAGAGATGGTGTGGACGCGTCCGACGCAGCGGAGGAAGCGGACACGAGAGATGGCGGTGAAGACTGCGGCGGCAGGAGGTCTGTCGCTACAGAGTGTAATGGGATTTCCTCTGCCGGAACAGAGGTGAGGACAGAAGTGGTCGCGGCAGGATCCGCTACCGCGGCAGAGGATTCAGCTGGTTTCGCTGGATAGGTCGGCGGGTGAAAGAAGGGAAGATGATTGTGATGAGAGGGACTAGTGGACGACGTGGGTGAGTTGGGATCTAATTGTTGACGCTCGAAAAAGGGGAAAATATTTTCAGCGAATGTTACATGACGAGACATGTGAACACGACCACTAACAAGATCTAGACAATGATAACCCTTGTGCTCGTCAGAAAAACCTAGATGGACACATGGGTAGAGCGTGGGAAAAGTTTGGTAGGAGAAGTGGAGTAGGAATTTGGGAAACAAAGACAACCGAAGACACGAATGTCGGAGTAATTTGGATGAGAGAGAAATAAAGAGAGGTAAGGAGTAGTTTGTGGGTTAACTTTGGATGGACGAATATTGAGTAAATATGTGGCCGTGTGAAGGGCCTCAGCCCAGAATGTCGGAGGCATAGAAGGTTGAACAAGTAGAGTGCGAATGATGTCATTAATAGTACGAAGAGAACGCTCGACTTTGCCATTTTGAGGGGAGGTATAAGGACAGGAGAAATGCAAGAGAATTCCATATTGTAGAAAGAAATTTCGATTTTTTAAGTTGTCAAATTCACGACCATTATCACATTGTATGAATCTTATAGGGAGGAAAAAGTGGACCGAGACATAGCGCTGAAAGTTAAGGAATATATTATGAACGTCAGATTTGTTGCGTAAAGGAAAAGTCCAAACATAATGAGTAAAATCATCAAGAATCACGAGATAATACTGAAAACCAGATACACTTTCTATTGGTGATGTCCAGAGATCACAATGAAGTAATTCAAAAGGAAAGGTACTAGAGGATTGAGAGAAACTAAAGGGAAGGCGAACATGTTTGCCCAATTGACATGACTGACACATAGAATAATTATGAGAATCTCTATTACAAGGTATTGAAAATTCACTAAGAAATGTGGATAACACATTTTTATTTGGATGGCCGAGACGTTGGTGCCACAGATCAACAGAGGCCACCATAGATGTTGGAGGAGCAGCTATCGGAGCACCATGAAGAGAATATAAATCACCGAAGCTATTGAATCGAGCGATCTCCGCTTTGGTCGGGTAGTCCTTTACGAACAAACCAAAAGGGTCAAAGTCAACAGAAACATGGTTATCAGTGGTGATTTGGCGAACAAAAATCATATTTTTAATAAGAGCAGGAGTTTCAAGAATATCACGAAGAAGCAAAGGCTTAGTTGGGGATTGGATTTGAGCCTGACCGACACAGTAAATAGGAATAGAAGATCCATCACCGAGAGTAATAGAGGGAAAAGACGAAGGTGTACAAGAAGAAAGCAAATTACTCGATGCAGACATATGACGAGAAGCACCAGAATCGAAAATCCAATCCGTACATGAGTTCCCTTGTGCAGCAAAGTTGTTCATGGCTTGTAGAAAAGCAGCTTGGTCCCAGCTTGGAGTCGAAGTAGAGGCCGGTGTAGTCATGGGAGCTTGCGGTGGTGGCGTCGGCAGTAGGGCAGGCATCGGCGTAAAGAGAGAGACACCATCATTATACTGCTGCATGTAGGGGGCGATGGAGCGCCATAGGATGCATAAGGACTAGTGTTGTAGATCGGTGGCGTGTAGGAGGGAGTAGCGTGGTATGCGGCCGTCGGCTGTCGGGGCGCGAGGACGGGCACGCCGGTGTGAGGGTGAGCACCGGCTGCCGCCACCCAGTATAGGCAAAGGGGCACCATATGGCGAGGGGTGGACCAGGCATAGGCCACGCTGGACTAGCCCTGTCCATGGATCAGAGAGGGCGCCATCCAAGCGATGGCGAAGCCGGGCGGTGGTGGTGCTGCCAGGAGCCGGGCGGAGCAGAGCGGGCGCCTACGGAATCAAGGGCGGCCTAGGGTTTTTGCCCCAGTAGTTGGGACTTGGACGCCAGCCGGATGGTTGAGGAGGTGTTGGTGGTGGAGATGGCGGTGGCGGCGTCGACTCAGGCGGGCGAGGAGAAGCAACGTGTCGCTCGAGGGAGTCAGGCGGCGACAACGGTGGCGGGGCTGGCGGTTAGCCATGCCCTAGAATCGAAAGTCTGATACCATGTAGAATTGCATTGAATTGTATTGAATAATTGTTGATACAATATTGTACCGGTACAAAAAGTATATATAAGAGTCAAGTTGCACCTGACCTAGCCTTATTACAAACCGAGTAGGAGTCTAAATCCTAATACAAGTTGTACTCTAACACATCCAGGACCGCTTACTTGCTATGAGAGGTCTTGTTTGACCCGGGTTTGGATATAGAAATTCACATCTTATACAAATAGTTAGACGGTACCTGAGGGAGTCCTGGACTAGGGGGTGTCCGGATAGCCGAACTATCATCTTTGGCCGGACTCCAAGACTATGAAGATACAAGATTGAAGACTTCGTCCCGTGTCCGGATGGGACTTTCCTTGGCGTGGAAGGCAAGCTTGGCGATACGAATATGTAGATCTCCTACCATTGTAACCGACTCTGTAACCCTAACCCTATCCGGTGTCTATATAAACCGGAGGGTTTTAGTCCCAGGGACGAACAACAATCATACCATGGGCTAGCTTCTAGGGTTTAGCCTCTACGATCTCGTGGTAGATCTACTCTTGTACTACCCATATCATCAATATTAATCAAGCAGTGAGTAGGGTATTACCTCCATCGAGAGGGCCCGAACCTGGGTAAAAACATCGTGTCCCTTGTCTCCTGTTACCATCCGCCTAGACGCACAGTTCGGGACCCCTACCGAGATCCGCCGGTTTTGACACCGACATTGGTGCTTTCATTGAGAGTTCCTCCGTGTCGCCACCGATAGGCCCGATGGCTCCTTCGATCATCAACAACGACGCGGTCCAGGGTGAGACTTTTCTCCCGGACAGGTCTTCGATTCGGCGGCTTTGCACTGCGGGCCAATTCGCTAGGGCCATCCGGAGCAGATCGAAAGCTCGCCCACAGCCATCAGTCAAATTTGGAAGTTTAAACTACGGCCGACATCAGCGGAGACTTGATCTTCGACGGATTCGAGCCGCAGCTGCCGCCGCCGCACTATCTCGATGGGCATGATCTAACTCTGCCGAACAAAGGTCACGAAGGCCGCACTAGTGTCCGCTCCGAACATTGATTCAGAGCCGATCTCGCCGATCGAGGATGGTTGGTTGGACACCACCTCGGGGGCTGAAATCTCTATGGCGATTGAGCCAAACACAATCCCTGTCGCTGCGAAGACCGTGACTCCAAGGTGCCGGACTCCTCTCCGGACTCGAACCTCAGCGCCGCTAATCGAATCCGATTGGGCGCCGGTCATGGAGTTCATCGCGGGCATCTTTCAAAGACTCGCCCTTTGGCGACATCCTGAATTCACTAAAGTCTCTCTCTTTATCCGGAGAGCCTGGCGGACTATGGTCGGGAAGGTTGGGATGCGGACGACAAAGAAATTCAACACCCACCCACCACCCACTTTGTAGCCACCGCCGATGATTTAACCGACATGCTCGACTTCGACTCCGAAGACATCGACGGTATGGACGACGATGCTGGAGACGACCAAGAACCAGCGCCTACAGGGCACTGGAAGGCCACCTCGTCATACGACATATACATGGTGGGAGGATGACAACGATGATTCCGGCACAGGAGATAATAACACCCCGGACAGTGCCGAAGACAACCCCCTCCAGCAGGACTCAGCGCAGGAGGAGGGAGAAGCAAGTCCGCACGACAGTGCGGCAGAAAGAGAGGTAGAGGACGATAATTATGCGCCTCCATCCAAAGATGAGGCAAGCCTCGACGACGCATTTAATTTGTCGTGCACGAGGATCCCGCGAACAGAACGCGTTTCAAACGCAGGGCTTATGGCCACGGCAAGCAGCCTCAAGAAAAAGCAGCGGCAGCTTAGAGCTGACCAAGACACGCTAGGCGGCGGATGGATCAAGTCCTTGCAGCCAAGAGTATGAACTCGAACGCCCCTCCAAAAGCTACCCCAAACGTAGGCCGTTGCCTCGATCAGAGGAGGAAGCACCCAAGTCACCAGCGCACGACATGGCAGACCGGCCACCCCGTGGCCGTGACAGAGAAGCCTCTCGGCCCTCCGCTCAAGCCACACCCCGACGCTCAAAAAGTACCAAGGCACGGGAAACGCTACCGGACTTGCGAGATATATTGGAGGATAAGGCAAAACATACAAGATCGATCTACGGATCGCGTGGGCGCCCCACGACACGTGACGATTACCATCGCGCCGGATACAGCAAATCCGGCCGGGCCGAACACAGTAGACAAAGCTCATATGAGCTACGTCGTGATATAGCCCAATACAGAGGCGCTGCACACCCACTATGCTTCACAGATGAAGTAATGGATCATCAAATCCCTGAGCGTTTCAAACCCGTAAACATCGAATCATACGATGGCACAACGGATCCTGCGGTTTGGATCGAGGACTACCTCCTCCATATCCACATGGCCCGCGGTGATGATCTACACGCCATCAAATACCTCCCCCTCAAGCTTAAAGGACCAGCTCGACATTGGCTTAACAGCTTGCCAGTAGAATCAATTAGTTGTTGGGAGGACCTGGAAGCCGCATTCCTTGATAACTTCCAGGGCACATATGTGCGACCACCAGACGCCGATGACCTTAGCCATATAATTCAGCAGCCAGAAGAATCGGCCAGACAATTCTGGACACGGTTCCTAACCAAGAAAAATCAAATCGTTGACTGTCCGGATGCAGAGGCCCTTGCAGCCTTCAAACATAACATCCGCGACGAGTGGCTTGCCCGGCACCTAGGACAGGAAAAGCCGAAATCCATGGCAGCCCTCACCACATCTTGACCCACTTTTGTGCGGGAGAGGACAGCTGGCTAGCTCGTAGTAACAACTTGACCAAAAACCCTGGTAGTTCGGATACCAAGGACAGCAATGGCAGGTCGCGTCGTAACAAGAACAAGCGCCGCATTAACGGCGACAATGATGAAGATACGGCAGTCAATGCCGGATTCAGAGGCTCTAAACCCGGTCAGTGGAAGAAGCCATTTAAAAGAAATACCCACGGCCCGTCCAACTTGGACCGAATACTCGATCGCTTGTGCCAGATACATGGCACCCCCGAAAAGCCAGCCAACCACACCAACAGGGATTGTTGGGTGTTCAAGCAAGCGAGCAAGCTAAGTGCGAACTCAATGACAAGGGGCTGCATAGCGATGACGAGGAAGAGCCCCGGCCGCCGAACAATAGAGGACAGAAGGGCTTTGCCCCACAAGTGCGGACGGTGAACATGATATACGCAACCCACATACCCAAAAGGGAGCAGAAGCGTGCGCTAAGGGACGTATATGCGATGGAGCCAGTCACCCCGAAGTTCAACCCATGGTCTTCCTGCCCGATCACGTTCGATCGAAGGGACCACCCCACTAGCATCCGTCACGGCGGTTTTGCTGCATTGGTTCTTGACCCAATTATTGACGGATTTCACCTCACTAGAGTCCTGATGGACGGCGGCAACTGAACCTGCTTTATCATGATACAGTGCGCAAAATGGGCATAGACCCCTCAAGGATAAACCTACAAAGACGACCTTTAAAGGCGTAATACCAGGTGTAGAGGCCAATTGTACTGGCTCAGTTACACTCGAAGTGGTCTTCGGATCCCCGGATAACTTCCAAAGCGAAGAGTTAATCTTCGACATAGTCCCGTTCCGCAGCGGCTATCACACACTGCTCGGACGAACCGCACTTGCAAAGTTCAATGCGGTGTCGCACTACGCATACCTCAAGCTCAAGATGCCAGGCCCTCGAGGAGTAATCACGGTCAATGTAAACACCGAATGCTCTCTCCGAACGGAGGAGCACACGGCGGCCCTCGCGGCGGAGGTGCAAAGCAGCCTCTCACAGCAATTCTCGAGTCCGGCCACTAAACGTCCGGACACTGTCAAGCGCGCCCGGAGTAACCTACAACAAGACCGCCTGGCACGATTCAAGCACGCGTAGCAATCCGGCCCCAACCCCAGCCCTCGCGAAATTGTGAAGCCAGTACTACGCGTACATAATTACGCTCTGGAGATACCATGGGCATAAGGGGAGGGGCACGACCACGGCACGCCCAGAATGCTGCTCAACCGCACCAGTGGCTCCCAATTGTGTCATTCTTTTTCTTTTTTCTTTTTTCTTTTTTCTTACTTTCAGGACTCTGTTCTCCAGAAGCCTTGTCCGGCATTCACGCCGAATACACGATGCAACAACCAGGGAAGTAGAAAACTGCGTCGAGTGTCTAGGTGGTCTCTATTACGAGCATTATACCTGTTTTACATACCATCCCGCAGCTTACCCCCGGAGGGGGACATGTTCAATAGTCCCATCCCTTGCTTATCGCACTATTTGTATCGTTCTGCTTTTTTTTGCTGTTTATTTTAATAAACAATATATAGCTCTTGCCTATTATTGCACTCCTTTCTATATCTATATATATGTTCATTTCATGACATGTTGCACCCGTACACTTTGGTACGGCCAATACACCAGGGGCTTAAGTACCCCAAAATTATGGTGTGATAAGTCCGAACACTTCCACAAGTGTGGCACCCCGAACTTATAGCATTATATGCATCGGCTCCGAATCATGTCTTGGGTCAATAGTTGGGTTTGCCCGGCTTCTATGTTTTGGTACCTTACGTTCCGTTATATCGGCTAAGGTAGCACTAGGAGAACCACTGCGATTGTGCCCCGGTTGAGCTGGGTTGAGCACCTCAGTGGAGAAAGCTAAAACTGACCGTCATGATAGGGCGAGAGTCGGCCGCTGTTCGAGAGGTTTTTTCGGGTCCCTAAAGACTTATGCCGCTTAGAGCGAGGAACCGGTATTGTCCGGCCAAGGCGTGGATAGCGCCCCGAACTCGGTCTTCCGAATTCTAGGGTGTTCACCGTAATTTAAAATTTTTGAATTCTTTGGCTAAGTGATAGTTTTCAAGCATTATAAGTCCGGTTGCCTTGTTCATTGTGTTGAGTGCCTCCCTCGATGGACCCAAGAATGGGAACAAGATCGCTCCAGTTTATCCCGAACACCCCAGCACTCGTGGCATGGGGTCTGAAGCCAACGACTTGCCATCTCTCAAATTTGATAAACGGCCGCACAGAAGGTAATATTTTAAATTAACAAGCGTTGCTTAGCGCATATGAACAAGTTTTCAGCGTACAAGATAACAAATGCGAGTTTATTCAAAAATTACATCTTTGGAACACTCATCCGCCAGGAGCGCTTCAGGACGCCCTCATAATACATTTCGGGCGTGCGATGCTCCTTGCCCTCCGGTGGCCCGTCCGTCACAAGCTTCTCTGCATTCAGCTTGCCCCAGTGCACTTTAGCACGGGCAAGGGCCCGATGGGCACCTTCAATGCACACGGAGCGCTTGATGACTTCAATCCGTGGACAGGCGTCCACCAGCCGCTGCACTAAGCCGAAGTAGCTCCCAGGCATGGCTTCCAATGGCCATAGCCGAACTATAAGGCCCTTCATGGCCTGTTCGGCGACCTTGTGGAGCTCGACCAGCTGCTTCAGCTGGTCGCTCAGGGGCACCGGACGTTCGGCCTTAGCATACTGAGACCAGAACATCTTCTCCGTCGAGCTCCCCTCCTTGGTGCGGTAGAACGCGGCAGCATCAAATACACTACGGGGCAGATCTGCGAACGCTCCTGGAGAGCTCCGGATTCGGGTAAGTACTAGATAATTGACTTTTACATTCTTGCTCTGCATAAAGAATGCCTTACCCACCGCGATCTTCTTTATTGCCTCAATCTCCTGGAGGGCTTTTTGGGCCTCGGCCTTAGCAGCTTTGGCACTCTCAAGAGCCAAGGCAAGCTCGGACTCTCGGGTCTTCGAGTCACGCTCCAAACCCTCGTGTTTTTTCACGAGAGCCTGGAGCTCTTGCCGTACCTCCGCCAGCTGCGCCTCCCCCTTCTCTCGCTCGGTGCGCTCCGCGGCCGCTTTGTTTTCGGCCACGGACACCGCCTCCTTCAGGGCCGCCACCTCGCTCGTGGCCCCTGCAGTACCCATGTTATTCCTGTTATTTTTTGCAACCGAAACCTTTCTATAAGGTATTTTTTTTAATAAGGTCTTACTTACCTTCCTTGTCCTCGAGCTGCTTCTTGGCAAGGCCGAGCTCGTTCTTGGACTGCTCGAGGCTCTGCTTCAATGCATTGACCTCTGCAGTCAGTGCGGCAGAGGCCAGCAGCGCAGCCTGCATTCCCATATTGACATACTTATGTTAGACTCCTGCGTATATCATTTTAGATCCTTAGTCCGGCTTTTCTTTCCGAACACCGAACTAAGCATCAGGGGCTATTGTCTATGCGGTAATATTTTTACATATTCTAAACTTACCTCAAAGCCTGTTAGAAGGCTGGTACAGGCTTCAGTCAGCCCGCTCTTGGCGGACTGAACTTTCTGGATCACCGCACTCATGATAGTGCGGTGCTCCTCGTCGATGGAGGCGCCGTTAAGCGCCTCCAACAAGTTATCCGGTGCCTCCGGTTGGACAGAGGTCACCGGTGTCGCAGTCTTGCCCTTCTTACAAAGGGGCCGCCTTCCGGTCTTCGGAACCACTGCTGGTTCCAAGACGGAGTCGACACGATGCGGACTTAGAGCCCTCCGGGGTTTTGCCCCTTTGCGCCCAGCGTCCGGGAGGTCGCCTTGCGGCGCCTCCAGGACCACCTCCTCCTGGTTGGGCCCCTTCTGGGACTCCACCGCGGTGTCATCTGCATCACAAGGAGAGGAGGCGGTCGGAAGTGAAGTGCTATTCACATCCGACGTATCCGAGGAGCCGCTTCGGCAAGCGGCAAGATCGTCCTTGGGCGGGCTACATGGTTATATTCGGCGTTAGAAGACACTGTCGAAAAATGAAAACCCATGAGTTATTCTGGAATCCGGACACTTACGATCTCGCCAGGGGCTTGGGCCTTGTTGGCCACTCCTCCTCGTCGCTGTCGGCGTTGGTGGAGAAGTCCGGAGGAAGGGTCCTTCCCTTCTTGGACCCTCCGGCCTCCCGATTCTTGGCGGCCTTCCTTTTCTTCTCTCTCCCGGCTGGGAGAGAGGCTTCTTCCTCCTCCTCTTCCTCGGAGGAGGATTCCGCCTCGGGGTTGTCGGGCGATGAGTCCAAGCGGCACTGGCGTCGGGAGCTCCTTCGAGTTCCGTGGCCTCCTTCTTGGCCTTCTTCTCCGGCACCACATGGGTACCGGAGCCAAGAGCCTCCAAATCAATCGGGCGTCCGCTGGGTCCTCTGGCAAAGGAGCCGGACAGTTAATCTCTCCGGACGTCTTCAGCCAGTCCTGTCAAAGGTTAGGGAGTTTTAGATCCCACATAGAGTCAATCTATGAAAAAAGAGTCCCGTAAAGGGTAAAATAACTTACCTCGCTGGCTTGATGCTGCGAGTTGAATCCGCGATCTTCGGTAGCGGATGCGAGGGCTTCGGCGCCCTTGAACAGCACCTTCCAGGCACCTTCGTACGTAGTGTCGAAGAGCCGGCTCAAGGTCTGGTGCGGTGCCGGATCAAACTCCCACAAATTGAAGGCCCGTTGCTGGCACGGAAGAATCCGGCGGATGAGCATAACCTGGACTACGTTGACAAGCCTGAGATTCTTGTCCACCAGGTTTCGGACGCATGTTTGGAGTCCGGATAGCTCGTCCGAATTCCCCCACGTCAGGCCCGTCTCTTTCCATGATGAGAGCCATGTGGGGAAGCCAGATCTGAATTCGGGGGCCGCCGCCCATTTGGGGTCGCGCGGCTCGGTGATATAGAACCACCCCGATTGCCACCCCTTTATTGTCTCCACGAAGGAGCCCTCGAGCCATAGGACTTTGGCCATCTTTTCAACCATGGCGCCTCCGCACTCCGCTTGACGGCCGCCCACTACCTTCGGCCTGACATTGAAGATCTTCAGCCATAAGCCGAAGTGGGGCTGGATGCAGAGGAAGGCCTCGCACACGACGATGAACGCCGAGATGTTGAGGATGAAATTTGGGGCCAGATCGTGGAAGTCCAGGCCGTAGTAGAACATGAGCCCCCGGACAAATGGGTGAAGTGGAAAACCTAGTCCGCGGAGGAAGTGGGGGAGAAACACCGCCCTCTCATGGGGCACAGGGGTTGGAATGAGCTGCCCCTCGTCGGGTAGCCGACACGCAGCGATGTCGCCGGACAAGTATCCGGCCTCCCGCAGCTTTGTGATGTGTCCCTCCGTGTGGAGGAGGCCATCCACCTGCCTCCCGCCCGGACATAGTTGGAGAAGGTTGAGGCGGGATGTGCGGACTTGGGCGCTGAAGCTCGAGTGCGTGAAAATGGATGAGCAAAGGAGGAAGAAGGCGTAGGTGAAAAGGTGGATCCTTATCCCCTTATATGGACAGACGAAGCTATGCGTCCCCCGCCAACTGGTAAAACTCGCTTATCTCCCAAGCGCCCGTAATCAAGGGCGCGGATGGGTTACCCACGTCCGTATTGATGAGAATCCGGAATAAGGGGCACGATCTATGCTTTGATAAGGCGTGCCGGAAACCGCCTCGCTAAACGTCTTGAGGTGGAACAGTAAAAGCGATTCATATAAAGGCCTGGCCGTGGTGTGATGTCACGCCCGCGGAATAAATCATCGAATCTGTGCAAAAGTTATTCTCTCTACGGTGGTACGTGTAACTTGTTTTGCAGAGCGGACACTATCCTTGTGTTCAAAACCTTCTATGAAGTATTCGGAGGAGGAACCCGCCTTGCAATGCCGAAGACAATATGCGCCGGACTCGTCGTCATTGAAGCCTGGTTCGGGGCTCTTGATGGAGTCCCGGATTAGGGGTGTCCGGATAGCCGAACTATCACCGTTGGCGGACTCTGGACTATGAAGATACAAGATTGAAGACTTCGTCCCGTGTCCGGATGGGACTTTCCTTGGCGTGGAAGGCAAGCTTGGCGATACGGATATGTAGATCTCCTACCATTGTAACCGACTCTGTGTAACCCTAACCCTATCCGATGTCTATATAAACCGGAGGGTTTTAGTCCAGAGACGAACAACAATCATACCATGGGTTAGCTTTTAGGGTTTAGCCTCTCTGATCTCGTGGTAGATCTACTCTTGTACTACCCATATCATCAATATTAATCAAGCAGGAGTAGGGTATTACCTCCATCAAGAGGGCCCGAACCTGGGTAAAAACATCGTGTCCCTTGTCTCCTGTTACCATCCGCCTAGACACACAGTTCGGGACCCCCTACCCGAGATCCGCCGGTTTTGACACCAACAGTACCCATCAACATCAGGAAAACTTGAAAAGAAAAACGAAATGAGAAGAATAACAAAAAGGAGAGAACAAGTAAAAGTAATCAACCTAAAAAACTAATAAAGGGCAAATTAGTCATGGTGCAGATAACACAGGTAAGTCAGGTATGACCAAGTTTTCCGAAGTAAAAATAGAATTGTGACTAGAGGAAGGCAAATGATAAAAAAAAAATCGTATAAAATTCCATCAACGACGTCTAGCTGCAAGTTGCAACGAACTCTTGTTGATGCTTCGTTGTCACTTAATTTAGTGTGCCTCAAAACAAGAATAATCATGTCCCCTACTTCTTGCGTCTCCTGGCCCATCTAGCGTTGCCGGCCAGGCAAGGCAAGGCAAGGCGGCGACAATCGAGCGACGAGGATGGCCTCTTCCTCCAGCGCCATGAGGGGCGGCTCTAAGTCGACGTGCACAATGGAGGTGGTGGAGGGCTTCCACCAGTTCGAGATCCAGAACTACAGCAAGATCAAGGGAGCCTCCCCGGACGGTATGTCACGTCCGGCACCTTCACCGTCGCCGGCTACGACTGGTCGATCGTCTACTACCCGAACGGCAACGGTCACTGGTCGGCACCCCCGGGCTACGCCTCGGTGTTTGTCCAGTTGGCCAGCGCGGCGCGACGGCGAGGGCCACCTACGCCATACGACTCGTCATCCCGGCCTCCGAGCTGCTCTCGGCGCACGTCAGCACGGCGAAGTCGGCGCTGTTCAGCTACACGGCCATGCACGGAGGCAGCGTGCCGGACGTGCTGTCCGTTGACCGAGCCAACGACCGGCTCGTTATCGAGTGCGTCCTGAGCATCGAGAAGGAGCCGCGCGTGTCCAGGACCACGCGGCTGCCGGAGATCAAGGTGCCGCCGGCCGTCGGAGACCTGACGGCCCATCTCGGCGGGCTGCTGGTTGGGAACGAGCTGCCGGACGTCACCTTCGTCGTGCAGGGCGAGAAGTTCGCCGCGCACAGGACGGAGCTAGCCAGGGGGTCGCCGGTGTTCAGGGCGCAGCTCCTTGGGCCGATGCGCGAGGGCGACGACGGCCGTTGCATCACAGTCCAGGACATGCAGCCTGCCGTGTTCGAGGTCCTCCTCTACTTCATCTACAAAGGTTCGCTGCCCCCATGGACGACCCGGACGACGAGGAGGGCACCCACTCCAGCAGCGAGCTCGCTCGACATCTCCTCGCCGCCGCGGATCGGTACGGCGTGGATAGGCTCAAGGCGCTGTGCGAAAGCATCCTGTCGAGTGGCCTGAATCCGCAGACCGTGGCAAGGACATTGGCCTTCGCTGATTTGTACAGTTGTGCTCAGCTTAAGGAAGCCTGTGTTCGGTATGTCATCTCCCTGGGAATGACCAATGACGCGGTGGCAGTGGCGAGCGAGGAGGATGACCAACGAGACCAGCTCGACATTTTTACCCTCATCAAGTATTTGTGGAGGGAGATCAGAAGCATCTTCAAAGTCGACTAAGTTCAACCGGCCGGTGTGGCTGTGGTACGTAATTTTATTTTGTCATGCTGTAAGAGCTGTAATGTATACTGCTATATGGACTGTTGCACTATGCAAGGACTGCCATTGCATTCTCCATTCTTCCCCAAGTTGGATAGCTTGATTCTGGACTTGTGGTTCTTAATTCGTCTTTTGTTACTCAGTTTTGTTAGATGTAGTACCGCAAATTTGGCTCACAGTTGTGTCAAGCATGCATGCCTGCACATTGGCGACGCCGCAAAGCTGGGTAATCATGAGCCCTAATTGTCTTACCACTAGCCTACGGGATAGTTGTATACACTTGTGCCACAAGCTTAAAATGAGAGTACAGTTGTGCCAAACATTGTTACATATTTTGATTTCTTTGTTGGTTCATTTCATGACTAAAACAACCCTTGCAACATTTTTTCCAATATATTTCTGTGCACTATGCTATTTAGTAGAAAAATCTTTATATACATATTTGTGCTTTCGCTTCGAAACTTGGAGAGGCTATTTGAGTCGGTGTTGTGCTTTAATATTGCATATTGTTGTTCAATGGTTTCTTCATAATCGTTCCTTCTTCTATTTTCCGAATTTTCCAGCATATGAAGTATCACATGAATTTCATGTGCATTGCTCGAGACATGCATTGCAGTTTACTAGTGTACTCAAGTGGCCAAGTTTTTGTTTTTGGACAATCTACTCAAGTGGCCAAGTTGGTGTATGAAGAGTAAAATGCACATAACCACTTTACAAAACGTGACACTTTGCACCGAATCAAAAAATCCCACTTTACAAAACGTGACACTTTGCAATCAACCAAAAATTAACAGTGGCAAAAACACGGAGCAAAATTTTGATCACATTTTGACGTGGCAAATCGCCCACGCGGCGGAAACGCGGCGACGGCGCACCAAAGACGTCCGTTAACGGCGTGGTCTGAGGCTGGAATCGGAACATGACCTGATTCGCTACAGCGCAGCATTTTTTTTGAATAAAGAGGTTTCCCTCTGATTTCATTAACGAAACCAAAAGTAGACAGAGTCTAGTAGTCTTACAACACACCAGGCCATGGCATAAGTTCTAGATCATCTACCCACACCCTTACATCCATCTCCAAATCAACACGTTATTTAAGCAAGTTCAAGATTACAGGTCGACACAATAGAAGAAGGGGAAAGCCGGCCTTCGCTGATCAGGTCTCCAGACGACGAACACCCAGCCTCCACCCCTGCGCCGCCTTGTAGATCTCGCTTGCCACCTGCTCGATTAGCTTTGCTCCCAGCTGCATTAGTCTTTCCTCCGGCTTTTTTTTTCTGCAAAATTGACCAATCCACAATCCAGTTACACGTCAACCGGATAAAAACCATTGGATCATATATCTTCTTCGATCTGAAGATTATATCATTTCTACATTTCCAAAGAGCCCAGAAAATAGCTGCGCTCCCCACTAGCACCATTTTTTTCTCTGGTTTCTTAAAGGATTTTAACCACCCTCCCAGGAAATCATTAAGGTTAGTGAGGCATCGCCTAAGATCGAAAGCACATTTGATCAAACTCCAGACCAGTCGGGCTGCAGAGCAATCAAAGAACAGATGGTCAATAGTTTCTATCTTTCCACAGTATACGCATTCTTTCGCACCTTTCCATCCTTTTCTCAGCAAATTATCTTTTGCTAAAATACTTCTCTTAGTCACCAACCAAAGAAACATTTTGATTTTCGATGGTACTTTTGTCTTCCATAAAAACTTGTGTGGAAATCCCACTCCCTCATTGATCATAAAGGAATATAAAGATTTCACTGAAAATTTCCTATTTTTAGTTAGCAAGTTGCAACGAACTCTTGTTGATGCTTCGTTGTCACTTAATTTAGTGTGCCTCAAAACAAGAATAATCATGTCCCCTACTTCTTGCGTCTCCTGGCCCATCTAGCGTTGCCGGCCAGGCAAGGCAAGGCAAGGCGGCGACAATCGAGCGACGAGGATGGCCTCTTCCTCCAGCGCCATGAGGGGCGGCTCTAAGTCGACGTGCACAATGGAGGTGGTGGAGGGCTTCCACCAGTTCGAGATCCAGAACTACAGCAAGATCAAGGGAGCCTCCCCCCCGGACGGTATGTCACGTCCGGCACCTTCACCGTCGCCGGCTACGACTGGTCGATCGTCTACTACCCGAACGGCAACGGTCACTGGTCGGCACCCCCGGGCTACGCCTCGGTGTTTGTCCAGTTGGCCAGCGCGGCGCGACGGCGAGGGCCACCTACGCCATACGACTCGTCATCCCGGCCTCCGAGCTGCTCTCGGCGCACGTCAGCACGGCGAAGTCGGCGCTGTTCAGCTACACGGCCATGCACGGAGGCAGCGTGCCGGACGTGCTGTCCGTTGACCGAGCCAACGACCGGCTCGTTATCGAGTGCGTCCTGAGCATCGAGAAGGAGCCGCGCGTGTCCAGGACCACGCGGCTGCCGGAGATCAAGGTGCCGCCGGCCGTCGGAGACCTGACGGCCCATCTCGGCGGGCTGCTGGTTGGGAACGAGCTGCCGGACGTCACCTTCGTCGTGCAGGGCGAGAAGTTCGCCGCGCACAGGACGGAGCTAGCCAGGGGGTCGCCGGTGTTCAGGGCGCAGCTCCTTGGGCCGATGCGCGAGGGCGACGACGGCCGTTGCATCACAGTCCAGGACATGCAGCCTGCCGTGTTCGAGGTCCTCCTCTACTTCATCTACAAAGGTTCGCTGCCCCCCATGGACGACCCGGACGACGAGGAGGGCACCCACTCCAGCAGCGAGCTCGCTCGACATCTCCTCGCCGCCGCGGATCGGTACGGCGTGGATAGGCTCAAGGCGCTGTGCGAAAGCATCCTGTCGAGTGGCCTGAATCCGCAGACCGTGGCAAGGACATTGGCCTTCGCTGATTTGTACAGTTGTGCTCAGCTTAAGGAAGCCTGTGTTCGGTATGTCATCTCCCTGGGAATGACCAATGACGCGGTGGCAGTGGCGAGCGAGGAGGATGACCAACGAGACCAGCTCGACATTTTTACCCTCATCAAGTATTTGTGGAGGGAGATCAGAAGCATCTTCAAAGTCGACTAAGTTCAACCGGCCGGTGTGGCTGTGGTACGTAATTTTATTTTGTCATGCTGTAAGAGCTGTAATGTATACTGCTATATGGACTGTTGCACTATGCAAGGACTGCCATTGCATTCTCCATTCTTCCCCAAGTTGGATAGCTTGATTCTGGACTTGTGGTTCTTAATTCGTCTTTTGTTACTCAGTTTTGTTAGATGTAGTACCGCAAATTTGGCTCACAGTTGTGTCAAGCATGCATGCCTGCACATTGGCGACGCCGCAAAGCTGGGTAATCATGAGCCCTAATTGTCTTACCACTAGCCTACGGGATAGTTGTATACACTTGTGCCACAAGCTTAAAATGAGAGTACAGTTGTGCCAAACATTGTTACATATTTTGATTTCTTTGTTGGTTCATTTCATGACTAAAACAACCCTTGCAACATTTTTTTCCAATATATTTCTGTGCACTATGCTATTTGCGAGAAAAATCTTTATATACATATTTGTGCTTTCGCTTCGAAACTTGGAGAGGCTATTTGAGTCGGTGTTGTGCTTTAATATTGCATATTGTTGTTCAATGGTTTCTTCATAATCGTTCCTTCTTCTATTTTCCGAATTTTCCAGCATATGAAGTATCACATGAATTTCATGTGCATTGCTCGAGACATGCATTGCAGTTTACTAGTGTACTCAAGTGGCCAAGTTTTTGTTTTTGGACAATCTACTCAAGTGGCCAAGTTGGTGTATGAAGAGTAAAATGCACATAACCACTTTACAAAACGTGACACTTTGCACCGAATCAAAAAATCCCACTTTACAAAACGTGACACTTTGCACCGAACCAAAAAATTAACAGTGGCAAAAAACACGGAGCAAAATTTTGATCACATTTTGACGTGGCAAATCGCCCACGTGCGGAAACGTGCGACGGCGCACCAAAGACGTCCGTTAACGGCGTGGTCTGAGGCTGGAATCGGAACATGACCTGATTCGCTACAGCGCAGCATTTTTTTTTTGAATAAAAGAGGTTTCCCTCTGATTTCATTAACGAAACCAAAAGTAGACAGAGTCTAGTAGTCTTACAACACACCAGGCCATGGCATAAGTTCTAGATCATCTACCCACACCCTTACATCCATCTCCAAATCAACACGTTATTTAAGCAAGTTCAAGATTACAGGTCGACACAATAGAAGAAGGGGAAAGCCGGCCTTCGCTGATCAGGTCTCCAGACGACGAACACCCAGCCTCCACCCCTGCGCCGCCTTGTAGATCTCGCTTGCCACCTGCTCGATTAGCTTTGCTCCCAGCTGCATTAGTCTTTCCTCCGGCTTTTTTTCTGCAAAATTGACCAATCCACAATCCAGTTACACGTCAACCGGATAAAACCATTGGATCATATATCTTCTTCGATCTGAAAGATTATATCATTTCTACATTTCCAAAGAGCCCAGAAAATAGCTGCGCTCCCCACTAGCACCATTTTTTCTCTGGTTTCTTAAAGGATTTTAACCACCCTCCCAGGAAATCATTAAGGTTAGTGAGGCATCGCCTAAGATCGAAAGCACATTTGATCAAACTCCAGACCAGTCGGGCTGCAGAGCAATCAAAGAACAGATGGTCAATAGTTTCTATCTTTCCACAGTATACGCATTCTTTCGCACCTTTCCATCCTTTTCTCAGCAAATTATCTTTTGCTAAAATACTTCTCTTAGTCACCAACCAAAGAAACATTTTGATTTTCGATGGTACTTTTGTCTTCCATAAAAACTTGTGTGGAAATCCCACTCCCTCATTGATCATAAAGGAATATAAAGATTTCACTGAAAATTTCCTATTTTTAGTTAGCAAGTTGCAACGAACTCTTGTTGATGCTTCGTTGTCACTTAATTTAGTGTGCCTCAAAACAAGAATAATCATGTCCCCTACTTCTTGCGTCTCCTGGCCCATCTAGCGTTGCCGGCCAGGCAAGGCAAGGCAAGGCGGCGACAATCGAGCGACGAGGATGGCCTCTTCCTCCAGCGCCATGAGGGGCGGCTCTAAGTCGACGTGCACAATGGAGGTGGTGGAGGGCTTCCACCAGTTCGAGATCCAGAACTACAGCAAGATCAAGGGGAGCCTCCCCCCCGGACGGTATGTCACGTCCGGCACCTTCACCGTCGCCGGCTACGACTGGTCGATCGTCTACTACCCGAACGGCAACGGTCACTGGTCGGCACCCCCGGGCTACGCCTCGGTGTTTGTCCAGTTGGCCAGCGCGGCGCGACGGCGAGGGCCACCTACGCCATACGACTCGTCATCCCGGCCTCCGAGCTGCTCTCGGCGCACGTCAGCACGGCGAAGTCGGCGCTGTTCAGCTACACGGCCATGCACGGAGGCAGCGTGCCGGACGTGCTGTCCGTTGACCGAGCCAACGACCGGCTCGTTATCGAGTGCGTCCTGAGCATCGAGAAGGAGCCGCGCGTGTCCAGGACCACGCGGCTGCCGGAGATCAAGGTGCCGCCGGCCGTCGGAGACCTGACGGCCCATCTCGGCGGGCTGCTGGTTGGGAACGAGCTGCCGGACGTCACCTTCGTCGTGCAGGGCGAGAAGTTCGCCGCGCACAGGACGGAGCTAGCCAGGGGGTCGCCGGTGTTCAGGGCGCAGCTCCTTGGGCCGATGCGCGAGGGCGACGACGGCCGTTGCATCACAGTCCAGGACATGCAGCCTGCCGTGTTCGAGGTCCTCCTCTACTTCATCTACAAAGGTTCGCTGCCCCCATGGACGACCCGGACGACGAGGAGGGCACCCACTCCAGCAGCGAGCTCGCTCGACATCTCCTCGCCGCCGCGGATCGGTACGGCGTGGATAGGCTCAAGGCGCTGTGCGAAAGCATCCTGTCGAGTGGCCTGAATCCGCAGACCGTGGCAAGGACATTGGCCTTCGCTGATTTGTACAGTTGTGCTCAGCTTAAGGAAGCCTGTGTTCGGTATGTCATCTCCCTGGGAATGACCAATGACGCGGTGGCAGTGGCGAGCGAGGAGGATGACCAACGAGACCAGCTCGACATTTTACCCTCATCAAGTATTTGTGGAGGGAGATCAGAAGCATCTTCAAAGTCGACTAAGTTCAACCGGCCGGTGTGGCTGTGGTACGTAATTTTATTTTGTCATGCTGTAAGAGCTGTAATGTATACTGCTATATGGACTGTTGCACTATGCAAGGACTGCCATTGCATTCTCCATTCTTCCCCAAGTTGGATAGCTTGATTCTGGACTTGTGGTTCTTAATTCGTCTTTTGTTACTCAGTTTTGTTAGATGTAGTACCGCAAATTTGGCTCACAGTTGTGTCAAGCATGCATGCCTGCACATTGGCGACGCCGCAAAGCTGGGTAATCATGAGCCCTAATTGTCTTACCACTAGCCTACGGGATAGTTGTATACACTTGTGCCACAAGCTTAAAATGAGAGTACAGTTGTGCCAAACATTGTTACATATTTTGATTTCTTTGTTGGTTCATTTCATGACTAAAACAACCCTTGCAACATTTTTTTCCAATATATTTCTGTGCACTATGCTATTTAGAGAAAAATCTTTATATACATATTTGTGCTTTCGCTTGAAACTTGGAGAGGCTATTTGAGTCGGTGTTGTGCTTTAATATTGCATATTGTTGTTCAATGGTTTCTTCATAATCGTTCCTTCTTCTATTTTCCGAATTTTCCAGCATATGAAGTATCACATGAATTTCATGTGCATTGCTCGAGACATGCATTGCAGTTTACTAGTGTACTCAAGTGGCCAAGTTTTTGTTTTGGACAATCTACTCAAGTGGCCAAGTTGGTGTATGAAGAGTAAAATGCACATAACCACTTTACAAAACGTGACACTTTGCACCGAATCAAAAAATCCCACTTTACAAAACGTGACACTTTGCACCGAACCAAAAAATTAACAGTGGCAAAAAACACGGAGCAAAATTTTGATCACATTTTGACGTGGCAAATCGCCCACGTGCGGAAACGTGCGACGGCGCACCAAAGACGTCCGTTAACGGCGTGGTCTGAGGCTGGAATCGGAACATGACCTGATTCGCTACAGCGCAGCATTTTTTTTTTGAATAAAAGAGGTTTCCCTCTGATTTCATTAACGAAACCAAAAGTAGACAGAGTCTAGTAGTCTTACAACACACCAGGCCATGGCATAAGTTCTAGATCATCTACCCACACCCTTACATCCATCTCCAAATCAACACGTTATTTAAGCAAGTTCAAGATTACAGGTCGACACAATAGAAGAAGGGGAAAGCCGCCTTCGCTGATCAGGTCTCCAGACGCATTTAACACCCAGCCTCCACCCTTGCGCCGCCTTGTAGATCTCGCTTGCCACCTGCTCGATTAGCTTTGCTCCCAGCTGCATTAGTCTTTCCTCCGGCTTTTTTTTTCTGCAAAATTGACCAATCCACAATCCAGTTACACGTCAACCGGATAAAAACCATTGGATCATATATCTTCTTCGATCTGAAGATTATATCATTTCTACATTTCCAAAGAGCCCAGAAAATAGCTGCGCTCCCCACTAGCACCATTTTTTTCTCTGGTTTCTTAAAGGATTTTAACCACCCTCCCAGGAAATCATTAAGGTTAGTGAGGCATCGCCTAAGATCGAAAGCACATTTGATCAAACTCCAGACCAGTCGGGCTGCAGAGCAATCAAAGAACAGATGGTCAATAGTTTCTATCTTTCCACAGTATACGCATTCTTTCGCACCTTTCCATCCTTTTCTCAGCAAATTATCTTTTGCTAAAATACTTCTCTTAGTCACCAACCAAAGAAACATTTTGATTTTCGATGGTACTTTTGTCTTCCATAAAAACTTGTGTGGAAATCCCACTCCCTCATTGATCATAAAGGAATATAAAGATTTCACTGAAAATTTCCTATTTTTAGTTAGCATCCACATGGGTTGATCAACGCCCCCATGCATCCTAACTGCCACGCATCTTTGTTTGAGACTATTCCAGAGTTCATTTGTTTCTGTATTTAAATCTCTCCTAAAACTAAACCCTTGACACCCCCTATTCACTGCTTCTGCCACAGAGATATTGTGGTCAAAGCTGATGTTATATAGTCTAGGGTACATGTCCTTCAGAGGTCGAGAACCGACCCACCAGTCCTCCCAAAACCTGGTTTCATTCCCATCCCCAATCTTCTTTTTGACATGTTGGAAATACAGTTTCTTGATATCCAACAAACTGCACCAAAATTGAGAGTCCCCTGGCTTTTTTTCCAGCCCAGCCAGACATTTATTTTGTATATATTTAGCTTTCAGAATGTTCACCCAAGTTCCAGATTCAGTTTCTAATTTCCATAACCATTTTACTAAAAGGGCTTTGTTCATAACTTCCAAATTAATGATTCCAAGCCCCCCTAAATCCTTTGGCATACAACATGTTTTCCATTTAACCAAATGATATTTCTTTTTGTTCTCATCTTCCTGCCACACTAATCTAGCTCTGAAGAAATCAGCCTTTTTCCTCACTCCTACAGGAAGAGGGTAGAAAGACATCATGAATAGAGGAATGTTGGTCAAACAAGCCTGCACTAGGGTTACTCTCCCAGCCATATTGAGGAGTCTACCCTGCCAGCATGCACACCTTTTTTCAATTTTCTCAGTGACCCCTTTCCAAAATTTATTACCCAGCCTGACATCAGCTACTGGTAATCCTAAATATTTAATAGGCATCCCCCCACCTCACATGTGAAGATATCTTGGTATACCCTGGTTTTTTTAGTTTCTTCCCCAAACAGAAAAATTTCACTTTTGTGAAAATTTATAGTTAATCCTGACATATTCTCAAAAGCAGTTAATATGAATTTTAAATTTCTTGCACTGTTTTCATCATCTTGCAGTAAAAAATTGTATCATCTGCATGTACAGCGCAACATTGGACCGCTCAACACGCTCGAGCGCTGGATCTGGGGCGGGGAGGTAGGCTGGCTACAGACTAAAGAGTAGCCTGGGAGGTGCTGGTCGGAGACAGCACTTCCGACGCGGTCCACGGTGACGGAGGGCGATAGGCTGGAGAAGATGAGGATGGAGACGGCAGCCGCGATGGCGTTGGCGAGCGTGATCTCGTCCAGGTCTCGTCGAGGGAGGCACGGTGGCAGAGGTCCCGCGCGGAGGACGCGAGGCGGGAGATGAAGAAAATATGCCCTAGAGGCAATAATAAAGTTATTATTTATTTCCTTATATCATGATAAATTTTTATTATTCATGCTAGAATTGTATTAACCGGAAACATGATACATGTGTAAGTACATAGAAAAACAGAGTGTCACTAGTATGCTTCTACTTGACTAGCTCGTTAATCAAAGATGGTTATGTTTCCTAGCCATAGATAAAGAGTTGTCATTTGATTAACGGGATCACATCATTAGGAGAATGATGTGATTGCCTTGACCCATTCCGTTAGCTTAGCACTTGATCGTTTAGTATGTTGCTATTGCTTTCTTCATGACTTATACATGTTTGTATGACTATGAGATTATGCAACTCCCGTTTACCGGAGGAACACTTTGTGTGCTACCAAACGTCACAACGTAACTGGGTGATTATAAATGTGCTCTACAGGTGTCTCCGAAGGTACTTGTTGGATGGCGTATTTCGAGATTAGGATTTGTCACTCCGATTGTCGGAGAGGTATCTCTGGGCCCACTCGGTAATGCACATCACTTAAGCCTTGCAAGCATTGTAACTAATGAGTTAGTTGCGGGATCAGGGCCGGTCCTGAGTTTTCGGGGGCCGGGGGCGAATCTAGAACTGGGGGCCCTTTAGTATAAACAGGGACATAATAATCAATATATGTGTCTATGAGATATACCAAACATCATTTCATGTGCACTGAAAAACAGTACTCGTATCAAATTGCAAAAGCATATCTTAGAAAATTCTAATAACTTTCTGCGATGCATCATTATCAATCTCATCCAGTAATTGTAATTGCCGGATGCATGCCTTTTACTAGGTGACATGAGGTGCTGAAATTTAAAGAAATAATTGGTAATTCAAAACTAGCGGAACATACAAAAATACTAAATCAATTTAAAAAATCTTACTGATTGTAAAGTCGTACTCACAAATTACAAATGCATAAAGCTCAATAACATGTCACTTAACAGTGTCCAGTCAGTCGATGATCATCAATGTCTTGTTGAAATAATGAAAGCACGGTCGTGATTTGTAACTTTTTAGAAATCACTAAGGCATAGGCATTGTAGGTACCTTCTCTGCTGGATTCGTGTGTGGCCGCGTGGACAGCGGAGACTGTCGACTGCCACTGGCCGTTCCTGTGGCCTCCTCGCTGCTGTTCCTAGCGGCGGCAACGGCTGCAGGCGCTACGATGACGAGAGGTGATGGCATCGCGGTTAGGGATAAGTCAACACGGTTGGCAAAGGCGATGACGTAGCGCTGTGATCGGGGGATTAAGTAAAACAAGAAGGAATCCGACCAATCAGCGAGAAATCATTCCTTCCCGTGCCATCAGCGAAGCGTCGTGCGACTTCGTGCGCTGCGTGATGGGGGCTGGAATCCTGGACGTTCGATTACAGTATCCAATTGCTTTTCCACCAGGCCAGGTCCAACACACACAACATTGCATTCCTTTTCTTCTCTAACGGGCTTAATCTATGGGAAAAGCTTACCCTTAATCTATATGTGCACGTACCTAGGGGCCCCTCTATTCCGGGGGCCCGGGGCGGTCGCCCCCCTGCCCCCCCCCCCCATCAGGACCGGGCCTGTGCGGGATGATGTATTGTAGAACGAGTAAAGAGACTTGCCGGTAACGAGATTGAACTAGGTATTGAGATACCGACGATTGAATCCCGGGCAAGTAACATACCGATGACAAAGGGAACAACGTATGTTGTTATGCGGTTTGACCGATAAAGATCTTCGTAGAATATGTGGGAGCCAATATGAGCATCAAGGTTCCGCTATTGGTTATTGACGGAGGCGTGTCTCGGTCATGTCTACATAGTTCTCGAACCCGTAGGGTCCGCACGCTTAAAGTTCGATGACGGTTATATTATGAGTTTATGTGTTTGATGTACCGAAGGTAGTTCAGAGTCCCGGATGTGATCACGGGCATGATGAGGAGTCTCGAAATGGCCGAGACATGAAGATTGATATATTGGACGACTATATTCGGACACCGGAATGGTTTCGGGGGTTATCGGATATATACCGGAGTACCGGGGGGTTACCGGAACCCCCCGGAGGTTATTGGGCCTCATGGGCCCAAGTGGTGGAAGAGGAGAGGCGGCCAAGGGGCAGCCGCGCGCCCCTCCCCCCCCCCCAAGTCTGAATTGTACAAGGAGGGGGCGGCGCCCCCCCTTTCATTTCCCCCTCTCTCTCTTTCCCTTTCCTCTCCTACTCCAACATGGAAGGGGAGTGAGGGAGTCCCGGATTAGGGGGTGTCCGGATAGCCGAACTATCACGTTGGCCGGACTCCTGGACTATGAAGATACAAGATTGAAGACTTCATCCCGTGTCCGGATGGGACTTTCCTTGGCGTGGAAGGCAAGCTTGGCGATACGGATATGTGATCTCCTACCATTGTAACCGACTTTGTGTAACCCTAACCTATCCGGTGTCTATATAAACCGGAGGGTTTTAGTCCGTAGGACGAACAACAATCATACCATAGGCTATCTTCTAGGGTTTAGCCTCCTTGATCACGTGGTAGATCTACTCTTGTACTACCCATATCATCAATATTAATCAAGCAGAGTAGGGTATTACCTCCATCGAGAGGGCCCGAACCTGGGTAAAAACATCGTGTCCCTTGTCTCCTATTACCATCCGCCTAGACGCACAGATCGGGACCCCCTACCCGAGATCCGCCGGTTTTGACACCGACATTGGTGCTTTCATTGAGAGTTCCTCTGTGCCGTCGCCGTCAGGAAGGATGCCTCATCTTGTCTTTAAAGGCGATACTATCGCCAAAGAAGCCTTGGCCACTGGTCAGACTCTTCGGCTAGGTGGTTTTCTCATGACCGCCAGTTCGGCCGCCGCGCCGACGATGACTTCTCGAGTCATCGAAACCAATCTCCACGTTAATTGAACTTGCCGAACAGTTAGATCCGATCAAGCTCTCCTCCGTAAGCGAGCTCTTGGATCGCATCGCCATCTGGAGTCCCACAGACTACGACCGAATCGGGCCTAAAACTGATCTGAGAGAGATCAACTCTCCCCAGGCTACCCATCATGTTGCTGTGATAGAGGAGCAATGCGGCGATTCTTCTTCTATCTTAAGGACTAACTACGTCTGGATTCCCGATCCCTCCACGCCGGATTCCCGTAGAGGGACGGATGTCGATCAAGCCCTAAACTTAAAGTCAGGCGGCGGGTTGGATTCATTGGATAGCATTCAAAAATCCAAACTTCCGAGTTCGGAAACTTCTCGGCCCCTGAGTCCTAAATTGGACGGGTTTCCAGATCTAGTTCCACACGCCCACCCAAACATTAGCGATCTATCCCGAATTCGGCAAGAGCCGTGAAGCGATACATCATTATCGGGCGATTCCTCCTGGTTATGGACAGGATAAAGGACTGCCGAGAGGAGGACATAATCTCACTTTTTTGCAATAATTGCACGGACAAGGGAATCCTAAACGCCATAAGTCGTCGCGAAATTACACGCTTTGCTGACTTGGTGACCATAGTACAAAAGTACTGTGCGATGGAGAGTGCTCGGAAAACCAAAAGTAAATTTTGGGATAATCCGTCCCCGAATACATCCATAGCCCGAACTAAAAGGGTGCATCATCACCAAGCACCTGGGTTAAACACCAAAAAACCAAAACCCCCTAAAGGGTACGGAACGTCTTTGGAGGGTTGGCTAAGCGGACCTTTCGCAACATTCATAGCACAGAGGACGCCACTCCAACTCATAGCCTTCGAGCATGTTGGATACTACAGCAGGTGGCCAAAAGTGGCGAAGAGCTTCTAGCTTCAGAATCCCAGCCCAGCAATACCAGTACGGTGCTAACAGTCTTCGAGACTTTCGCATCAAATAATATGCGAAAACGAACACTCCGCAACCTTGCCGAAGTCTACCAAGTAGCAACAGTAAATCCATGGAGTGACACGGCTATTACGTTTAATGCCAGCGAGGAACCCAAATTCCGAACAACCCGAGCACCAGCCGCATTGGTCCTCAGTCCAATAGTGGACGACTTTCGCCTTACTAAGGTACTCATGGATGGCGGCAGCGGACTAAACCTCATCTAAGAGGAAACCCTCCGAAAAATGGAAATAAACTGGAACCGCATTGAGCGAAGCAGCACAACCTTTAGAGGAATAATCCCCAGCCGGGAAGCATGCTGCACAGGAAAAATCACACTGGACGTAGTGTTCGGCTCGCCGGACAATTACAGGTCCGAGGAGGTCACATTTCAAGTGGCCCCGTTCAGCAACGGATATCATGCTTTATTAGGGTGAGAGGCATTCACAATTTTTCAAGCTATACCCCACTATGGGTACATGAAGTTTAAAATGCCCGGACCCAACGGAATCATCACTCTCGCTAGTGATCCGAACATAGCACTCCGCGCCAAAAACAAGACAGCCGCACTAGCCCTCGAGGCACTATCCGAAGCCCTAGCGGCCGAGGAACTCACCGCGATGCGCTCCACGGTGAACAGGGACGATGTTATACTTGATAAAAGATCCAAGTCCACATCTTTTAAACCAGCGGACGAAATAGTCAAATTCCAAGTCCACCCAACGGACCCTGCAAAGACGGCCTCCATTGGGGCACAATTAAACCCTGATGTCGACGCCGCACTACGAGAATTTCTACGAGAAAACTGGGACATTTTTGCCTGGCACCCTTCAGATATGCCAGGAATCCCACGTCGTCTGGCCGAGCACAACCTAAATATCCTAAAACGATTCAAGCCAGTCAAACAGGCTCTTCGGCGCTTTTCCGAACCCAAGAGACAGGCCATGGGAGAGGAGCTAGCCAAACTTCTGGAAGCCGGATTCCTCAGAGATATTAAACATCCGGACTGGCTAGCAAACCTGGTGATGGTACCAAAGAAGGATAAATCCTGGCGCCTATGTGTTGATTTCAAAGACCTTAATAAGGCTTGCCCAAAGGATCCCTTCCCCCTCCCTCGCATTGATCAAATTATCGACGCTACAGCAGGACACGACTCATTGTGCTTCCTCGACGCGTACTTCGGCTACCACCAAATCAAGATGGCGGAGCCAGACCAAGCTGCAACAACATTCATCACTCCATACGGCCCATTCTGCTTCAACACAATGCCCTTCGGGCTCAAAAACGCCGGCGCAACATATCAGCGCATGATTCAGACATGTCTGGCAAACCAGATCGGCAAAACAGTGGAAGCATATGTAGATGACGTGGTCGTCAAAACCAAGCATGTCGAAACTCTAGTAGACGACTTGAGGCTCACATTCGACAATCTTCGAAAAGATGACATCAAGCTCAATCCGGAAAAATGCGTCTTGGCGTTCGGCCGGAAAGCTCTCGGGCTTCATTGTGTCCGGTAGAGGAATTGAAGCAAACCCAGCCAAGATCCGAGCTCTGTCACAATTGGATATTCCAAAAGACCTCAAAAAATACAAAATTATTTGGATGCGTGGCGGCTCTAAGCCGCTTTATTTCCCGTTGGGAGAAAAGGCGTTACCCTTTACCGCCTCCTCCGCCGCACCGAACACTTGAGTGGGCCGGATGCATACGGCCGGACTAGAAGAGATAAAAGCCATATTGGCAACAAGCCCGGTCCTGGCGCGCCCAACATGGGCGAACCAATGCTATTATATATCGCCGCAACACATCAAGTTGTCGGTAGCGGTGCTCGTTGTCGAGCGAGAAGCGAATGAACACCGGTTCCCTCTTCAAAGACCGGTTTATTACGTGTCCACCGTCCTCACTCCATGCAAGTCCGTTACCCACATTATCAAAAGATAGCATACGCGGTGTTCATGGCATCCGGAAGCTGCGACACTACTTTCAAGAGTGTTCGATAATGGTAGCCTCCGAAGTACCTCTTAACGACATTATAAACAACCGCGATGCGACGGGCCGGATTTCTAAATGGGCCATAGAGCTCCTTCCATTCGACATAATATATAAGCCACGACGAGCTATCAAGTCGTAGGTTTTGGTCGACTTCGTGGCCGAATGGACTGAAGTCGAACTCCCTAAAGAGTACGGCGCATACTCCAATTGGATCATGCACTTTGACGGCTCCAAAATGTTGGCCGGCCTGGGGGCTGGTGTCGTCCTGACATCCCCAACCGGGGACACAGTCCAATACGTCCTTCAGATAATGTATACGGACTCCAACAACGCGGCGAATACGAGGCCCATACGCACGGCCTTCGGATGGCTGTCTCCATGGGCATTAAACGCCTAGAGGTGCGCGGGGATTCGAACCTCGCGATATCTCAAATAAGTGGAGACTTTGATGCCAAAGATCTGAAAATGGCAGCATACCGCAATGCGGTCCTAAAAATGTCGGCCGCAGTTGAAGGGCTCGAATTTCACCATATAGCCCAGATAACAACCAGGCGGACATATTGGCGCGCATCGGTGCAAAACGCGATGCCGTCCGCCGAACATCTTTCCGGAACGGCTGTTCAAGCCATCCATTACTATGGGAAGGGAGTCCGCAATAACAATCCGGACCCAACTGCACCGCTGACGCCGAACACTTCGACACAATCGGAGGCTCGCCACCGAGATAACACCCTCCGCTCACGAAATAATGGCGGTTATCGCCCGTGGGCGGAACCATTCCTAGCCTACCTAACTAGGCAGGAACTCCCGAAGACCAAAATGAGGCTCGCTGCATAGTACGGCGATCTAAAGCCTATAAAGTCCATGAGGAGAGCTTTATAAGAAAAGCACTACCGGAGTCCTTCAAAGGTGTATCTCCGAAGAGGAAGGGCGAAACCTCCTGGCTGAAATTCATGGCGGACTGGGTGGGCACCACGCCACAGCCCGGGCCCTTGTAGGCAAGGCCTTCCATACAGGATTTTATTGGCCGATGGCCCGGGCAGATGCGCAAGATTTAGTCCAACGATGCGTCGGTTGCCAGCTTTTTGCTAACCAAAGCCGCATGCCACCCACCGCCCTCAAAACTATACCCATCACCTGGCCGTTCGCGGTCTGGGGGCGTGACATGGTTGGACCCATCAAGGGAGGAACCCACAAGCAAAAATACCTATTGGTAATGGTGGATAAATTCACCAAATGGATAGAGGCCAAGCACATTAAAAGCGGCTGAATCCGGACCAGTGATAGACTTCATATCAGGGGTAGTGCACCGTTACGGTGTCCCCCACAGTATCATCACTGATAAAGGCACCAACTTCACGGCCGATGAGGTCAAATTATGATGCAAAAACATGGGCAATAAGCTCGATTATGCCTCAGTCTATCACCCTCAAACCAACGGTCAAGTCGAGCGAGCAAACGGTCTAATCATGAGCGGCATTAAACCCAGACTAGTGCGGTCCCTCAAGGAATCTAACACGCCTTTGGGTTGAGGCTTCGACTCCGTACTCTGGGGGCTGCGGACCACGCCAAATCGTACTACGGATTCACACCATTTTTTATGGTGTATGCGCAGAGCAGTCTTGCCTGCGACATAATACATGACTCACCTCGCGTGCGCATGTATGAAGAAAGAGAAGCCGAGCTCGATCGGCAGGACAGTTTGGACGCATTGGAGGAGGCGCGGCGTGGCAAAAGCTTCGTTCCGCATTTTATCAACAGCAGGCTCGAAGATATCAAAGCAGGAAATACGGGCCAAAGCTTACAACATTGGCGAACTAGTTCTCGCTGCCGGGCAAGAAAAGGACAAACTCAAGCCCAAATGGGAAGGTCCCTTCATCATCGACCAGGTCACGGCGGCGGAGCATACCGTCTGCGAAACGCATCGGATAACCGACTCGAGCCGAACCCATGGAACGCAGCCCGTCTACGAAGATTCTACGCCTAAGCGCCGGACTCCAAGTTCATCTCATTCCTCCGTCCATATTTTCTATTTTTGCTGTCTTTTATTTATCTTCTTCCTCCTCCTTCTTCTTGAAGCCTTTAGAGGATCGTTTGCGCTTTGTTCGCACATATTTGACGCGCTGTCCGTGCTCATTATACCTGGGGGCTTCTTTAACAGAAGCTTATTTATACGGGCTTCATGCCCAACACATGCGTCAAACTTCCGCATGTACCTTTTATTCACCATTATATGCATCGATATGACTTAAGTTTTGGCCAAGCTGGGTTGCACGGCTCTGTGCTTACCCCTACGTTCCCGATTGTTCGGCTAGGTGGTAAAGGGAGCACCTCTGTGATTATTCTTGCCGGGTCGGCGGATGTGTACCTCAGACTGGGTGAAGCCGAAAGCTAGCGTTCTAAAGGGAATATTCGGTCGGTGAACTGAAAGATGATTTTTAACTATTTACCCATCTGCCCCCATATGATTTTCTGCTTTCCTAGCAGTTTCGACATGCACTTTAGGGCATGCATCCCAGCGAAAGGAACCCTTAATGGAACTATTCTCCCTGGAAGATGTTTCTTACTATCCATGTAATATAACATAACTAGTTGGGCACTTGTCTAATACAGCAATAATGACCCATATGCCTTGTCTCCATGCATACCCCGGTTCTTATATAACCACGAAGGTATTCGGACACACTCCGGACTATTGGGTCCTGAGGTCGAAGCGAAAAGGTCCGCTACGACAAACGATCTACAATCCGGCTAGAAGACATTTTTCATGTCATATTTTACATATTCAACTCGACTCATTGTATTCCTCCTCAATGCCATCTAATAGGCTATCTAATTTACAATCTTGCTGGGAATACTTGGCGGCCAATTCTACTTGGTCGTACACTAAGCTTCTGAGGATCTCCTTCCCATCAGGCCCCACAGGTCCGACCTCGGCCATGTGGTTTGGGTCAACAACCGAGTACAGCGTCTTTACCATGGCCCGAGCCTCCTGGCGCCTTTGACGGCAGGCCGATATCTTCCATAGTCGGAAGCGCCGCCGTGCTCCTTGAAGCCGCTCAGCCAGCTCCCCAATGCCTTGGGCGGGGAGATGGATAGCCACAAACTGGCCGGCGCCTTTCATCACTGTCGAACTTCGTTCGTGCAGCTAACTTGATTCGGGAAGAAGATCACCAAGAACTGGGCATCTCCTCTTCAGGGGCGACCTGTGAGCAAACCTATATACATGTTTATGTTAGTCGCCTTCCTCGTGAACTCTTTCAAAGTTCGCTCAAGCACTCTTGAAAATGCTGCGGCGAAGCCGTCGATTCTCCTTCTGAGTCGGACAATGAGCACGAACATCTTTTAGTTCCTCACCCAGTCTGGTGTTGGCATCTTGGAGGTTATTTTTCTCCTACCGCACCCTCGTAAGCACGCTCTCACGGCCTTTAGGCGGCGCTTAAGAGCTGTTGCTGTCCGGATCTAGTCGGCGCCATCTGCAATATTTTTTGTCGGTTACACACCCGTCGCACTTCATAAACTATTTATCTTTTGAAGCATATATTACCAGAGGGGGTCTCTGTGGCTCCCCCTGTAGCGGCTAGTGCGGCCTCAAGTTGGGCCTTGCATTCTTCAAGGTCCTGGGACACTCGGGTATTCTTTTTTGTAAGATCCTGCATAACAAATGATCCTTAAGTCAGTTATTCTAACTATTTTAAGTCTCGGGGGCTACTGGCATATATAACTGTCAAATTCCCTTACCTGTATGTCCTTTACATACTGCTCTGTGGCTCTGGCTAGACCATCTTGAGCGGCACGGAGGTGCGCATCTCCCGAATTGAAGGCATTCAAGGCCTCTTGGGAGAAACATGCGTCACGAAGAACTGTCCGGCGGCGCCTGTGATTCATGGCGCTCTCCACCTCGGAGTTGGTGGCGGACAATTTGTTGGCATCCACTAGTAGAAAACGGAGCTTTAAAACCGGTTTGTAAGGGCCTTTAGTGCCGGTTATGGAACCGGCACTAAAGCCCCCCCCCCCCCTTTAGTACCGGTTCGGCACGAACCGGCGCTAAAGTGCCACCACGTGGCGTGAGCTCGCGCCCTAGTATGGGGGACCATTAGTACCGGTTGGTGTTACCAACCGGTACTAAAGGTTTTTTTTTATTTTTTTGAAAATTTTGGAAAAAAAAATTGATTTTTTTGATTTTTAATTTTTCTGAATTATTTGATGATTTAGTCTCTAATCACCTCTCTTAACTGCTCAAGTGTGGATCACTCATTCCAAATCATCTAACTCCCCGACCGGTCACCCATCCCTCTCACTACTCCAGCCCGAGCACGCTTAACTTTCGGGTTCTATTATCCTTCGTTTCCGAGTCTGCACTTGTTTTCCTGACAATAGTAAGATGTCAATCCTATTAACCCTCAGGAGTTTAGCTTGAGCATGAAGTCACACATTTCACCGTTTGAGTTTGAAACTATCATTCTAAAAAAATAGTAATTATTTAGTAACGCTAATATTTCTTGAATAAGTTTGACCATAGTTTGACCACAGTTTGACCATAGTTTGACCAGATTTGACCAAAATTCAAAAAACTAAAATAATTATTTAGTAACACTAATATTCTTGAATAATTATGTAGTAACATTAATACTTCTTGAATCAGTTGTTTGACCGGTTTGACAAGATTTATCCAAAATTCAAAAAAACATAAATTAGAGCATATCTTTTTTCCTTTTACAATTTTGTCATTTCAAAAATTGTCCTAAACCCTAAACCCGGGACTTAAAACGTCGGAAACTCTATGCTAAACAGTAAAAACTAAGGGTTTAAACCATAAAACCTAACCCAAAAACGCTAAAAACGTCTAAAACGCCCAAAAACTCTATTTTCCCTTTGGAATTTTGTGATTTTAAAAAATTGTCGAAACGGAAAAAAATTTGTTTCAGCGGATCGATCTTTTTTTTCTGCAAATTTTGATATATTATATGTATTTTTCTGAATTAGGATGATTTAGTTATGATTTTTTCAAGTTTGAAAATTGCCCTATAGTCCCGGTTTGTGTCTCCAACCGGGACTATAGGTTAGACCCCTTTAGTGCCGGTTCGTGGCGCGAACCGGTACTAAGGTTAACCTTTAGTACCGGTTTGTGCCACAAATCGGGACTAAAGGGGCTCGTCAGAACCCTTGCTGACGCCTTGACTGCCACCACCCCTTTAGTACCGGTTCGTGGCACGAACCGGTACTAAAGGTTCATTACGAACCGGTACTATTGATCGCCGCCACGAACCGGTACTATTGATCATATTAGTGCCGGTTTTTTTACAAACCGGCACTAATGTTCTTCACGTTTGACCCTTTTTCTACTAGTGATCCTCTGTCGGAGGAGCATCCGACGCACGCCTCGTGCTCGCCTCCGCTTCCGGACCCGGCTTTGGAGCCTGGCCGGCGGAGGCTCGATGGGCAACCTCTCCGGACTCGATCCGCGGCGCTTTTTTCCTGAAAAAAGCACCATCGATAGTACACCTTTCAGGAATCAATACTTGGAATATGGAGACGCACCATACCGCTTGGCGGAGTTTCGATCCGGACCGCACTTCTTAGCTTTGCGGCGTACGCCCCTTGTTGGCCAGCCGCTGGCTCGGCCTCCTGCCTCGAAGGCGCCCCCTGCGAAACACCATTGGTATACGGTGATCAAGAACTTAGCACGGATGGGTCATTATCAGAGTATTGGGACCTCGGTCTCAGTTACCTGTGAGGCTGGAAGTATTCCGGGGTAATCTGTCGTAATGGCAACCAAAGCATTGTCGATGCTAAGTTGGTGGAACACCCCGTCGATCAACTCCACCTTTATGTCCGGATCCTCTTCGGAGGCCAGATCGAGGGACCGTTCCGAATCCTCGGGCTGTGGGGCGGGTTGTGTATCTTCTCCACAGTCCGGCGCAGTTCCTGCGCAGAAACCAAGAAATGAGATGTTTAATCACGGGAACATGGATCGGACAGGCCACAAAGATGTTTGCTTACCCAACTTCGAGGATTATTCGAAGAAAACTCGCTCAGTGGGTTGACGCGGAGGAAATCTTCCTCCTCCCCTTTATACATGGCAGACAAGGTCTTCACCAGTTCGGTGACCGATCCCGGCCCTTTGCGGCCATGGCGGGTGGCATCGTCCTCCCCGTTGAAATCCCACATGGGGTGGACCCTATATTGGAGCGGCTGAACTCCCCTCATAATGCAGATTTCCATGACTCCAATCATAGTCAATCCGGCATGAGCCAGTAACCTTATTCGGCTCATCAGGTAAAGGACATCCGGTCATTTTCCTCCGGGGCTCATGGGCGCCAAATTAGGTGCTTCTTCAGAGGAGCGTTGCTAAACTCCGGAAGGCCGATCCAAACAGGATCCGCAGCGGACGTCCTCCATGTAAAACCATTACGAAGGCCGGTCTTTGGGCGCCTTCTTGAGGTTCCGGATAGATAGCGGTCCGGCGATGCGCCATAGTTCGGCTCCGCCCACTTGATATATTGACCCCTCATGAGAACGGGGTACTAGGCAGAATAATCTCTTCCACAACAAGAAAATGAGCCTCGACGCCCAAGAACAGTTCGCAAAGGGCCACGAAGTCCACGATGTGCAAAATGGAGGCAGGCGTAAGGTGGTGCAATTGGAGGCCGTAGAACTCCAAGAGCCCCCGGAGAAACAGATGGATTGGAAATCCGAGTCCTCTTACTAGATAAGAGAAAAAGCACACCCGCTCTCCTTTAGAGGGATCGGGGACACTCTCCGCTTGCTTTCCTCCCTTGTAGGTGGCAAGTCCGGCTCGAACCGGAACCATAAAGGCCGGGGGAAGAAATCCCTTGGTTTGGAGTATAACTAGCTCGCTATGCGGATCGAGCATCTCTCCCAATTTCCAGTGAGGGCTGGGAGCGCGAGAGGAGGAGCCGCGTCAACTATCCATGATGGAATGGGCTTTGGTCGAGGCGCCCGATGAAAGCTTCATGAAGGGGGATGGTGTGACTCAGATCTAGATCCTCGCCTTTTATAGGCAGCTCATTTGCGCAGCTAGGGGTAAGTGTAAAAATACCACGGCTTTTCGCATTCATTCAAACACGTGGAAGATGGCCATTATTGGGCGAGAAGCCAAGGAGCGCGGCGTTTATCGAAGCGGACACTATTCGACAAGTATATGGAATTTGGAGAAGAACCCGCCTCGCAATGCCGAAGACAATCAACGCGCCGGACTCATCGTCATTGAAGCCTGGTTCGGGGCTCTTGAGGAGTCCCGGATTAGGGGTGTCCGGATAGCGAACTATCACCGTTGGCGGACTCTGGACTATGAAGATACAAGATTGAAGACTTCGTCCCGTGTCCGGATGGGACTTTCCTTGGCGTGGAAGGCAAGCTTGGCGATACGGATATGTAGATCTCCTACCATTGTAACCGACTCTGTGTAACCCTAACCTATCCAGTGTCTACATAAACCGGAGGGTTTTAGTCCGTAGGATGAACAACAATCATACCATAGGCTAGCTTCTAGGGTTTAGCCTCCTTGATCTCGTGGTAGATCTACTCTTGTACTACCCATATCATCATTATTAATCAAGCGGGAGTAGGGTATTACCTCCATCGAGAGGGCCCGAACCTGGGTAAAAACATCGTGTCCCTTGTCTCCTGTTACCATCCGCCTAGACACACAGTTCGGGACCCCCTACCCGAGATTCGCCGGTTTTGACACCGACAGGGGGGAGTCCTACTCCGAGTGGGAGTAGGACTCCTCATGAGGCGCACTAAGGGTGGCCGGCCCCCTCCCCCTCCTCCACTCCTTTATATACGGGGAGGGAGGCACCCCCTAGAGACAAAACAATTGATCCCTTGGATCTCTTAGCCGTGTGCGGTGCCCCCCTCCACCATAATCCACCTCGGTCATATCGTAGCGGTGCTTAGGCGAAGCCCTGCGTCGGTACAACATCATCATCGTCACCACGCCGTCGTGCTAACGGAACTCTCCCTCAAAGCTCGGCTAGATCGGAGTTCGAGGGACGTCATCGAGTTGAACGTGTGCTGAACTCGGAGGTGCCGTGCGTTCGGTACTTGATCGGTCGGATCGTGAAGACGTACGACTACATCAACCGTGTTGTGCTAACGCTTCCGCTTTTGGTCTACGAGGGTACGTGGACACACTCTCCCCTCCCGTTGCTATGCATCACCATGATCTTGCATGTGCGTAGCAAATTTTTTGAAATTACTACGTTCCCCAACAGTGGCATCCGAGCCAGGTTTTATACGTTGATGTTATATGCACGAGTAGAACACAAGTGAGTTGTGGGCGATACAAGTCATACTGCTTACCAAAGATGTCACACTTTGGTTCGGCGGTATTGTTGGATGAAGCGCCCGGACCGACATTACGCCAGACGCTTACGCGAGACTGGTTCTACCGACGTGCTTTGCACACGGTGGCTGGCGGTGTCGGTTTCTCCAACTTTAGTTGAACCGAGTGTAGCTACGCCCGGTCCTTGAGAAGGTTAAAACAACACTAACTTGACGAACTATCGTTGTGGTTTTGATGCGTAGGTAAGAACGGTTCTTGCTCAGCCCGTAGCAGCCACGTAAAACTTGCAAAAACAAAGTAGAGGACGTCTAACTTGTTTTTGCAGGGCATGTTGTGATGTGATATGGTCAAGGCATGATGCTATATTTTATTGTATGAGATGATCACGTTTTGTAACCGAGTTATCGGCAACTGGCAGGAGCCATATGGTTGTCGCTTTATTGTATGCAATGCAATCGCCCTGTAATTGCTTTAGTTTATCGTCAAGCGGTAGCGATAGTCATAGAAGCAATAGTTGGCAAGACGACAACGATGCTACGATGGAGATCAAGGTGTCGCGTCGGTGACGATGGTGATCATGACGGTGCTTCGGAGATGGAGATCACACGCACAAGATGATGATGGCCATATCATATCACTTATATTGATTGCATGTGATGTTTATCTTTTATGCATCTTATCTTGCTTTGATTGACGGTAGCATTATAAGATGATCTCTCACTAAATTTCAAGATAAAAGTGTTCTCCCTGAGTATGCACCGTTGCCAAAGTTCGTCGTGCCCAGACACCACGTGATGATCGGGTGTGATAAGCTCTATGTCCATCTACAACGAGTGCAAGCCAGTTTTGCACACGCAGAATACTCAGGTTAAATTTGACGAGCCTAGCATATGCAGATATGGCCTCGGAACACTGAGACCGAAAGGTTGAGCATGAATCATATAGTAGATATGATCAATATAGTGATGTTCACCATTGAAAACTACTCCATTTCACGTGATGATCGGTTATGGTTTAGTTGATTGGATCACGTGATCACTTAGATGATTAGAGGGATGTCTATCTAAGTGGGAGTTCTTAAGTAATATGATTAATTAAACTTAAATTTATCATGAACTTAGTACCTGATAGTATTTTGCATGTCTATGTTTGTTGTAGATAGATGGCTCGTGTTGTTGTTCCGTTGAATTTTAATGCGTTCCTTGAGAAAGCAAAGTTGAAAGATGATGGTAGCAATTACACAGACTAGGTCCGTAACTTGAGGATTATCCTCATTGCTTCACAGAAGAATTACGTCCTGGAAGCACCGCTAGGTGCCAAACCTGCTGCAGGAGCAACAGCAGATGTTATGAACGTCTGGCAGAGCAAAGCTGATGACTAGTCGATAGTTCAGTGTGCCATGCTTTACGGCTTAGAACCGGGACTTCAACGATGTTTTGAACGTCATGGAGCATATGAGATGTTCCAGGAGTTGAAGTTAATATTTCAAGCAAATGCCCGGATTGAAAGATATGAAGTCTCCAATAAGTTCTACAACTGCAAGATGGAGGAGAATAGTTATGTCAGTGAGCATATACTCAGAATGTCTGGGTATAACAACCACTTGATTCAACTGGGAGTTAATCTTCCGGATGATAGCGTCATTGACAGAATTCTTGATCATCGCCACCAAGCTACAAGAGCTTCGTGATGAACTATAACATGCAAGGGATGGATAAGGCGATTCCCGAGCTCTTCGCAATGCTAAAGGCTGCGGAGGTAGAAATCAAGAAGGAGCATCAAGTGTTGATGGTCAATAAGACCACCAGTTTCAAGAAAAAGGGCAAAGGGAAGAAGAAGGGGAACTTCAAGAAGAATAGCAAACAAGTTGCTGCTCAAGAGAAGAAACCCAAGTCTGGACCTAAGCCTGAGAATGAGTGCTTCTACTGCAAGCACACTGGTCACTGGAAGCGGAGCTGCCCCAAGTATTTGGCGGATAAGAAGGATGGCAAGGTGACAAAGGTATATATGATATACATGTTATTGATGTGTACCTTACCAGAGCTCGCAGTAGCACCTGGGCATTTGATACTGGTTCCGTTGCTAATATTTGCCACTCAAAACAGGGACTACGGACTAAGCGAACACTGGCTAAGGACGAGGTGACGATGCGCGTGGGAAATTGTTTCAAAGTCGATGTGATCGCCTTCGGCACGCTACCTATACATCTACCTTCGGGATTAGTTTTAGACCTAAATAATTGTTATTTGGTGCTAGCGTTGAGCATGAACATTATATCTGGATCTTGTTTGATGTGAGACGGTTATTCATTTAAATCTGAGAATAATGGTTGTTCTATTTATATGAGTAATATCTTTTATGGTCATGCACCCTTGAAGAGTGGTCTATTTTGATGAATCTCGATAGTAGTGATACACATATTCATAATGTTGAAGCCAAAAGATGCAGAGTTGATAATGATAGTGCAACTTATTTGTGGCAATCGCCGTTTGGGTCATATTGGTGTAAAGCGCATGAAGAAACTCCATACTGATGGACTTTTGGAATCACTTGATTATGAATCACTTGGTACTTGCGAACCATGCCTCATGGGCAAGATGACTAAAACGCCGTTCTCCGGAACTATGGAGCGAGCAACTGATTTGTTGGAGATCATACATACTGATGTATGTGGTCCAATGAATGCTGAGGCTCACGGCGGGTATCGTTATTTTCTCACCTTCACAGATGATTTAAGCAGATATGGGTATATCTGCTTAATGAAACATAAGTCTGAAACATTTGAAAAGTTCAAAGAATTTCAGAGTGAAGTTGAAAATCATCGTAACAAGAAAATAAAGTTTCTGCGATCTGATCATGGAGGAGAATATTTGAGTTACGAGTTTGGTCTACATTTGAAACAATGCGGAATAGTTTTGCAACTCACGCCACCCGGAACACCACAGCATAATGGTGTGTCCGAACGTCGTAATCTTACTTTACTAGATATGGTGCGATCTATGATGTGTCTTACTGATTTGCCGCTATTGTTTTGGGGTTATGCTTTAGAGACGGCCGCATTCACGTTAAATAGGGCACCATCAAAATCCGTTGAGACGATGCCCTTATGAACTGTGGTTTGGCAAGAAACCAAAGTTGTCATTTCTTAAAGTTTTGGGTTGCGATGCTTATGTGAAAAAGCTTCAACCTGATAAGCTCGAACCCAAATCGGAGAAATGTGTCTTCATAGGATACCCATAGGAAACTGTTGGGTACACCTTCTATCACAAATCTGAAGGCAAGACATTCGTTGCTAAGAATGGATCCTTTCTAGAGAAGGAGTTTCTCTCGAAAGAAGTGAGTGGGAGGAAAGTAGAACTTGATGAGGTAACGGTACCTTCTCCCTTATTGGAAAATAGTTCATCACAGAAACCGGTTCCTGTGACGTCTACACCAATTAGTGAGGAAGTTAATGATGATGATCATGAAACTTCAGATCAAGTTGTTACTGAACCTCGTAGGTCAACCAGAGTAAGATCCGCACCAGAGTGGTACGGTAATCTTGTTCTGGAGGTTATGTTACTAGACCATGACGAACCTACGAACTATGAAGAAGCGATGGTGAGCCCAGATTCCGCAAAATAACTTGAGGCCATGAAATCTGAGATGGGATCCATGTATGAGAACAAAGTATGGACTTTGGTTGACTTGCCCGATGATCGGCAAGCCATCAAGAATAAATGAATCTTCAAGAAGAAGACTGACGCTGACGGTAATGTTACTATCTATAAAGCTCGACTTGTTGCAAAAGGTTTTCGACAAGTTCAAGGAATTGACTATGGTGAGACCTTCTCACCCGTAGCGATGCTTAAGTCTGTTTGAATCATGTTAGCAATAGCCGCATTTTATGATTATGAAATTTGGCAAATGGATGTCAAAACTGCATTCCTGAATGGATTTCTAGAAGAAGAGTTGTATATGATGCAACCGGAAGGTTTTGTCGATCCAAAGGGAACTAACAAAGTGTGCAAGCTCCAACGATCCATTTATGGACTGGTGCAAGCCTCTCGGAGTTGGAATAAACGTTTTGATAGTTGATCAAAGCATATGGTTTTATACAGACTTTTGGAGAAGCCTGTAGTTACAAGAAAGTGAGTGGGAGCTCTGTAGCATTTCTGATATTATATGTGGATGACATATTGTTGATTGGAAATGATATAGAATTTCTGGATAGCATAAAAGGATATTTGAATAAGATTTTTTCAATGAAGGACCTCGGTGAAGCTGCTTATATATTGGCATCAAGATCTATAGAGATAGATTGAGACGCTTAATTGGACTTTCACAGAGCACATACCTTGACAAAGTTTTGAAAAAGTTCAAAACGGATCAAGCAAATAAAGGGTTCTTGCCTGTGTTACAAGGTGTGAAGTTGAGTAAGACTCAATGCCCGAACACTGCAGAAGATAGAGAGAAAATGAAAGATGTTCCCTATGCTTCAGTCATAGGCTCTATCATGTATGCAATGTTGTGTACCAGACCTGATGTGTGCCTTGCTATTAGTTTAGCAGGGAGGTACCAAAGTAATCTAGGAGTGAATCACTGGACAGCGGTCAAGAACATCCTGAAATACCTGAAAAGGACTAAGGATATGTTTCTCGTTTATGGAGGTGACAAAGAGCTTGTAGTAAATGGTTACGTCGATGCAAGCTTTGACACTGATCCGGGCGATTCTAAATCGCAAACCGGATACGTGTTTTTATTGAACGGTGGAGCTGTCAGTTGGTGCAGTTCTAAACAAAGTGTCGTAGCGGGATCTACATGTGAAGCGGAGTACATAGCTGCTTCGGAAGCAGCAAATGAAGGAGTATGGAAGGATTTCATATCCGATCTAGGTGTCATACCTAGTGCATCGGGTCCAATGAAAATCTTTTGTGACAATACTGGTGCAATTGCTTTGGCAAAGGAATCCAGATTTCACAAGAGAACCAAGCACATCAAGAGACGCTTCAACTCCATCCGGGATCAAGTCCAGGTGGGAGACATAGAGATTTGCAAGATACATACGGATCTGAATGTTGCAGACCCGTTGACTAAGCCTCTTCCACGAGCAAAACATGATCAACACCAAGGCTCCATGGGTGTTAGGATCATTACTATGTAATCTAGATTATTGACTCTAGTGCAAGTGGGAGACTGAAGGAAATATGCCCTAGAGGCAATAATAAAGTTATTATTTATTTCCTTATATCATGATAAATGTTTATTATTCATGCTAGAATTGTATTAACCGGAAACATGATACATGTGTGAATACATAGACAAACAGAGTGTCACTAGTATGCCTCTACTTGACTAGCTCGTTAATCAAAGATGGTTATGTTTCCTAGTCATAGACAAAGAGTTGTCATTTGATTAACGGGATCACATCATTAGGAGAATGATGTGATTGCCTTGACCCATTCCGTTAGCTTAGCACTTGATCGTTTAGTATGTTGCTATTGCTTTTTCATGACTTATACATGTTCCTATGACTATGAGATTATGCAACTCCCGTTTACCGAAGGAACACTTTGTGTGCTACCAAACGTCACAACGTAATTGGGTGATTATAAAGGTGCTCTACATGTGTCTCCGAAGGTACTTGTTGGGTTGGCGTATTTCGAGATTAGGATTTGTCACTCCGATTATCGGAGAGGTATCTCTGGGCCCACTCGATAATGCACATCACTTAAGCCTTGCAAGCATTGCAACTAATGAGTTAGTTGCGGGATGATGTATTACAGAACGAGTAAAGAGACTTGCCGGTAACAAGATTGAACTAGGTATTGAGATACCGATGATCGAATCTCGGGAAAGTAACATACCGATGACAAAGGGAACAACGTGTGTTGTTATGTGGTTTGACCGATAAAGATCTTTGTAGAATATGTGGGAGCCAATATGAGCATCCAGGTTCCGCTATTGGTTATTGACTGGAGACGTGTCTCGGTCATGTCTACATAGTTCTCGAACCCGTAGGGTCCGCGCGCTTAAAGTTTGATGACAGTTATATTATGAGTTTATGTGTTTTGATGTACCGAAGGTAGTTCAGAGTCCCGGATGTGATCACGGACATGACGAGGAGTCTCGAAATGGTCGAGACATGAAGATTGATATATTGGACGACTATATTCGGACACTGAAATGGTTCCGGGGGTTATCAGATATATACCGAAGTACCGGGGGGTTACCGGAACCCTCCCGGAGGTTATTGGGCCTCATGGGCCCAAGTGGTGGAAGAGGAGAGGCAACTAAGGGGCAGCCCCCCCCCCCCCAAGTCTGAATTGGACAAGGAGGGGGGAGGCGCCCCCCCCCCCCTTTCCTTTCCCCCTCTCTCTCCTTCCCTCTCCTCTCCTACTCCAACATGGAAGGGGGGGAGTCCTACTCCCGGTGGGAGTAGGACTCCTCATGGGGCGCACCAAGGGTGGCCGTCCCCCTCCCCCTCCTCCACTCCTTTATATACCGGGAGGGAGGCACCCCTGGGAGACACAACAATTGATCCCTTGGATCTCTTAGCCGCAGCGGTGCCCCCTCCACCATAATCCACCTCGGTCATATCGTAGCGATGCTTAGGCGAAGCCCTACGTCGATAGAACATCATCATCGTCACCACGCCGTCGTGCTGACGGAACTCTCCCTCAAAGCTCGGCTAGATCGGAGTTCGAGGGACGTCATCGAGTTGAACGTGTGCTAAACTCGGAGGTGTCGTGCGTTCGGTACTTGACCGGCCGGATCATGAAGACGTACGACTACATCAACCGCATTGTGCTAACGCTTCCGCTTTCAGTCTACGAGGGTACGTGGACACACTCTCCCCTCTCGTTGCTATGCATCACCATGATCTTGCGTGTGCGTAGGAAGTTTTTTGAAATTACTATGTTCCCCAACAGGAGACCTCCCTGGCGGCGCAGCGCTGCTCGAGGAGTGCCGCGGCGAGGCACACGCTGTTGCGCCGGCGCAGGGTTGAGGCGTCTCATTGATCAGCTGCCGGAGCGCAACAAACAACTCCGCCAGCACAAGTTTCTTCCACGCCTCTGTGACCGACTTCTGCGTCTCGAGGTCCGTCTTCTTGACATTGCCATTGGCGACGACGACGGTGAGCTTGGAGGGGAGCGCGTCGAGCTGGGCCAGTGGGCGGGGGTGCAACATGTCGGAGATCTCGAACTCGTCGTGTCGGCTATGGTCCTTGAGCGAGAAGGCCACCAGCGGCACACCTCGTCCTTGGACCCCACACGTAAGTGAGAGAGCGTGCGCCTCAGACCGCGTCGTTAACGGACGTCTCCGAACCGCTGTCGCCTGTTTCCGCACGTGGGCGATTTGCCACGTCAAAACGCGATCAAAATTTTGCTCGGTGTTTTTTTCCACTGTCAATATTTCGGTCCGGTGCAAAGTGTCACGATTGTCTATTTTGAAAAATAGTTCCTTCTGTGTCAAGATAAATGATATATTAGGTCCCTATTTTGTGGGTGGGAAAGGATTGAAACAATGTGATCCTAGCTCCCCCATTCTCTTCAACCTTGTGGTAGATGTCTTTTCGCGCATGCTGATGAAGGTTGTGAACAACAACATTATCTCAGGGATTGTTCCCCACATTATTCCACGTGGACTCATTTGTCTACAGTATGTCGACGACACAATACTATTTCTGAATCCTAATCCCGAATATGTAAAGAGCTTAAAATGGCTGCTCGCATGTTTTGAAAACCTATCTGGGTTGAAAATTAACTATGATAAATGTGAAGCAGTGCCAGTTAATATGAATGAGGAGGAGGCTAAGCTACTGTCTCAAATTTTTTGCTGCAAGTTGGGGGAGTTCCCCCTTAAGTACCTGGGAGTAACTCTCCATTATCTTAAACTGAGGAGGGAGGATATCCAATATATTATTGACAAAATCATGAAAAGGATTAGTGGATGGAAAGGGAGATTGCTCAGTTATGAGGCAAAATTAATTCTACTTAAAGCGTGCATTGCTAGTATTCATATGTATTTAATGTCTGTGATTAAATTCCCTAAATGGGCCATCAAAGCCATCACTTCTCAGATGGCACATTTCTTCTGGGGGGATTCGGGTGAGGAACATAAATACCATAATGCTAACTGGGGCCTGATTTCTCAGAAGAAAGATTTTGGTGGTTTGGGGATTCCCAATTTAAGAGAATTTAATATGGCTTTATTAGCCTCTTGGGCTAAAAGATACTTTATGAGTCAGGATAAAGATTGGGTGAGACTGATTGATCATAAATATAAACCTAATAAACCTAACTTGTTGTGGGCTAAGCAGGGTGTAGGCTCCCCTTTTGGAAAGGAGTGACCTGGGCTCTGGAAGCCATTAGACCTTTCTTTAGATGGAATTTGGGAAAAGGAGACAAGATTAGTTTCTGGGATGATACTTGGGTGGGCGACTCTTCCTGAAAACTCAATTCTGGGAGGTGTATGAGATCTGCCAGCAACAACAGTGTGTGGTTGCTGAGGTGTGGGATGGTATCACACTCAAACTCACCTTTAATAGGTGTGTTCGTGAGAGCTTTATGGACAGATGAGATAATCTCATTCAAGTCATCTCTACTAAGAACTTATCCACTGAGGAGGACCAACCTATCTGGTTATTAGAGCCGTCTGGGATTTACTCAGTCAGATCCTGCTATAACATGATCAACTGGGGGGGTGTAAGTACCCCAATCTGGAAAAGTTTCTGGAAAATTGTGGTGCCTAACAGATATTTGGTCTTCGTGTGGTAAGCTTTCAATAATAAAATCCTCACTAGAGATAACCTGAACAAGAGGAGGGAAGTAGAAGATTTAAGTTGCTTATTTTGTAACGAAAATGAATCTGTTCACCACTTGTTCTTTGAATGCGTGGTAGCCAAACAAATTTGGATGGATGTTGTTGATACTTTTGGTTTCATTTTCCCTAAGAATATGCTTGAATTATCTTCCTTCTGGAACATGAATAATAAGAAAACTGTTGTAAATATTGCCAGTGTTGCCACCATTTGGGGCATTTGGACCATATGTAATGATATGTGTTTTCAGGGCGTGCCATGGACAAGCACTCGGGCAATCTTGGGGAGGATCAGTTCTTATATGCATCAATGGAATATCCTGTGCGATGGCGATCAATCAACGCTGCTTCGTCGCTGCCTCCAACATCTGGACCATCGAAGAGGCGAGCTGCTAAGGATCACCTGGGATGGAAACTGAGGGCCTGCTCAAAGAAGACTCGGGGCGACAGTGTGCTGAAAAGCCACTCAGGATGATTTCTCGTGCGGGAGATGGGTTCGCTATCTGTAATGCCTGTTCGTTGAACTATGATGGTGCCCTGCGTGGCGATGATCTTCCCATGCTAGCTGGTTTAGGTGTGGTTGAACCTTGAGCGCTTTTGCGAGCCAGACTTTTTTCTGGTTTGCCATCTTTGTTAAACCCATGCGCTGTAAACGGTCGTTGTGACTTGCTTTGCCCAGTTTTTAATAAAAGTGGGGTGGGGGAACCCCCTTTTCTTCAAAAAAAAGTGTCACGATTTTTAAAGTGGTCATTTTTCAAGAGCTATGACGCAAATGTGGTGGTTTTGTGCATTTTACTCGTGTATGAATGAAATCTCTTTTCTTTCATTTATTTACAAAAAAGATAGGCGCGATGCTGGATTGGTCTTTTATAACTTGTGCTACTAAACTACTTCCTTCGTCCCATAATATAAGAGCATTTTTAACACTACGCTAATGTAAAAAAACGTTTTTTTATATTATGAAACGGAGGGAGTAGATAATTTGCTTGGATGGCACGAGGCGAAACCAAAAATCCATTGGTGTCCACTGGCTATCTAGGCCAAGATTCACTCTCAGGAAATCACGCTGGACTACTTATTTCCGATCACTTGTCTTGATTTTGCGCAAGGTGAGGAGAGCAATTGCTCTGCCCTGCAAGCTCCCAAGCAAAACAGCAGCTGCACAATGCTTGCTTCAATGAACAAACACGTGCAACAATCTTGTAAACGCAGGCTTACAATCCACATCTACTGGGGCATGTATGCTGCTCGCTCCAGTTTAGACAAAAAGTGGAGCTGAATACTATGACCACCGAGCATTGTGTAATCCTAAAACTTGTACTGAATCTTCTTATAGAAAAAAAAACCCACCCAAACAGCGAGTACTATAAGGCAGAAAACTCAATCAAGGTGAAAATACATGGAAGCGCAAACAGTCGATACAAACTTCTGAAGTCGTTCTAAGGCGTAGACTGGCGCCAAGCATCAATGACAAATGCAAATGCAATTCTGATGTTTAGTTTTTCACCTCATTACAATGAGCCACGCAAATGAAAATGCAAATGCATATGAAATGGCCTTGAAGACATAGGAGCTGATCGCTAACTAATAAAGTTTTTTTTTTGAGGGAAAACTTGTTGGCATTTTATTCCAAGGATGAAAGAGTTACATCATTGAGTATATGTGGTAATAAGAAATCTGGAGGTTCATCATCCCATAAGTAAGACAATTGGGAATCATAAGCATGTCTAGCTAGTAGGTGTGCCAACCTATTTGCTTCCCTGGGGCAATGTTGAAATTTTAGCAGTGATATTCCATGTGCTAAATCAAAACAATCCGCCAAGATCGCTGAGTATGGAGCTCGGATGTCAGTGTCTCCTTTGCATGCTTGAACAATCTCAAGGCAATCTAAAGTTAAAACAGCAGAAATAGCCAGTGCTTGTGCAAGACTAGCCAAAACCCTTCAGCAACATCACTGGCTAGTACCATAGACTAAACTCGGGTACAACCAGAGGCTAGCCAGATGACTGTAGTCCGACGGGAATGAAAGACCATAGTAAAGGTTGTGAACAGTTTCTTTTCGCACTCGCTGGCCAACCTCAACAGCAGTCCAAGTTTCATCAGGATCATCGAATAGCTTGGCAACATAAACGTAGTTACTTTTCCCTCCCCATCTTTCAGGGCTCATGCAAGAAAATGTAGGATTCCTCCTATCAAGGCTAACAAACAGAGCTTGATTTTCCAGCTTCTCCTTCTTCACCCACTTGGCTGGATCGACAGAAAAGTCAAGGTGAAAGACCTCAAAGAAGCGATAACACGAGTCATCATTCAACTCGTCAGACCCTATGCGGAGGTCAAGCATGAGAAGTATGTCACCAGAGACCACCAACCGTGGGCTAATAAAAAAGGATTCAGGGTCCCGCGCGATTTTTATTTTTTGCATGCTGAATTCAGGTGACAAGTGTATAGCGTGGAGCCTCACAAGAACATCCATGACAAAGATGACACCTTTGAAGAACACTATCTGATGGATGCGTTCCCTTTTAAGGGCAAGAGGGTGTTCTGACCAGGAGTTTGTTCCAACCTGCCACTCAAACATGGAGGTTTCTGTGCACAGGAGGAGGCGTGAGTTGGGTGAACTAAGTGGACCTGTAAGAATGCCTATGCCACCAAAGTACCCAAGGTGGTTGTTGGATGGAAGTTTGGGGGGCTTCACCTTGGCACCATTGTGCACATCGACAAGGAGGCAGTGCTCCTCATAGGAGAAGATAAGATATCCATATGAGCAGCCCAAATAGTCCATCTGATTTGGAGTGTTTTGGGGCACAGAACAGCAAAGGGATATGTTTTTCTGGGTATGATCACTCAGCTTCCATTTGCAGTCAGATAAAAGGACGGGCTTAATACCATGGCTATGCGGACGAGCATAAAGATTTGGTTTTAGGTGCAAAGGCAGAAAGTCGGAGGTATAAATGGAGGGGAAGGAAGAAAATGCAACACGCCAAGAGCGGCAAGTGCCTATAAAAGCAAGGAAGTCGTGGAAAGAATTAAAAAGAGCAATGATCTCATGAAGCAGGGTGTCCGGGAGATCTGCACAAACATGAGGTCCTGACGACAGCAAGGAGGTAGAGCTTGAGGTGCCTACAACAGCAACTTCTCTGTCCAAGAGAAAATCCAAGAGTAATGGATCAGAATAAATAAGCGAAACATATTAGAGAGTAGAGACATACAAGTAATAAACTGTCAGTAGGCTTCAACTGAACAGTAAGGCAAACAGAGAGTGTCTATTTAAGCATGCTAAATTTCCACCAGAACAACATATGCCGGAACCACCTACAGCTTGATACTTTTTTTCCACAATGGCAATAACTAGAATATATTTCAGTGTGCCAACCATATGTAAAATTGTTTATTTCAAATCATGGATGAGTTTTTTTTTATAGAGTATCCTCAAACAGGCAGTAGTATCAGAGAGCGAATTTTTGGAGGCCGAGCACCTCGGGTTGGGTTATCTCGGCCGTTCGGTCTGGCCTCGTGATCTGTTCCTGTCGGCAGCCTACCCCCCACGTTCGAGCAGCAGGTTTAGGTGCTAGCGCCCCTAGGCGTACACCGGTGGCGTAGTACCATCACTACTCACAACAGTAATACTCACGAGAGGCGCTTTTCCTCGATTTTACGTTGGACCCAACCTACCCGCCCAATAAACCAAGTCACATCAAGAGATGAATATAACATTTTCCATTACATAAAAAGGGCGATAAAGCCTGTTGCATGTTTACGTGGACAGTTTCGATTTTTTTGGTGAACTAGTAGTGGTAAATGCTGTTACCGTAAAAATATTAATCAAATCCCTTGTCGATAAACGTAGTTCAAGGCAGGATTTAAAAGTCACCTGGAATTGACTTGTTCCATGTTAGACCATACGCACTGCATCAGAGTATTGTTAAACTACACGCTTTACGGACTGCATTACACCAATTCAGAAATTACCACTACTAGTTCACCAAAATACCCTACATATTACTGCCAGTTCATCTATGACCATTATCACTAGTAATTCACCAAAACACCCGACGAACACCTACTAAATCATCAAAAGACTCTTGAAATTTCACTACTGATTCGCTAAAGCGGCAGTGCTGATCGATTGATGTGTGGCCAGTGTTGTTCACCCCCCTTATTACCTCAATAAACAGATCCTGATCAAGGAGGGTGGCAAGCAAGGTTAGGGTCTAAGGTGAGGGCACTGACCTGGAGCTGAGAGTGGCGGGTTCCGGCGGTGAGGGTTCGGCGGCCGGTGGCAGAGTGCGCGCTCTTCTACGCCGGCGGGAGCGGGTGCCGGCCATCTGCGCGCCACGCCCCTCCACGACGTCGTCGGCGAGGAGAAGGAGGCGGCGGAGCTCGTCGATGCGGCAAAGAGAAACTCGCGTCACCTATACGAGAAGGCCTTTGAGAGGGTTGGCCTTGTAGGCACGGGACGGGGCTTGCCTACTCCGACTCCCATCCGTGCTCCGCTTCCGTTGCTTTGGCATCATACGGCGTCAGCAATTTTCCTCACCCCACGGTCGTTTTCATTGCCAAAAAAAATTAGGACGCCGATAACGCCCACACGTATGGGCGTTAAAGAGTCTGGCCACACACCGTGTGTGGTGTGAGCAGGAGGCAGCCCACACAGGTTGTATGTGGCGGACATTAAAATTGCCCACACGTGTGGGCGCGGCTACTTCGTGCCACACGCCCAACAAGTACTATTTATCTCTATCCCGCGCGTGTGGCACGAAGCAAAAATGTCCACACGTCCTAGCGTAACTACGTTAGGTATCCGCGGGATGACGATTTAGTTGCTATCTTGGTTGGCAGATGTAGTTATCCGGGATGGCAAGTGTTGTTGTAAAAGCATGGCAACTCTATCTGTTTTGATTAACTATAGTTGCCATGTCTAATTTATGATAGTTGTCGCGTGTAATCAAAACCGTAGTTGCCGTGTGTGATTAACTACTTGCCACACATGGTCAAACAGTAATTGACATATGTGTTTACCTAGTTGCCATGTGTGGTCCAACCATAGTTGCCATGTATAGTTAATCACAGTTGCGATATGTGTTTATCTGGTTGCCACGTACGTGCAACTGCAGTTGCCGTCTAGCAAAGAATCACAGTTGCCATGTTTGTTTACCTAGTTGCCACGTTCGCGTAACTGCAGTTGCCATCCACCACGTAGGAATGTCGTGTGGACGAAAATTTGTTCACCCACACACGCATGGACTAGGTGGTGGCTGTGTGGGCAGAAACTAGTTCACCCACACAGCGCAGCTGGCAACAGCGTGATGCGGGGCGTGTGGGCAAACTCTCCAACACCCACACACCAGCCCTGTCCTATGTGGCATACCAAATCTCCTTTTGGTGTCAAGATTCGTGCAAAAGACAATCAACGACTATCCAGATGTGTGGGCGAGTTGGAGAACACCCACACGTGTGGGCGTTAGTGTTTCCGAAAAATTAACAAATACTTCATCTAATACTATCCATTCCTTCCTTAATACATGCACATCAATCTAATACGCATCTTCTCTTGATGTTGGCGTCAATGGCGGGCAGCTAATTCCTACCGCGAGCGCAACCCCAGCTTACCTCCGGCATGACGAGGTCAGGCAGACCATTCCCACAGGCTAGCTGGGCATCGCCGGTCAGCGAGTCGTCCACCATGATAGCACTCATGGGCTCCGACAACGACGGGATGCGTGGACGTGAAGGAGTTGGAGGAGTTAATCTATCTCGTTATTCAGGTATGACGACGAGTCATCGCCCTCCCTCTCTAGCCCTCCGCTCTCGAGCTCTCCTCTCGCCGGCGAACCATAACGAGTAAATAGGCAGTTTTTCAATTAAATTAATTTATGAATAAATCATGAACATGACATGGACAGCATTGATAACACATTGACTACGATCTAACAGAGCATGTACTACGCACATAGTAGAAACATCTATGCATATTGCTACTACTGCTACAACAGAAAGAAACACGTGAGGGATAAACGATGTATACCCTCCAATCGGCCACGCGGCGGCGGTGGCAGCAGCCGCAGCATCCTCAGCGGCCTTCTTGTCGGCTTCGGCCTTCTCAGCGGCGGCACGGTCGGTGTCGATCGACATGGTGATGACGTAGGTGATGCAGACGTAGATGAACAGAAGCGAGCAGTCGCGTAGTCGCTACCCAAAAACCTAATCACCTCTCTCCCGTACAGGATCCGGAGAGGCGGGGTTTCGGAGGCCTGCTCTCCCGTCAACCGTGTACGCGGTGAACGGGACGGAGTCGTCGGCGGCAGCAGCAGCAGAGGAACAACGTGGGCGTGGAGTCGGAGATGGAGATGCATTCTGTTTTCGCGGCGGCTAGGGTTGGCAGCGCCCCACATATATATGTGCGGCCGCGCGTGGAGAGACGTGGGCTGAACCCACGTCCAAGTCGGTAGCCCATGATCCGACGTCTCAGATCGTGGCCCTACCTGTCAAAGACTCTCCGTTCCTGACCGGCAAAAAGAAGCGCATAGGAGTGAGCTCGGCTCGGCTCAATCTCAACCCATGGCGCAAGAAGGGCGAAGCGGAGGAGGAGGAGTGCGCGAGGGCTTGTTTTCTTCTCAAGCTCCAATAGCATGAGGGAGAGAATCCCTTATAAACCACTCCAACTCTCCTTCCACTTCCGGGGTGGGACTAAACTTCCCACCACCTTGTCATGCCACCTACATGGGCCCTTAGAGATTAAATCTGAAATTGTCATATGGGCTCTAGTCCCATCTCATATTTCAACAATCCCCCACCAGATCTCAGGGGCCCACTTGTCCTTTGTTCCAAACACTGTTTTGATATGCCACCATCTCAGTGGAGACCGATTAAGGTTGTGCTCCACCTAGACCAAGTAGTTACACTCCTTCACAACTGAACAATGGACTATGCCTTGAATTGTCAGTTTGGCATCAAGAAGTTTCACCACAAGTCTCATTGATACGAGGCTGCCGAAGGTCGACCCCTTGGGTGGAGCATATTAGTCACACTCCTGGCCTGTTCATGAGCTTGCTGGAGATCACCCCAATCTCATAGACTGTGACCAGCAGTCGGGCTCATATAGGTGTGTTCCTCCAAAGATCGCTCTGTAGGATAGCATCTTGCTTATACGTATAAGCCTTGGAACACATTAAGACAGTAGTCATCCTTCCATACAGTTTCGAGAGTATTGCATCTCCAACGGAGTGGGTTAGTAAAGTTACTCTCCTCAATTCACCCCTGGCTTGTTTTCCCAGGTCCTACTTCACGGGATCTCCGATCACATAGGTTGGGTTACTACCATGGCAACTCATATGGGTCTCATACCCATCTCCCTTGATGCGCTATCTATCACAACACGTGATAGCCTTTTAGTGAAGGGATCTGCCAGATTCTTAGCCGTTTGGATATAATCCAACGCTATCACTCCGGGGTTTCTCAATTTTCTGACAGCTTTCAATCTCATTCTTATGTGTTTGTTGGACTTCATGTTGTCCTTTGAACTCTTCACCTTGACAATAATTGTCTGATTGTCGCAGTTCATAAGGATGGCCGGAACCGGCTTCTCAACCACTGGCAAGTCCATCAACAGATCTCGAAGCCATTCTGCTTCGCCACCCGATGTGTCTAATGCTGTTAATTCTGCTTCCATTGTCGATCTTGTTAAGATCGTTTGCTTGCAAGACTTCCAGGAAACAACACCACCTCCAAGAGTAAACACATACCCAGTTGTGGCCTTCATCTCATCAGCATTAGAGATCCAATTCGCATCACTATACCCTTCAAGTACCGACGGGTATCCGGTACAGTGAAGTCCATAGTTCATAGTACCTTTCAGATAGTGCATAACTCTCTCAAGAGCACGCCAATGTACATTGCCCAGTTTGGAAACAAATCGGCTCAGTTTGCTAATAGCAAATGCGATGTCAGGCCTCGTTAAGCCGCTAGAATCGGAGTGAACCAACAATCTAAGAGTATCTCAATTGATCTATAGCTATGCCTTTAGACTTTCGAATCAGCACACTAGAATCATATGGTGTTTGAGATGGTTTGCAGTCCGAATATCCAAAGCGACTCAACATCTTCTCAACATAATGGGATTGCAGAAGTGTAATCCCACCCTCATCATCTCTCAATAGCTTGATGTTCAAGATAACATCAGCCACTCCAAGGTCCTTCATCTCAAAGTTCTGAGATAGGAAAGACTTAACCTCCTCGATCAACTTGAGATTAGTCCCAAATATCAGTATGCCATCAACATACAAACACAGTATAACTCCTTCGCCCCCACCATAGCGATAGTATACACATTTGTCGGCCTCATTAACAACAAAGCCAACAGATGTCAATGTTTCATTAAATTTTCCATGCCATTGCTTAGGCGCTTGTCTCAGGCCATACAAAGATTTCACCAACTTACACACCTTTCCTTCCTGACCATCCATCACAAATCCATCAGGCTGTTGCATATAGATTTCCTCCTTTAGCTCTCCGTTCAGGAAAGCCGTCTTAACATCCATCTGATGAATGAGAAGACCATGCGAGGCCGCCAACGAGAGTAATACTCGAATGGTTGTCAGTCTGGCCACAGGTGAATAAGTGTCGAAGAAATCTTCTTCTTCTTTCTGGGCGTAGCCCTTGGCCACAAGCCTAGCCTTGTACTTCTATCGTACCATCAGGCCTAAGCTTCTTCTTGAGCACCCACTTGCATCCCAATGGTTTGCAACCATAAGGACGTTCGGTAAGCTCCCAAGTCCCGTTAGCCATGATGGAATTCATCTCGCTACGGACCGCATCCTTCCAGTAGTCAGCTTCTGGAGATGCATACGCTTCTGAAATAGAAGTGGGATTATCCTCCACGAGGTATATGAAGAAATCATCACCAAAGGTCTTTACAGTCCTTTGCCTCTTGCCCCTACCAAGGGTTTCCTCATTATCCTCCTCAGGATTTTCATCATGTGTTTGATTATAATATTCCATCGGAATGGCAGGTTCAGGAGTCTCCTCAGATTCCTGTCTAGAAGTGCTTTGTACATCTCTGGGGAAAATGTCCTCAAAGAATGTAGCATCTTTAGACTCCATAATTGTACCGACCTTCATGTCAGGTACCTCAGATTTCACTACTAGAAATCTATAGCCAACACTATTCATAGCGTAGCCCAAATTAACACGATCCCACAGTCTTTGGCCCAAGCTTACGCTTTTTGGGGATCGGCACATTAACTTTCGCCAAGCAGCCCCAAGTACGTAAGTACGAGAGTGTTGTCCTTATCTTGGTCCACTTCTCGTAAGGAGTGATCTCGTTATCCTTTGTCGGAACTTTATTCAGGACATGACATGATGTCATTATAGCCTCCCCCCACCATGCCTTGGATAAACCCGGCGTATTTAACATGGCGTTAACCAAATCAGTTAGAGTATGGTTTTTCAGCTCGGCAACCCCGTTTAACTGGGGTGAGTAGGGAGGCGCCCTCTCGTGAATAATACCGTGTTCCACACAAAAGGCATCAAACTCTTTCGAGAAGTACTCTCCACCACGATCTGACCGGACTCGTTTAATTTTCTTTTCAAGTTGATTCTCAACTCCTGCCTTATAGATTTTGAAGTAGTGTAGAGCCTCATCTTTAGTATTTAACAGATACACATAGCAATATCTAGTGGAATCATCTATCAAAGTCATGAAATATTTTTTCCACCTTTAGTCAACACACCATTCATCTCACAAAGATCGAATGTATGAGTTCCAGTGGCGTAAGTGTCTCTCCTCTGCTGCCTTGTGAGGCTTGCGAGGTTGCTTAGATTGCACACACGAATGGCACTTAGAACCTTTGGCTAAAGTGAAACTCGGGATTAAATTAGATTTTGCTAGCCGCGTCATAACGCCGAAACTAATGTGACAAAGACGTGAATGCCAGACTTCAGATTCATTAAAACTCAAATGAATATTGTTCACGACTTTATTACATAGATCTGCAAGAGAAAGGCGGAACATGCCTCCGCATTCATAACCCTTTCCAACAAATTGTCCATATTTCGTAACAACTAATTTATTAGACTCGAATACCAACTTAAACCCTTCTCTACATAGAAGGGAGCCACTAACTAGGTTCTTCTTGATGGCGGGGACATCTTTGACGTTCTTCAGCTGCACGATCCTTACGAAGTAAACCTCGGATCGACCGTGCCAACACCAAGAACAGAAGCACTCGCGCCATTCCCCATCAAGACGGGACCCGTGACTGTGGCCTGGTAAGAATAAAACAATGAAATGTCGGCACACACATGAACACTGCACTGTGTCGACTCCACCAATCGGTGGACGGCCAAACTGAAAATACAACAAATAAATTACTGCACTCCAGATGCACCACTCTCATTGTTGCTCACAATCATATTGGCAGACTTGGAGTCCTGCCCTGGCTTCTTGTACTTGTTTGGGCACTTGTTGGCCCAATGTTCAACCGAACCACAAGTAAAGCAGCCCTCATCCTTCTTGTTCTTCTTGAAGGTCTTCTTACCCTTCTTCTTAAAGTAGGCACTCTGTTGGACACTGTTCTTTCCCTTGGCCTTGTGGGAATGGAGTTCTTCTGATGCACCATATTGGCCACAGAAGTTCCTTCGACCCCTTCTCCGTGCGAGTCCTTTGCCCTTGAATTCTGCTCAACACTCAGATGGCCAATGACATCCTCCACAGAGAATTCACGCCTCTGATGTTTCAGAGTGGTGGCAAAGTTCCTCCAGGAATTGGGGAGCTTAGCGAATATGCAGCCGGCGACAAACTTGCCCGGTAACTCGCACTTAAGAAGCTCAAGCTCCATAACAATGCATATTATCTCATGAGACTGCTCCAACACAGGACGGTTTTCAACCATCTTGTAATCATGGAACTGCACTATAATATACATCTCGCTCCCTGCATCGGCCGCCCCAAACTTAGATTCGAGTGCCTCCCACAAGTCTTTGGCAGACCGCACATGCAAATATGCGTCAACCAGCTTATCTCCAATCATGCTCAGAACTGCCCCGAGGAACACGACAGTGGCCTCCTTGAACGCCTTCTCCTATTCAGGAGCGATCGTTCCTGTGGGAGTCACACCAGCGACCCAGAACACGTTCATGGCCGTGAGCCATAAGGTGGTTTTAGTCTGCCAACGCTTAAAGTATGTCCCCGTAAACGGGGACGGTTTCAGTGCAGTAGCAAAACCAGAATTCGAAAAACTCCTACACATATTATGTTTTTGAATTGATGAGCAAATAGGCAGTTTTTCAATTAAATTAATCCATGAATAAATCATGAGCATGACATGGACAACATTGATAACACACTGACTACGATCTAACAGAGCATGTACTACGCACATAGTAGAAACATCTACGCATATTGCTAGTACTGCTACAACAGAAAGAAACACAGGAGGGATAAACGATGTATACCCTCCAATCGGCCACGCAGCAGCGGTGGCGGTGGCAGCAGCCGTAGCATTGCTACGTCTTGAGCTTGGGTTGGTTTTCCCCGAAGAGGAGAGGATGATGCAGCAGAGTAGCGTAAGTATTTCCCTCAGTTTTTGAGAACCAAGGTATCAATCCAGTAGGAGGCCACGCACAAGTCCCTCGTACCTGCACAAAGCAAATAACTCCTCGCAACCAACGCGATAAGGGGTTGTCAATCCCTTCACGGTCACTTACGAGAGTGAGATCTGAGAGAGATGATAAATAATATTTTTGGTATTTTTGGTATAAAGATGCAAAGTAAAATAAAAGGCAAGGTAAAAAAGCAAAGCAATAATAAAGCGTAGGAAGATTAATATGATGAGAATAGACCCGGGGGCCATAGATTTCACTAGTGGCTTCTCTCAAGAGCATAAGTAGTTTACGGTGGGTGAACGAATTACTATTGAGCAATTGATGAATTGAGCATAGTTATGAGAGTATCTAGGTATGATCATGTATATAGGCATCACGTCCGAGACAAGTAGACCGACTCACCTGCATCTACTACTACTACTCCACTCATCAACCGCTATCCAAAGATGCATCTAGAGTATTAAGTTAATGAAAGCGAGTAACGCCTTAAGCAAGATGACATGATGTAGAGGGATAAATTCATGCAATATGATAAAAAAACATCTCGTTATCCTCGATGGCAACAATACAATACGTGCCTTGCTGCCCCTACTGTCACTGGGAAAGGACATCGCAAGATTGAACCCAAAGGTAAGCACTTCTCCCATTGCAAGAACTACCAATCTAGTTGGACAAACCAAATGGATAATTCGAAGAGACTTGCAAAGATAACCAATCATACATAAAAGAATTCAGAGAAGATTCAAATATTGCTCATAGATAATCTTGATCATAAACCCACAATTCATCGGTCTCAACAAACACACCACAAAAAGAAGATTACATCGAATAGATCTCCACGAGAGAGGGGAGAACATTGTATTGAGATCCAAAAGAGAGAAGAAGCCATCTAGCTACTAACTATGGACCTGAAGGTGCAAGTAAACTACTCACACTTCATCGAGAGGCTATGATGATGATGTAGAAGCCCTCCGTGGTGGATTCCCCTTCGGTGAACTCGAACAGGCCCCAAGATGGGATCTCGTGGATACAGAAAGTTGCGGCGGTGGAATTAGGTTTTTGGCTCCGTATCTGATCTGTTGGGGGTACGTAGGTATATATAGGAGGATCTCGTGGCCGCCTCCCTCCTTTCTTGACCGAGGGTCCAAGTCTCCTGGATCATATCTGATGAGAAAATCACGTCCCCAAAGGTTTCATTCCATTTGGACTCCATTTGATATTCCGTTTCTTCGAAACACTGAAATAGGCAAAAAACAGCAAATCTGGGTTGGGCCTCCGGTTAATAGGTTAGTCCCAAAAGTAATATAAAAGTGGAAAATAAAGCCCAATATGGTCCAAAACAGTAGATAATATAGCATGGAGCAATCAAAAATTATAGATACGTTGGAGACGTATCAGGCATCCCCAAGCTTAATTCCTGCTCATCCTCGAGTAGGTAAATGATAAAAGGATAATTTTTGATGCGGAGTGCTACTTGGCATAATTTCAATGTAACTCTTCTTAATTGTGGTATGAATATTCAGATCCGAAAGATTCAAGACAAAATTTCATATTGACATAAAAACAATAATACTTTAAGCATACTAACTAAGCAATTATGTCTTCTCAAAATAACATGGGCAAAGAAAGTTCATCCCTACAAAATCATATGGTTTAGTCATGCTCCATTTTCATCACACAAGAATGCTCTCATCATGCACAACCCGATGACAAGCCAAGCAATTGTTTCATACTTTAGTAATCTCAAACTTATAAACCTTCACGCAATACATGAGCGCGATCCATGGACATAGCACTATGGGTGGAATAGAATATGATGATGGGGGTTATGTGGAGAAGACAAAAAAGCAAAGTCTCACATCAACGAGGCTAATAAATGGGCTATGGAGATGCCCATCGATTGATGTTAATGCAAGGAGTAGGGATTGCCATGCAACGAATGCACTAGAGCTATAAATGTATGAAAGCTCAACAAAATGCAACTAAGTGGGTGTGCATCCAACTTGCTTGCTCATGAAGACCTAGGGCACTTGAGGAGGCCCATTGTTGGAATATACAAGCCAAGTTCTATAATGAAAAATTCCCACTAGTATATGAAAATGACAAAATGAGAGACTCTATCATGAAGATTATGGTGCAACTTTGAAGCCCAAGTGTGGTAAAAGGATAGTAACATTGTCCCTTGATACGTCTCCAACGTATCTATAATTTTTGATTGCTCCATGCTACATTATCTACTGTTTTGGACTATATTGGGCTTTTTCCACTTTTATATTACTTTTGGAACTAACCTATTAACCGGAGGCCCAGCCCAGAATTGTTGTTTTTTTGCCTATTTCAGTGTTTCGAAGAAACGGAATATCAAACGGAGTCCAAACGGAATGAAACCTTCGGGAACGTGATCTTCTCACCGAACGTGATCCAGCAGACTTGGACCCTACTCCAAGAAGTGCCAGAGGCGGTCACGAGGGTGGAGTGCGCCCCCCCCCCTTGGGCGGCCCCCTACCTCATGGGCCCCCTGACGCTCCACCGACGTACTCCTTCCTCCTATATACCTCACGCACCCAACAGATCGGGAGGAGCCAAAACCTAATTCCACCGCCGTGCCTTCCTCAGATCCACGAGCTCCCATCTTGGGGCCTGTTTGAGCTCCGCCAGAGGGCATCCACCACGGCGGGCTTCTACATCAACACCATAGCCTCTCCGATGAAGTGTGAGTAGTTTACTTCAGACGCTCGGGTCCATAGCTAGTAGCTAGATGGCTTCTTCTCTCTTTTTGGATCTCAATACAATGTTCTCCCCCTCTCTCGTGGAGATCTATTCGATGTAATCTTCTTTTTGCGGTGTGTTTGTTGAGACTAATGAATTGTGGGTTTATGATCCAGCTTATCTATGGAAAATATTTGATTCTTCTCTGAATTCTTTTATGAATGATTGAGTTATCTTTGCAAGTCTCTTTGAATTATCCGTTTGGTTTGGCCAACTAGATTGGTAGTTCTTGCAATGGGAGAAGTGCTTAGCTTTGGGTTCAATCTTGCGGTGTCCTTACCTAGTGACAGTAGGGGTTGCAATGCAAGTTTTGTATTGTTGCCATCGAGGATTACAAGATGGGGTATTTATAGTATTGCATGAATTTATTCCTCTACATCATGTCATCTTGCTTAAGGCGTTACTCTGTTTTTAACTTAATACTCTAGATGCATGTTGGATAGCGGTCGATGAGTGGAGTAATAGTAGTAGATGCAGAATCGTTTTGGTCTACTTGTCTCAGACGTGATGCCTATATACATGATCATACCTAGATTACCTCATAACTATGCTCAATTCTGTCAATTGCTCAACAGTAATTTGTTCACCCAATCAGAGAATATCTATGCTCTTGAGAGAAGCCACTAGTGAAACCTATGGCCCCCGGGTCTATTCTCAACATATCAATCTCCATCACTTTTATACTTGCTTTGTTTTTACTTTGCTTTTACTTTTCACTATGCATCTTTATACCAAAAATACCAAAAATATTATCTCTATCAGATCTCACTCTCGAAAGTGACCGTGAAGGGATTGACAACCCCTAATCGCGTAGGTTGCAGTAGCTATCGTTTTGTGCAGGTGCACGAGGGACTTGCGTGGCCTCCTACTGGATTGATACCTTGGTTCTCAAAAACTGAGGGAAATACTTACGCTATTGTGCTGCATCATCCCCTCCTCTTCGGGGAAAACCAACGCAAGCTCAAGACGTAGCAAGAAGGATTTCTGGCGCCGTTGCCGGGGAGGTCTACGCAAAAGTCAACATACCAAGTACCCATCACAATCCCTATCTCTCGCATTACATTATTTTCCATTTGCCTCTCATTTTCCTCTCCCCCACTTCACCCTTGCCGTTTTATTTGCCCTTCCTCCGTTCAATCTTGTGTTACCATGTGCCTTCTTTTTGCTTGCATCTTCGCTTGCTCAAATTTTATGGATCCTCATCCACTTGCTAATCTCTTTAAGAGATCCAATTATGATGAACCTATTCCTAGTGGTTTGGATGCACTAGATTATCTTTATAAGGTTTTGCCGGAAATTCGTAAATCTGAAAATTGTGATAAAGTGCTTTATGAAGTGATTCACGATAGATCTTTGAATAAAAAGCATGATTGCAATTATGTTACTATAAATTCTCTTGATGTCAATTGTGCTAATAATATGCAAAACCCTAAGCTTGGGGATGCTAGTTTTGCTATGTCTACTATTTGTTGCAATGATCATGCTTGGGGTGATTCTTCTTATGATCTTGAAAATTTATTTATGCCCCATGATGAATATGAGCTTGATAATAATGTTTGCAATAATATTGAAAGTGGGTTTGGAAGAGTGTCAACTTTAGATCCGACATATTTGGATAGCATTCAATCTTATGAAATTTTTGATAAAAGTGGGCTTGGAGAAATCATGACTTTAGTTAATGATAATCCCACTATATTGGAAGAGTGTCAACTTCGCATGCATGTGGATCGTGTTGAGAATATGTTATGTGATAGCTATATTGTTGAATTTTCTTATGATCCTACATGTAATTATTATGAGAGAGGAAAATATGGTTATAGAAATTTTCATGTTACTAAATTACCTCTCGTCATGTTGAGATTGCAATTGTTCTTTTCCGCTTCCTTGCATATGCTAGTTTTTGCTTGCTACGATAATTTATTTGCCTATAATATGCCTATGCATAGGAAGTATGTTAGACTTAAGTGTGTTTTTCACATGTTTTATGATGCTCTCCTTGTGCTTCAAATTCTTGTCTTTCTTGCGAGCATCATTAAAATTATCAATGCCTAGCTAGGGGCGTTAAACGATAGCGCTTGTTGGGAGGCAACCCAATTTTATTTTTAGTTTTTTGTTTTTGATTATGTTTAGGAATAAATAATCCATCTAGCCTCTGTTTATATGTGGTTTTGTCTTTTAATTAGTGTTTGTGCCAACTTAAACCTATTAGATCTTCTTGGGAGATAGTTATTTGATCTTGCTGTAATTTCCAGAATCTTTGCGCTCAGTGCCCGAATTGTTAAAAATCACCAGAATGTGATAAAATAGTGATTCCAATTTCTGCTGATCAATAAACAAATTTACTAAGTCTTCATATTTTTTCTGAATTTTTGGAGTTCCAGAAGTTTGCGTTAGTTACAGATTATTACAGACTGTTCTGTTTTTGACAGATTCTGTTTTTCGTGTGTTGTTTGCTTATTTTGATAAATCTATGGCTAGTAAAATAGTTTATAATTCATAGAGAAGTTGGAATAAATTAGGTTTAACACCAATATAAATAAAGAATGAGTTCATTACAGTACCTTGAAGTGGTCTTTTGTTTTCTTTCGCTAACGGAGCTCACGAGATTTCTGTTGAGTTTTGTGTTGTGAAGTTTTCGAGTTTTGGGTGAAATCTTTTGATGGATTATGGAACAAGGAGTGGCAAGAGCCTAATCTTGGGGATGCCCATGTCACCCCCAAGATAATCCAAGGACACCAAAAATTCAAAGCTTGGGGATGCCCCCGGAAGGCATCCCCTACGTAAATCCACTTCCATCGGTAATTTACTTGGAGCTATATTTTTATTCACCAACATGATATGTGTTTTGCTTGGAGTGTCTTGTATTATTTGCGTCTTTGCTTGTTAGTTTACCACAATCATACTTGCTGTACACACCTTTTGTGAGAGCCATACATGATTTGAAATTTGTTAGAATACTCTATGTGCTTCACTTATATCTTTTGAGCTTGATAATTTTGCTCGTAGTGCTTCACTTATATCTTTTGAGCTTGATAGTTTTTCTCTAGTACTTCACTTAGATCTTTTAGAGCATGGTGGTGGATTTGTTTTAAAGAAACTTGATCTCTCATGCTTCACTTAGATCATTTTGATAGTCGTTAATAGCATGGTAATTTGCTCAATGTTAATATACTTGGTGTTCGAGATATGTGAAACTTTCTTTTGAGTGAATTGAATACTAAGATAAATTTAATGCTTAATAATTGTTTTGAGATATGGAGGTAATAATATCAAAGTTTTGCTAGTTGATAACTGTGAATTTGAGAAATACTTGTGTTGAAGTTTGCAAGTCCCGTAGCATGCACGTATGGGTAAAGTTGTGTAACAAATTTGAAGCATGAAGTGTACCTGGCTTGTGCATCCTTATGAGTGGCGGTCGGGGACGAGCGATGGTCTTTTCCTACCAATCTATCCCCCTAGGAGCATTGTGCGTAGTACTTGATTTTTGATGGCTTCTAAATTTTTGCAATAAGTATATGAGTTATTTTGACTAATGTTGAGCCCATGGATTATACGCACTTTTATCTTTCCGCACTTGCTAGCCTCTTCAGTACCGTGCATTACCCTTTCTCACCTTGAGAGTTGGTGCAAACTTAGCGGTGCATCCAAACCCCGTGATATGATACGCTCTTTCACACATAAACCTCCTTATATCTTCCTCAAAACAACCACCATACCTACCTATCATGGCATTTCCATAGCCATTCCGAGATATATTGCCATGCAACTTCCATCATCATTATTATGACTTACATTACTTTTGTCATATTGCCATTGCATGATCATGTAGCTGACATCGTATTTGTGGCAAAGCCACCGTGCATTATTTTCCATACATGTCACTCTTGATTCATTGCACCATCCCGGTACACCGGCGGAGGCATTCATATAGGGTCATATTTTGTTCTAAGTTTCGAGTTGTAATTGTTGAGTTGTAATAGATATAAAAGTGTGATGATCATCATTATTAGAGCATTGTCCCAAGTGAGGAAAGGATGATGGAGACTATGATTCCCCCATAAGTCGGGATGAGACTCCGGACGAAATAAAAAAAAGAGGCCATAAAAAAAGAGAGAAAAGGCCCAAACAAAAATATATAATAAATAAAAATGAGAGAATAAGAGAGAAGGGACAATGCTACTACCTTTTTACCACACTTGTGCTTCAAAGTAGCACCATGTTCTTCATGTAGCGAGTCTCATATATTGTGCTTCAAAGTAGCACCTTGTTCTTCATGTAGTGAGTCTCATATATTGTGCTTCAAAGTAGCACTAAGATCTTGATAATAGAGAGTCTCTCGTTTTGTCACTATCATATACTAGTGGGAATTTTCATTATAGAACTTGGCTTGTATATTCCAATGATGGGCTTCCTCAAAGTGCCCTAGGTCACTACGGGAAACAGGAGATTTGCCGTCTGTGGATTACAGACGGCAAAGACCAAATTCCAGACGGCAAAGACTTTGCCGTCTGGAAGCAGACGGCAAAGTCAGACGGCAAAGAATACTTTGCCGTCTGCTGTTTATCAGGATGACGACAAAGAATTTGACGTAAGTCAATAGGGTTTGCCGTTAGCGGACTAGCCAGACGGCAAAAATATGCCAACAGACGGAGCGGTCGCGTTAACGGACGGCGTCAAGTACTTTGCCGTCAGCTAGGCTATGTCTTTGCCGTCATCCTCGTATACCCAGACGGCAAAGCAAATATTGAAACAAAACAACAATACAGGGTGCAGAGGCCATAGATGGCCGAAGGCATAGGGAAAATCTTTCACAGCGATGACGAACGAAAGGATTTTTACAAGACAAAAGTACTCTATTTACATATCCATCATCACAGTATTTACACACAATATAATGTTCTCCATTTACAGGGTGGACGAACAAACGAACGAAACAGAAAAAAAAAACTATTACAAAACGGACAAACTGGCCCTTGCCAGCGTCGAGATCCGAGAGCGGGCGTCGAGCTTGAGGAGGCGAATGGTGGTGTTCAGGCGGAGTTGACCATGGCGGCATGGAGCCCCTGGATCGGGAGGAGGTGGTAGGGTCACGGACAAGGACGAGGAGATATCTTTGCGGCCTCCAGCTCAGGCAGCGGTGAGGTGGGGTCGACCAGGCGGGAGGTTCCGCTGTAGAGGAACTCCGGCGAGCTCTTGACAAAGCAACGGCGCCGCCGTGTTGAAGGGCGGCAGCGGTTGACGAGCAGGGGAGGAGGCGTGGGGTCGCGGGCGGGGAGGAGGAGGATCCGCCGGGCGTAGGCGGTCGACCAACGGCAGCTGACGAGGAAGGGAGGAGGAGGAGCCGCCGGGTTGAGGCGGGGAGGACGAGGAGGATCCCATGGCCTATGGCTCAAGCGACGGCGAGGCGGGGTCGAGTGGCGGCAGTTGGCGAGCAGCAGGGGCGGAGGCGTGGGGTCGCGGGCGGGGAGGAGGAGGATCCCGCGCCGGCGAGGCGGGGTCGACCAACGGCAGTTGACGAGGAAGGGAGGAGGAGGAGCCACCGGGTTGAGGGCGGGGAGGACGAGGAGGATCCCGCAGCGGCCTATGGCTCAAGCGACGGCGAGGCGGGGTCGAGTGGCGGCGGTTGGCGAGCAGCGGAGGAAGAGAAGGATCCCACGCCGGCCTCGGCTCAGGCAACGGCGAGGCGGGATCGACCGGCTGCGGTTGACGAGGAGGAGGTCTTGACTGGGCGTGGGGTGTGCGGCAGAGAAGGAATCGGGGGAGAGATGGGGTTGGCGTGGGAGAGAGGTCGTGGTGGGACCTTGGGGATAAGAGAGAGAGAATGGTGGGGTGGGTGGGTGGGCTGTACGTGGTGAGAGATGGAGACAGGTGCGGGCGGCTCAGATCTTGCCACCTCATCGATCCGTGGGCTCGATCCGTGTGCTGTGCTTTCTCTTTGCCGTCTGCGATTTATTTCTGACGGCAAGAGCTACTTTGCCGTCTGTAAAAAATTGCAGACGGCAAAGACTTTGTCGTCTGTGATTTCTTTTATAGGCGGCGAAAAGAGCACTTTATATACGTAAAAAATATCTCAGACGGCAAAGAGTCTTTGCCGTCTGTGTTTTCTGAGAATGACAAAGTATGAATTTGCCGTCAGTTGTTCTTTGCCGTCAGCTGTTGTCGGCAAAATTTGTCTTTGCCGTCTGGCCCGACAAAATGCTGACGGCAAAGAACAGTACTGACGGCAAATCTCCTGTTTCCCATAGTGGGTCTTCGTGAGCAAGCAAGTTGGATGCACACCCACTTAGTTTCTTTTGTAGAGCTTTCATATACTTATAGCCCTAGTGCATCTGTTGCATGGCAATCCCTACTCCTCATGTTGACATCAATTGATGGGCATCTCCATAGCCCATTGATTATCCTCGTTGATATGAGATTTTCTCCTTTTTTGTCTTCTCCACACAATCCCATCATCGTATTTCTATTCCACCCATAGTGCTATACCCATGGCTCGCGCTCATGTATTGCGTAAAGGTTGAAAGAATTTGAGATTATTTGAGTATGAAACAATTGCTTGGCTTGTCATCGGGGGTATAGAAGTTGGGAACATCTTTGTGTGAAGAAAATGAAGCATAGCCTAACCATATGATTTTGTAGGGATGAGCTTTCTTTGGCTATGTTATTTTGAGATGGCATAATTACTTTGATTAGTATGCTTGAAGTATTATTATTTTTATGTCAATATGAACTTTTGTCTTAAATCTTTCGGATCTGAATATTCATATCACAAGTAAGAAGATTTATATTGAAATTATGCCAAAGTATCACTCCGCATCAAAAATTCTCTTTTTGTCATTTACCTACTCGAGGACGAGCAGGAATTAAGCTTGGGGATGCACGATACGTCTCCAACGTATCTATAATTTTTGATTGCTCCATGCTACTTTATCTACTGTTTTGGACTATATTGGGCTTTATTTTCCACTTTTATATTACTTTTGGGACTAACCTATTAACCGGAGGCCCAGCCTGTAATTGATGTTTTTGCCTATTTCAGTGTTTCAAGAAAGCGGAATATCAAACGGAGTCCAAACGGAATGAAACCTTCGAGGCGTGATCTTCTCACGAGCGTGACCTGTGAGACTTGGACCCTACTCCAAGAAGTGCAGGCGGTCACGAGGTGGAGGGCGCCCCACAGGCGCGCCCCCATACCTCGTGGGCCCCCTAACGCTCCACCGACGTACTCCTTCCTCCTATATATACCTCGTACCCCCAGCAGACCGGGAGGAGCCAAAACCTAATTCCACCATTGTACCTTCCTGTATCCACGAGATCCCATTTTGGGGCCTGTTAGGAGCTCATGGGAGGGCATCCACCACGGAGGGCTTCTACATCAACACCATAGCCCCTCCAATGAAGTGTGAGTAGTTTACTTCAGACCTTGGGTCCATAGCTAGTAGCTAGATGGCTTCTTCTCTCTTTTGGATCTCAATACAATGTTCTCCCCCTCTCTCGTGGAGATCTATTCGATGTAATCTTCTTTTTTGCGGTGTGTGTTTGTTGAGAACGATGAATTGTGGGTTTATGATCCAGCTTATCTATGGAAAATATTTGATTCTTCTCTGAATTCTTTTATGAATGATTGAGTTATCTTTGCAAGTCTCTTTGAATTATCCGTTTGTATTGGCCAACTAGATTGGTAGTTCTTGCAATGGAAGAAGTGCTTAGCTTTGGGTTCAATCTTGCGGTGTCCTTACCTAGTGACAGAAAGGGTTGCAAGACACGTATTGTATTGTTGCCGTCGAGGATAACAAGATGGGGTATTTATCATATTGCATGAATTTATTCCTCTACATCATGTCATCTTGCTTAAGGTGTTACTCTGTTTTTAAGTTAATACTCTAGATGCATGCTGGATAGCGGTTGATGAGTGGAGTAATAGTAGTAGATGCAGAATCGTTTTGGTCTACTTGTCTCGGACATGATGCCTATATACATGATCATACCTAGATTACCTCATAACTATGCTCAATTCTGTCAATTGCTCAACAGTAATTTGTTCACCCACCGTAGAATATCTATGCTCTTGAGAGAAGCCACTAGTGAAACCTATGGCCCCCGGGTCTATTCTCATCATATCAATCTCCATCACTTTTATACTTGCTTTGTTTTTACTTTGCTTTTACTTTTCACTTTGCATCTTTATACCAAAAATACCAAAAATATTATCTCTATCAGATCTCACTCTCGTAAGTGGCCGTGAAGGGATTAACAACCCCTAATCGCGTTGGTTGCGAGTAGCTATCGTTTTGTGCAGGTGCGAGGGACTTGCGTGTGGCCTGCTACTGGATTGATACCTTGGTTCTCAAAAACTGAGGGAAATACTTACACTACTGTGCTGCATCATCCCCTCCTCTTCGGGGAAAACCAACGCAAGCTCAAGACGTAGCATCCCTTCTCTCTTTTTCTCTCATTTTTTTTATTCGGGCCTTTTCTCTTTTTTTTGCCTCTTTTCTTTTCTCTCTTTTTTTATTTTTCCTCACTTGGGACAAGCTCTAGAAAATGATGATCATCACACTTCTATTTATTTATAACTCAATGATTACAACTCGATACTAGAACAAGGTATGACTCTATATGAATGCCTCCGTCGGTGTACCGGGATATGCAATGAACCAAGAGTGACATGTATGAAATAATTATGAACGATGGCTTTGCCACAAATACTATGTCAACTACATGATCATGCTAAGCACTATGACAATGATAATGTGTCATGATGAACGGAATGGTGGAAAGTTGCATGGCAATATATCTCGGAATGGCTATGGAAATGCCATAAAGGTAGGCATGGTGGCTGTTTTGAGGAAGATATAAGGAGGTTTATGTGTGAAAGAGCGAATCATATCACGGGGTTTGGATGTACCGGCGAAGTTTGCACCAACCCTCAATGTGATAAAGGGCAATGCACGGTACCGAAGAGGCTAGCAATGATGGAAGGGTGAGAGTGCGTATAATCCATGGACTCAACATTAGTCATAAATAACTCATATACTTATTGCAAAAATCTACAAGCAATCAAAAACCAAAGCACTATGCGCATGCTCCTAGGGGGATAGAATGGTAGGAAAAGACCATCGCTCGTCCCCGACCGCCACTCATAAGGAGGACACTCAAAGAACACATCATGTTTCGAATTTGTTACATAACGTTTACCATACGTGCATGCTACGGGACTTGCAAACTTCAACACAAGTATTTCTCAATTTCACAACTACTCAACTAGCATGACTCTAATATTATTACCTCCATATCTCAAAACAATCATCAAGCATCAAACTTTTCTTAGTATTCAATGCACTCAAAAGAAAGTTTTACAAATCTTGAATACCAAGCATATTATTATTTTTTAAGCAAATTACCATGCTATTTAAGACTCTCAATATAATCTAAGTGAAGCATGAGAGATCAAAGGTTTCTATAAAACAAATCCACCACCGTGCTCTAAAAGATATAAGTGAAGCACTAGAGCAAAACTATATAGCTCAAAAGATATAAGTGAAGCACATAGAGTATTCTATCAAATTCCAATTCATGTATGGCTCTCTCAAAAGGTGTGTACAGCAAGGATGATTGTGATAAACTAAAAAGCAAAGACTCAAATCATACAAGACGCTCCAAGCAAAACACATATTATGTGGTGAATAAAATATAGCTCCAAGTAAAGTTACCGATGGAAGTGGACGAAAGAGGGGATGCCTTCCGGGGGCATCCCCAAGCTTTGACTTTTTGGTGTCCTTGGATTATCTTGGGGGTGCCATGGGCATCCCAAAGATTAGGCTCTTGCGACTCCTTGTTCCATAATCCATCAAAAGATTTCACCCAAAACATGAAAACTTCACAACACAAAACTCAACAGAGATCTCGTGAGCTCCGTTAGCGAAAGAAAACAAAAGACCACTTCAAGGTACTGTAATGAACTCATTATTTATTTATATTGGTGTTAAACCTACAGTATTCCAACTTCTCTATGGATTATAAACTATTTTCCTAGCCATAGATTTATCAAAATAAGCAAACAACACACGAAAAAACAGAATCTGTCAAAACAGAACAGTCTGTAATAATCTGTAACTAACGCAAACTTCTGGAACTCCAACAATTCAGTCAAAATAGGACGAATTAGGAAATTTCTTTATTGATCAGAAGCAATTGGAATCACTATTTTATCACGTTCTGGTGACTTTTAATAATTGTTTTTGTGAACCGAATGTTTTTGGAAATTACAGCAAGATCAAATAACTATCATCCAAGAAGATCATATAGGTTTAGCTTGGCACAAACACTAATTAAAACATAAAACCACATCTAAACAGAAGGTAGATGGATTATTTATTACTAAGCAGCAAGGAAAAATATTGGGTTGTCTCCCAACAAGCGCTCTTTTTTAAAGCCTTTTAGCTAGGCATTGAGATTCAATGATGCTCACAAGAAAGACAAGAATTGAGGCACAAAGAGAGCATCATAAAACATGTGACAAACACACTTAAGTCTAACATACTTCCTATGCATATGCATATTATAGGCAAACAAATTATCGTAGCAAGCAAAAACTAGCATATGCAAGGAAGCGGAAAGGAACAATAGCAATCTCAACATAACGAGAGGTAATTTAGTAACGTGAAAATTTCTATAACCATATTTTCCTCTCTCATAATAATTACATGTAGGATCATAAGAAAATTCAACAATATAGCTATCACATAACATATTCTCAACATGATCCACATGCATGCGAAGTTGACACTCTTCCAAAATAGTGGGATTATCATTAACTAAAGTCATGATTTCTCCAAGCCCACTTTTATCAAAAATTTCATAAGATTGAATGTTATCCAAATATGTGTGATCTAAAGTTGAAGCTCTTCCAAACCCAATTTCAATATTATTGCAAACACTATTATCAATCTTATATTCATCATGGGGCTTAAATAAATTTTCAAGATCATAAGAAGAATCTCCCCAATCATGACTATTGGACATAGCAAAACTAGCATACCCAAGCTTAGGGTTTTGCATATTATTAGCATAATTTACATCAATAAAATTTATAATAAAATCATTGCAATCATGCGTTTTATTCAAAGATCTATCGTGAAGCACTTCATCACAATTTTCAGATTTACGGATTTCAGGCAAGAGCTTATAAAGATAATCTAGTGCATCCAAATCACAAGGAATTGGTTCATCATAATTGGATCTCTTAAAAAGATTGGCAAGCGGATGAGGATCCATAGATATTAGCTTCTCTGTTTAGGAATAAATACTCAACTATTTCAACCAAGCGAGAAAATGAGCCAAGAAAGACATCAAGGCAAACGAAAAGACGAACGGAAAAGAGAGGGCGAATAAAACGGCAAGGGTGAAGTGGGGGAGAGGAAAACGAGAGGCAAATGGCAAATAATGTAATGCGGGAGATAAGGGATTGTGATGGGCACTTGGTATGTTGACTTTTGCGTAGACTCCCCGGCAACAGCGCCAGAAATCCTTCTTGCTATGTCTTGAGCTTGCGTTATTTTTCCCCGAAGAGGAGAGGATGATGTAGCGAGTAGCATAAGTATTTCCCTCAGTTTTGAGAACCAAGGTATCAATCCAAGAGGAGGCCATGCGCAAGTCCCTCGTACTGCACAAAGCAAATAACTCCTCGCCACCAACGCGATAAGGGGTTGTCAATCCCTTCACGGTCACTTACGAGAGTGAGATCTGATAGAGATTATAAATAATATTTTGGTATTTTTGGTATAAAGACGCATAAAGTAAAATAAAAGGCAAAAGTAAAATAAAAGGCAAAGTAAAAAAGCAAGGCAATAATAAAGCGTAGGAAGATTAATATGATGAGAATAGACCCGGGGGCCATAGATTTCACTAGTTGCTTCTCTCAAGAGCATAAGTAGTTTACGGTGGGTGAACGAATTACTGTTGAGCAATTGACAGAATTGAGCATAGTTATGAGAGTATCTAGGCATCACGTCCGAGACAAGTAGACCGACTCCTGCCTGCATCTACTACTATTACTCCACTCATCGACCGCTATCCAGCATGCATCTAGAGTATTAAGTTAATGAAAACAGAGTAACGCCTTAAGCAAGATGGCATGATGTAGAGGGATAAATTCATGCAATATGATAAAAACCTCATCTTGTTATCCTTGATGGCAACAATACAATACATGCCTTGCTGCCCCTACTGTGACTGGGAAAGGACACCGCAAGATTGAACCCAAAGCTAAGCACTTCTCCCATTGCAAGAACTACCAATCTAGTTGGCCAAACCAAACGGATAATTCGAAGAGACTTGCAAAGATAACCAATCATACATAAAAGAATTCAGAGAAGATTCAAATATTGCTCATAGATAATCTTGATCATAAACCCACAATTCATCAGTCTCAACAAACACACCGCAAAAAGAAGATTACATCGAATAGATCTCCATGAGAGAGGGGGAGAACATTGTATTGAGATCCAAAAAGAGAGAAGAAGCCATCTAGCTACTAACTATGGACCCGAAGGTCTGAAGTAAACTACTCACACTACAAAAAAAAGACACAACCGTGCCATTTTGGGCCGAACGAATTTTTTTTCTGTCATACATATGACACTTCTATGACGATAGTTATGACAAAACCCGGTATCATCATAGATGTGGTGGGCTCCTACTTCTATGACAAAAAATCATGACAGAAAATGGGCTTTTCGTCTTGGGCGGGCCGGAGACACAGCTGCATGACATTCTTTGGGCCGTCCATGACGGAAAGAACCATGGTAGAAGCAAGGGGGAGGAAAATTTCGGGGAGTTGCCGGTTACGGTGGGAGGTCAGGGGCCGAGTGATGCGCGTTTCTCTCGTACACGTGCGAGGCGTTGGCTCTAACTGAACCCGAGCGAGGCGTTGGGCTCTAATCGAACCCGGCGATTACCTTTGCAGGCTACAGCGTTCTTGAACCCGAGCGATCGATCGATGGCTGTTAAGTGAACCCGATGGAGCGATTCGCCGCTCATCGATGCTAGCGAAGCCGATCGATTGGATGAGCGATGGCGTTGCGAAGTGGATGAGCGGTGGCGGTGGTGTTGCCTCTGGATGAACAGGACCCGTGTGGAGGGTTGGATGAGCGATGAGACGGTGGAGGGGTGGCCGTGGAGGGTGGTTGAACAGGACCACGTGGTGTGGAGGGCTGGATGAGCGATGAGACGGTGGAGGGGTGCCTGTGGAGGGTGGTTGAGCGATGGCCGGTGGAGTAGCGGCGGTGGAGGCTGGATGAACAGGAGCCCGTGGAGGCTGGAGGAGGTCGGCGGTGGCCCGTGGAGGCTGGAGGAGGTCGATGGTGGAGATGAGCGGTATCCGTGGAGTCCCGTTTTGCGATGCGCCACACCTCCCGATGAACAGGACCCCCGTTTCGACCGTAGCGCTCCAACACAAGTCCGTTTCATTCGTTTTGCGGTACGCCACACCCCTCCCGATCAACAGGACCCCCGTTTCAACCGTAGGAGGTTCGTTTCGTCCGTTTTGCGGTATGCCACACCCCTCCCGATCAACAGGACCCCCGTTTCGACCGTAGGAAGTCTGTTTCCTCTGTTTTACGGTATGCCACACCCCTCCCGGTCAACATGACCCCCGTTTCGACCGTAGGAGGTCCGTTTCCTCCGTTTTGTGGTGCGCCGCACCCCTCCCGATCAACAGGACCCCCGTTTCGACCGTAGGAGGTCCGTTTCCTCCGTTTTGCGGTACGCCACACCCCTCCCGATCAACAGGACCCCATTCCGAACATAGGAGGTGTTGGGGAACGTTGCAGAAAATTAAAATTTTTCCTACGGTTTCACCAAGATCCATCTATGAGTTCATCTAGCAACGAGTCATGGAAGAGTGATTGCATCTACATACCACTTGTACATCAGCGTGCGAAGCGTTCAATGGAGCAGGGATGATGGAGTCGTACTTCGCCGTGATTCAGATCACCGATGACCTAGTGCCGAACGGACAGCACCTCCGCGTTCAACACACGTGACGGAGCGGATGGCGTCTCCTCCGTCTTGATCCAGCAAGGGGGAAGGATAGGTTGATGAAGATCCAGCAGCACGACGGCGTGCTGGTGGATGCAGCAGGACTCCGGCAGGGCTTCGCCAAGCAACTACCGGAGGAGGAGGAGGTGTAGCGGAGAGGGGAGGTGCCAAGGGCTTCAGTGCGGCCACCTCCCTCCCTCCCTTTATATAGGTGCAAAAGAGGGGAGGGCGCAGCCTTGCCCTTCCTCCAAGGAAGGGGTGCGGCCAAGAGGGGGGAGGAGTCCATCCTCCCAAGGCACCTCGGAGGTGCCTTCCCCCTTTAGGACTCTTCCCTCCCAAGTCTCCTTGGCGCATGGGCCCTTTTGGGGCTGGTGCCCTTGGCCCATATAGGCCAAGGCGCACCCCTATAGCCCATGTGGGCCCCCGGGGCAGGTGGACCCCCGGACCCCTTTCGGCACTCCCGGTACAATACCGATAATACCCGAAACTTTTCCGACGACCAAAATAAGACTTCCTATATATAAATCTTTACCTCCGGACCATTCCGGAACTCCTCGTGACGTCAGGGATCTCATCCGGACTCAACAACATTCGGTTTGCTGCATACTCATATTCATACAACCCTAAGCGTCCACCGAACCTTAAGTGTGTAGACCCTACGGGTTCGGGAGACATCTGAACATGACAGAGACGGCTCTCGGGCAATAACCAACAGCGGGATCTGGATACCCATGTTGGCTCCCACATGCTCCTCGATGATATCATCGGATGAACCACGATGTCGAGGATTCAATCAACCACGTATACAATTCCCTTTGCCAATCGGTATTTTACTTGCCAGAGATTCGATCGTCGGTATCCCAATACCTCGTTCAATCTCGTTGCCGGAAGTCACTTTACACGTACCGTAATGCATGATCCCGTGACCAAACACTTGGTCACTTTGAGCTCATTATGATGATGCACTACCGAGTGGGCCCAGTGATACCTCTCCGTAACACGGAGTGACAAATCGATCTCGATCCGTGTCAACCCAATGACACTTTCGGAGATACCTGTAATGCACCTTTATAGTCACCCGATTACGTTGTGACGTTTGGTACACCCAAAGCACTCCTACGGTATCCGGGAGTTACACGATCTCATGGTCTAAGGAAGAGATACTTGACATTGGAAAAGCTCTAGCAAAAGCGAACTACACGATCTTGTGCTATGCTTAGGATTGGGTCTTGTCCATCACATCATTCTCCTAATGATGTGATCACGTTATCAACGACATCCAAAGTCCATAGTCAGGAAACCATGACTATCTGTTGATCAACGAGCTAGTCAACTAGAGGCTCACTAGGGACATATTGTGGTCTATGTATTCACACGTGTATTACGATTTCCGGATAATACAATTATAGCATGAATAAAAGACAATTATCATGAACAAGGAAATATAATAATACTTTTATTATTGCCTCTAGGGCATATTTCCAACAGTCTCCCACTTGCACTAGAGTCAATAATCTAGTTACATTGTGATGAATCGAACACCCATAGAGTTACGGTGTTGATCATGTTTTGCTTTCATGGAAGAGGTTTAGTCAACGGATCTCGACATTCAGATCCGTATGCACTTTGCAAATTTCTATGTCTCCATCTTGAACATTTTCACGAATGGAGTTGAAGCGACGCGTGATGTGCCTGGTCTTCTTGTGACCCCTGGGCTCCTTGGCAAGTGCAATAGCTCGCGTGTTGTCACAGAAGAGTTTGATCGGCTCCGACGCATTGGGTATGACTCCTAGGTCGGTGATGAACTCCTTCACCCAAATTGCTTCATGTGCTGCCTCCGAGGCTGCCATGTACTCCGCTTCACATGTAGATCCCGCCACGACGCTATGCTTGCAGCTGCACCAGCTTACTGCTCCACCATTCAACATATACACGTATCCGGTTTGTGACTTTGAGTCATCCAGATCTGTGTCGAAGCTAGCATCGACGTAACCCTTCTGACGAGCTCTTCGTCACCTCCATAAACGAGAAACATGTCCTTTGTCCTTTTCAGGTACTTCAGGATATTCTTGACCGCTGTCCAGTGTTCCTTGCCGGGATTACTTTGGTATCTTCCTACCAAACTCACAGCAAGGTTTACATCAGGTCTGGTACATAGCATGGCATACATAATAGATCCTATGGCTGAGGCATAGGGGATGACACTCATCTCTTCTTTATCTTTTGTCGTGGTCGGGCATTGAGCCGAGCTCAATTTCACACCTTCCAAAACAGGCAAGAACCCTTTCTTGGACTGATCCATTATGAACTTCTTCAAAATTTTATCAAGGTATGTGCTTTGTGAAAGACCTATGAGGCGTCTCGATCTATCCCTATAGATTTTGATGCCTAATATGTAAGCAGCTTCTCCAAGGTCCTTCATTGAAAAACTCTTATTCAAGTAGGCCTTAATGCTGTCCAAGAGTTCTATATCATTTCCCATCAGAAGTATGTCATCTACATATAATATGAGAAATGCTACAGAGCTCCCACTCACTTTCTTGTAAACGCAGGCTTCTCCATAAGTCTCAAGCATAAACCCAAACGCTTTGATCATCTCATCAAAGCGAATGTTCCAACTCCGAGATGCTTGCACCAGCCCATAAATGGATCGCTGGAGCTTGCATACCTTGTTAGCATTCTTAGGGTTGACAAAACCTTCCGGCTGCATCATATACAGTTCTTCCTTAAGATAACCGTTAAGGAACGCTGTTTTGGCGTCCATCTGCCATATCTCATAATCATAGTATGCGGCAATTGCTAACATGATTCGGACGGACTTAAGCTTCGCTACGGGAGAGAAAGTCTCATCGTAGTCAATCCCTTGAACTTGCCGATAACCCTTAGCGACAAGTCGAGCTTTATAGATGGTGACATTACCATCCGCGTCCGTCTTCTTCTTAAAGATCCATTTATTTTCTATCGCTCGCCGATCATCGGGCAAGTCTGTCCAAAGTCCATACTTTGTTTTCATACATGGATCCTATCTCGGATTGCATGGCTTCAAGCCATTTGTTGGAATCCGGGCCCGCCATCGCTTCTTCATAGTTTGAAGGTTCACCGTTGTCTAACAACATGATTTCCGTGACAGGGTTGCCGTACCACTGCAGTGCGGAACGTGTCCTAGTGGACCTGAAGTTCGGTAGCAACTTGATCCGAAGTACCTTGATCATCATCATTAATTTCCTCTCCAATTGGTGTAGGCACCACAGAACATTTTCTGAGCTGCACTACTTTCCGGTTCAAGAGGTAGTACTTCATCGAGTTCTACTTTCCTCCCACTTACTCCTTTCGAGAGAAACTCTTTCCGTAAAGGATCCGTTCTGGCAACAAAGATCTTGCCTTCGGATCTAAGGTAGAAGGTATACCCAATGGTTTCCTTAGGGTATCCTATGAAGACGCATTTTCCGATTTGGGTTCGAGCTTTTCAGGTTGAAGTTTCTTGACATAAGCATCGCATCCCCAAACTTTTAGAAACGACTTAGGTTTCTTCCCAAACCATAATTCATACGGTGTCGTCTCAATGGATTTAGACGGTGCCCTATTTAAAGTGAATGTAGTTGTCTCTAGAGCGTATCCCCAAAATGATAGCGGTAAATCTGTAAGAGACATCATAGATCGCACCATATCCAATAGAGTGCGATTCTGACGTTCGGACACACCGTTCTGTTGAGGTGTTCGGCGGCGTGAGTTGTGAAATGATTCCACATTTCCTTAAGTGTGTACCAAATTCGTGACTTAAATATTCTCCTCCACGATCTGATCATAAGAACTTTATTTTTCGGTCACGTTGATTCTCTACCTCATTCTGAAATTCCTTGAACTTTTCAAAGGTCTCGGACTTGTGTTTCATCAAGTAGACATACCCATATCTACTCAAGTCATCAGTGAGAGTGAGAACATAACGATATCCTCCGCGAGCCTCAACGCTCATTGGACCGCACACATCGGTATGTATGATTTTCAATAAGTTGGTTGCTCGCTCCATTGTCCCGGAGAACGGAGTCTTGGTCATCTTGCCCATGAGGCATGGTTCGCATGTGCCAAATGATTCATAATCGAGAGACTCCAAAAGTCCATCAGCATGGAGCTTCTTCATGCGCTTGACACCAATGTGACCAAGGCGGCAGTGCCAAAAGTATGTGGGACTATCGTTATCAACTTTACATCTTTTGGTATTCACACTATGAATATGTGTAATATTACGTTCGAGATTCATTAAGAATAAACCATCGACCATCGGAGCATGACCATAAAACATATCTCTCATATAAATAGAACAACCATTATTCTCGGATTTAAATGAGTAGCCATCTCGCATTAAACGAGATCCAGATACAATGTTCATGCTCAAACTTGGCACTAAATAACAATTATTGAGGTTCATAACTAATCCCGTGGGTAAATGTAGAGGTAGCGTGCCGACGGCGATCACATCGACCTTGGAACCATTCCCGACGCGCATCGTCACCTCGTCCTTTGCCAGTCTCCGTTTATTCCACAGCTCCTGCTGTGAGTTACAAATGTGAGCAACGGCACCGGTATCAAATACCCAGGAGTTACTACGAGTACTGGTAAGGTACACATCAATTACATGTATATCAAATATACCTTTAGTGTTGCCGGCCTTCTTATCCGCTGAGTATTTGGGGCAGTTCCGCTTCCGATGACCCTTCCCTTGCAATAAAAGCACTCGGTCTCGGGCTTGGGTCCATTCCTTGACTTCTTCCGGCAACTTGCTTGCGGGCGCGGCAATATCCTTGCCGTCCTTCTTGAAGTTCTTCTTACCCTTGCCCTTCTACGAACTTAGTGGTTTTATTGATCATCAACACTTGATGTTCTTTCTTGATTTCAACCTCTGCTGATTTCAGCATTGAAAATACTTCGGAATGGTCTTCACCATCCCCTGCATATTGTAGTTCATCACAAAGCTCTTGTAGCTTGGTGGGAGCGATGAAGGATTCTGTCAATGACCGCCTCGTCCGGAGGTTAATGTCCAGTGGGACAAAGCGGTTGTGCAACCCGGACATTTTGAGTATGTGCTCACCGATGTAACTGTTTTCCTCCATCTTACAACTATAGAACTTGTCGGAGACTTCATATCTCTCGACCGGGCATGAGCTTGGAAAACCATTTTCAGCTCCTCGAACATCTCATATGCTCCGTGTTGCTCAAAAGCGCTTTTGGAGCCCCGGTTCTAAGCTGTAAAGCATGCCGCCTTGAAGCGAGGGAGTAATCATCAAGACGAGACTGCCAAGCATTCATAATGTCTTGGTTCTGCAGGATGGGTGCTTCACCTAAGCGGTGCTTCTAGGACATATTGTTTCTTGGCTGCTATGAGGATGATCCTCAGGTTAGGACCCAGATCCGAATAGTTGCTGCCATCATCTTTCAGCTTGGTTTTCTCTAGGAACGTTGAAGTTCATGGTGACATTAGCGTTGGCCATTTGATCTACAAGACATTTTGCAAAGATTTTAGACTATTGTTCATGATAATAAAGTTCATCTAATCAAATTATTTAATGAACTCCCACTCAGATTAGACATCCCTCTAGTCATCTAAGTGTTACACGATCCGAGTCGACTAGGCCGTGTCCAATCATCACGTGAGACGGACTAGTCATCGTCGGTGAACATTCTCATGTTGATCGTATCTTCCATACGACTCGTGTTCGACCTTTCGGTCTCCGTGTTCGAGGCCATGTCCGTACATGCTAGGCTCGTCAAGTTAACCCTAAGTGTTTTGCATGTGTAAAACTGTCTTACACCCATTGTATGTGAACGTAAGGATCTATCACACCCGATCATCACGTGGTGCTTCGAAACGACGAACTTTAGCAACGGTGCACAGTTAGGGGAGAACACTTCTTGAAATTGTTGTAAGGAATCATCTTATTTACTACCGTCGTTCTAAGTAAACAAGATGCATAAACATAATAAACATCACATGCAATTATATAGTAGTGACATGATATGGCCAATATCATATAGCTCCATTGATCTCCATCTTCGGGCTCCATGATCATCTTGTCACCGGCATGACACCATGATCTCCATCATCGTGTCTTCATGAAGTTGTCACGCCAATGACTACTTCTACTTCTATGGCTAACGCGTTTAGCAATAAAGTAAAGTAATTTACATGGCGTTCTTCAATGACACGCAGGTCATACAAAAATAAAGACAACTCCTATGGCTCCTGCCGTTGTCATACTCATCGACATGCAAGTCGTGATTCCTATTACAAGAACATGATCTCATACATCACAATATATCATTCATCATTCATCACAACTTCTGGCCATATCACATCACATGACAATTGCTGCAAAAACAAGTTAGGCGTCCTCTAATTGTTGTTGCATCTTTTACGTGGCTGCAATTGGGTTCTAGCAAGAACGTTTTCTTACCTACGAATAACCACAACGTGATTTTGTCAACTTCTATTTACCCTTCATAAGGACCCTTTTCATCGAATCCGCTCCAACTAAAGTGGGAGAGACAGACACCCGCCAGCCACCTTATGCAACTAGTGCAAGTCAGTCGGTGGAACCGGTCTCACGTAAGCGTACGTGTAAGGTTGGTCCGGGCCGCTTCATCCCACAATACCGCTGAAGCAAGATAAGACTAGTAGCGGCAAGCGAGTTGACAAGATCTACGCCCACAACATAATTGTGTTCTACTCGTGCAATAGAGAACTACGCATAGACCTAGCTCATGATGCCACTTTGTTGGGGAGCGTTGCGAAAATTAAATTTTTTCCTACGGTTTCACCAAGATCCATCTATGAGTTCATCTAGCAACGAGTCATGGAAGAGTGATTGCATCTACATACCACTTGTAGATCGCGTGCGGAAGCGTTCAATGGAATGGGGATGATGGAGTCGTACTCGTCGTGATTCAGATCACCGATGACCTAGTGCCGAACGGACATCACCTCCGCGTTCAACACGCTGCAGCGGAGCGGATGGCGTCTCCTCCTTCTTGATCCAGCAAGGGGAAGGAGAGGTTGATGAAGATCCAGCAGCACGACGGCGTGGTGGTGGATGCAGCAGAACTCCGGCAGGGCTTCGCTAAGCAACTACGGGAGGAGGAGGAGGTGTAGCGGAGAGGGGAGGTGCCAAGGGCTTCAGGGTGCGGCCACCCCTCCCTCCCCTCTCTTTATATAGGTGAAAAAGAGGGGGGGAGGGTGCAGCCTTGCCCCTTCCTCCAAGGAAGGGGTGCGGCCAAGAGGGGGGGGGAGTCCATCCTCCCCAAGGCACCTCGGAGGTGCCTTCCCCTTAGGACTCTTCCTCCCAAGTCTCCTTGGCGCATGGGCCCTTTTGGGGCTGGTGCCCTTGGCCCATATAGGCCAAGGCGCACCCCTACAGCCCATGTGGCCCCCGGGCAGGTGGACCCCCAGTGGACCCCGGACCCCTTCGGCACTCCGTTACAATACCGATAATGCCCGAAACTTTTCCGTGACCAAAATAAGACTTCCTATATATAAATCTTTACCTCCGGACCATTCCGGAACTCCTCGTGATGTCCGAGATCTCATCCGGGACTCCGAACAACATTCGGTTTGCTGCATACTCATATTCATACAACCCTAGCGTCACCGAACCTTAAGTGTGTAGACCCTACGGGTTCGGGAGACATGCAGACATGACCGAGACGGCTCTCGGGCAATAACCAACAGCGGGATCTGGATACCCATGTTGGCTCCCACATGCTCCTCGATGATATCATTGGATGAACCACGATGTCGAGGATTCAATCAACCCCGTATACAATTCCCTTTGCCAATCGGTATTTTACTTGCCGAGATTCGATCGTCGGTATCCCAATACCTCGTTCAATCTCGTTGCCGACAAGTCACTTTACTCTTACCGTAATGCATGATCCAGTGACCAAACACTTGGTCACTTTGAGCTCATTATGATGATGCACTACCGAGTGGGCCCAGTGATACCTCTCCGTCATACGGAGTGACAAATCCCAGTCTCGATCCGTGTCAACCCAACAGACACTTCCGGAGATACCTGTAATGCACCTTTATAGTCACCCGATTACGTTGTGACGTTTGGTACACCCAAAGCACTCCTACGGTATCCGGGAGTTACACGATCTCATGGTCTAAGGAAGAGATACTTGACATTGGAAAAGCTCTAGCAAAAGCGAACTACACGATCTTGTGCTATGCTTAGGATTGGGTCTTGTCCATCACATCATTCTCCTAATGATGTGATCACGTTATCAACGACATCCAAAGTCCATAGTCAGGAAACCATGACTATGTGTTGATCAACGAGCTAGTCAACTAGAGGCTCACTAGGGACATATTGTGGTCTATGTATTCACACGTGTATTACGATTTCCGGATAATGCAATTATAGCATGAATAAAAGACAATTATCATGAACAAGGAAATATAATAATACTTTTATTATTGCCTCTAGGGCATATTTCCAACAGGAGGTACGTTTCCTCCGTTGTGCGGTACGCCAGGCCTCGTTTCCATCGCCTGTTCGTCCAAGCCGGTTGGCTCCCACGCGTTCCGTTGCCTCCCGATGAACACGACGCATTCCGTTGCCTCCCCATGAACACGATGCATTCCGTTGCCTCCCCATGAACACGACGACGACGCTGTTTCTCCGTTCCAACCCAGCCATGTACACAAGCCCTGGCCGTACGTATGCGCGAGTAGGCGTTTGAGACCCTGCCCGTATGTACGTACGTGGCCGTATTTTCTTTCTTGCACCCTCGCCGTTGTACGTACGTATACATGCTACGTGCGCGCCTCTACTATGACACGTGCGCGCCTCTACAACGACCAGTATGTACGTACACGTTCGCGACCAGAATGACAACGCTACGTACGCTTCGACCAGGTGGGTCCAGACTGTCAGGCACTTCCTTGCGTGCGAAAATTTAGCTGGTGGGTCCCAGCAGTTAGGGGGGCGAATCGTTTTTTTGTTGCCGGACGCACTTCCTCGCGTGCGAAGATGTCGCTGGTGGGTCCCAGCAGTCAGGGGGGCCAATCGTTTTTTTTCAGACGCACTTCCTTGCGTGCGAAGGTGTCGCTGGTGGGTCCCAGCGGTCAGGGGGGCGAATCGTTTTGTTTTTTTGCTCGGACGCACTTCCTTGCGTGCGAAGATGTAGCTGGTGGGTCCCAGCAGTCAGGAGGGAAACATTTTTTTCGTGAAATACGGTGGCCCGTCCGGTGGGTCCCTGCTGTCAGGTGGAGGAATCATTATTTTCCGCGTAATAAGGAGGCACTTCCTTGCTGCGGCCGTGGACCCACTATCGGCCTCTCCACGTCTGATCCACGTCCGATGGAAGTCGTTCCTTGACCACGTTGACCACGCTGGCCGAGAGCACCGAGGCGGTGGGCGACGGCGAGACCTAGGAAGGGGACGACGGGAGCCGGGAAAACGCAGCGGTGGAAGCCAGCGAAGAGGAGTATGACGGTTCACCTGGTTTGGCTGCGGTGTGAGGCTGCCGTTGCTGCGAGGTGGCGGTGGGAATAGTAGCGGGCGGTGAGGCCTCCATGGCAGACAGCCACGGGAGGCGAGGAGCATGCGGCACGACCGGCCGCTTTGCTGGCCGGAGCAAGAAGACCAGAGGTTGAAGAAGCACTATGGCCGTTGGATGGACACGTCACGGTCACGGAGCTAGAATCGTTCATATTGACTAAAGTTGACAAAGGCCCCGTCGATCAACTTAGTAGGCCCTAAGTCAGCCTCCCACCATGGTGGGTCCCAGCTAACAAGGGGAGTATTCATTTTTTTGTGCGTAATAAGGAGGCACTTTCGGTGGGTCCGAGCCGACAGGCTGAGGAACGTTGCGTGAAATCGTTGGCCCGTCCGGTGGGTCCCATCAGTCAGGGGGGAAACGTTTTTTTTACGAAATAAGGTGGCCCGTCCGGTGGGTCCCTGCGGTCAGGTGGAGGAATAATTATTTTGCGCGTAATAAGGAGGCACTTCCTTGCGGCCGCTGGACCTAGCCGACCTCTCCACGTCTGATACTCTTCCGATGGAAGTCGATCGTTGACCACGTTGACCACGCTGCGCCGAGAGCACCAGGCGGTGGTGCGGACGACGGCGAGGCCTAGGAAGCGGACGACGCGGAGCCTGGGAAGACGCAGCAATGGTAGCCCGCGGAGAGGAGTACGAGGGTTCACTGGTTCGGCTGCGGCGTGAGGCTGCTGGCGCCGCAGAATAACAGGGGGTGTGGGTGAGTAGAGGGATACCTTGGGCCAGCGGTGGGAGTAGTTGGCGGTGAGGCCTCCGGCATCACACCGGCCACGAGAGGCGAGGAGCACGCGACACGACCGGGCGCTGCTTTGGGCGGCCGGAGCAAGAAGACCAGAGGTTGAAGAAGCACTATGGCCGTTGGATGGACATCGTCACGGTCCTTTGGAGCTAGAACCGTTCATATTGACTAAGTTGACAAAGCCCTCCGTCCCCGTCAAGTCATCCTCCCACTATGGTGGGTCCCATCTAGCAGGGTGGGTATTCATTTTTTTTGTGCGTAATAAGGAGGCACTTCCTTGCGTGCGAAGATATAGCTGGTGGCTCCGACATGTCGGCGGGGGGAACATTTTTTTCGCGAAATACAGAGGCCCTTCCGGTGGGTCCCAACTGTCAGGTGGAGGAATCATTATTTTGCGCGTACAGTCCACGGCCGATGGATGTCGTTCGTTGACCACGTTGACCAGGCCGCGCCGAGAGCACCATGGTGGTGGACGACGGCGAGGCCTAGGAAGGGAACGACACGGAGCCGGGGAAGACTCGGCAATGGTTGCCAGCGGTGGGAGTACGAGGTTCTTGGCCCGGCTGCCGTCGCCGGAAAATAACAGGAGGTGTGGGTGAGTAGAGGAATGGCCTAGCCAGCAATGAAGTAAGGGTGGGGCGGTGTAGCCTGTGCGGCAGCACAGCCGGCCACAGGAGGCGAGAGCAGGCAGTCCCACCGGAGCTGGTTTGGGCAGCTGGAGCAAGAAGATCAGATATTGAAGAAGAGCATGGCCGTTGGATTAACATCCAACGGTCACTGCTGCTAGAATCGTTTGTGGACTAAGTTGACAAAGCCAAAGTACACATCAACCTAGTAGACCCACAAGTCAGCCTCGATACGTCTCCGTCGTATCTATAATTTTTGATTGTTCCATGCCATATTATTCAACTTTTATATACTTTTGGCAACTTTTAATACTATTTTTTGGGACTAACATATTGATCCAGTGCCCAGTGCTAGTTCCTGTCTGTTGCATGTTTTTTGTTTTGCAGAAACCCAATATCAAACGGAGTCCAAATAGGATAAAAATGGACAGAGAATTATTTTGGAATATTTATGATTTTCTGGAGGAAGAATCAACGCGAAACGGTGTCCAGGGTGGCCATGAGACAGGGGGCGCGCCCTCCCCCCCCTGGGCGCGGCCTGGTCTCTCGTGGGCCACCCGTAAGGCGGTTGACGCTCTTCTTTGCCGCAAGAAAGCTAATTTTCGGAAAAAAAAATCACGGCGAAGGTTTCAGGCCAATCGGAGTTACGTATCTCCATATATACACGAAACGGTGAAACAGGCGAAATGTAACGCAGAAGCAGAGATAGATCCAATCTCGGAGGGCTCTCGCCCTCCCAAGCCATGGGAGCCAAGGACCAGACGGGAAACCCTTCTCCCATCTAGGGAGGAGGTCAAGGAAGAAGAAGAAGAAGAAGGGGCCTCTCTCCCCTTGCTTTGATGGCGCCCGGAGCGCTGCCGGGGGCCATCATCATCACCGCGATCTTCACCAACACCACCGTCATCTTCACCAACATCTCCATCACCTTCCCCCTTCTATATTCAGCGGTCCACTCTCCCGCAACCCGCTGTACCCTCTAGTTGAACATGGTGCTTTATGCTTCATATTATTTTCCAATGATGTGTTGCCATCCTATGATGTCTGAGTAGATTTTCGTTGTCCTATCGGTGATTGATGAATTGCTATGATTGGTTTGAGTTGCATGTTTTATTATTGGTGCTGTCCTATTGCGCCTCCGTGTCAGCATAAGCGTGAGGGATTCCGTTGTAGGGTTTGCAATATGTTTATGATTTGCTTATGGTGGGTTGCGTGAGTGGTGAAACACAAACCCGAGGAAGTAGGTTGTTTGCATATGGGATAAAAGGGGACTTGATGCTTTAATGCTATGGTTGGGTTTTACCTTAATGAATCTTTAGTAGTTGCGGATGCTTGCTAGAGTTCCAACCATAAGTGCATAGAATTCCAAGTAAGGGGTGATATGTTAGCTTATGCCTCCCCCTCAAATAGAATTGCAATAGTGATTACCGGTCTAGTAACATAGTCAATTGCTTAGGGGCAATTTCACAACTCCTACCACCACTTTTCCACACTCGCTATATTTACTTTAGTTGTGTCTTTATCTAAACAGCCCCTACCTTTTATTTACGCTCTCTTTATTTTCTTGCAAACCTAGCCTATCACTCCTTCAAAGTACTTCTAGTTTCGTACTTGTTCTAGGTAAAGCGAACGTCAAGTGTGCGTAGAGTTGTATCGGTGGTCGATAGAACTTGAGGGAATATTTGTTCTACCTTTAGCTCCTCGTTTGGTTCGACACTCTTACTTATCGAAAACTGTTGCGATCCCCTATACTTGTGGGTCATCAAGACCTTTTTCTGGCGCCGTTGCCGGGGAGTCATAGCGTGTGGTGAATATTCTCGTGTGTGCTTGTTTGCTTTATCACTAAGTAATTTTTATTTGCTGTTCTTAGTTGTTCTCTATCTTTAGTTATGGATATGGAACACAAAATACCAAAAAAATTAGAGGTACTTGCTACTCATGTAGATGGGGTAACTCCTAAAACGCCCGATACTCATTATGTGAGAGATATTATGTACTACTTTGATAATCCTGAGAAAACCCCACTCAAATTTATAATGGGAGACACGTTGGATCAACGTGAATACTTTAGGGATTATCGCTCGACACAAAAAGGGAAACTATTATGGGATCAATTTATCATGATGCGTTGGTATGCCTGGAATCTATGCTTGAGATATGATATTACTTGTTGCTCTAGGATGGAGGCTCCACACCTCCCCTTTTCATGCAAATTTAATGATAATGAAACCTTAGCTTCTTATGCTAATGGTATATATGATTACTATGATGTGGAACAAATAGAAGAATTTGTTGCTTTTAAGGCTGCCTATGATATTGAAGCGTTGTTTGAAAGGTATGAAGCTTTTGATGATGATGGTTATAGGCCGGAAAATCTTGCTATACTTGGATATTGCTATGAAAATTATGAATACAATTACTATATTAATGCTTTTATGAAGAAAGTCAACCCTGTCCAAGAAGAGACTGATATTTTGTAGGAAGCTATGGAAGAAGAAATTGATGAAAAAGTGAGCTCATTGGATGAAAAAGATGATGAGGAGAGCGAAGAACAAAAGGAGGAAGAGCGGATTAGCTACCCGTGCCCACCTTCTAATGAGAGTAACCCTCCAACTCATACATTATTTAATTCCCCTTCGTGCTTACCGAAGGATGATTGCTATGATGATTGCTATGATCCCTTGAATTTGTTTGAAATATCCCTTTTTGATGATACTTGCTATACTTGTGGCTGAGATGCCAATATGAATTATGCTTATGGAGATGAACTTGCTATAGTTCCTTATGTTAAACATGAAATTGTTGCTATTGCACCCACGCATGATAGTCCTATTATCTTTTTGAATTCTCCCGACTACACTATATCGGAGAAGTTTGTGCTTAGTAAGGATTATATTGATGGGTTGCCTTTTACCATTGCACATGATGATTTTGATGAATGTAATATGCATGTGCTTGCTGCTCCTACTTGCAATTATTATGAGAGAGGAACTATATCTCCACCTCTCTATGTTTCCCATACTATGAAATTGCAAGAAACTGCTTATACTATGCATTGGCCTTTACTTGGTGTGCATCAATTGTTCTTTTATGACATGCCGATGCATAGGAAGAGAGTTAGACTTCGCTGTTGCTTGATATATGTTACTTTGTGCTCACTACTAAATTACAAATCATTGTTAATTAAAATTGGCTTTGATATACCTTGGGATCCGGGTGGATTCATTACTTGAGCACTAAATGCCTAGCTTAATGCTTTAAAGAAAGCGCTGCCAGGGAGACAACCTGGAAGTTTTAGAGAGTCATTTATTTCTGTTGAGTGCTTTTATATAGTTTAAAAACAAAAAAAATAAAGAGGGGAACCTAAAAACTTTTCAAAAAGGAAAGTGAAAGTGAGAGAGACAAGCATTGTTGAAGTGGGAGCTAGCCTTGAACTTTGTTCATGCTCACGGAAACTTTGTGAATCTTGATTACAGAAACTTTTCAACAAAAATAATTATCCCCTTGTACAATTCCATTGTATTATAAAAATAATGTGCCAAGGTTTTCCTTTAGGATGTTTACAATGCTTGTTGGTTTGTACGGTGCAAGACAGAAACTTTGGCTGTAGTGCACGATTTTTAATTTTTTACTGGAACGTCAAATGGTTCTGATTCTTTTTGAACTGTCTTGACGTACAACTTTTTTATTTTTCCTAATTTTTTCAGAATTTTCCAAGTATCAGAAGTATGGTGAATGTTCAGATTATTACAGACTGTTCTGTTTTAGACAGATTCTGTTTTTGATGCATAGTTTGCTTGTTTTGATGAATCTATCAATTTATATCAGTGGATTAAGCCATGAAAAAGTTATGTTACAGCAGACACAATGAAAAAACAAGATATGAATTGGTTTGCAACAGTACTTAGAGTGGTGATTTGCTTTATTATACTAATGGATCTTATCGAGTTTTATGTTGAAGTTTTGTGTGGATGTAGTGTCTAATCGAGGATGTCTCGATATGAGGAAAATGAAGAGAGGCAAGAGCTCAAGCTTGGGGATGCCCGAGGCACCCCAAGTAAATATTCAAGGAGACTCAAGCATCTAAGCTTGGGGATGCCCCAGAAGGCATCCCCTGTTTCTTCAACAAGTATCGGTATGTTTTCGAATTCGTTTCGTTCATGCATTATGTGCAGTCTTGGAGCGTCTTTTGCATTTAGTTTTCATTTTTATTTTATGCACCATGCTGGTATGAGATAGTCCTTGTTTGATTTATAGAATGCTCATTGCACTTCACTTAAATATTTTGAGTATGGCTTTATAGAATGCTTCATGTGCTTCACTTATATCATTTGAAGTTTGGATTGCCTGTTTCTATTTACATAGACAGCCGCCATTTGTAGAATGCTCTTTTGCTTCACTTATATTTGTTAGAGCGTGGGCATATCTTTTGTAGAAAGAATTAAACTCTCTTGCTTCACTTATATCTATTTAGAGAGATGACGGGAACTGGTCATTCACATGGTTAGTCATAAAACCCTACATAAAACTTGTAGATCGTTGAATATGATATGTTTGATTCCTTGCAATAGTTTTGCGATATAAAGGTGGTGATATTAGAGTTGTGCTAGTTGAGTAATTGTGAAATTGAGAAATACTTGTGTTGAGGTTTGCAAGTCTTGTAGCATGCACGTATGGTGAACCGTTATGTAACGAAGTCGAAGCATGAGGTGTTTATTGATTGCCTTCCTTATGAGTGGCGGTCGGAGACGAGCGATGGTATTGTCCTACCAATCTATCCCCCTAGGAGCATGCGCGTAGTACTTTGTTTCGATGACTAATAGATTTTTGCAATAAGTATGTGAGTTCTTTATGACTAATATTGAGTCCATGGATTATACACACTTTTACCTTTCCATCATTGCTAGCCTCTTGATTGCCGTGCATTGCCCTTTCTCACCTTGAGAGTTGGTGCAAACTTCGCCGGTGCATCCAAACCCCGTGATACGATACGCTCTATCACACATAAGCCTCATTGTATCTTCCTCAAAACAGCCACCATACCTACCTATCATGGCATTTCCATAGCCATTCCGAGATATATTGCCATGCAACTTTCATCATCATCATATTCATGACTTAAGCATTCATTGTCATATTGCTTTGCATGATCGTAAGATAGCTAGCATGATGCTTTCATGGCTTGTCTATTTTTTGATGTCATTGCTACGCTAGATCATTGCACATCCCGGTACACCGCCGGAGGCATTCATATAGAGTCATATCTTTGTTCTAGTATCGAGTTGTAATATCGAGTTGTAAGTAAATAAAAGTGTGATGATCATTATTATTAGAGCATTGCCCCATCCAAAAAAAAGGAGAGGCCAAAGAATCCTAAATAAAAAAATGGGGCCAAAGAAGCCCGCAAAAAAAAGAAAAATAAATAAATAAAAAGGGGCAATGTTACTATCTCTTTTTCCACACTTGTGCTTCAAAGTAGCACCATGTTCTTCATGTAGTGAGTCTCATATCTTGTGCTTCAAAGTAGCACCATGTTCTTCATATAGATTGTCTCCTATGTTGTCACTTTCATATACTAGTAGGAATTTTTATTATAGAACTTGGCTTGTATATTCCAATGATTGGCTTCCTCAAATGCCCTAGGTCTTCATGAGCAAGCAAGTTGGATGCACACCCACTTAGTTTCTTTTGTTGAGCTTTCATACACTTATAGCTCTTAGTGCATCCGTTGCATGGCAATCCCTACTCCTCACATTGACATCAATTGATGGGCATCTCCATAGCCCGTTGATTAGCCGCGTCGATGTGAGACTTTCTCCTTTTTGTCTTCTCCACATAACCCCCATCATCATATTCTATTCCACCTATAGTGCTATGTCCATGGCTCACGCTCATGTATTGCGTGAAAGTTGAAAGGTTTGAGAAACGTCAAAAGTATGAAACAATTGCTTGGCTTGTCATCGAGGTTGTGCATGATGTGAATATTTTGTGTGGTGAAGATGGAGCATAGCCAGACTATATGATTTTGTAGGGATGAGCTTTCTTTGGCTATGTTATTTCAATAAGACATAATTGCTTGGTTGGTATGCTTGAAGTATTATTGTTTTTATGTCAAATAATAGACTATTGCTTTGAATCACTCGTGTCTTAATATTCATGCCATGATTATACATATGATCAAGATTATGCTAGGTAGCATTCCACATCAAAAATTATCTTTTTTATCATTTACCTACTCGAGGACGAGCGGGAATTAAGCTTGGGGATGCTTGATCGTCTCCGTCGTATCTATAATTTTGATTGTTCCATGCCAATATTATTCAACTTTTATATACTTTTGGCAACTTTTTATACTATTTTTGGGACTAACATATTGATCCGATTGCCGGTGCCGCCTCTGTCTGTTGCATGTTTTTTGTTTTGCAGAAACCCAATATCAAACGGAGTCCAAACGGGATAAAAACGGACGGAGAATTATTTTGGAATATTTATGATTTTCTAGAGGAAGAATCAATGCGAAACGGTGTCCGGGGTGGCCACGAGACAGGGGGGCACGCCCTTCCCCCTGGGCGCGGCCTAGTCTCTCGTGGGCCACCTGTAAGGCGGTTGACGCTCTTCTTTTGCCACAAGAAAGCTAATTTTCGGAAAAAAATCACGGCGAAGGTTTTAGGCCAATCGGAGTTACGGATCTCCATATATACACGAAACGGTGAAACAGAGCCGGAACAGAACGCAGAAACAGAGAGATAGATCCAATCTCGGAGGGGCTCTCGCCCCTCCCAAGCCAGGGGAGCCAAGGACCAGAGGGGAAACCCTTCTCCCATCTAGGGAGGAGGTCAACGAAGAAGAAGAAGAAGAAGAAGGGGGCCTCTCTCCCCATTGCTTCCGGTGGCGCTGGAGCGCTGCCAGGGGCCATCATCATCACCGCAATCTTCACCAACACCACCGTCATCTTCACCAACATCTCCATCACCTTCCCCCTTCTATATTCAGCGGTCCACTCTCCCGCAACCCGCTGTACCCTCTACTTGAACATGGTGCTTTATGCTTCAAATTATTTTCCAATGATGTGTTGCCATCCTATGATGTCTGAGTAGATTTTCGTTGTCCTATCGGTGATTGATGAATTGCTATGATTGGTTTGAGTTGCATGTTTTATTATTGGTGCTGTCCTATTGTGCCCTACGTGTCGGCATAAGCGTGAGGGATTCAGCTGTAGGGTTTGCAATATGTTTATGATTTGCTTATGGTGGGTTGCGTGAGTGGTGAAACACAAACCCGAGTAAGTAGGTTGTTTGCATATGGGATAAAAGGGGACTTGATGCTTTAATGCTATGGTTGGGTTTTACCTTAATGAATCTTTAGTAGTTGCGGATGCTTGCTAGAGTTCCAACCATAAGTGCATAGAATTCCAAGTAAGGGATGATAGGTTAGCTTATGCCTCTCCCTCAAATAGAATTGCAATAGTGATTACCGGTCTAGTAACATAGTCAATTGCTTAGGGGCAATTTCACAACTCCTACCACCACTTTTCCACACTCGCTATATTTACTTTAGTTGTGTCTTTATCTAAACAGCCCCTAGCTTTTATTTACGCTCTCTTTATTTTCTTGCAAACCTAGCCTATCACTCCTTCAAAGTACTTCTAGTTTCGTACTTGTTCTAGGTAAAGCGAACGTCAAGCATGCGTAGAGTTGTATCGGTGGTGATAGAACTTTAGGGAATATTTGTTCTACCTTTAGCTCCTCGTTGGGTTCGACACTCTTACTTATCAAAAACTGTTGCGATCCCCTATACTTGTGGGTCATCAAGTCTCCAAATCTGTCCCAAACAGCATACAGGCCGAAATTTCTAGCCAGATTCAAATTAATTTTAAATCTAAAAATACCTTAATTTAAATTCAATGAAATTTTACCAGCACAAAAACAATGAAATTTAAAATATCAAAATCCGAAAGAAAACAATATTTGGGAACTAATTGCGTGTTTGCTGTATTTTTTTTTCATTTTACAGCCCATTTATTATTACCTATAGCCCATTTCTTATTACTTATAGCCCATTTCTTATTACTTATAGCCCATTTCTTATTAATTTTAGCCCATTTTCTGGGGAAAATGCATCCCTCCTCGTCTTGAAAGATTTCTGGCCCAGCAGGGCGTAGAAAAGCAAGTAGGCCTATGTTGGTTATTCTGCAAAAAACAAAATAGCTGGCTAGCCATTTTCAGAAAGGAAAAAAACAAACTAGGCTGGTCATGTGCTAAACATATGAAATAAAAGCCTGGGCTAGACGGGCCACGGGTCCCGCACAACCCAGTTGATACCCTTCTCCGTCCCGAAAAACAAGATATCTTGTATGCTTGGGTCCCTCTTGTCATCCTCACCATGTACAGTCATCTCCTTATTCCTCTCGGTTGTTGACCATGTTGACAACACGGAGGGCGGCCCATGGAGCGAACCAAGGCGGAGGACGATGGTGAGGCCTCGGACGGAACGGACAGAGCAGGGAAGATCACAGCCAGCCGTGGGAGGCGGGAGCAGGCGGTCCCGCTGGCGCTGGTTTGGCTTTGGCGGCTCGAGGAAGAAGAGACTGAAGAAACGCGACAGACGTTGAATGTCAATCGAACGGTCAGGGTTGGCACAATCATTTTCTGACTAAGCGGACACCAAGTAGCATACTTTTATATATATAGGAAGAAAACTGCGAGGAAAATGTGTTTTTCTGCTGTCCTCCTCACAGGGAACGTTCGCCACATAAGTGACTAGCACCCTTGGTTTTCAACCGAGAGGTCTTGGGTTCGAGTTCGAGGAACTCTCAATTTTGTCCTCCTTCCTTCCTCGCAAAAAAAGGGAAAGAAAATCAAAGACTTGGGAAGGCGTCTGAACAAGCTAGTGTACCAAAGAAAGAGACGTTGCGAGTTTTAGAAAAAAGAAAGACGTGCTCTCGTAGCTGGTTCGAATCCAAACCTAGACTATGACTATATATGGTGCTATGCTACTGCGCAAGTAATGAAACCGACATATCCAACGTTCGCTTCTCCTCTTCTCTACTTACTCGCCTAGCATCGAAGCTCGGCCGCAGCAACCATGTCCGCCGGCTGCTCGTCCACCGCTCTTCGCCAGTAACAACCAGATATGCGCCAAGTCGCCACCCGTACCATCGCTGTGGGTCTCATCACACCCCGCCGCACGCGCAAGACCGCAGCCGATTGCTCATCGCAACCCGCTGCCATTGGTGTGGTGCCACTGCTGCAAATCACGCAGAGTCATCCGTCGCGTCTCAACCACAATCCGCAACCCTGGCCGAGTCTTCTACAAATGCCCGAATCATGGGGTAATAATATGTTTAAGTGTTGTTCTGCTGCTTTCAGTTGCTGATTTTTTTATAGTTTGGTTGATGATCTTCCAATTTGATTCGTCCAGAAAAGGGAAGATTCGTGTGATTTGTATTTCGGGAAGTTCTTGATGTGGGGAATGCAACTACGTTGATTATTTGGTTAGCCGAGGAATCCCAATACCAGCAGGTTGGGGTGTTTGGACAAGTAACTGAAGGAACGGCAGAAGAGGAAGATGCAGACCAGAAGGTTAAAGATGCAGTTCCTCTGATCATGGCCAAGCAACAGCTGCTGAACGGCCTTGGCAGCAATGAGGAGATGAAAGAGCTTGTGAAGATAATGGGCAAAATCGATGTGCTCTGTAGGATGATTGTCTCTTTATTTGCAGTGTATGTAGCACTCGTGATGTATTCAGTGGCTACGACATGAGCACTTTGTTGAAACTAGTAATGAATGAAACATGTGTAGCAGGTGGGCGCATGATGTTGTGAACATCTAATGATTTCTATTAACGGAAATCAGGGGTATCCCTTTGCTCATATAAATAAATAAATAGCAGAGGCCCTGTCGGGTCAGCTTTGTTCTCATTCGAAGATGTCGAGCAAATTGCAGTCCAACAGCAAACTATGTCATCAAATTCAAGTTTCACAGCCAAATATGAGTACAACTAAACAACAATGTCATCATGTTTTAGTTGTCATACAATCACCAAACACAAATCAGCATACATAACAAGTGATGTTCTCACACCAAAATACTAAACAACATGTTCATCAGGTTTCAGTTGTCATAGCAAACACAATTTCACATAGTAGATAAAAAACGTCTTACGACAGGAAAATACGACAAAAGCAATGTAATCATCATCCGCAGCAGCAGCGTCAACATCTTCGCCATGTGTATCGATGCGAATCGTAATTCCCCACGGTGTCATCTTCTTCTTCCGTCCTCAACGTCCTCGAGCGTTGGCTTCTTCTTGATCAACTCTTGTATGTCCACAAAGACGACAGGCAATCTTTTCGCCGGCGTTATTGACATGATGGTTCTCAAAGATATTAGGAACATCTGTGTTATCTTGTACATCAGGAGCAGTGTAAGCATCATCTTGTTGTGCAACTTCATTAAACGAATTCCTCTGCTCAAACCTTTGCAATACTCTCCAGTCATCGCTATGTGCAAATGTGTCTTCCAAGAAAAATATCTGTGTTGCTTGATTTGCCAAAATAAAAGGCTCGTTGGTCTGGTACGCCGCCTTGACATTGATGGATTTGAAATAATCATCAGCTCTGGGTTCTGCGATCCTGGAAAACAGGTTATACCAACGACAACACAATAGAACTACACATCGATGATCCTCGAAACTGGAGATATACTGCAACTGAACAATGTCTGTTATGTTAGCATACATTTCAGTTGTCTCTTTGTCATACGTATTCGTGCTTATGATGGCACTGTTTTGTGTCTTCCTGCCTTCGTCTCATACAAGGGTGTTGTAGCGCACATCTCCAACAACGCAAGATTCATAATGTCTTACCCGAGTATCAGGACCCATTGCTAGTGAGTAAAGGGCATCATCAACTGCATGCCCATCCTCCCGCATCTTCTTAACTTATGGTTAGAAAATAGACAAGCTGATCATCTTATGTACTCAATATATTAAAAAAACTGACAGTGCACTTCAAAAGCTTACATGGTTCTTGAACCATTTCGCAAATCCTGCCATAACCAGTTTGTCAATGTTTCTTGGATTTTGCGGCAGTAACTCCTCTTTGTAGATGCTGCACAACATAGTGATCGTGTCAAACATCTAAATATATAAGAATGTGCTGCAAGTTTAGTAGATTACGATGTATAAGTGATACGTCTCCAACGTATCTATAATTTTTGATTGCTCCATGCTACTTTATCTACTGTTTTGGACTTTATTGGGCTTTATTTTCCACTTTTATATTATTTTTAGGACTAACCTATTAACTGGAGGCCCAAATTAATTGCTGTTTTTTGCCTATTTCGGTGTTTCAAGAAATGGAATATCAAACGGAGTCCAAACGGAATGAAACCTTCGAGAACGTGATTTTCTTCGAACGTGATCCAGGAGACTTGGACCCTACTCCAAGGAACAAAAGAGGCGGTCAGAGGGTGGGGGTGCCCCTCCTAGGCGCGCCCCGCCTCGTGGGCCCCTGTTGCTCCACCGACGTACTCCTTCCTCCTATATATACCACGTACCCCAAACGATCGTAACAGGAGCCAAAACCTAATTCCACCGCTGCACCTTCCCGTATCCACGAGATCCCATCTTGGGGCCTGTTCCAGAGCTCACGGAGGGGGCATCCACCATGGAGGGCTTCTACATCATCACCATAGCCCCTCCGATGAAGTGTGAGTAGTTTACTTCAGACCTTCGGGTCCATAGCTAGTAGCTAGATGGCTTCTTCTCTCTTTTTGGATCTCAATACAATGTTCTCCCCATCTCTCGTGGAGATCTATTCGATGTAATCTTCTTTTTGCAGTGTGTTTGTTGAGACCGATGAATTGTGGGTTTATGATCCAGATTATCTATGAATAATATTTGAATCTTCTCTGAATTCTTTTATGTATGATTGGTTATCTTTGCAAGTCTCTTCGAATTATCCGTTTGGTTTGGCCAACTAGATTGGTAGTCCTTGCAATGGGAGAATTTCTTAGCTTTGGGTTCAATCTTGCGGTGTCCTTACCCAAAGGATGTAAAGGGTTGCAAGGCATGTATTGTATTGTTCCCATCGAGGATAACAAGATGGGTTTTTTTTATCATATTGCATGAATTTATCCTCTACATCATGTCATCTTGCTTAAGGCGTTACTCTGTTTTTTAACTTAATACTCTAGATGCATGCCGGATAGCGATCGATGAGTGGAGTAATAGTAGTAGATGCGGTGAGTCGATCTACTTGTCTCGGACGTGATGCCTATATACATGATCATACCTAGATATACTCATAATTATGCTCAATTCTGTCAATTGCTCAACAGTAATTTGTTCACCCACCGTAGAATACTTATGCTCTTGAGAGAAGCCACTAGTGAAACCTATGGCCCCCAGGTCTATTCTCATCATATCAATCTCCATTACTTTAATACTTGCTTTATTTTTACTTTGCCTTTTACTTTTCACTTTGCATCTCTATACCAAAAAATACCACAAATATTATTTATCATCTCTATCAGATCTCACTCTCGTAAGTGACCGTGAAGGGATTGACAACCCCTAATCGCGTTGATTGCGAGGAGCTATTGTTTTGTGCAGGTACGAGGGACTTGTGCGTAGCCTCCTACTGGATTGATAACTTGGTTCTCAAAAACTGAGGGAAATACTTACACTACTTTGCTGCATCATCGTCTCCTCTTGAGGGAAATCCAACGCAGTGCTCAACAGGTAGCAAGAAGAATTTATGGCGCCGTTGCCGGGGAGGCTCACGCAAGAGCAAGTCAAGCACCATACCAAGTACTCATCACAATCCCTTATCTCTCGCATTACATTATTTTCCATTTGCCTCTCGTTTTCCTCTCCCCCACTTCACCCTTGCTGTTTTATTCGCCCTCTCTTTTCCGTTTGTCTTTTCGTTTGCCTTGATGTCTTACTTGGCTCGTTTTCTCATTTGGTTGAAATAGTTGAGTATTTATTCCTAAACAGAGAAGCTATGTATCCTCATCCGCTTGCCAATCTTTTTAAGAAATCCAATTATGATGAACCAATTCCTAGTGATTTGGATTCACTAAATTATCTTTATAAGCTTTTGCCTGAAATCCGTAAATCTGAAAATTGTGATGAAGTGCTACACGATAGATCTTTGAATAAAAAGCATGATAGCAATGATTTTATTATAAATTCTATTGATGTAAATTATGCTAATAATATGCAAAACCCTAATCTTGGGGATGCTAGTTTTGCTATGTCCAATAGTCATGATTGGGGAGATTCTTCTTATGATCTTGAAAATTTATTTAAGCCCCATGATGAATATAAGATTGATAATAGTGTTTGCAATAATAGTGAAAATGGGTTTGGAAGAGCGTCAACTTTAGATACCACATATTTGGATAACATTCAATCTTATGAAATTTTTGATAGAAGTGGGCTTGGAGAAATCATGACTTTAGTTAATGATAATCCCACTATTTTGGAAGAGTGTCAACTTCGCATGCATGTGGATCGTGTTGAGAATATGTTATGTGATAGCTATATTGTTGAATTTTCTTATGATTCTACATGTAATTATTATGAGAGAGGAAAATATGGTTATAGAAATTTTCACGTTACTAAATTACCTCTCGTTATGTTGAGATTGCTATTGTTCCTTTCCGCTTCCTTGCATATGCTAGTTTTTGCTTGCTACGATAATTTGTTTGCCTATAATATGCCTATGCATAGGAAGTATGTTAGACTTAAGTGTGTTTGTCACATGTTTTATGATGCTCTCTTTGTGCCTCAGTTCTTGTCTTTCTTGTGAGCATCATTGAAATCCCAATGCCTAGCTAAAAAGGCTTTAAAGAAAAGCGCTTGTTGGGAGATAACCCAATATTTTTCCTTGCTGCTTAGTAATAAATAATCCATCTAGCCTCTATTTAGATGTGGTTTTATGTTTTAATTAGTGTTTGTGCCAAGCTAGACCTATAGGATCTTCTTGGATGATAGTTATTTGATCTTGCTGTAGTTTCCAGAAACTTTGCGCTTAGTGCCCGAATTATTAAAAATCACCAGAACGTGATAAAATACTGATTCCGATTGCTGCTGGTCAATAAACAAATTGTCTAGGTCGTCTAAGTTTGGTTGATTTTTTGGAGTTCCATAAGTTTGCGTTAGTTACAGATTACTACGGACTGTTCTGTTTTTGACAGATTCTGTTTTTCGTGTGTTGTTTGCTTATTTTGATGAATCTATGGCTAGTAAAATAGTTTATAATCCATAAAGAAGTTGGAATACAGTAGGTTTAACACCAATATAAATAAATAATGAGTTCATTACAGTATCTTAAACTAGTCTTTTGTTTTCTTTCTCTAACGGAGCTCACGAGATTTCTATTGAGTTTTGTGTTGTTAAGTTTTCAAGTTTTGGGTAAATTCTTTTCATGGATTATGGAACACGGAGTGGCAAGAGCCTAAGCTTGGGAGAAGTGCTTAGCTTTGGGTTCAATCTTGCGGTGTCCTTTCCCAGTCACAGTAGGGGCAGCAAGGCATGTATTGTATTGTTGCCATCAAGGATAACAAGATGAGGTTTTTATCATATTGCATGAATTTATCCCTCTACATCATGCCATCTTGCTTAAGGCGTTACTCTGTTTTCATTAACTTAATACTCTAGATGCATGCTGGATAGCGGTCGATGAGTGGAGTAATAGTAGTAGATGCAGGCAGGAGTCGGTCTACTTGTCTCGGACGTGATGCCTAGATACTCTCATAACTATGCTCAATTCTGTCAATTGCTCAACAAGAATTGTTCACCCACCGTAAACTACTTATGCTCTTGAGAGAAGCAACTAGTGAAATCTATGGCCCCCGGGTCTATTCTCATCATATTAATCTTCCTACGCTTTATTATTGCCTTGCTTTTTTACTTTGCCTTTTATTTTACTTTGCCTTTTATTTTACTTTGCGTCTTTATACCAAAAATACCAAAAATATTATTTATAATCTCTATCAGATCTCACTCTCGTAAGTGACCGTGAAGGGATTGACAACCCCTTATCGCGTTGGTGGCGAGGAGTTATTTGCTTTGTGCAGGTACGAGGGACTTGCGCATGGCCTCCTACTGGATTGATACCTTGGTTCTCAAAAACTGAGGGAAATACTTATGCTACTCTGCTACATCATCCTCTCCTCTTCGGGGAAAAATAACGCAAGCTCAAGACATAGCAAGAAGGATTTTTGGCGCTGTTGCCGGGGAGTCTACGCAAAAGTCAACATACCAAGTGCCCATCACAATCCCTTATCTCCCGCATTACATTATTTGCCATTTGCCTCTCGTTTTCCTCTCCCCCACTTCACCCTTGCCGCTTTATTCGCCTCTCTTTTCCGCTCGTCTTTTCGTTTGCCTTGATGTCTTTCTTGGCTCATTTTCTCGCTTGGTTGAAATAGTTGAGTATTTATTCCTAAACAGAGAAGCTAATATCTATGGATCCTCATCCGCTTGCCAATCTTTTTAAGAGATCCAATTATGATGAACCAATTCCTTGTGATTTGGATGCACTAGATTATCTTTATAAGCTCTTGCACGAAATCCGTAAATCTGAAAATTGTGATGAAGTGCTTCACGATAGATCTTTGAATAAAACGCATGATTGCAATGATTTTATTATAAATTTTATTGATGTAAATTATGCTAATAATATGCAAAACCCTAAGCTTGGGTATGCTAGTTTTGCTATGTCCAATAGTCATGATTGGGGAGATTCTTCTTATGATCTTGAAAATTTATTTAAGCCCCATGATGAATATAAGATTGATAATAGTGTTTGCAATAATATTGAAATTGGGTTTGGAAGAGCTTCAACTTTAGATCACACATATTTGGATAACATTCAATCTTATGAAATTTTTGATAAAAGTGGGCTTGGAGAAATCATGACTTTAGTTAATGATAATCCCACTATTTTGGAAGAGTGTCAACTTCGCATGCATGTGGATCATGTTGAGAATATGTTATGTGATAGCTATATTGTTGAATTTTCTTATGATCCTACATGTAATTATTATGAGAGAGGAAAATATGGTTATAGAAATTTTCACGTTACTAAATTACCTCTCGTTATGTTGAGATTGCTATTGTTCCTTTCCGCTTCCTTGCATATGCTAGTTTTTGCTTGCTACGATAATTTGTTTGCCTATAATATGCATATGCATAGGAAGTATGTTAGACTTAAGTGTGTTTGTCACATGTTTTATGATGCTCTCTTTGTGCCTCAATTCTTGTCTTTCTTGTGAGCATCATTGAATCTCAATGCCTAGCTAAAAGGCTTTAAAGAAAAGCGCTTGTTGGGAGACAACCCAATATTTTTCCTTGCTGCTTAGTAATAAATAATCCATCTACCTTCTGTTTAGATGTGGTTTTATGTTTTAATTAGTGTTTGTGCCAAGCTAAACCTATATGATCTTCTTGGATGATAGTTATTTGATCTTGCTGTAATTTCCAAAAACATTCGGTTCACAAAAACAATTATTAAAAGTCACCAGAACGTGATAAAATAGTGATTCCAATTGCTTCTGATCAATAAAGAAATTTCCTAATTCGTCCTATTTTGACTGAATTGTTGGAGTTCCAGAAGTTTGCGTTAGTTACAGATTATTACAGACTGTTCTGTTTTTGACAGATTCTGTTTTTTCGTGTGTTGTTTGCTTATTTTGATAAATCTATGGCTAGGAAAATAGTTTATAATCCATAGAGAAGTTGGAATACTGTAGGTTTAACACCAATATAAATAAATAATGAGTTCATTACAGTACCTTGAAGTGGTCTTTTGTTTTCTTTCGCTAACGGAGCTCACGAGATCTCTGTTGAGTTTTGTGTTGTGAAGTTTTCATGTTTTGGGTGAAATCTTTTGATGGATTATGGAACAAGGAGTCGCAAGAGCCTAATCTTTGGGATGCCCATGGCACCCCCAAGATAATCCAAGGACACCAAAAAGTCAAAGATTGGGGATGCCCCGGAAGGCATCCCCTCTTTCGTCTACTTCCATCAGTAATTTACTTGGAGCTATATTTTTATTCACCACATGATATGTGTTTTGCTTGGAGCGTCTTGTATCATTTGCGTCTTTGCTTGTTAGTCTACCACAATCATCCTTGCTGTACACACCTTTTGGGAGAAGCCAATTTGATTAGAATTTGCTAGAATACTCTATGTGCTTCACTTATATCTTTTGAGCGTGATAATTTTTGCTCTAGTGCTTCACTTAGATCTTTTAGAGCACGGTGGTGGATTTGTTTTAAAGAAACTATTGATCTCTCATGCTTCACTTAGATTATTTTGAGAGTCGTTAATAGCATGTTAATTTGCTTAATATTAATATACTTGGTATTCATGATATGTGAAACTTTCTTTTGAGTGCATTGAATACTAAGAAAAGTTTGATGCTTGATAATTGTTTTGAGATATGAAGATGGTGATATTAGAGTCATGCTAGTTGAGTAGTTGTTAATTTAAAGAATGCTTGTGTTGAAGTTAGCAAGTCCCATAGCATGCACGTATGGTTAAAGTTGTGTAACAAATTTGAAACATGAAGTGTACCTGGCTTGTGCATCCTTATGAGTGGCGGTCGGGGACGAGCTACCGGTCTTTTCCTACCAATCTATCCCCTAGGAGCATGCGTAGTACTTGATTTTTGATGACTTCTAAATTTTTGCAATAAGTATATGAGTTCTTTTTACTAATGTTGAGTCCATGGATTATACGCATTTTTACCTTTCCGCCTTTGCTAGCCTCTTCGGTACCATGCATTGCCCTTTCTCACCTTGAGAGTTGGTGCAAACTTCGCCGGTGCATCCAAACCCCGTGATATGATACGCTCTATCACACATAAACCTCCTTATATCTTCCTCAAAACAGCCACCATACCTACCTATTATGGCATTTCATAGCCATTCCGAGATATATTGCCATGCAACTTTCCACCATTCCGTTCATCATCATCATGACATACTATACTTTTGTCATATTGCCATTGCATGATCATGTAGTCGACATCGTATTTGTGGCAAAGCCACCATGCATTATTTTTCATACATGTCACTCTTGATTCATTGCACCATCCCGGTACACCGCCGGAGGCATTCATATAGAGTCATGTCTTGTTCTAGTGTCGAGTTGTAATCCTTATGTTGTAATCAATAGAAATTTGATGATCATCATTATTAGAGCATTGCCCCATCAGAAAAAAAGAGAAAGGCCAAAAAGAAAAAAAAGGAAAGGCCCAAAAAAATAAAATAAAAAGGGCAATGTTACTATCTCTTTTTCCACACTTGTGCTTCAAAGTAGCACCTTGTTCTTCATGTAGTGAGTCTCATATATTGTGCTTCAAAGTAGCACCATGTTTTTTATATAGTGAGTCTCATAAGTTGTCTTTTTATACTAGTGGGAATTTTTCATTATAGAACTTGGCTTGTATATTCCTACGATGGGCTTCCTCAAATGCCCTAGGTCTTCATGAGCAAGCAAGTTGGATGCACACCCACTAGTTTTCTTTTGTTGAGCATTCATAGCTCTAGTGCATCCGTTGCATGGCAATCCCTACTCCTCATGTTGACATCAATTGATGGACATCTCCATAGCCCGTTGATTATCCTCGTCAATGTGAGACTTTCTCCTTTTCTTCTTCTCCACACAATCCCCATCATCATATTCTATTCCACCCATAGTGCTATATCCATGGCTCACGCTCATGTATTGCGTGAAGGTTGAAAAAGTTTGAGATTTTTAAGTATGAAACAATTGCTTGGCTTGTCATCGGGGGCATAGAAGTTGGGAAAATCTTTGTGTGACGAAAATGGAGCATAGCCTAACTATATGATTTTGTAGGGATGAACTTTCTTTTGCCATGCTATTTTGAGAAGACATGATTACTTTGATTAGTATGCTTGAAGTATTACTATTTCTTTTGTCAATATGAACTTTTATTATGTATTCATTCGGATCTGAATATTCATACCACAATTAAGAAGATTTACATTGAAATTATGCCAAAGTATCACTCTGCATCAAAAACTCTCTTTTTATCATTTACCTACTCGAGGACGAGCAGGAATTAAGCTTGGGGATGCCTGATACGTCTCCAACGTATCTATAATTTTCGATTGCTCCATGCTACTTTATCTACTGTTTTGGACTTTATTGGGCTTTATTTTCCACTTTTATATTATTTTTGGGACTAACCTATTAACCGGAGGCCCAACCTGTAATTGCTGTTTTTGCCTATTTCAGTGTTTCAAAGAAACGGAATATCAAACGGAGTCCAAACGGAATGAAACCTTCGGGAACGTGATTTTCTCACCGAACGTGATCCAGGAGACTTGGACCCTACTCCAAGGAACAAAAGAGGCGGTCACGAGGGTGGGGGCACCCCCCCCCTCCCTAGGGTGCCCCCTGCATCGTGGGCCCCCTGTTGCTCCACCGACGTACTCCTTCCTACTATATATACGTACATACCCCCAAACGATCAGAACAGGAGCCAAATTCCTAATTCCGCCGCCGCAACTTCCTGTATCCATGAGATCCCATCTTGGGGCCTGTTCCGGAGCTCCGCCGGAGGGGGCATCCACCACGGAGGGCTTCTACATCATCACCATAGCCCCTCCGATGAAGTGTGAGTAGTTTACTTTAGACCTTCGGGTCCATAGCTAGTAGCTAGATGGCTTCTTCTCTCTTTTTGGATCTCAATACAATGTTCTCCCCCTCTCTCGTGGAGATCTATTCGATGTAATCTTCTTTTTGCGGTGTGTTTGTTGAGATCGATGAATTGTGGTTTATGATCCAGATTATCTATGAATAATATTTGAATCTTCTCTGAATTCTTTTATGTATGATTGGTTATCTTTGCAAGTCTCTTCGAATTATCCGTTTGGTTTGGCCAACTAGATTGGTAGTTCTTGCAATGGGAGAAGTGCTTAGCTTTGGGTTCAATCTTGCGGTGTCCTTACCCAATCGATGTAAAGGGTTGCAAGGCATGTATTGTATTGTTGCCATCGAGGATAACAAGATGGGGTTTTATCATATTGCATGATTTTATCCCTCTACATCATGTCATCTTGCTTAAGGCGTTACTCTTTTTAACTTAATACTCTAGATGCATCTTTGGATAGCGGTCGATGAGTGGAGTAATAGTAGTAGATGCAGGCAGGAGTCGGTCTACTTGTCTCGGACGTGATGCATATATACATGATCATACCTAGATATACTCATAATTATGCTCAATTCTATCAATTGCTCAACAGTAATTTGTTCACCCACCGTAGAATACGTATGCTCTTGAGAGAAGCCACTAGTGAAACATATGGCCCCCGGGTCTATTCTCATCATATCAATCTCCATTACTTTAATACTTGCTTTGTTTTTACTTTGCCTTTTACTTTTCACTTTGCATCTCTATACCAAAAAATACCAAAAATATTATTTATCATCTCTATCAGATCTCACTCTCGTAAGTGACCGTGAAGGGATTGACAACCCCTAATCGCGTTGGTTGCGAGGAGCTATTGTTTTGTGCAGGTACGAGGGACTTGTGCGTAGCCTCCTACTGGATTGATACCTTGGTTCTCAAAAACTGAGGGAAATACTTACAGGCTACTTTGCTGCATCATCCTCTCCTCTTCGAGGAAATCCAACGCAGTGCTCAATAGGTAGCAATAAGCTGTAGTACTGCACTTACTTGATATAAGGTAGTATCTCAGGACAGTTATTCAACACATACCAAACCATTTTGTCCAAATCTTTAGGTTTGTCCTCTTGTCGACTCTTCCCTGTAACTCGAACAGAATAATCGAAAACATTGAGCCCGGGATTGTCTTCACCCACCTCTTTGCTAAGCCGATCAGCTGTTTCAATGTATTTTGAGCAGAATGTCAACGCTTCTGTAGCAATGTAGGCCTCTGCAATGGAACCCTCGGGTCTAGCTCTGTTCCTAACATAGCCCTTGAAAGTGCCTAGCCGCCTTTCAATAGGGTACATCCAGCCATACTTGTCTTTGGACCTCTAAGTAGTGCCTCATCGTAGATGAACAACCAAATGCACCATCACATCAAAGAAGGCTGGAGGATATATCTTCTCAAGGTCGCATAGGATAGTTGGTATCTTGTCTCTAAGACGCTCCCAAGCATCTATCCTGATATTTTTACTGCAGAGTTCCCTGAAGAATTGTCCCAACTCTGCAACTGCTCTGTATATGTCAGGGCGGCCCAATCCTCTGAGGATAACAGGTAAAACCCTTTGAAGTAGGACATGGCAGTCATGAGTTTTCAACCCTTGTACCTTGTTTCCATCTGCATTGACTCTCCTTTCAGGGTTGGAAGCAAATCCATGTGGGAATCTCACACGTGATGGGACCTCGCAGAATTCTTTTCTTTTTACCTTGTCCAAGACATACATTTGGTGCCATATCCCGTGGTTTACCTTCATCTTGCACCTGCAAATCCTTTCTGATACCCAGGTATGTCAAATCAATCCTAGATTTTAAGGTATCTTTCATCTTGCCTTCAGTGTTAAGAAGTGTGCCGATAATGCTGTCACATATATTTTTCTCGATTTGCATCACATCAAGATTATGCCGCAGATCCAAATCTTTCCAATACTCCAAGTCCCACAAAGTGGACCTCCGGGTAAACAATAATCTCTCTTCTACCGTGCCACGGTTCCTTTTCCCGCTACCATTACGGGATGGTTTCTGGTGTAATATGCCTGACCTTCTCTAATTCCACTTGCAACTCATCGGCGGTGAGCCTCTTTGGCGCATCACGGTTTTCATGCTTTGCATTGAACACATGTCTTCGGTATTTTCTAGGATGCGGCTTGTCCTAGGCAAGGAAACGGCGGTGTCCAATGTAACAGATCTTGCTAAGTATTATGATGACAGCGGATTCCTGTCACAGCGAACACATGCATTGTAACCATGTGTCATTTGCCCTGACATAGTGCCCAAAGGCGGATAATCATGGATGCACCAAATTACAACAACACGCATAAAGAAATCAGCTGGTGGGCTGCTATATAGGTCTCGAGTGAGAACACCCTTCCATAGCTGTTGAAGTTCCTCCACAAGAGGCTCCATGAACAAATCAAAATCCTTTCCAGGACTTTTTGGACCTGGGATGAGCAAGGCCATCATGTAGTTTGATTCTTTGGTGCGGACATTTGGAGGCATGTTGTAAGGGATAACAAGCATCGGCCACATGCTATATGTGGCGCTCTAGTGGCCAAATGGGTTAAATCCATCCGAAGCTAAGCCAAGTCCGATGTTTCTCGGATCAGCAAAGCAAACTCTTTGTGTTTATCATTGAAGCTTTTCCACTCACTACCATGAGATGGATGGCTCATTACATTACGATCTTTGTACTCCTGGTTCCTAGAATGCCACAAAGTACATCCTCTCTTGTTTCAAAGCATCATGAAACAACCTCTCGCAATCTTGGTGTAATTGGAAAATGTCTCGAACATTATGAGGAACCCTCTTCACAAAGCATCGCCATCTTTCCATCTTGATGATTTGCATTTCGGGCATTCACTTAAGTTGGCATAATCCTTCCGAATGTAACACAATTATTCTTACAAACATGGATCATATCATATCCAATTCCAACCGCACGAAGGAAATTCTTCATTTTATGTAGGTGTGTGGCAGCTCAGGGCCTTGTCTGGGAAAGATTTGCGGAAAGCAGCCAACATCGCATCGTATGATTTGTTGGTCATCCGTCAGATGTCTTCACACGAACAAAGGTGACCATAGCTGAGAATCTTGACAGCTTATTTCACAGGGGTGACAAAGAACGTTGCATTGTTCCAACATGCGGGCCCACCGCTTTTCTTCCGCAGTGAAAGTTCGCGGAATGCACGAGCATTTCGTAGCATTGTTTCAATGTTGGTCAAAGTCAAAGGCTCCGCCACCACCACCTCCTCCTCCTCTTCCACCTGAGCATCAGGCAGATCAAGATGGTGATCTGCTGCTTCCACGTAGTCAATAACATTGACGTTCACAGCTTCACCATGATGAACCCACCTAGTATATGTTATTGACTACGTGTGTAGATGATTTTGCACAGTTGACTGGGGTCTTGTAACTGAATTCATACAACTGCTACACGAGCAGAGCACATCTGATTTTGGACCACCGTACTCAGCTCTGATAAAGTTCATGAAGTTTTCAACCCCTCGACATATGCAGCGGAGAATCTTCAAGCAGAAGTTATCCAAGTCCTGTCCATCTGTTAAACGTACAAATTAGTTCTTCTACTAGATATTACAGGAAAAACATATATGCTTTTTTATTAAGTCCAGAAAAAAATACCTAGGTCGATGTCTAAAGCTATGGAAAGATATTTGGACGAGCAGATCTAAGTAAAGAAATATATGTAAAGCTAATTCAGCAAACAGATTTGAGTGCTAAATTATGGCAGGCTCTTTCAGTAGTCAATGAGGCCGAGCACACGACCATCGAACTATCAAAGGCCATCGCAGCAACAAAGATCGAGTATAAAACGGTGTAGAGCTATTTTACCTAACAGATTGGCTACTAGACCATGGCAATCTACGTCACAATAAATATATGGCAGGATATTTTAGCAACTAATCGGCCTTGGCATGCCATCTCAGCTAAGCAGATTGAGTGCGAGCAGGCAAGGAAGCTTCTTAAGCAGAGCATATTGACAGTAAACTACTTTGGCAAACAGTGAGAATAACAGCGTCTATCAGCTAACATTCAGCGCTACACCGACATGAACGGGGCCTTAGTCTAGAATGCGTGTACCGTGGGAGAAGCTGACCACCGTGCGTCTCCACACGAACGTCGCCAACGGTGGCGGCGCTGACCGCCGTGCGCCTCCACAAGAACGTAGCCAGAGGTGGCAGCGCGGCTAGAGGACGGCAGTCTATGAGAGCGTACTGTGGGAGCGAGAGGATCGCCATGCGTCCCCTCGACGAACCGCGGCGCCGACATATCGGCACGGCGGGGAGGGCGGCTTTGGCAGAGCGAATGGAGTGGAGGGGGGCGGGGGGACGGGGGTTTGGGGAATATTTGGCCGAAGGGCGGTTGAATTGAATTTGGGGGAAATTTTTTTGTGGGGGGGGGGGAGGATTTTCGCGAGGTGGGCGGGGGGAGTTTGGCGCATGGTCGGTTTCTCCAAGTGCAGTCCCACGTGTCAGTGAAGAGGCAAGTCAAGCATCGCCCGCTTATGCGTGAGCCGTGTGCGAGACCGAACGTGTGTGGGGTGCAATGCGACCATGACGAAGTGCTGTGAGTGTCTTGCCTTTTTCCTTTTAAACTAGGTGCTTCGCCTCAAAAAATGTTGCTTCGCGTGATCCATCGATACTACTACTAGTAATCCGGTAATCCCGACTAAAACGACGCTGCCGGGTCTTTTTCCCGCGATATCTTGGGAGGTTGGCTTAGTTTGATTTTTTAGATTTGTCTCGGTTCAATAAAAAGCAGAGTTGGTGATGATGGTGTGCCTGTCATCCTGCAATATAGGTCGTCCGATCTATATATAACGGATAGGAAGGAAACTATGACAATTTACCCGCACTCCTCTCCACATTTGCAGATAAGGCTTTCCCTCGTTCATCCTTTTCTCCCACAAGATCTTGATCTTCCATTCAACGCACAGGCATCTTGCTAGTACTCCTACAATATGTATATTATTGTGAAAGTTCATATACACCGGCCGAGATTAATGCAAACACGGAAGATTTTCATTACATTTCGAACTTTTATAGGACAGAAAAATAAAAGAAACCCGACCCTAAACCTATTCTACGGCGGCGACCGACGTCCTCCATCTGCGATCTCTATGTACGGGGGCGGGGTTAAAGACCCGTGAAGTGAAGGTGCGGTCTCTGGCGAGGAAGAGTAGAACACGGGATACAGACCGGCCAGTTGGCACACCATGCCCTGCCGCCTCCCATGCTCTACTCATCCTCGGAGGAGTCCCCGACCTCGGCGGTGCCGGACGTTGGATGGCGGCAAGTAGGACGCGTGGCTGACGGTGCTCCCGTCGTCGACCGCCAAAGATGGCCATCGCTTGTGCGGTCGGCGTCCGCGTCCGGCTACACGCTATTGCGTCGCGAGGCGACTTGAGCGAGGCGGCGACCTCGAGCTTCATCCCCGAAGACAAGCTCTCCCGCAGAGCGTTCGCACTTGCGGTCATGGCAGATGTGGTGCCAGGTAGGAGGACGATGCGCTATAGTGTGGAGGTTAGCTGGGCGTTGCCGCTTTAAGTAGCGCATTCCAGTGAGGCCAAGCGTCCGGGTGCGTCATTAAGTCGCCGGAGTTGGTTCCTCGGGCATTGAGCCTCTTAACGACGACATATGAACGGACGACATGAATGCGGGCAGCTGGCGCCGGCTGGGAACGCACTGCGCGACGGCGTGAGGGACGAGGGCTTTGGTGTGCTAGGGTAGTCAGTTGCGGTCGTGGCAACGTTGGAGATGCCCTTTGCTCAAATGCGATCCCCTCATGTCATTGAAAAAGCAAGACGACCCGGCATGGTCTCAGGCCCAGAGGATGCTGTTGGCCGTGATACACCACTCCGTGGATGCGTCGCGGCGCCCCGTGCATCCTCGACGAGCCGGGTGTTGGGGTGTGTTTGGATTGTGGCCAAAGTGCACCTTACCAAAATTTTGGTCATGACCCAGAGATTGGTCTTTGTTTGGATGGTTTCCATTTCTTTGGCATGCCAATGAACTCTAGCCAACTCTAGTTCATTTTTCTTGCCAATGTCGGCCAAATCATGGGCAACCAATACCTCAACCAAAATTTTGGCTACCCAATGCTTTGATGGGGCAACCTTGGGCACAAACCAAACATACCGTTGGTCGTGCCACATCACTAACATCACTGAAACTGACCGTGTCTATCGACGATATGAGCGTGTCGCTCACCGCGGTCGCCGTGTCCACAGGCGGTGCTGGAGCCGCGCCCCGTTGTTGGCCCCAACGACCCACATGAACGGTTGTCGGTGGCGAGGAGGTCGTGGTCCAGCTCCTCCATTGGACTAGTCTGCGCTACGTCGTCTCGACGGGTGTGACCCACATGTCGGTTTCCCTATTTTCCCGGCCATATTCGAGCGTGAGCTCTCCGCATTGCGCATTAGGCCTTTCACTATGTAGGCCAAGCGAGACAACTTATTGTTTATTTGAGCCGTTCAAGTGTAATCATGTGGCGTTTGCTTATTTCTCATTCCTCTCCAACCCTCTTCTCCATCGATCATGTCGCCCTCCAAATGAGTCCATCCTCCCACATGCCTCATTTGAACATTTCACGAGTATCATTCGCATGTACCCACCCTAGTCCTCTTTCAATAGATCTCCGGACCCGAGATGAAATCGAGAGGAACGAGTGGGCACGTGATACCTAAGGCGGATTCAAAATTTTGAACCGGTGATCATAGCATCCGCAAATCATATATAAAGGGTATTCAATGTTCGCTTCGCTTTTGAACGCATAATATACTCCCTCCTATCCTTTCTACTTTACATATAAGTTTTTTGTGTAGTCAAAGTATCTCTACTATGATAAAAAAGGTATCAACATTCAACAACGCCCAATCAATATTGTTAGATTCATACGTACTCCTAGATTTGTACTCGATATGGTTTCCAGTTTGACTATTGACAAGATTAATAGTACTCCTTTCACATAGGTGAGTAAGTCATCTTAGGCTATGCACTGTGACCAAGGAGGAGGGGAAAACGAGAGACATTAATGTTTATTTGCTAATTAATAGTATTGCATGCAATGAACTAACCCTCATCTCTTATTGGTTGATATGTCAAAAACAAGAAACGAGGTAGAAGTTAATGCACCGCACCTACGTGTTTTGGGATTATTTGGTTTTCGCAAGATGACTTACACACCTAGACGGAGGGAGTACATGAGATGTATAATGTGAAAATTATATCATTGGAAACTCCTTTCACATACGAAATTGACCGTATGCTTTGTATAAGTTGCATGTCATATATTATTCCTCTAACATTTGGTCAAAGTTAGCCTCGAAAAACGCATTAGACCCTGTATGCTTTGTGTAAGTTGCATGTCATATATTATTACTCTAACATTTGTGTAAGTTGCATGTCATATATTATTACTCTAACATTTGGTCAAAGTAGTATAGTGGAAGTGGATCCTCCGACGTAGGTATCCCTGCCTTACCCTCCCTTTCGGTCACTTATCGGCGGACCCCATGCTTGCTAGGCCCCGCATGTCAGTTACTCAACGGGTTCGGCCACGTCAAGGAATCCTCATCCGTAGTATACTCCCTATGTTTTTATTTACTCCGCATAAAACGGAGGGAGTGGTGGTATAATAAATGACGTGGGCGGGGGAGGGGGAGGGACGTCGGTTTGCTCTCAACTGCGGTCCCAGAAGCGAGCGAAAACGCAAGACGAAGCGCGTTCCATTCGATGAGCGATGTGGAGGGTCCAGCGTGCCGGGCTGCAACGCGAACGCGACAAGAGCGATGTCTGATCAAAACCGGTTGACCGGTCGTCACCGGAACCACTATTCACACGGAACCTTCGCTGCCGCCCACGCCAGCCACTGCCCTAAAACCACACCAAATCTCCAGCCCATTCCCCCACCTTTCGATCCCCTAGCCTGCATCAAGCGTCCCCTAGTTCACCGGAAAGCCATGGTGCGCTACAAGATCACTTACTACAGGATGCTGACGCCGGAGCGCCGCGCAGAAATCGTCGCGGCGGTCGGCGCCACAGACCTCCGTTCCCAAGCTCGCTTTGCGGCGGGCCAACCCCCGAGTTCTCTGGAGCCAAGCTACGAGGAGGAGGAAGCCGATCCAATGTTCACTGCGGAGGTCGCGGCGCAGAAGGCCCCCGATGGGTATGAGACAATGGACGTTGACTTCGTGCCGGCGTCCGAGTCCCCCATGGTGCAGGCGGAGGCTCAACTCGACGCGGAGCGCGCGCATGCCGCTGCCATTGAGGCTCTCCTACAGGTGGAACCGGATGTCGTGGATGTGAACCGGGCGGCGGAGGCTCAACTTGAGGCGGAGCGCGCGGATGCCGCTGCCATCGAGGCCCTCCTGCAGGCGGAACTGGACGTCCTGGACATGAACCGGGCGGCACATGCTCGACTCGATGTAGAGTGCACGGATGCCGCTCTCATCGACGCCCTCCTGCAGGCGGAATTGGAAGTCCTAGACTTGAACTGGGCGGCGGAGGCTCGACTCGACGCGGAGCGCGCGGATGCCGCTGCCATCGAGGCCCTCCTGCAGGTGGAATCGGACGTCCTCGACTTGAACCGGGTTGTGCTCTCATCCGTGCAGAGCACCCGCACGCTCCGCTTGAACGAGTAACTGGAGGCCGAGGACAACCACGGTGCGGAGACACACGTCGGCAGCGACGGCTGGTTCAAGGCCGGCAGCCAAAGATGACGAGGCCGTCTCTTTCCGCGAGCAAAGTGATAGTTTTTATTTATGTTGTTGTTTTTATGGATCTTTTTCTGTGTAAAAACATACTACTCCCTCCATTCATAAATATAGGGTGTATAGTTTTTGGCACGGAAATTAAAGATAGCACATGGAGGAAAAAATTCACACGTTTTGGGCGAGATTGCACCTGACTAATTGACATGAGAAAATAGAGGAGCTTGACCTATATAAGGAAATGTAATCAAATCCCTTAAAAAATTATTCAAATGAGTGGTGAAACCCAATACACCTTATATTTTGGACATTTTCTCAAAAATCTATACACGTTGTATCAAGGAATGGAGGGAGTATTTGTTATGCAAGTCGCCTGACTTGGGTCAGTCTACCATTTCAGGCGGTTGGATGAATATCCTACGTCTCCTAACCCTTCTTTCCTTCTTCCTCACCTCTTGTTCTTCCCCAACAGACCACCGCACGGGCCGTACGGATACTCCCCAACATGCGGTTGGATAAACATACTCTATGAACCAAAATTATGTGTCAGCGATAGGATGGCTGAGTTTGGTTTGTTCACATGCGACAACACGTGTCAGTGAGGGTGCGTTCCCTTGGTTGGGTTTGCGCGTGTGAGGCGACTTTGTGAGGGTGCGGTCACGACGCGACAGCCGTCTTGAAAGTGTACCTCCTTCTCATTTTGAAAACTTTAGGCAAGCTTGGCAAAAATGTGTGGCGAAGTTTGGCAATGCAAGGCCTAGACCCAAACAGGATAAGTACGTACGTACTAGTAGTACTAGTGTTAAAAAAAGGCGGGGTTTTCCTTCGATACAAATCCTCGTTTCACGTGTCATTTAATGCGTATTTTTTTCTTGAAAGACCAAAGAGCTGACCATCTCACTCCTCATCGCTTGATTAATGCAGCACCATGCAAACGAACCTTCTCACTTCCGCATGCATGCAGGGGATATTAATGTCCTTGGTTGCTAACCCCATCAATTTTGCCTCGATTAGTGTTAGTGGCCCTTTGCAAAATGTAATTTTGATATACTGGGCTTGTGTACAAAAAAAATGGAGGTAGTAACTATATTTGAATTCCTTGCCCATTGCGGTGACGTCGACGATTTTTTTTGTGGTTTGGCGAAGTGCGTTCGACGGAGAACACCATTGAGGGAGACCACGGTAAGTCGTTTCAAGTGCCGCCTGCAAACCGAGACAACCGCCTTTATTTGCATCCAGAAGTCCTTTACTAGTACTTCTACTAGGAGTTCTAGTGCGGTGAGATGGTTTCTCGAAGAAGACGATGGAGAAGCGGAGTCAGCGAAGAGTGAAATGATGGTTGTTTCGTCCGTGCTTTGTGATTTGACGCCTCACTGCTTTGTGATTTGTGATAGAAGGGACAGGGGAGTAGACTCTGTGCTCTATACTGTACTAGTACATGCGTCCAAGCATGGGAGAAAGAGGAGAGATGTTGCATTTTTCTATTCCTTCAATCAATCAATCAGGGAGCTTCGGTTCCATCTTTTTGGCTTTGGCAACACCGTCCACAATGGTTCCCACGATGCCAAAAGGTGCAATTCCAACTTCTTTTTTTAGCATTATTACATCGTCCCTCCAACTTAACTGCGGGAAAGGTGCAGCTTTGTGATTTGACGCCTCATTGCTCATTACTATGCCGGTGCCATGACTGGGGTGCTTCACCCCGGCTGCTCTGCACTGTATTCCGGTATGGCACGTGGACCCGGTAGCTTGATGTCCCACATGTCAGCGAAAGGGACTAGAAGATTTATGAAAGCGAGCGCTCCACTCTTACAACGGAGGAGTAGACGGCACGACGGCCCAGTGAACTGTCACTTGTACTGTATAGTACTATAGTTTTGCTGTTTCACACGATCCATCGATACAAACCCGATTAAATAGGAAAGGGCGGGATTTTTCCCGCGCGGTAGATGATACTGGCCATACATTTCAAAGGCAATTTTAATGTATGCAAACTGAATAATTATAAGTAACAATATGATATCTAGTAAAACTAAAAACACATATGATTTATTGTGTTAGAGTGTAGTAGTAGTGCTGTATTGCATAGTTGTTAGATGTAACATGCGAGCGATGTAGAGATGTAGTTTTGGAGGGCCTACAGAGAGAAAAGCGTAATACGGTCACCGAACTTCAGAATAAGCTGATTACGGTCACTATATACGTTTTGCGGTGATTATCCGGTCACTTGCTCATAGTTCAACATCGGATTGCACTCTATTGACCGGCCAAATAGTCTGTGTGGCGCCATGTTGACTAGTTAAATTGACCACGTTCCTTGTGGGTCCCACTGTCGATTCGCATAGGGAAAAAGTCGGATAAACACAAATTTACGCAGCGCGACAAGGCTACAACCCGTGCGCTGGAATCACCTGGTTGTGTATGTATGCGCCGGGGCCTGATGTGTGCGCATGCACGTAGGTTGAGCACTTGAGCGTGAGTGTGTGGTGTACTGGTGTGTGCATGCATGCGTGTGTGCGTGTGAGTGTTGCGTGCGTGCGTGGCTGCGTGTGTACGTGTGAGTGTTGCGTGCGTGCGTGGGTGCATGTGTTTGTGTGAGTGTTGCGTGGATGGAGTTCGTGTGCATGCGTGCGTGTGTATAATCACCACACCAGCTCGTGTGTTAAAATAGACGGCTCGACATACCAATACAAGGCGACCTTGTCCGGCTGTGCCCGCGGTCATGACTTGAACCACCACAAAATATTTTTGTCGTTTGTTTTCATTCTTACTAGCAAGATGCCCGTGCGTTGCACGTAACATCAAGATGCATTTGTATGACTTGTTTATCTTGTGAGAGAAAAGGATGAACGAGGGAAGGCCTTATTTGCAAATGTGGAGAGGTGTGTGGGTACCTTTTTGCAAAATTGCCATAGTTTCTTTCCTATCCGTCGAGATATAAATCGGACGGCCTATATTCTTGAGGATGGCGGGCACACCATCATCACCAACTCTGTTTTTTATAAGAGTGTGTATTTTATGTATTTTATAATAGTGTAGATGTAGAGTAGATACAAGTCGGCAATGTGTGGCACGATGGTAGTGAGATAATGTGATGCAACACTAGAGGTGCCACGTGAGCGTTTAATCGTCAACTAGTCATGTCATGAGCAAATACAAAGTTGTCACGGTGAGCCCGTGATCGTATAATAACCACTAAACATAAACGGTGACCGTAATGAGTGGATTATGAAGTCCAATGTATGTATCGTGCTTTCGTTTCAAATACAATGATCGTCATTTCATATATCGCGAGAGAAAGATGAAACACGCGTGAATTTTCTGGGGGCTTACTTTTAGAGGACATGGAGATAGTTTTGTGTGCATACGTGAAAGGGGCGTATAGGGGGGGGGGGTATGCGATGGAGAGAGAGATGCTCTTCGTTTCTCTTTATTATGACTAACTTTGTATATAGTATAAAAATATACAAATTCATAGTGCGGAATAAATATCATTGTGGGCACCATGCAATGCAAATTAGCGTTCGTACTCCTCCATATAACTTTGTAATGTTGTATATATGTGGAAACTCTAAAATAATTTTTTGGCCACACTTTATTCAAAAGGAATGTTGTATGCGAAATAAACGTGAAGAGAGGGCTTTTTAGATCAATGGGGTACGTGATGTAACATGTGTGAATGTGTAGTTGATGCATTTGGCGGGGCCTAGAGAGGTATGTGTGTGTATTACGATTCGAGAGAGGCATGGATAGAGGGCCGACCGGGAGGGGTGTGGGAGAGATAGCACGAGAAATGAGAGTGGTCTAGAGAGAGACGAATATGACGTCACGACAAGAGATTCCATTCCCTTGAGTGTGTATATGCATGGGGAGGGAATAGAGGCACCAGGAGAAATTTTACGTGTGTGGTGTTTGTGTTGGTATGTGTGGGTGTGAGAAGATAATGAGACGTGGAGGCAGAGGGTGTGTCACCGCGTGAGGTACGGTGGGTCGAGGTGAGGCCCTTCGTTCGGTTCCGTCCTGCGCCACATTGGTCGGCCCATGACACATTTAGGAAGACCCATGGATGACTAGTCGTACAAGATAAAGATAGAAGAATTGTGAAGGACTCTGTGTCCACTGACAAAGCCGGCTAGGATTTGTAACCCTAGGTTCTTAGACTAAGGTAACCCCTTTATCTCTGATATTACTATTCATCCAACCTAACTTTAAGGGGCATCCTACAGAATGCTCTGCTAGAATCGTACTCGTCGATTAGGAAGAGAGGTGTGAGATAATGCGTGAGAGACAGGCGTAAAGATAATGTGCGTACATGAGACACGTAGGTAGGTCCATGTATATAGAAAGGGTCGATGAGGATTGTGCGTGTGTCGTGGAATTGTCACGGCAGATGTCCTCATGAAAGGACTTAGTCGTAGGGCCATCGTACGGGTTAACCTAGAGGGGTTAAAGCGGACACAAGACACGGAATTATATCGTTCGGCCCTTCAATGAAGGTAAAAGCCTACGTCCGGGGCCAGATGTGATTGATATGATTTCGGCGACTAGGGAGCAATAGCTTTGCCTTAGCCTCGAATCCTCTGTCCCTAATCCGCCGGGTCGCCCCTTATATACACGGGTTGACGCCTCGGCCGGTCTCTGTAGTCTGATCCGGCTCATACAAGCGTCCGCTCGGTCTCTCCCTTCTTAACTTACAACACAAGTTACAATACTAAGGCGGTTTACATAGATGGACCTTAATTCGCGTCGGGCTCCGTGCCTCCTCCGTGGGCCTGAATCATGGATTTAGGTAAACCGGCCCTCCGTAGGCGGTTCACACTTTCGAGTTGTGTCCCCAACATTAGGCCCCAGATTGACTGAACCGGTTCAAGTCAATCTTCAACACCTTCGTGAAATTCTTCGATCTCCTTTCATATTTTGTAAACCGCCATCCGCTTGAACCGCCGTGACGTCATCTTCCGATTTCCATGTCAGGGCACCTTGACGTCCTCTTTAATAAAGAAATCCAAACAGCAAGATTCCCTTCATTTAATGCTATCCCGGAAATCAAGGCGGCCGCTGCACCGTCCGCCGCTTTTGACTCCTCGATTCTTGCGCCCGTTGATTGCTCCGGACCCTTATAAATAGACCGGTCGCCCCTTTCTCTTCTTCTTCTTCTTCCGCTCTTCTCCTTCCTCGCGACGCTCTAGCCCTGAAGCTCCGCCGTCGCGCCCGACCTTCGAACGACGCTTCATCGCCGGCCGCTGCATCAACCTCGACCGTATCGAGTTTTCGGCGCTCCTCCGCGGTTTCCGCTCGTCGTAAGGTTCCTCTCAAGCCCTAGATCCCATCTCAGTAGATCCTGTTCATCACGCAGTTCATATCAGCTTTCTTCTCACTCGCTTCCGCCATGGCCAGACGCCTCAGCCATACCGTGCATCTTGTATAAGTGATCGCTCCGCCGTCCATTGAACTCTTTCTGCACCCTTCCTTTTGTTCGGATCCTCGAGTTTAAAATATCTGAACCCTCCTGCTCTTTATGAAGGTTTGCATAGGTCGTAAAGTTTTTCTTACTAGAGCTTCGGTAGATCTCGATTACCTCCATTCGTATGTGAAAACTGTTTCTATCCATACTTAGTAGACTTTTCAACTCTGCCATTTTCGGGCGGTTTAACTTTCGACGACTAATCCGTCACTCCATTAGTCCTCGCTTAAACCGAACAGGAAGCGGATGATGAATCACCGGTTTAACAATGCATGATATGCCTGAACCATTTAATGGTAAACCGTCTCTTCCTTTCTTTCGCAGCTTAATCTTCCGGAATGGCCCCTCAATTCTCAGCTTGCAATTGGGTCCGGTCCAAAATCACCGAAACACAACTGAATGGCTATGTCACCACTGGCGGTTTAGCGCCAAAAAATGTCCTCCACTGGCGTGTTCCGGATGGCGAGTTTCCTCCCGAGCCACAAGAGGGTGAAGTAGTCGCTTTTATGCAGCACTTAGACCGGGGATTCTGCCCGCACGGTTCAAAATTTTTCCGGGACGCCCTCGCAAGTTTGAAACTCCATCCGCAGGATATCGGCCCGAACTACTGTGTCAAACATATGCAACTTCCAAGTCTTCGTGAAGTCTACCTTCAGAAGAACCATCTGTGGAGCTATTCCGGGATTTCTTTCACTTGAACCGCCGCACGGAGTTTTACGATGGTCCCAACACGTAACTAGGCGGCGTTTCAATCCGTAAAAGGAAGGAAGCGGACTTTCCTCACGCCAAACACCACAGCCATCCAAAGGATCGGAACCAAACCTGGTTCTATTGCCGGAACACCGCCTCGCCAACGAGAATCCCTTGCCGGGTTACCGTCCTCACCGGCTCAACAACAACCATCCGCTGCCTTCACGCTTAACCGCCGCGGAACGGAAGAACTTTGCACCTCAGATCATAAAACTCCGGGCTCTAATGGCCAATGGACTAACTGGTGTGGACCTTGTGCGATGCTGGGTTTCTTGGGGCATCTTGCCCTTAAGCCGCCGGCCCGGATTGATGCACGAGTATACTGGCAGCCTCAAAGACCCTCAAAGACGTCACGAATTACCAATAACTGAAATTGAGGTTACAGAGGCTGTAAAAAAGATGCTTGATGAACCAATCTCCGTCTGCAGCCTAACCGGGTTGGCTCCGTTCTGTGTTGCCAACCCGCAAACTGCGGTAAGACTTTGCTCACCGCTCGGGCTTTTAACATTTTGTTGATATTCATTAATCCTTGCTACCTCGCAGTCGACAGCTCCTCGAGACGGACCAAACCGCCCGAAGCTCCACGTATAAAGCCCAAGGCTATCAAAAAGGCTGGCAAGAAAACCGTCGGGTCCTCGATCCACCGGAAGAAGAAGAATCAAGCTGAGGTAAAACTTGATATCCTTACGAGGGAGCCGCCGTAAACCGGCTCTCCTCCTTGTATTTCTTCTTATGATTTATCCTCTTTATTCTTCCCTTCATCGACAAATTTAATTCCTGTGATGATGCGAAGCCAGCCATGCCGACCATTTTGAGGTAATTCTTCTTTCTTCCGACCCGACCTCGTGCCGCTTAAAAGAATTCGTCATACTGCTCGGAAAGTGAAAAATCTCATTCCTATGCTTATATGAAGACACAAAGAGGCTAAAGAGCGCCGCACAACCCGCACAAAGGGCCAACAGATTCTCTCCTCCGGTTTACTGATACACCAACCCTAAGCGTCGTCCAGAGGTGACTTGTTCTCTGAAAACGTTATCCCTTAAAAGGTTTCTTCCGCTGTCCTCTCAATCCGTCGACCCGAATTATCAGGCCTCTTCCAACTCCTCCGGCGGTTCATCAACCACGAAGCGCCTCCACTTAAAGTTGCAGTAGGTATGTAACTGCTGTCCATTAGTTCGATTTACAACTGCCTTGGTTGATTTGTCTTAATCCAATCGAACATTGCAGCACCAAGGCTCGCTTGAGTAAGAAAGCGAAAACCCTTGACCCCACTGCGGATGTTGATCCGTAAAAGACCTTTAACAAACCCACGACAATCCTGAAGCCGCCAAAGATAGCTCTGGCGAGTTGTACAAAGATGAATCTGCCGACCAACCAGAAGTTGAACCGGAGGTCCAAGTGGAAACTTCGCAGCTCGCTTCCATCAAACCCGGCCCACGAGCGGGTCGTGATTATTGAACCGCCGAGCCGAGCAAGACGACATCAAGCCCAAAGAAGACCGCTGAAAATGACGATGTTATTGTGACCGCATCGGCTACACCGCTCCTAGCCGACGGGTCGCTTAGCAAAGCACACATCAAGGAAGGTTCCACTACTATGAGCAAGGACAAGGGAAGACTGATCCGCCATTACGACAATTTCTTCGCCCAAGAACTTCATTCCGGCTTTACGAACCGGCTCTACACCAGCCGTGACTTTGAAGCTGGTGCAGTAAACCGGATGAAGGACCGCTATGAGGTAATGAATTATGTCTTTCTTGTACTTTAGTTGTATAGTAGCCCCCAAGGGTCGGTTCAACTCAGCATAGTTAAACCGGGACTTGCTTTCTGTACCAAATGGCAAACCGAGATCAATTAGCCATTAGCCCCCAAGTGCCAAGGTGAATATGTATATTGAGCTTGGGACTTGATAATGAGACACCTAACATGCTTCCTTTGTTACCGTAATGAAATAGAGCGACAAGGCGTGCAACTCAAAGACACATGAGCCAATCTGGAGACTCAAAGAAGAAACCACTAAGGCCAAGGGCGAATTGAGAACGGCCTTGGCCACTATGGAACAGCTGAAGGAGTGGTATAAATCCGAACAAGCCAATCGGGACACCGAGAAGGCCGGTTTGAAAAACGGGCGAAGAAGTCAAGCAGCCCTTAAACCGGTGACCGAAGAGCTTGCCGGACTCAAGCGCCAAGTGCATGCCATGACCTCTGCCGTCTTTGGTAAGAAACTATGCACTGGCTATCTTAATTTTGATATTTCCGCCGGTTTATCCTGAGTTGTCTTAAACCGGTGCAGCAAACGTATTGCACATATGGGCTCGATCGCGGAAGAAATCAAGGCCGCTTATACGCTGATTGAGCAGCTGTATACCGGCGCCCAAATGAAGTCATCATGCTACATCATACGACAAAACGGCGCCGCCCTCGATCGAGAGAAACCCTGGACGGTTGTCCATGGTTCCGGGCAGCTTGAAGAGTTGAAGCGATCCGCGGCTCGGCCGCACATTATCGGCTTTGACGCGCCAAGGCGTGGATAGCAGATCTTGATCCGGCGGACATAGCCAAAGGTTTCCCAAAGTGCTCAAGAGAATGGTGAAGCCTTTGATAACGACGCATCAAAGCGGATCACAAAGGAAATGCGTCCGCCGGCGAGTCAATCGGGCAGACGAAGTTAACTGACGGTTCACCGCTCTTTTTATGACGCCAACAACAAGCGGGTGGATTTTGTCATCCCTGAAGTGCAGAGCCTTGTTCCCCCAATCCGTAATCACACTTACGCCCCTGACGTTGATCCGGCGGAGCTGATAAGTGAAGAAGCTGTCTTTCAGGCCTTAACCCGGATTGACTGGTCTACCAATGACTTCCGGGCTTTGGGTGAGGAAGAAGAAGATGTTGAACCGACGTCAGGCGCCCCCTCTACCTCATGTCAACCCGGCGAAGCAGCGTAATTCGTCAAGCCGGGTGACGCCTCCGAAGCTTCAAGGCATAACCCCACATGAAACGCCGGGCCGCAAAAGGCTTTGTAATAGGATAGTCGATACTTTGTTTTGAACAATGCCGTTACTAACTCTACCAGAACTTTGCATGGCGGTCTTTGGATACTTTGGTTTGGAAGTAGTGAATCATGCAACATATTTTGCCTGCAATCACAAATTCTTAAACCGCCATGGCGGCTTGCGCCTCTAGCCGGATTGTGATACCAATATATCTATATAAGAAAATATCGAGGTATACGATCAAAATTTTGTGATACAAACATACCTGCCAGTGGCGGGCACACAGTTGGCTTTAGCCAATCCTAAAGCGGAGGCTTTATAAACCATCACCGTCAAAGGAGAATAATCCTGTAGGTATAATGCCGATTTACCGTGTAAATCGTGGTCGGCATTATAAGCCCGTGTTACTCCATAATGGGATGTTAACAGGGAAATCAATCTGGAACAATCAATCGCCGGATTAAAAATGGACCAAATTCTGAAAACTTGAATCCGGTTGAAAGAAGGTTTGTCTGTTTAAGACAACAAACAAAAGCCAAATTATATGTATAAAAAACACATGAAAGCAAAAACAATAACAAAGAATGTTTGCAAGAAGAGGCTTTATTGAGCACGATCGGATGGCGCGTTACCATGGTCGGACAGACCAAGCTCCCTATAAGGTGTAGCGATGGTTCAAGTCAGCCAGTCCCCAATCGACATCGTGGCATTACGCCGATCAAGTGGTATTGCATTGGTTCGGGTTCGACCAAGCCCCCAAGTGATTCTATGGCCTTAGGCCGACCAAGAGGCGTGATTGGTTCAGACGTGACCATGTCCCCAAATGATCTGGTGGCTTTCGCCTGTCAAGAGGTGTTGCATTGGTTCGGACACGACCAAGCCCCCAAATGATCTGGTGGATTTCGCCTGCCAAGAGGTGTTGCATTGGTTCGGACATGACCAAGCCCCCAAGTGACAAAATTTTCACAAAAGCAAGGCCAAGGATTAAACCGGAGGCCGCTTCACGACAGCATCTCCATGTACCCAAACCGGACTTTGATACAGAACAGATACCCCGCTTTAGTCGAGGATCCGGTTTATTGCCTTTATTCATAACATATACATTGTCTTAATATGTACATAAGTGGAGCCGATGGCTCGGGTATAATAAGGCCGAAGATGAGCTATGTTCCATGGCCTGTTGGTCTCCTCCTCGGCGTGCGTGAATCCTTTCGCTCTCGAACATCAATCGGATAGTAGGACCCGTTGTATAAATTCTGTCGACCACAAAGGCCCCTCCCAAGGTGGGGATAGCTTGTGCATATCTTTACGGTCTTGAATGAGCCGCAGCACTAAGTCTCCTTCACGAAAGGTTACGGTTTTAACCCGCGGCTGTGATACCGGCGAAGATCCTGCCGGTAAACCGCCCGAAGCGAGCAGCTGCCATATCGCGCTCTTCATCCGGTCGATCCAAATCGTCTTGCCGTCTTGCCTCGCTATCTGCCTCAACATAAGCTGCCACTCGAGGCGAGTCGTGACGGATATCGCTGGGAAGGACCGCCTCCGCTCCGTAGACCATAAAGAACGGCGTGTATCCGATGGATCGGTTGGGGTAGTATTTATACTCCATATCACCGATGGAAGCTCTTCCACCCAACAACCCGGCGTCCTCTCTAAAGGGACCATAAGTCGGGTTTGATACCTTTCAAGATCTCTGATTAGCTCGTTCCGCTTGACCATTGGATTGCGGGTGGGCTACGGAAGAAACATCAAGCGGATGTGCTCTCGTTCACAAAATTCCTTCATAGCTCCTTTGGACAAATTGGTGCCATTGTCCGTGATGATACCGTGTGGAAACCCAAACCGGAAAATCACCTTTTGATGAAGCCCGAATCATGATGGCGCATCACACTTGCTAACGAGGCTCTGCCTCAACCCACTTGGTAAATTTATCAACCGCCACCAACAGGTGGGTCTTTTGTCCTTGGACCTCTTGAAAGGTCCAACCATATCCAGCCCCAAGTCGCAAACGGCCAAGTAATTGGAATCATCCTCAATTCTTGGGCTGGTACATGAGCACGCCTAGAGAACTTTTGGCAACCATCACATCGTCGACGGATCCTCCGCATCGGCATGGGCGGTCAACCAATAGAAACCATGGCGAACGCCTTAGCCACCAAGGACTTTGAACCGGCGTGGTGACCACAATCCCCTTCATGGATCTCTCGCAATATCTCACAGCCCTCTTGGGGGATACACAACGCTGAAACGCATACGACACGTTGCAATGGTGCAACTTCGCCATTAACAATGGTCATAGACTTAGACCGCCGAACTATCTGTCGGGCCAACGTCTCATCTTCTCGTAACTCGCCCGGTTCATGTATGCCAAATAAGGAGGCGCCCAATCCGGAATGACATGCGGGGCCGCCACCAATTGAGCCTCCGGATCAGGGATAGCCAAACCAATTTCATCAGAAGCTTAAGCGACGGATTGTGCAAAGACATCAAGGAAAACGTTGGGTGGGACCGGTTTACGTTGAGAGCCCAGCCGGCTTAAAGCATCACCGCTTCATTCTTCCGACGCATCCACATGGTCCACGATATCCTTTAAAATGTCCCGCAACAACATCCACCTCCCGACGATATGCAGCCATGAGTGGATCTTTGGAATCCCAAGTACCTGATACTTGCTGAGCCACCAAGTCCGAGTCACCAAAACATTTAACCCGGCTGAGATTCATTTCCTTAGCCATCCGGAGACCATGGAGCAAAGCTTCATACTCATTGCATTGTTAGTACAAGGGAACATTAGGCGGAGAACGTGTGAACTTGTCACCTCGTGGGGAAGTTAATACGACTCAGCCCCGAGCCCTCCAATTGCTCGGACCCATCAAAGTGGATGGTCCAATAGGTATGATCGGGCTTCTCTTCAGGCGCTTGCAACTCCGTCCAATCATTAATGAAATCCACAAGTGCCTGAGATTTTACGGCCGTCCGAGGCACATATCTTAAACTGTGCGGCCCAAGTTCTATAGCCCACTTAGCAATCCGCGATCGCTTCCGGTTACGTATGATATCGCCCAAGGGAGCCGAATCGACCATCGTGATGGGGTGCCCTTGGAAATATTGCCTTAGCTTCCGCTTGCCATAAAAACCCCGTATACCAGCTTACGCCAATGCGGATATCTCTGTTTAGACTCAATGAGGACCTCGCTGATGTAATAAACCGCCGTTGAACGGATACTCCTTCCTCGCCTCCTTCCGCTCCACCACGATAGCCACGCTTAATCGCTTCGGCATTAGCAGACAACATATAGCAGCGGCTCTTTGTCAATGGGGCGGCTAGAACCGCGGGTTGGCCAACCGCCGCTTCAAATCCTCCAATGCTTCATCGGTACGGACTCGAGACAAACCGATCCGTTTTTTCAACATCTGGTACAAAGGAATGGCCTTCTCGCCAGACGGTTGATAAACCGGCTTAAGCGCGGCAATCCGACCTGCCAAACGCTGGGCGTCATTGATGCACTTCGGCTTAGCCAAGGAGGTGATAGCCGTAATTTTTTCCGGATTAGCCCGATCCCCTGTTGGACACGAAAACCCAATAACTTGCTCGCCGGAACACCAAAAACGCTCTTGGACGGTTTGAGCATCATCTTGTACACCCGCAAGTTGTCAAAGGTTTCCTTTAGATACTCAATCAAGGTTTCCTTCTTCCTTGTCTTAACCACGATATCATCCACATAAGCATGCACGTTACGGCCGATCTGTTTGTGCAAGCAACTCTGAACGCATAGCGCCGATAAGTCGCTTGGGCGCTCTTGAGTCCAAAAGGCATAGATACATAGCGAAGGCTCCAAAGGGGGTGATAAACGCTGTCTTCTCCTGGTCCTTCACCGCCATCTTAATCGATGATAACCGAGTACGCATCCAAAAGCTCAAACGCCACACCTCGCCGTAGCATCAATAATCTGGTCAATGCGGGGAGGCGAAAGGATCTATTGGACAGGCCTTGTTGAGATCTGTGTAATCCACACACATGCGCCAAGTGCCATTCTTCTTAAGAACCAACACCGGATTGGCAAGCCACTCTGGATGAAAGACTTCAACGATAAATCCTGCTGCCAAGAGCCTAGCAACTTCTTCTCCGATGGCCTTGCGCCTTTCCTCATTAAACCGGCGAAGAAAGCGCTTACCGGGTTTGTATTTTGGGTCAACATTGAGAGTGTGCTCAGCGAGTTCCTCGGTACACCGGGCATGTCAGAAGGCTTCCATGCAAAAATGTCCCGATTCTCACGGATGAACTCGATGAGCGCGCTTTCCTATTTAGGATCCAAGTTGGCACTGATGGTGAACTGCTTGGACGAATCGCCGGGCACAAAATCAACAAGCTTCGTCTCAGCCGATTTGAACTTCAAGTCCGGATCATGCTCCGTAGTTGGCTTCTTCAAAGGGGTCATATCCACGGATCAACATTGTCTCTATAATATTTTAGCTCTTGATGGCACAAACCGACTCTGCGTAAGCCGCATCACCTTCCTCGCACTCCAAAGCGATCCGGCGGCTCCATGAACCGTTATCGTTCCTTTGTGACCCGGCATTTTCAGCTGTAAGTAAACATAACAGGCCGTGCCATAAATTTAGCATAAGCTGGCCGCCCAAAGAGGGCGTGGTAAGGGCTTTGAATTTTCACCACCTCAAATGTCAATGTTTACGATCCGAGTCATGTTCGTCCCCAAAGGTCACCTCCAGAGCTATCTTACCGACCGGCACGCCGACTTGCTGTGCACCACTCCGTGAAACAACATCTTTGGATGGCCTAAGATGCCTATCCGTCAACCCCATACGCGGAAGGTCTCGTGAGTACAGGATGTTGATGCTGCTTCCTCCATCCATAAGAACCTTGGAAAACTTGTACCCTCCTACGGGGTGCCACCACCAGGGCTAGCTGACCGGATTATAAACCCGGGAGGATGGTCCTCTCGCTTCCACACGATCGGCTGCTCGGACCAAGATAGGTAATGCGGCGCAGCAGTTCAACAACGCCGACCGCCCGCTTCAAGTTTTCGGTCTCGTCTGTCCAAGCTGGTGGTAAAGACGTGGTATCATCCACTGCTCAATTGCTTTGGGTTACTTTGATAACCCGATCACGCTGTTGTTGATTGTAGCCCCTTGGTTACGATTGTTCGATTGCTCGATTACTTTGATTATTCTCGATTGCCTTGCCGCCCGGATTACCACCGAATCCTGGGCGAATTTCCTCCACCGTAACCGGGGCGGACCACGAACCGCCGCCGGGCCCTTGATCATACCGGAAAGAGTTGGAGTTTTTGAACTCCTGCATAATGTAACAATCCTTCCAAAGGTGGTTCACGGTGCCTCCTTCGTCCCATGCTTCGGACAAGGTTGATTCAATATGAAATTCAAACGATCCGGATTGTGACCGCCCGGTTTGATTGCCTACCCCGCGCCATCGCTTGCCCTTGTCCTGCAGCGTTGGTGTTAGCCACAAAGCCCATGCTGCCGTTAAACTACGCTTGTTCCCTCCATTGCTCGCCGAATGATGTCTTTGGCCCCAGGGTTGCCGTTCTGTTTTCCCTTCCCACTTCATCATTCTCGATTCGGGATCCTTGGTACTATCAGAATCAGCGTACTTTACCAAAAACGCCCATTAGAGTGCCCATGTCATGGCAAAACGCTTCATGCGGCCCAGCTTCAATTTCAATGGCTCGAACCGCAATTGGCTTCCAAGGTCAAGATCGCGGAATCAGGGTTGATCCGGTCGAAGAATGTAAAACTTCAAACGCGGGCGCACCCAATGGGTTGTGGATTCTCCTCCGTCTGGACACAAGCTGCTAAATCCACCACGGACATGGGCTGCTTACGGGTGTCTTTGAAATTTTGAATGAATCGGGTTCTGGCCCCGGGTCCACGAACCGATAGAGTTGGGCGGCAAATTTTTCAACCAAGTCCGGGCCGTTCCTTCCAACATCATTGTGAAGTATTTCGCACATGCGGCTTCATCCACATCTAGCATCTCCATGGCCATCTCATAGCTTTCTATCCATGCTTCGGAGCCAAATCGGCGGTATAATTGGGCACCTTGCGCGGCCCCTTGAAGTCCTTGGGCAAGCGACGCGTTACGTAAAGCGGGGGCGAGGCAAGGCACCCCAAAGAACCGTGACGTGACCCTGGCTCGAAGATGGTCGGACGAACCGCGCGAGCGGATGATCCTCTGCTTGTGCTGCTTAACTCGGCCTCCCCACGCGTTCTGGCGCGGTCCACTACCACTTGGGCATCCTCAAAGCCGCCCGTCGGATTGTTGCCGCTGACGCGGACCACGCCATGCGCATTGCTTGACATGGCGGTTGCCGACGCGTCGGCTATAGCTCCGGCTTGGGCGGGGGTGGAGTGGATCCGATCCCCATCAGACGAATACGCTTCTTCTTGAGCGGGGCCGTCTGAGGAGCTCCTTGACCCGGGCGGGTTTCGATCACTGTGGTGAATCGCCCTCGATCGGAATCGCCTCCAACCGTGCCACAGCCGCGACAAGGTTATCCATCGGGTTGGAGTAGTGACCCGGAGGTGTCTGCACAGCCTGGGGTGCGCCGGTGTGATGACGAGGTAGATCTATCACACGGGGTTGAATCGGCGCGGCCGTCCCAGGTGCTTCCGGCCGGTTTACCACCGGTGGCGGATTACTGGTCCCCGCCCCTGGGGTGTAAAAGCTCTCTTCCCTCGAAAACCGAAGGTAAACGGGACCTGTACTTCCTTTTCATGACTTCATGCGATGCGCTCTGATCCAAAGATGAGCCTATAAGCCCTACGCATCCGTGAGCGCCCGTTCGCCGCCATCCTCGCGTCGCGGCCGCCAGTCCGCTTTAGCTTTAGTGATCTGTTCCTTCACCTTTGCAATCTCGCGTTGTGCAGGTCCTGATCCGGTGGATTAGCCTCTGCCATGAGCACGCCAACAGCGTTAAAAGCTCGACAAAACTTGAGCGGCGGGCCACGGGGCCTCCTTCCCGGCTGCCATCATCATTGTTGAACCGGGCGATCGGGGCGCCATGGGTCGAAGAGTGAAGCGCCCGCTGCATCGGCCATGAAGATCCCAACCCGGTTGGGTAGATCGAAGGGTCCGGAATACTCTCACCGTCGGAACAGCCCCGATCCGGCCATCTTGGTACCGGTATAGAGATTCGGTTTCTCCGGCCGACGATTCGTCACCGGAAGTAGACAACAGTTTCGTCACCAGATCTTGATCCGTCCTCGCAGCCTCCGCGGACGACTCCACGAAAAACATGCTCGACCGCCCGGTTTAGCGTGGCAGGACTCTTTCTTCGCCCGCCGAGCCGCTCTCGACGAGGTCGGTGCGTTTATCCGGCCCAGCCCCTGGCTCGCCCGATCTTGCCGATGAACACGTGTATGCCGCCAAGGGGACCCGGTACCCGTACTCAAGCGAGCGGCCTGGGGCCCCAAATCCGCATCGTCGATGTAGAGCTTGCCGCGGCGACTCTTAGTCATCCGGCCCCTTTGCATAACCTTCGAGTCGCTTCGAACTTGCCCTCTAAGATCATCAAACCATCGTCGCGATAGCCCCACGGTGGCGCCAACTGTCGTGGAATTGTCACGGCAGATGTCCTCATGAAAGGACTTAGTCGTAGGGCCATCGTACGGGTTAACCTAGAGGGGTTAAAGCAGACACAAGACACGGGAATTATACTGGTTCGGCCCCTTCAATGAAGGTAAAAGCCTACGTCCAGTTGTGATGTGATTGATATGATTTCGGCGACTAGGGAGCAATAGCTTTGCCTTAGCCTCGAATCCTCTGTCCCTAATCCGCCGCCGGGTCGTCCCCTTATATACACGGGTTGACGCCCGGCCGGTCTACAGAGTCCCGATCCGGCTCATACAAGCGTCCGGCTCAGTCTCTCCTTTCTTAACTTACAACACAAGTTACAATACTAAGGCAGTTTACATAGATGGACCTTAATTCGCCTCTGGGCTCCAGGCCTCCTCCGTGGGCCTGAATCATGGACGAGGGTAAACCGGCCCCTCCAGGGCGGTTCACACTCAGTAGTTGTGTCCCCAACAGCGTGTGTATGTTTGCGAGAGGAAGAGTGCTTGTGATAAAGGTTAGTGAAAATAGTTGTAAATGGTTACGAGAGGGAGGGAGGGTTATATCTATGGCATGTGTGCGAGAAAGACACCTCGGGAGAGAGTGTGTGAGCATGTGTGAGAGACCACCGATGAAGAGTGAAACTACACGTAAAAGACTGCTCTACACATTGATTAAAGATATAAATTGTATCCAAATATTAGGATGGGATCATGATATTTGCAATTCACGTAAGGAGCGGTCATTGATCCATCAGACATCTAGATTCTATCGAATTTGAGCATGTCTATGTTATTATTCGACACAATTGATCCACATAGTTAGTATTTTGAACTCCAGACAATGCATCGCTTTAGCAATCGAATATAAACGTGAGTATAGTTCATGTTGTGTGTGTAAAGCACATTATACATACGAAAGTTACACAATGGACATTTATAAATAGCTACCTATGAACTAGCATACATTTGAATTCAACCTAAGGTGGTTTAAAAATCGAATTCAACATGAAGTCCATTCAATTATTTGAATTTGATATCATGGCATTTGTAAACCATACCTAAACTATGGGGGTACCAGTCTTGGTACATAATAGCATATGTAGTCGTGTACAAAATAGATTCAAATTTAGCTCCTCCATTCCAAAATAATCGTAGTTATAGGATTTTCAAGTGTCAAAATTTCAAAAGGAAGCGGATAATTTAATGAGGTTTTCAAACATACAAGGTCAAATATAACGTTGTCTATTTAGGTCAATCCTCATAGTTCAAGAGTACTCTAAACGTGAATGCTTGTGTTTCAAAATTTCGAACGAAGCGCCAAAAGAGCCTCTACTCGCCCGAAACCGCGTGAGACCAATGTTTGGTAGTACAAGGAAATTACTTTTCTAATAACTCCGACCCATGAAACCTACCGGCCCGACGTCCAAAGGTCTAAACCGGGGTAGGTTTGTAGCTTCATATAGGCGCCGCGCAACCGCCTCCGAAAAACATTCATGCACAATGGCTGCCTAAGCACACATGCGCGCGGCCGAATCGCTCCCGCCCACTATTTGGGACACCTGGGGTTACCATCCTACCCCGACCCAGATGGGTCCAAAATTTAAGAGGGGGCAAAGTTTGTACTTTCCCAAATTTCAAACAAGCGCGTCCCATCTTACATTCAAAAAGCCAAAAACAAGCGCGTCCCTGCATCAAACATGGTTCCCCCCACCCATCGATTCCCTATTCGTACTCCGTGGGCGCCAAAACTACCTCTCCACCACCATGAAACCCCGGCGTCCTCCGTCCGCCATCCCATCCCACCCATCAATCGCCGCCCTCCTCCATCACGCCGAGCCGATACCCGACGCCGCTGCCCACCGCAACCTCAACCACAACGCCCTCCACGGCTAATAGTTGAAGCCGAGGCCGAGCCGTCCGTACCCGAGCCAGTTCAACCACGCCGTCCTGCGCCTCACCGCTGTCGCTCCAACTTCACCATCCTCCACCGCACCGAGTTGTTCACCACGCCGCCCTTCGCCGCCTCGGATCTGCTTCCTCCGCCGACATACGGCCACGGCAACCACAATCAACAATTTGGCCATGTGTTCGCCCAAGCCTGCACCCTCGTAACATCGGTTTCCGATAAAAAGAAGAAGATCGCGCGACATGTGGAGGTGACCACACCGCAACCGAAGAAGGTACTCCTCTTCCCTTATTCGTGCAAATCTTACGTCTCGCTTGCACGGTATTCATCCCACGAAGACACTAGTTGACCGCTTCTTCTTGATACTAGATGTTCCTAGTAACTCACGATGCACAAGGTTTCTCCTCATATACTATTTCACCTTAGCTAGAGGTCCGTCGCCCCCCTGAATTTCAATTTCTGGCTAGTTGATTCCCAATTAACGGAAGCATTCCCCGGTGTAACAGGCGCTAGTACGACTATTACGTTGGGGAAGCAGCGCCTTGGTGTTTATCTTAGGGGCGTGTGCGGCCTAGAGCTACTGGCGCACGATCTGGAGGTCGGCCGGGATTAAAGGGATCGCTTGGGGGCGCTGCCAAGCACGGCGGTGGTGTGAGGTCGATGGGAGGCGGGCAGCGTGAGGCACGGGTGCAGGGCCGGTGGTCGTGGCGGTTCGAGAAAGATCGTCAACAGTGACTGGCGGGAGGTAGACGAAGGCCATCTGCCCGTTCCTTATAGATCGGACGGTTCATTAAAAAAATCTACTGGCCTATTTATTTTTAGTTGACTGTAATCTTAGATATGACCACATGTGGTGGTGTGCTGGAGGAGTACCTGCATTTCCTGTGCTCATATATTACAAAATCATACGGAGTAGAATCTAATTTTGTTTGCCATGCAATGTTGTAGAGCTATCATATGTCTCCTATCATTTATTTTTCAGCCACCGCTATACGCTACTTTTACGATTGCACTAGTTACGCACACACTTCATCCATACTCTCACTATTGTGTTTTTATGCAAGGGTATTTGAGTGCGCCGAAAGCGAAGCAAAAAGAAAGGAGACAAGTCGTGCCGACTTTCTACGCCGGCTAAGGCGCGACACGTTACATTGCTTTAAAGGGTGCGATGTCAGCAGATGGAGACGGTAAACGTTGCTCTGGAGTTGATGACCTCGCTCGCAATGAACCACCATCCCTGGTGCTTGCTTTAACTTCGCGGTGTCATATGTGGTTGCATGTTCCATATGGTGTCTAGCTTGTATTCGAAAGGCCGAAGTCGGTCTTTATTAAGATAAGGAAAGATATTTTTTACATGAACCACCATCCCGTGAGCACCAGAAGACAAATAGCTAGTCGAGGCCTTTGGCCGAGCCAAAGTGACAAGCCCGACAAAGACAGGCTTCACCTGAAGCCAACTAAAAAGCTGCGATGGTGGCGAAGCAGCCCGCCTCCACCAGGCTCTCAGGTCCTAGATGATCATGTTCACCACTCCAGTACCGGATGTCTAGCTTGTATTGCTTCCAATTTGGTTAAATTGCATCTGCTTAGCTTACACATTATACCTTTGAATATGACATGCCTTTACATTTTTGGTACATACTAGTACATCATGTATTAACCATGTTCTTACATCAAACTAATGTTCTTGTGTATCCCTCATCAATCACTTATGACGAGGCAGGCAGGCAAGGGACTACTCCTCATTTAAAGAATGCAGCGTCGGCCTCCGACATGATTCTCAAGAAGTAAATGCTAGATGAAGATAGTGAACGTAGCTCTGTAGTTGATTACAGACATTTCCCTACTACGCCATCGCAGTGCTTGCTCTAACTTGGCAGCGTGATATGTGGTTGCATGTTGCATATGGTGTCTAGATTGTAATTCACAATCTGGTTAAACTGCATGTGCTAGTCTCGCTTAGCTTATACTCTGTAAATGTGACATTATACATTAATGTGACATGCCTTCTGTATTTAGTACATAGTACATCTGTCTATTAAGCATGTCCTTACATAAAACTATTGTTTTTTGTATCCCGCATCAATCAAGATGACGAGACACCTTTAGTATATGCGATGCGATATTAGTTGCATCTTTCATATGATTTATAGCATGCACTGCTTCTAATTTGTTGAAATTTCATTTATGATGGGACGCTTTTAACTTGGCGAGTCATATTGGTTGCATCTTTCGTGGTGTCTAGTTTGCATTGCTTCTTATTTGCTTTGGAATGGTTTACCTTAGTTTACACAAACAGTTGTGAACATGCCATGCCGCCCTGCTTTTTCGTACATATTCCATCCTGGTATCATGTGTTTGCCTTACATCAAAGTAGTATTTGTCAAGATCATGCATGAATGTGTTACGAAGAGAATTTTATTGCTTTTTCTTGTCGGTTTTACTTGACAATTCAAAATCAATAAAGCGGAAGGAAGTTAGCAAGGCAAATGGATAAAGGCGCTCCTTCCAAACGGAGGGCCTCTACAGTTTCTACTCCTCCACACCCCCAAGATGATGTCCAAGACAACACATGCATAGACACTCAACAAAGCTGTGTTTATGATGAGCACATCTCTCCTAGTGCAGCATCACTGGTGCTCCCTCTAACTTGGCACTGTTATATGTGGTTGCATTTTATGTGTGATGTCTAGCTTGTATTGCTTCTAATTTTGTTGAATTCCATCTGCTTACTTTACACATTATACTTGAATAAGACATGTGTTCCTGTTTCTAGAATTTCTAGAACATACAATATCTATCTATCACACCATGTTCTTACATCAAATTACTACTATTGTGTAACCTGCAACAATCACTTATCATAAGACACGTTTGACTTCGGAGTGTGATATAGGTTACATCTCACATTTTTTTCTAGCTTGTACTACTAATTTGTTGAAATGGCACTTATGACGAGACAGTTTTAACTTGGTAGAGTGATATTCGTTGCATCTTTCATATGGTGTCTAGCTTTCATTGCTTCTAATTTGTTGAAATGCCTTCTCCTTAGTTTACACATCATAAGTCGTGAATATGCAATGGCACTAATGACGAGAGACCTGTAACATGGTAGTGTGATGTTGTTTGCATCTTGCATATGATTTATTTCTTGTAGTGCTTCACATTTGTTTAAACGCCATTTATCTTTGAGACACTATTAACTTGGCGAGCGATATTTGTAGCATCTTTCATATGGTGTCTACCTTCTATTGCATTGCTTCTAATTTGGTGAAATGTCTTCTTCTTAGTTTACACATCATAGTTCCGGTTATCTCTTCCGTCTGCTTTTTCATACATATTACATCCTCCTATCATGTGGTTGTCTAACATCAAAGTTCGGTTAAATGCATCACCATCAATTTGTTACGAAGAACTAAATTGTTATTCGGTTTTCTTGTCGGCTTGACTTAAAATGGCACGTAGAAAGAGGAAGAAACACAGAATGGCAGGTGGAATGAGAAGCGGATGAATCCTGCAGATTTTCTTTGGTCTTGATGGTGCAATAGAAGGTGAAAGTCCGGCGGAAGAATTCTACAAACCACGGCATCCCATGCTACGAGCTGCAAAAAAAGCCAAGCGAAACAAATAGCCCCCGCCACCAAACAAGCGAGAGACAGCCCTAGTTCTTGCAACACCTACCATAGTACTACCGGTGCATGACCTACTCGTCGTCAAGCTGAGCTAGCAAGACGTTCCCAAGCTCCCTTGCCACTGACACTACTTCCCAAGCACTCTTGACACAAGACGAGTTCGCAATATCAGATGAACCTTGTGAGCTTCAACAACAAGAAGGTAGTTCTTTGGAGTCAAGTTACGATTGCATGCTTCTTTATATGTAGTCTCACAGCTTTGATGTACACTAACACTTCCTATGTTCGTTGTTGGACTAGCACCTAGGCGCAAGAGGAAACAAACATCGGGATAATGCTCGATAGGTTAACTAAATCTAGAGGAGGAAGAATGGAGATCCGTTTTGAGGTAGGTTTAAAAAGGCCATGTGATGCTGCTGAGTCGCCTAAGTTAGTATCGAGGCGCTGTTGCTTTGTTAGGTGTCATGTATGTATCCTCCCAACATGGATTCAGTACAGGAATGACAAAGACGAAACCCAGTTCAACACCTTCCTCGACCATTTATCTGTAAGTATGGTTATGTATGGAAACTAGTGATATTGTCTTGCTTTGTCCCATACTTTCTAGGTTGCTGATAATGAGACTCCCATAATTTTCAACAGATGAGGTTCAAGTTGGATATCCAAGATGATGCAACCAGACAAGCTTGCACCCATGTTTTCAAGTCTGCTCTGCGACAGTATCGGTATAACTTGAGGAAAACTCACTTTGAAGGCAAGGCTAACAGTGAACTTTCCCAAACATCTCAAGTGGAAAATATATCGGATGAAGACTGGAGGGGCCTTGTTAAACACTTGTCTGATCCGAAGTATCAGGTACATTATATATATGTGATCAGATCACATGTTGAAGTCCTATTGACGCATGTGCCACACAAATCTATCTTCTTGTAGGTGAATTGTTCAAAGAATAAGGCCAACCTTACGAAAGTGAAATTCCAACAGACGACAGGATCTCGTAGCTATATTGCACACTGTGAGGCTCTTGTAATTAGCTGTTGTTTCACTCTTTTCGCTGTACCATATTATCAGATCTATATTGACTTGTTCGAAATGCAGAGGAAAGCCCGCAAGGACCAAAAAGTACCGAACCAAATGTTGTGGAAATCTTCAAGGATCTGTCACACCAAAGAAGAAGAAGGGCATGACTACACCGGTCAAAGCCGTTGTTGTAAGTCCTTAATCCTCATGCCTTTTAACTACTACTTACTCGACTTGTGCCTTGAACTGCATGGTTTGCAGCCAATGTCTATTACTCTTTTCAATTTTATACACAATTGTCTTAGCGTATCATTGCACCTTATAAGGTTTAAAAGGGAGGAGTGATGTTCCTTTGATCTTGACCCGTAATCTAGTTCCGTGCTGGACTTGCCCACACAATGTTACAATTGCTTGTTTGTCTGTTCTCAGTTGTTTTGTGATATGAATGATGTCATACTATGCTTACCGTATTATAAACTTCGTCTCTTTATCCTTAGCCCTCAATACAATGTGAAGAAATAGACAATACGTTAGCGATGGTACATGGTCATATGTTTGGAACCTGGTTTTGTTATGTACTTTCCAACAAAATACAACTAATATTTTACATGGGTTCACCAGAATAAGTTCTGTATATAGACCAAAGCTATTTTGTTTGGTTTTGCTGCCTCCTTAATATCTTACGCTCGGGTACTACTAATGTAAAACCTCAACTTTTCAAATGAGCTATGGAAAAATGAGGGAACCGCCACCTTCTGAAGGTGGCGAGGCAACTATAACCGCAATGTCAGCTCTTGCTGTAGTGGGTCAGTACCTGTCCACTAACAGTGCCAAAGGTAATACTGGGTTTGTTGTTAAGGAGATATCGTCCAAACTGCCTCATGATCAAGATATGCAAGCTCAAAGCAATGTTGTATCTGCGCTCCAGACACAAGTCCTTTCCCTAACAGAGGCCCTTTGTGAAACAAGGAGAAACATTGCTCAATGTCGTCAAGATATGCATGGTTTTGAAACCAGACTATCAGACATTTGCTATGTTGTTCAGAGCCTAGGGAAATGAAGGCGAGGGTTATGGTGCTCCATCGGACAATACAACATGAAAATGTAATACCAAAGGTCAAATGAACCGAGCTTACGAACTTACGGTGGTGCATTTATCTGCTAGACTGTTAAGTTTTATGCCAACCTTCCTTTTGTTATATAGTTGTAATTTGTTTTGGTGCGACACAAAATTTATTCTTAACGCAGCCACGGCTGAAGAAAAAACAAACAAGCCATTTTTGTATAGTGTAGGGTGTTCCCTATATTTGCACTGGTGGCGATCTTTGATGCCGAGTGGATGTAATCTGTGCAATCGCCTTAATAGCCTAGCGAAACTTTCGGCCTTATTTATTTCCTAGTCTTCTTTTTCCCTGGTTTGCTAGTGGCCGCAAATATCCATGGGGCATATACGGGCCGTAGGATCCATGGGTCTCCTACGGGCCGTCGATAAATGGGCTTTATGTCGGTGGGCCTCGGGCCGTCGATAAATAGGCTCAGATGTCAGTGGGCCTCGGGCCGTCGGATAAATGGGTCTACATGGGCGTGTCGGGCGTAATTGGTATTGGCCCAAAGACGTGGCAGTCACGTTAACGAGCCATAGGACTGCAAAAGCTAATTCTATCACAGTATAACGGGTCGTTAATGGGCGAGAATATAGACAGTGGCGAGAAGCGGGCCGACTCTTGCCATGGGCGAATTTGGCCCATTAGGAGTAACGAGCCCGATGTGAGGCGACTCTTACCATGGGGCGAATTTGGCCCATTTGTGGAACATGCCAAGAATGGGCCGACTCTTGCCATGGGCGAATTTGGCCCATTAGCGAACACAAAGAACGGGCCTAAGTAATCGAGGGTAAAAGGAGCCCAAGAACGTATGGGTCGTCAATAGGCCGAAAGCTAACACGGGGTTGAAACGGCCCATGTAAATCACGGCCGTTAACGGTACAAAGAAAATTACTGTTCATTATGGGCTAGAGTCACCGTGGGCACAGTAAAGGGCGAAAGATCTGAAAGGCCTCATATGGGCCGAAAAGGCGTCGTGGGCCATACATGGTGAAAGTGAAATAAATTTGGTGTTATATTCGACGGCCCACATGACGTTGTTGGGCCGATTTCCTTTAGTGCCCTAACGGGCCGTGAGTTAACGTAGTAAAATGGGCTATTTGCGAAGAGACCGTTAACGAGCTTTTCATGGTCGGCCCGTTAACTTTTGACCAAGTCAAACAAGCGGCTTTGTAAGCTAAATGGGCGATGGTGGGCCGTGGCACGATGTCGACATATCATAGGCGCCCTATCTCGACCCAGCGACAAGGCGACCGACGTCTCGCCAATAAGAATTTTACACGTGCAAATTTCCCATTGGTCGGGGATGTAAGCGGGTTATCGGATCCAAAACCCGACCCGATAAGCTTAACGGCGTTCCGTTACGGTGGATGCCACGTGTCGGTCACCCTTGACGAAAGCACTTCAGGACGCTGCGATTTATCGTCATGGAAGTGGACACTTCCGTGATGATAATTTTGGTAATGTCATGGAACACTTCTATGACAGCACAGGTATGACTATCTTGATTCTGTCGTAAAATCGTCATGGATGTACATGCATGACAGAAAATGCGACCTAATGTGACAAACACGTATCATCACGGAAGTGTATTTTTTTTGTAGTGTCACACTTCATCGGAGAGGCTATGATGATGATGTAGAAGCCCTCCGTGGTGGATTCCCCTTCCGGCGGAGCTCCGGAACAGGCCCCAAGATGGGATCTCGTGGATACAGAAAGTTGCGGCGGTGGAATTAGGTTTTGGCTCCGTATCTGATCTGTTGGAAATGAGGTATATATAGGAGGAAGGAGTATGTCGGTTGGAGCTTGGGGGGCCCACGAGGCGGGGCGGCGCCACAGAAGCGCGCCCTCCTCATTGCCGCCTCCCTCCTTTCTTGAGGGTCCAAGTCTCTGGATCATATCGATGAGAAAATCACGTTCCCGAAGGTTTCATTCCGTTTGGACTCCGTTTGAGATTCCGTTTCTTGAAACACTTGAAATAGGCAAAAAACAACAAATGCAGGTTGGGCCTCCGGTTAATAGGTTAGTCCCAAAAGTAATATAAAAGTGGAAAATAAAGCCCAATATGGTCCAAAACAGTAGATAATATAGCATGGAGCAATCAAAAATTATAAATACGTTGGAGACGTATTAAGCATCTTCAGTGGCCTTCTTGTCGGCCTCGGCCTTCTCAGCGGCGACACGGTCAGCATGGTGATGACGAAGGTGATGCGGACGTAGATGAACAGAAGTGAGCAGTCGCGTAGTCTCTACCCAAAAACCTAATCGCCCCTCTCCCGTACAGGATCCGGAGAGCCGGGGTTTCGGACGCCTGCTCTCACGGTTAACGGGACGGGGTCGCCGCCATTACTGACCGGCAAAAAGAAGTGCATAGGAGTGAGCTCGGCTCGGCTCAATCCCGCGTCGCGGCATGGCGAGGCGTGCGGAGGAGGAGTGCGCGAGGGCTTCTTTTCTTCTCAAGCTCCAATAGCATGAGGGAGAGAATCCCTCATAAACCACTCCAACTCTCCTTCCACTTCCGGGGTGGGATTAAACTTCCCAACACCTTGTCATGCCACCTACATGGGCCCTTAGAGATTAAATCTGAAATTGTCATATGGGCTCTAGGCCCATCTGATATTTCGACAAACCATAGCGGCCCAACCTAATGATGTTCGTGCACGCAGGGAGCTCCTCGTATGGCAAGGTGAGGCACGCTCTAGGCTCTACCTTGTTAGCTTCGTCGGAGTCGAGCTCCTCTTGGAACGTCGTCGAGCAGTGGTTCTGCGCGTGACATGTTCGTGCAAGTGCCGTTCTAGAATGCTGCCAAAAAAAGGTGTCGTTCTAGAATGCGCGATAGTCGGATTCAGCTCCGGCATTGACACAAGGATGACAATGACGCTTTTGTGTCAGACACCACTGTGGACGTTGTGCTCATCAACGCATACGATATGGGTTAGCTTGAGGCACCTCCGACATCGACGCCATGTCCGCCGGCGCCGGCTGTTGTGCTAGCCACACCGGTGTGTAGGCCGAGATTGTGAACAAGTATGTCGTCATCGCCGGAGTCAGCTTACCTCCGGCATCGACGTGTGGACTGCCTGTACCGCCTGCTACGCCGGCCACGCCGCAACATCGGCGCCGCCGTATACAGTCCTCGGTGCACGGCTCCCCTACGTTGGGAAAAAAGCAAATATGATGGTTGTTTAACTGATATACCGGGTGAAAGACAGAAATACTGGATTTTTAGTGCTTTATTTTGACCAGAAGAAAGAGACGGTGGGGAGGAGACTTGGTGAACCGTCGGATGGAAAATTTGAGAACGGGAGCACGGATGGGAGTACAGAGGCGGAGCAGGCAAGCCCCGTCCGTAGGCACGCACGGGCCATAGGAAAACAAAGCCAAAAAAGCGTTCCCTACCTAGTCGCCTCCACCCCCTCGAAAAAATAAAAAACCTAGCCGCCTCCACGGGCGAGGCAACTAGGTTCCACCGATCTTCACCAGCGAGGGCGCTGTCCCCCTTTCTCCGGCTGCTGCTCCGGCGGCAGGAGAGAGGCGGGACACGTTCCTCCGCTCTGTAGTTAGGATTTGGATTTGTAGGTCGTGGTGCGCCGTTGGAGTGGTGGAAGCGACGCCCGGACGAATAAGTCTGCCTCAACTCCACTCCCACACCGGCGGTATCCTTCATGACGGTGCTCGGAGTTGGTGGCGTTATGTGTTTGTCGATCCTTCAGATCAGCGATGTTATGGGGCATGGATGGTGTTGGCGAGGCGGCGGCGGCGACTCAATCAGGTGTGTCTCTCCTTCTGCTCTGTCCTCGTTGCTGCGGTGTTGTCTCCGACGTCATGGTGGAGCAGGGAGGTTTGGTCGTTCAGGAGTACGTGCAGACGCTTGTCTACGCAAGTGACATCTGGAAGATGGTGAATCTTGTGATGGGTTTGTGGTTGGAGGCTGACAATTCTGGTTTCCTCCTCCGACGTCGTAGTCATGCGGGGGTGTCAGTTCTGGAGTTCGATGGCGTATCCGGGGACACGTTGCCCCGGTCCGATTCCTTCAACGTCAATGGTTTTGCTTCAGGCAAACTATTTTGGAGGTCCATAAAGCTGCTGATTAACGATGGAGTCGTGTCGAGCTCGGGTGAAGAGGTGATCTATCTCCCTTTTCCTTGGTGGAGAGGATCAGGCACATATTTTTTGCATAGGATTATCCTATCTTTTCAGTCCTCTAATATTGATGTTTACGTGGCTTGTAACTGAATCTTTGTGTTATTAATGAGACATGTATTACTCCGTAAAAAAGGGGAAAACAAAGCCAGCTTGCTGGATCCACCAAATAGGCTGGCTCTTTTCAGTTTTTCCTTGGTCTGTGAAAACAAGGTCTATAAATTTTGTCTAAAGTATTTCTCATTTTTTTGATCTAAAGTAGTTTGAAGGAAAAACATTCAAAGTAGATATTTTTATGGTAGAGGAGAACTTTTTATAATTTGTGCAAAGGGAATTGCAAGATAGCATAAACCATTGCTTTTCCAAGAGGATAATGTCATCCTCTCTTAGTCCACAATGTTCATTAGGCCTGGCGCAAATGACTTTCCAGCAGTGAGTCAAATGGAAAAGACAACAATAATCAAATGGAAAAGTCGTCATCAGTAGTGTCGGGGGTTCGGTGCGACATATGCCAAAGGATGGCTTATCATGGTGGGGGCGAGTAGAACATTGCCGGTGCCTGGAAACAGGATGAGGCGAAGGCATGCACGCCGGCGGATCTTACCCAGCTTCAGGGCTCTCCGTGGAGATAATACCCCTACTGCTGCTCTGCGGGGTCTCCGCGTGATCACTATGGCAAAGTGGGTACAAGGTTGCTCCTTGAGCTGTTCGGGGTGAGGAAGGAGAAGGGCACGGCTAGCTCTCCTCTTCCTTCTATGTGTGTCTAAAACTATCAGGGTCCAACCCTTTGCATGGGTGCCCCGGGGGGTTTATATAGGCCTACCCTTGGGGTACAGCAGTAATCCGGCTGAGCACGGGTCCCAGTAGTCCTGTCCTCTCAGTCGCCGTCTTCTCCGCCCATTGCTGGGGCCCCTTGTTGGCGGGCTCGCCGACGGGCCCGCATGGGGCCGACAGGCCTTGTCATGCCATGGGCGGGTCTTGCTGCTGCGGATTCTGTAGCCGCGCCTCTAATGACGCTGGCTTGGTCATGGGGTCATGGCAATAGCAGTGCCGCCGCTGACGGGCGATCACTGCCATTCCCGTCTTAATACAGTTTATGGCGTGCGGGGCCCGTGGAGGGGCCAGCCGACTCCCGGGGGCCGACTCCCAACGGGTCCGTCTTGTGGCGCTCGCCGTCTTACAGAGCCGCTGACAGCGGGCCCGCCATCTCTGGGTCATCTGAGACGGGCGTCAGCCTGGCGCGCCGCCCACGGGTCGATGTCCGAGGCGGCATGGCAACAATGCCGCGCGGATGGAGATCTCCGTCCGGTCACGACGCATCTGTAGCCATGCTCGCCCCTCGCGAAGCAGGCAGGGATGGGCTGCCATGTGATGGCCGTGCCGTCCGAATCCATTATTGCGAAGCGGGAGGTGGTTGGAGTCGCGGGCCGACTCCCCATAGCCGGCTTCTCGAAGCCGCCAGCTGGGGAGTCGGCTTATCTCAAGTCATCCCGGTCTCGGTGTGAGGGAAGTGGCGGCATTGCCGCCGACTCTCGAGCGGCTCTTCGTCTTGGGGTCTTGAGGCGCAGCCTGCCACGATGTCTTGAAAGGTCCGGGGCTCGGGTTAGCCTACCCGTGGGCCCATTACTCCGACAGTAGTCCCGAAGCTGGTGAGGCGCCGAGGGCAACATGTCGAGGAGCCTCAACAGTTTCATCCTTACGGTGGTGGAATTGGCCTTGCTCGCCGAAATCTTCCTCTAGGCCGACTAAATGGAGCCGGACTCGCGGAAGGTCGTCTTGCCCTTAAAGAGTTTGAAAGTCGTAGTGGGATCCGTGCAGCATGCACGATAAGCTTCGAGCAGGCTGCCCGTTGCGGACCCGTCATGTGGCGCCATGGCGTGGTCGATCTGCCAACCCACGCAGCGACGGACGAGCCATCGAGCGGGACCCGCCACTACCGCGCCTCGTCACGCGGACGGATCCGTTGCGGCCATGCGGACGGTTGGGGTTCCCACGTCATAAGTGCGAGCAGTAACTTCATGGGGTAAATCGTGGGGGGCGTGGGGTCCTGGGCGCAGTTAATCCCACGTCCTCCCCATCGGCTTCTCAGCCCATGAGCCTATAAGTAGGCGGGAGGAGGGGGCGGCGAAGCATGCGCGCCCATCTCCTTGCTCCCCCCGCTTCCTCTTGCTTCTTCTTCCTCTTGCCGCCGCCGCGCCGAACCATGCCACGCCACGGCGATGAGCTCTTCCTCCGCCGCTGCACCTCCTGCCGCGCGCTCCGGCGTGTGGGACGGCTCCGAGGTGGATGACGACCACATCGAGTTCCTTCGCCAGACGCGCCGTCTCCCCGGCAAGAACCAAGTGCGGGACCGCTCCACGCCGGCGGGGGAAATATCGCCTGCGCCTGAGGAGGGCGAGCGGGTCGTATTCCGCTCGCACCTCATGCGCGGCCTAGGGCTGCCGGCGAGCGGTTTCTTCCGCTCCTTCTTGGAGTTCCACGGGCTCCAGCCGCACCACCTTACTCCGAACATGATGGTGTTGCTGGCTGCCTTCGCCACCTTGTGCGAAGGCTTCCTCGTAGGGATGGCACCCGCAGGGTTTGGGTATGGGTGGAGCCATCACATACCCTTACCCATCCCATTTAAGCTTACCCATCACCTTTACCCATACCCATCAATGGGTTTAATTTTTTCCCATACCCGTTACCCAACAGGGTACATGGATACCATGGGTAAAATTACCCATGTTTGCAAAGCATCATTTTGAACTACTCATAGTCATAAAAACAACATATAATTATAATCTATAAACAACAATAGATTATAACAACAACAACACACTTTTAAACAACAACACATCATAAACAACATCATATTTAATAAACAACATCATTTTCTCGTAAACAACAACACATCAAAATATCATCACACAGTCATATATTTTGAGTTCACAAATTCATGATAAAGTGTAGAGATAATTTTGAGTTCATATAGATTTTATATGGGTACATGGGTATGTGGGTATGGGTTACATGATCCCATACCCGTACCCACTCTACCCGATGGGTCTAACATTTCCCTATTCATATACCCATGGATAATTTTTTGTCCCATACCCTTACCGTAATAGGGTTTTTACCCGCATGGTACGTGGGTAATGGGTACCCATTGCCATCCCTACTTCCTCGGCGTTCTCCCCACCATCGAGCTATGGGGGAGTTCTTCCAGTCCAAGCTCGGCACGCACGTCACCGGCGTGCCAGCCCTGTGCGGCACCTTCATCGCGATGCGGAGATCGGTGGCCGACAACCCGTTTCCCACCATCCCGTTGATCAAGTCGGTGAAGATGTGGCAGCGGTCCTATTTTACGTGAAGAACGTCGCCGCTTCGTATAGCGATCGGGTCAACTCGCCGCCTTACGGCCGGGCGACTAGCGGGAGACTCCCTGGTCCCACAAGGCCAGGACGCTGACTCCCGCTGGTGCCGCCGCCGTCGCGTGACTCCGAGTGCTGACGCAGTCGGAGGGCTTGACCGGGGCCGACCTGCTGGCCGCCTTCGTGGCGCGCCGAGTCCTTCCGCTCCAAGGCCGACCTCATCTGATCTGTCAGATGAGCGGCCACCAGGACCCAAGTCGGCTGTGCTCCAAGGACATGCCCCACGCGGAGGTGGCGGACACGGTGAATTACATCGCAAACTGCGATCTCACGGCGGATTGGCAGTTCGGCAAGGAGCCGTACTCACGCGCCAACCCCCCGCCTGTCGTAAGTCGTCTCTCTTCTTCTTCTATTTTCTTTTTCAGCCGAATCCAACCTCTGATCTTTTTTGGTTTTTTCGAGTCAGAACCCCCTCATCTAGCCTTCAGCCGGCACCACGGGGCCGCCTGCCGTCGCCCCCATCGACCGAGCGGAGAGCGGCGCCGATGACCTCGACTTGGGGCGCGGCGATGGAGGCCGACGCCAGGAGGAGGAGGAGGAGCTGGCGACTTCAAGCCTCGGCCACCTTTGCCGACCGGCCCGATGACGCCGCCGAGGGGAAGTCGCCTGCGCCACCAACCAAAGGTCGGCACCGAAAAGTGCAGTTCCTCCGCCCGGCTTGGTGGTCAAGGCGGCGAAGAAGCGCCGGGCCGGGCCGAGCTTGCTTGGCGGCCGGTCGAAGAAGTTCAAGGGGGCGGCCGCCGCGACCAAGCGAGAAGAGGTGGTCGCAAAGGCCAACCGCTTCCGCAAGGAAGTGAAAAAGCCGCCACTGGTCTCTGCGTAAGTGCTTCCGCTTTTTGTCTTGTTTTCTTCTGGTGAATCTTGTCCAAATCTTTTACATGTCTTCTTCGCTTCAGGGCTCCCCTTACTTTAGAGAGGGTCGCCGCCGCTTCCGTCATAGGGTCGGCAGAGACGTCCGCCACTACTCGGCGGATTGACCCCGCCGCCGACCTTTGGGAGGCGACGGAGCAGAACGCGCAGGAGAAGCGCGACGAGGAAGAAGCCGCCCTCCTGGAGAAGGCGGAGGCCGAGAAGGCGGCGACCTCCGCCCAGAGGAAGCTGGATGAGGCCGAAGCCGCCGTCGCGGCAAAGCTGCGAGCTGAGGAGGCCGCGCACCGCCAATCGGCGTTGCTCATCATCCCGCTGAGCTCCGCGTCGCCGCCCCCGGAGTTCACGGGGCAGACTGAGGGAGCCGTGGCGAAGTACCCGTCATGGAGAGGGAAGGCGGCGAGACCTCCATGTCGCACGGCTGCCGCCACGGCCGCCTCCGCCATTGTCTCGAGCGCAGCAAAAGAGTAAACAATGAAAGCGGAACCGGTGCCGCCGAAAGATGAGGCCGCAAAGCTGCTCCTTCAAGTCGCCGCCAAGGCGCCGCCGCCTTGAGAAGGCGATTTCGGCGCCACGCCTTGAGACCGGCACGCCGCCATCGGCCATCCAGACGCCGAGGCGACGAGCGCCGCGCCCGTTACAGGGTGCGAGTGCGAGGCGCAGCACGCCGAGCCAGCGCTTCGACGCTCAGCGGCTGCGAAGCCGAGGGCGACGCCATCGAATCGCACCAAGGCGCATCCGCGTCCGCGAGCGGCCGTTCGGGTATGCTTTCTTGTTTTGAGTTTGTTTTTCTTGTTCTTCTACGTGGGGCGCGCTAACGCACTCCATCGGGTGTAGTCACCGAGTTTCGGGCGGCTGACGAGCGGCTCGTAACTCCATCTGGTGAGTTCCAAATATTTACCTTTCTACGAAATGCTTATCACAGGAGTATCACAACCTCCGCGTCACCGCCTTCAACCGCAATGTTGAGGAGCTGGGCAAGCGGACCGCCGATTTGTCGGAGAGCCGAGTGAGTCCTCTTTCTTCTTGGCGCGGCTGGCGCACCAGCTGGCTGTAATCCCGAGATTCGGGCCGATTGCTGGCGGTCGGGCGGATCTTCCGGCGACCTTCTTAGTTGTGACTTAACGTCCTTTTTCTTTTTATTCTTGAGGCCAACGCCACTCTCCAACAGCAAATGGGCGGTTAACACCGCTTTGCGTGCCAAGGGGAGGAGTGCAACAAGCCTTTCGCAGAGGCGTGACCCTGCAGCTATGCAGGTGGAGCAAAGGGAGCTGCTTAAGAAGGCGCAGGACGAGGCGGAGAAGAAAGAGACTGCCCTCCTGGCCGAGTTCGAGAGCGAGCGCTCCTCCTGGACCGACAAGGAGGCACTGCTAACCTCCGGATTCCATGAAATCGAGGACATCATCGACTGTGAGTTTCTTTACTTTCTTTCTTTGAGCCGCTGACTATAGGTCGGTGACTCGATTTTTGACTTGCTTCTTTTTCGTCTTGGCAGACTTCTTCCCTGGCCACACGCAGGCGTCCACTCAAGCCATCGAGGCTGATCGCGAGGCGCGGAGGGCAAATGGTGCGAAGATTGCTGCCAACGCCCCCGGACCCTTGATGAGCAGCTTCTGAGCATCGAGGCTCGTCTGCGGCCGGCCCATCGGATGTTGCGCCGTCTTCAACGTGTCGGCGCCCAGGCGATTGCTGCCCTGTGGCCAGACATGTCGGTTTTGCGCATTCCCAGTCGGACTGCCGTGGCTGGAAATCGGCTGGCCGTCTTGAGGCTGGAAGGGTTCCTCGGCCCGAAGCGCGGGCCTTGGAATTCGTCAAGGCGTGGTATACAGGGCTAGATCTGGACCGGCTGGTCGCGTTCCGGTCAGAGGCCCAGGCGGAGCTGTTAGCTGCGGAAGACGCCCTCAACGAGCGTGCGACGGTGATCGCCGACTACAGAACACAAAGATCTTCGTCCTGGCGAAATTTGAAAGGCGGCGGGAGGCGTCGCCGGAGTGGTTCGGGATGAACCCGGATTATGACGAGGACTCGGCGGAGGTGATCGGCTCCAGTGCCGAGGAGGAAGGCGAGGCGGAGGACGGAGGTGAGACGGAGGCGCCAGAAGACGGAGCGGGCGACCAGCCTCAGCTCGACTACGCCTCCAGCAACGAGCCACGCCCGACTGGGCCGTATGCCGCCGGAGACGATCAAGCCGAGACTGCCCAGCCGGCTGCCCCGGCGCCTGACACCGCCGTCTCTTCCGGCCCTCCGAAACCATCTGCCGCTTCCTAGGCTGCCGTCTTGCCTTTATTTTATCTGCTTTAGTAATCTTTGAAGAACTTGTTAATTCACACAATTCCACCCGCGGGGTGTATTTTGAACTTCTGCTCGAAGATTCGGCCAAGGGCCTATGTTATGTAAATATTTATCCTAATTCTATCTTTCCTTGCTCATTGCTCCTATGGCTTTTTCCTTTGCCGCCTTCCCTTAGTCGCCGCCTTGCCAGTCCGACAACCGCTCTGCGGACTGCCGCTGGATCAAATGCTTGGCTACTCTTGGGAAGGCAAGTACTTGGCCATTTTTAGAGTCTTTTTAACAAGTTGGATAGAAAGCGGCAAGCCGACCACTCAAGAGTCGGCTTTGCGAAGAGAGGCTGGAAGCCGGCTTAAGCTATGTTTATGCTTTGGGTCCTTAGCCATTTTTCATGTGGGCGCCCATTCTTCCTTACTCCTGCCCACCAAACAGTCGCTCTACAAGCTGCGACTTCTAACAGGAGACGACTTAGGCACCACACACTACTTGTCCGACTGCAGGAAGCATTCCATAGCGTGAGGCGGCGAGTCCCCGAGCCGACTAGTCGAACCGGGTGCCAGGCGGCATAACAAAAAGTAGCATACTCGAAGGCATAATTCTTATCATACAGATAACAAAAAGGGCAGTCCCCGAGCTCGTCTCGGGGCCCCCGAAGTCTTGGTACTTTAATACAAAGGGTTGCGTGGTACATACTGCATCAACTGTAAAATCTTCTAAGAAGATTTGCATTCCATGGCCGTTCCGTCTCTTTGCCGGAGTCGTCCCTCTTGCGTGCTCGGGGCTTCGGGCCGATCGTAGTAGGAGTCGTTGCCCAGCACTTTGTCGATAATGAAGGGGCCTTCCCAAAGCGCCCAGGCGGCTTGTCTTGGCGGCTCATTTGGATCGATCGGAGCACAAGGTCGCCCTCTTGGAAAGATCTCGGCTTTGACCTTCTGTTGTGAAATGTCGGTATGAGCTCTCTTGGTAGATCTTTGGACATTTGAGTGCCAACAATGGCCCTCTTCCAGCAGAATCGACGCCGTCTTGACGTGCTTCTTACGCTTCCTCCTCGGTGTACATGGTGACTCATGGGAGTCGAACTCTATGTCCGTTGGGATGACGGCTTCAAAGACCGTGAGACGAGGAAGAAAGGTGTGAAGCCGGTTGACTTGTTTGGAGTCGTGCGCAGACTCCGGAAGGGCGGTAGCAACTCATCAAGCCAACAGCCGGCCAACGCTCGATGGTTCGACGATCGAGGCTTGATGCCGCACAGGATGAGGCCGTTTACCGCTTCCACCGGCCGTTTGACTGCGGATGGAAAGCAGACGCTAAGTCGATCGGATGCCTTGTGTCGCGCAGAACGGGCGAGGCGCCTTTGGCAAAATTTGTGCCATTATCGGTGATGATGTTGTGTGGTATGCCGTACCGAGTCGTGATGTCGGCGATGAAAGTCACTGCAGTCGGACCATTCAACTTCTTGATGGGCTTTACTTCTATCCACTTGGTGAACTTGTCCACCGCGACAAGTAAGTGAGTTAGGACACCTCGTGCTACTTTGAATGGTCCCACCATGTCCAGGCCCCAAACATCAAAGGGCCAGGCGATGGGGATAGTCTTGAGTGCGGAAGCCGGCTGATACGACTTGGAGCGGAACATCTGGCACCTTGCATTTTTGGACTAATTCCTTGGCCTCTTCTAGGGCAGTTGGCGGAAGAAACCGTGTCGAAAGGCTTTGGCGACGAGTGCTCTTGAGGCCGCATGGTGGCGACCGCCTTGATGGATGTCTTCAAGAATCGCTTGGCCTTGCTCGCTCGGCCTTGTTGTTGGTAGACACCAAAGTGACGCTGCATACCGACTAGCTCTCTGCTGACTATGGTGTAGGCTGCCGCTCGGCGTTGTACTTGCCGAGCCAAGATTTCATCGGTTGGCAGCTCTCTGCTCACTAGGAACTTCAGGATGGGCTGGGCCCATGAGGGTCTTGCTATTTCTTCAACTGCCAAAGACTGCTACTTGGACGAGGGCGGCTGGCCGGGAGGCGGCGGGTGGAGTCCGCGGCCGCTTCTTTGGATTGATGAAGTCCTGGGCCGACTGCGCAGTCCGGGCCGAGCTCTGGAGTCTTCGCAATGGTCGCCAGTAGTCCCCGGGCGGTTCTCGAAGTCCCGGCCGATCATGGCATTCTTGGAGCCATCTGTAAGAATTCTCGTGCTGCGTCTGCTTTGGGGCTCTTGAGTCGGATCCGACTTCTTCGTGGGGAGCCGCACGAAGATGGAGTCTGATTACTGGTGAAGGCTTGATGATGGCTTGAGGAGGCTGAAGGGCGACGCCGGATGGTATTGCCTAAGCGGGTGGAGCCGATTCGTGCTGTGGTGTCCGCTTGGTCGTTGTCATTTCTTTGCACGTGAAGGAACTCGCACCCTCGAAATATCCACCGAGTTCTTTGTACAAGGAAACGGTAGCTCGCCATGTTTGCATCTTTGGCGTCCCAATCGCCAGATGACTGTTGGACCACCAAATCGGAGTCGCCATAACACAGGATCCGGCGAATGCCAAGTTCTTTGGCAAGCCGGAGCCCGTGAATGAGCGCCTCGTATTCGGCGACGTTGTTGGAGGCGGCAAAATGGATCTGGAGCGCATATTTGAGCTTGTCGACTTTGGGGAAGTGAGGACAACGCCGGCTCCTAAGCTGGTGCGCATCTTGGAGCCATCGAAATGCATCCGCCAATGGGTGGAGTCGGTATTGGCGGCGGTAATGGGTCTCGGCCCAGTCGACGAGGAAGTCGGCAAGTGCTTGTGACTTGATGGCGGTGCGGGGCTGGTAATAGATGGTGTAGGGGGCCAGCTCTATGGCCCATTTGGCCACTCGGCCAGAAGCGTCTCGGCTTCCGATGATCTCGGCTAGTGGGGCTATGCAAACCACGGTGATTGGATGCTCTTGAAAGTAAGGCTTCAACTTCTTGGCGGCAAAGTGCACGCCGTAGCACATCTTCTGGTAGTGGGGTAGTTCTGCTTGGAGGTCGACAGTACTTCGCTCAGGTAATATACCGGTCTCTGGACAGGTAGCGCCTTGCCTTCCTCCTTGCATTCAACTACAATGACTGTGCTGACTACCCGGCTGGTGGCGGCAATGTATAGGAGCATGGGCTCTTTAGGAGTCGGGGCCGCCAGCACAGGGGGAGTAGTCAGCATTTTCTTCAATCGGAGAAAAGCTTACGTCCGCCTTGTGGTTCCATTCAAGAAGGTGGTCTTCTTCATGAGCTGGTATAAAGGAGAGCTTTCTCGCCCGGCCGGTGATGAATTGGCTGATGGACGCCAAGCAGCGGTGAACTTTTGCACATCTAGCGATCGGCGGGTACTTCCATCCTCTCGATGGCCTTGATCTTTCTGAGGTTGCACTCTATGCCGCGTTCAGAGACCGGGAAGCCAAGGAGTTGGCGGTTGGCACTCAAGACGCACTTCTCGAGGTTGAGCTTGATGCGGAATCGGCGCGAGGTTCTCAAAGGTTTCCTTAAGGTCTTCGGCGGTGTTCCACGCTTTTCCGTCTTCACCACCACATCGTCCACGTGAGGCGTGGGCGTTTACTGCCGTTGCTTGAGGAGGCACTTCGCATGCAACGCTGAAAGGTGGCGCCCGGCATTCCTTAAGCCGAGCGTCATGTTCGGTGTGAAGGCTCCAAGCGGCGTGATGAAGGCGGTCTTGATCTGTCGGCCGGGTTCAGCTTGATCCGGTGATATCACGAATATGCATCTAAGAAGCTCAACAGCTACGCATCCGGTTGTGGAGTCTATCACTGATCAATCCTCGGCAGAGTTTAACGGGTCCTTGGGGCAAGCTTTGTTGAGGCTTGTGTAGCCAATACACATCCGCCATCGCTTGTTCTTCTTTAGTACCGGGACCGGGTTTGCTAACCATTACGGAAAAACACTTCCATAATGAAACCGGCTGCTAGGAGTCGGGCTATCTCTTCTCCAACAACTCTTCTCTTCTCTTACGACGACGACGCAAAGGGCTGCTGACGGGCTTCACATCAGATCGGACATGTAACTTGTGCTCGGCCGAATTCCGTCAGACACTGGCATGTCTTTAGGGACCATGCGAAGATGTCCCGATTCTCACGGAGGAAATCGACGAGCTTCGCCTTCCTATTCTTTGTCAAGGTTTGCACCTATGACAGCGTACCTCTCTGGTGCTCCGGGTCCAAGGGTATCTTCTTCGTTTCTTTGGCGGCTTGAAGCAGACCCTCGACTTCCGACTCCTTGGGGTTGGGCGATATCTCGGGCTGCTTGCCGCCATCGCCACAACCGATCAAGAAGCCGCTTCACCGCGATCACGGGGACTCGGCTAGCCGATTGCTACTTCAAGCGACGACTTTCTGAGTCGCCGGCTATGGTCAATCCCTTGGAACTCGGCATCTTCATCTTGAGGTAGGCGTAGTGGGGACGGCCATGAACTTGGCCAAAGCAGTCGGCCAAGCGGCGCGTAATGCGGGCTTTCGAGGTCCACCACTTCAAACCAAAGCGGCTCTCGGCGGAAATGATCTTTGTCTCCAAAGAGGACATCTATCGAGGATCTTGCCGATCGGCGGACGAGGAAAGGCTAGGTACAATGCCGTGGAACACAACAGTCCGCTCTGAAGCTGTCTTTGCTTGATTCCTAACTTCTCCAGGTATCCTTGTACAGGATGTTGATGCTATCGCCCGTCTATCGGCTTTTCGTGAGAAGCGAGCGGCCCGCCTATCTGTGGCAAAGGTGGCTCCCAAGACCAGGCGTAGGAGCCGGACTCGCATCACCTCTGGGTGATCACTCTCCTCCAACCGATAGGCTTCTCGGACCGCATGAATTCTGGAGTATCTGATGCTCTTGCATTCACCTCTTCTTCTTGTCAGCCCTTTCTTCGCGTCGATCGTCGGCCACCTTTGGTGAACACCACATAGGCTCCGTGCTCTTACGGGTACTCATCTTGTATCGCGCCGACGGCTCGACAGCCCTGGGGCGACGATGGAGGCGGCGGCCCAAAGAAAGCGAGGCAGGAGGCCGTCTCCTTGGCGATCTGGTGAGCGGTGGCACTTCCGGGTGGTGTGGTTTGACGGCTGGCCATGCTGTGGAACTTGCGAGGACCATCTAGAGTCCGCTTTCGTAAGAGAAGGTCGGCAACCAGTTGGGCTTCTGCCTTTACGTCGCTTGGCGGAGGCTGCCCTCATTGGTCTTCGATCAGAACTCGCCGGCCGGAAGCCATTTGTGGGGAGCGCTTGTGATCGATTCTGTTGTTGTCGCCGTGGCGTCTCTAGCCGGAGTTACGGGAGCTGAGGGCCACTTTGCCGGTCGCACTAACTTGAATCTCCGTCTTCATGGAGGAGTCGGCTGTAGGCGTGTTATGCCGCTATGATCGGCTGACTCGTCGAGGGTCTCCGGCTCGTCGCAGGAGGTTGTGCTTGAGGAGGGTGCCTTCTCTACACCCGGCGGTGAAGTACTCGATAGCTTGCACCTCGTGCACGCCCTCGCAGGAGTTCAAGCTCGGCCCGGTAGCGTGAGGTAGTCGCGAGTTGACTTCGTTGGGGCCTTGCACGACAAGGAAAGCCGGCGAGGCTTGGGAGGTCGCTTATGCGTGCTTGTGAAGTTGCGAATGACGAAGGCTTCGGTGAAGTCGACCCGGTTTGTTGATCTGCGGGACTTCAAGCTGTTCAACCATGTCCAGTCGTGCCTCGGAGCATGAGTGGAACATACTTTACGGCAACAGGCTTGTTGCGTTTGCTATGTTGGATAGTGGAGTAGTCAACGGCCAGTCTTCCGGCTTTACGGAGCCGGTGTACTTGGGCGTATCTCGGGGAGCGTGAACCCTCCGGGAAAGGGCTCGTCTCGGATGCGAGGTCCAACAGCAGGCGGACCCAACTCGTCTTCTTCTTCAGCCAGGATCGGTGAAGTCGGTCGATCCGGTGGTAAGGCGTCGTTTTCTCCGACTCCCTCTCGGCGGCCAAGGCGGTCGCTGAGAGTCGGATGCTCGACGGGTGGCGGGGAGACTCGTCTTTCTTTGCGAGGAGGAGGAGGCAGATAGTCGTCCCGCCGTTCCACTGCTCTTGGGCGGCCGTCTTGGTTGCGCTCGATGGGGATGTGAGTCCGACTATGGCTGACCACCGGAGCCTTGTTTTTCTTCGCGGACACCGCCCGGTCGGTGTCCGAGACGTCGCGCTTATGATCTCGGCGGGGAGGCGGTCGTCGTTTTGTCGCTACTGGCGCCTGCGTGCGGCGGCCGAAACCTCGTTCTGCGGCGGCAGCGTCGAGGAGCTGCTGGACTCGCTCCATCATCAGGCGGCGCTCTTCACCCTCGAAGTTGTCTAGCTCGTCCGCCGCCGCCTGGACGGCGCGGATGTTCTCTGCAGGCGTGCTGTACACTGGGCGATTGGCCCCGAATAGGTTGGCGATAGCCGCGGCCTTGCTGGACGCGCTTAGGCGGCTAAACCCGGTCCGGGGCGGCGAGCCGCCTACGCCGATCCATCTCACGCCGGTAGGCTTCGACAAGCGTCTCATGCTCGCCACTTCTTGGCGCCTTCGGCGAGCTGAAGGCGGCGCGCCTCCGGCATCTCGGCGTCGGCGTCTTCCGAAATAAGCGCGGTCGAGGTCTTGCGAGCCGCGTCGAGAGGGTCATGAGCTCCTTCGCGGAATGCTTGCCATGACCGATGGCGACGCAGCACCTCTGTGGACGGTGCTTCCGCCGCTCTCCGCGACGAGGGAGCGACTCGTCAGAGACCACCACATTGGTGGGGAGCAGCGTCGGCGGCAGCGGTGTCGAGTCGACCGGCATCGGGTCGGTGGAGCCTCACGGACTCCAAGTCCGTGGCGAGCTCGCCGGCGACATGGAGTTGGTCAAGGAGGCCCGCGAGGAGGCTTTTCGGGGCGCCCGCGCTGCGCGTCGGATGCAGAGCTCGTCGGAGGCGAACCTCGCCGACAAGTTCGGGCAAGCTGCTGTAGCGATCTCAAGACTGCATGCGTCGGGCGCGGACTCCGTCTGGCGTGCTGGCCGCGCCGAGGAGGAAAAGGGTTCCCGTCGAGCAGGTGTCTCCGGACGACGGTGCACCTAGCCCCACGATGGGCGCCAAATGTCGGGGTTGGGTGCGACATATGCCAAAGGATGGCTTATCATGGTGGGGGCGAGTAGAACGTCGCGGTGCTGGCAAACGGATGAGGCGAAGGCATGCACGCCGGCGGATCTTACCCGGCTTGGGGCTCTCCGTGGAGATAATACCCCTCTTCTTTGCTCTGCGGGGTCTCCGCATGATCACTATGGCAAAGTGGGTACAAGGTTGCTCCTTGAGGCTGACCGGGGTGAGGAAGGAGAAGGGCACGGCTAGCTCTCCTCTTCCCTCTATGTGTGTCTAAAACTACTGGGTCCAACCCTTTGCATGGGTGCCGGGGGTTTATATAGGCCTACCCGGGGTACGGTAGTCCGTGGCGCTGGTCCCAGTCTGTCTCTCAGTCGTCGTCTTCTCCATGGCTGGGACTCATTGAGTGGCGGGCCCGACAGGTTCGACATGGGGCCGACAGCCTTGTCCTCATGGCGGAGTCTTGCTTTGCGGATTCTGTAGCGCGCCTCTAATGAAGTGGCTTGGTCATGGGGTCATGGCAGCAGTGCCACTGACAGGCGATCCTTTGTTGCCATTCCCCGTCTTATACAGTTTATGGCGTGCGGGGCCCGTGGGAGGGCCAGCCGACTCTCGGGCCGACTCCCAACGGGTCCGTCTTGTGGCGCTCGCCGTCTTACATGCCCGGCGGCGGGCCCGCCTGTATGGGTCGTGCAGACGGTAGTCGTGGCGCAGCATACAGGCAGAGATGTCGCGGCATGGCAGCGATGCGCGCGGATGGAGATCTCCGTCGGTGCAGATGCTGTGGCCATGCCTCATGAGCAGGCGAGGATGGGCAGCAGCGGTGGCGTACCCGTCCGTCCATTATTGCGAATGCGAGGAGGTAGTTGAGTCGTGGCCGACTCCCCATAGCCGGCTTCTCACGAAAGCCGCCCGGTTAGAGTCGGCTTATCTCGAAGTCGTCTTCGGGTCTCGGCCGTGAGGCGATCGTGGCCTTGCCGCCGACTCTCAGAAAGCGGCTCTTCGTCTTGGGGTCTTGAGGGGCGTAGCCTGCCCCGATGTTTTGAAAGGTCCGGGGGCTCGGGTTAGCCTATCCGTGGCCCATTACTCCGACAAGTAGAATGCAGACAAGATGAGCAGCTGCATCATAAGGTTTACCTAACTAAGAAGTTTGATTCATCGAGATGACATCGAGCTATGCTTATGGTGTGTTGTTGATACATACAAACCCTTATATAAAGAAAAATTACGTCCAACTCTTTAAGGGTACCGAAATCTTCCTTCTTTATCCACGAGAAAAAATGAGTCATATGCCCTCCTCCAGATCATTGTTCGCTCACGCCCCAAACAGAACAATACACACTTGGGTAACATTTCCATGATTGGTCCATGGCCACCAATACTATAATATAATACATGTGTAGCAGATGCAGCAGTGCGCTACTAGGTATTGCTCATTGTGAGCGATATCACATCGCTCGCTAATCGGAGAAGCCAACTAGATTGGCCTATTTTAGTGGTAGCGAAGCTCTAGCTACAACCAGTTTTCTTTCGCGGTAACCAAGCTATATCTACACATGGCTTTGTTCGGACGATTTTATGAAACTTATGAGATCCTTCCTCTTGGTTTTGGGAAGGTTCTCCAAAACAAAACCTTGTTTTTTCAACAAGGTTTTTAGGTTTTCTTTCTTACATTTTTCTTTTATTCTTCTTTTTCATTTCCTTTTTTCCTTTTAATTGTCTTTCTTTTTAATCCGAGAATATTTCAAGTACACGAACACTTTTTGAATTTACAAAGACTTTTCTAAACTTGTGTACATTTTTCAGATATGGGATATTTCTTAAATTAACAAACGTTTTTTAATTCATGTTTTTCACGTTTGTTAATGTTTTACAATCATGTTTTTTAATAAGCAAAAAATCATGAATTTGTGAACATTGTTGAAAATTAATAAAAAAACTGAACTCTTATTTTTTCAAAATTCGCAAACATTACTCAAATTTGAGAATGTTATTTTAAATTCGTGAATATCTTTTTTGAGCTTGCTAAAAACTGTGAACATTTTTTCAAATGCATGACCACTTTTTAATCCTAAATACACTAACTTGTTTGAAAAAGAAAAAGAAATATACTTTTACCTGCCAATGTACACGCTGCCTTTCTTTTGACAATACGTACACACTGTTTTAAAAAGGACCTCATACATAGCTAGTTCAAGCGTGAAGAAAATCGTGGAGAAGAAAGAAAAAAGGTGGATAAGAAAGAACAGTGGCGGAGCTAGATTGAAAATGCTGGGGGGGGGGGGGGGCGTAAAAGATGAGGAGTGGGGGGGGGGCAAAAACAATTTTTTACCAATCTAAGCCCATCAAATAAAAAATTCTTTAGGGATACCTCTAAGACTGGGGGGAGGGGGTGGGGGCACAGCCCCCCAGCTCACCACATAGCTCCGCCGTTGAGAAAGAAGACCATATATTTTTTTGGGTAAACACACTCGACTTTGTTACTCAAAAGAAAGTTTTTCAGGGATAACATCGGGATCAAGTTGGTTTAAGAACACATGACACCCTAATGAAAGAATCAGAGCATGTTTAAGAAAACCGTGAACATTTTTTCAAATACATGATTTCTTTGAATTCGTGAGCATTTTTAATCCTAAATACGCTAACTTGTTTGAAAAATAAAAAGAAATATCCTTTTACCTGGCAATGTACACGCTGCCTTTTTTGGACAATATATGTACACGCTGCTTTAAAAGGACCTCATACATTGCTAGGACCAGCATGAAGATAATCGTGGAGAAGAAAGAAAAATGCGGATAAGAAAGAAGGCCATATGTTTTTTTAGGGTAAACACACTCGACTTCTGTTACTTAAAAGAAAGTTTTACAGGAATAACATCGGGATCGTGTGGGTCTAAGAACACATGACACCCTATGAAAGAATCAAAGTGTGTTTAGCTAAAAATGCGCACCTACATTCGGCAGACACCTTTCATGGACAAAGGAGTAGGAATTGAACGCGAAAGCTCGCAGCTTGATCTCCTTGATAATGACGACGTTCGTCCTTTGTAGTCCATGGCCGGCTTCACTTGAGAAAGATTGATCTGAGCTACCAGCGCTAAACCCTCTCAACAACCCTTGAAAAAGACTAAACCCTCTCAACAGCTTTGGCAGAAAGTGCACACCCGTTCAACCTGGGCTCTTGACCCATTTTCTTCTCAGCACCACATGTACACTCGCGTTACAAGCTGTCATCGCTAGGGTAGAGAGCGGGTGTAGAGCGTAGAAGCTAGCGGGCCTCCTAAAAGGCGACTTTGACACCTTTCTTGGAGGCCTAGCACGGTGGGTAGGAGCGAGTAGTTAGGTTTTCTGTTTGGTCGTGTCGATGTGGAGTTCTTGCATGTAACCATCTTGTAAAAACATTGCGGATGTGGCTCTTTCCCCCCTTCTTCTATAATACATGATAAACACAGTCATGCATATTTAAAAAAAAAGACATGTACACTCGTGTTACGGTTTAGGAAACACATAGTTCGGATCTTCACGTCCCGTTCATGATACGGTTTCTCGATCGGTTTTTGTACTTGTTTACTTCACTTTATGCCGGTTTCCTGTTTGGCTTTTTTTATTTTTCTTTTATTTTCTCCGTTTTGCGCCTTTTCAAATTTGCAAAAGTTTTTTAAATTCTATCTTTTTGAAATCGTGAACATTTAAAAAATTAATGGTCTTCTTTGATTCATGGTGTTTTTTTATTCAAAATAACGAACATTTATCATGTACACAAACACATTTTCAAACCCATGAACTTTTTCCGAGTTGGTGAGTTTTTTCAAATTCATGACCTTTTTTCAAATTTGTAAACTTTCCAAATTCATGATTATTTTTCAAATTCAAGTACCTTTTTAAAATTCATGACATTTTTCTAAATTCTAGAAACTATTTTTCGGTTTCACACTTTTTTCAGTATTAAAAAAAACAGCTGTTTTTTTTCCTATACCAGACCAACAGCAGAAAAAATCAGACAAACTAGCGAGCGGCCGAGCTCCTGTGACACCTAGGCCCAGCCGACGCCGCCATAATTTGCCGCTTATAGCGGGCCGGGCCTCATAACATTGGCGTGCAGGCCTTATGCCCAGGGTTCACGTCGAGCCGGCTACAAAAGGAAGGGAGCGGAACCCTAATCTCCCCGTCCTCACGCCCCATCTGCTCTTGCAACCCCCTCCCGCCGCCGCCACGCACCTTCGCCCTCCTCGCCTCCTGTAACCACGCCGCCGCCTCCTCTCGCCCAGTTTCGCTCGTGCTCTGGTTACCAGAGCCGCGCGGGACGAGCTGCGGCCACGTCTCCGCCGTCGTCGTCCACCGGATACCCGGACCTGCGTAGCCTAGCATCCCTTGAGAGCCGCACGGCCGCCCAACCTGCAACAGCTGCCGCAGCGGTTCCGCTTTCTGTTTTCAAGTAATATCGGTGAAACGGGAGGCGAGCTCCCACAGATCTGTATCGATCCCAGTAGGCTCAGTCCCGGTAGATCTTTACGTTGAACGCATGTCTTTGGCTGTTGTTTTGCTTGTGCGTTCTCGGGTTCGACTTAGCAACGAATTTCTCAGTTTATGCAGTTTCGTTGTGGTTGATTGACGTCCCAGTGAAGATAAAATTCAGGTCCGAAGACGACTGATGACTGGTTTTAGCCTCAAGCCATCTTGTGTGAGCTGGTGGCTTGGGGCTAAAACCATTGTTGAGGGTCGTCGGTGATGGCCATATTAGCTATGAGATCTGAGGGATACCTTCAATATCGTTACATAATACTTCCTTCTCATTTGGTTTCTACTATACACCAGGGTGTAGCACTGAGTGTTTTATTATTGTCCTATTCAGTAGTTTTGTCTGTGGTATCTAGCTCAAGTAGCAGTTAGTGTCCCAATGAAGAAAAAATTTCAGTACCAAAGATGAATGGTCGATTAGTTTTAGCTTCAAGCCATTTTAGTATATTCTTTGTACCTGTGGCTTGTGGCTAAAACTAGTATACTTTTAATGTTCATCCGTGATGGCAATAGCTATGAGATCCGAGGGATGCCGACCTTTAGAGCCTCATACCCCATTTAATCTTTGGTCTTCCTCTGCTATTTATAGTATAAATTCTGTGTCTAATGAGTATGATTTGTTACAGTTTGGCTGGCTAAGTTTTGTTATTGTTAGCAGAGCTTGCACTGTACTGTCTTCTCGTCAGACAAATATTTTTTTAAATGGTCTTAGGGCCATATTAGCTGGAGATCTGACGGACATAATCAAGTGGATCTGTTAGCAAATAATTTTTTAAAATTGTTTTAGGGCCATATTAGCTAGGAGATCTGATGGACATAATCAATTGGACCTGTTAGCCAAGAATTTTTTCAAGTTGTTTTAGGGCCATATTAGCTAGGAGATCTGATGGACATCATCAATATGATTACATGGTCCTTACATTCTCCTTGGTTTTTGAGACTGGGTTCTTGATGTAGATGGAAGTGAGGATCCTTTCCCCAGCTGATCGACTATGTTTATACTGTGCGCAAATGTAATCCTTTATCAGAGGATTCCAAGCCAGAAATCTGATCCATCTCGCATGACAGCCTCTATATCTCCCTTTTCTCTCTTATACTTGACCTTTATTTTTCTTATTTGATTGGTAAATTGAATGGAAGGGAGGATCCTTTCCCCAAATGATCGACTATGATTATACTGTGCGCAACTGTAATCCTTTATCAGAGGATTCCAAGCCAGAAATCTGATCCATCTTTGTTATCTCTGCAACCTTGGTTTTTCAATTTTATTTTTATTTTACTAAGAAAACTCAAATGGACTTTAGCGTCCTTGCTAACTATACTTTGTACAAATTTAATCCTTTATAACAGGATTCCAAACCAGAGATCTGGTGCACCTTGCTTTGTTTTGTTCTATTTTAACTTTCTGATTGGGCTTTGTTTGATTTTTTGAAGTTGAATGGAAGTGAGGATCCTTTCCCCAAATGATCGACATTGATTATACTGTGCGCAACTGTAATCCTTTATCAGAGGATTCCAAGCCAGAAATCTGATCCATCTCGCTCAACAATCTCAACCCCCGTTGATCTGTTGGTATTGTTTTTTTTGTCCTGATTTGTGAATGGAATAGAAGTGAGGATTCTTTATCTCTTTTGATTGTGCTTTGTTTAAAAATGATCTTGTGTTTACTGTCATTTCATATTGTGTTATTGTTTTCTATTGATCTGGTCTCAAATCTTTCTCGATGAAGAGAGTACAAGCAGACGGGCGGTCTGAACTGATGCCATGTTGATATGTCTGCATCATCAGTGCTTACCCTTGTGGATAGCATCAGAGAGAAAACAAATATCTTTCTTTTTCAACAAATAGGTTTCTGATCTCTTATTTTTAAATTCATGCCTTAGCTCAAATTCTTCTTCATAGACAGATGGGGTTCAGTTTATTACTTGACTCCAGTCTTTGTGGGACAGATCGGGTGAGGATAGTGGGATTGTTTACTTACCAACCGTTTTGCAGCATTTGCCATTGCTCTGATTCAAATGGTCTAACCGAGATTCTTTGTTTCAGCTATGCTTTGCATTCTTTTGATTCTTCTTGTGTGGCTTAGGGTGGCAAATGAGGTGAAATATTGTATGCTAAACACTGAATCTTGGATATGTTTACAAAACTCCGCTTATTATCTGATGTGACACCTGCTTTGAACCACCTTTTCAAGTTTGCACAATTTCTTCATCACTCGTGTATTAAATTTGATTGATGGCAGTGATTTGAATCTTACCCGCGCTTCTGATTACTCCATGAAGTACAAGGGAAAACATGGTTGAATTTCTTAATATGAGCCATTCAAATCTTGTTCTCTCTCTTAGATTTGTGTGTTCTGGTTTTACCTTGGCTGTGATGATTAACACTTTCAGCAAACATGCCAGTTCTGCTTCTGAGAATTCATGACTGGAAATTTTGTTATACAAGATCTGAGCCATTTTGCACTTAGGAAAGCTGTTTTCTCCAATGGTTGATACCTGAAGATTAATGATTAATTACCTTGGTCTCTTCCATAAGTTCTATCAGCATGTAAATTCTTGTCAGCATGTAAATTCTGCTGAAACACCATCTGAATTGCCAATGATGCCACACCCAACATTTGGAGGTGCAGATGGCTCTAGGATCCTGTTTACAGGATGAACCTACCTGGAGGCGCTGTATCCACATGACATTCATGGGCAAGTCTGAGGTTCTTATGATCACGGAACTATTCTTCCTGTTTTCAATTTGACTCTGCTCTTTTTAATTGGTAAATTAAGTGGTTGTGTATTTATCTTTACAGTGTTTAACTATCCTCTAACAAGTACCTCTGATTTGCGGAAGAGGCTGAAAAACTTGCAGATTGTGTGTTGTCATCAGCTTCGTCTCTTGGTCCTACGAGATGGGAGTTAAATAACGACACCAGATTCACTCATATACTTTCTGACCTGAATCATCTGTGCAGCAGAACCAATTTTAAAGTTATCTTAGGAAACAAACTCATGTTCAAGATAGTCAGTTCAGCGTTGCAGTCTTATTTGCCTTTAACAGAACTGATGGAATAAAAAAACCTGAAAACATAAATAGAAACTCCTCTATGAAATATAAAAAAGCTGGGTGTACCATTGTCCTGTTTGAGTAGCTTTGTTTGTGGTATCTAGCTTAGCAGCATTGTCCAGATGAAGAACAACATATAGTACCTAAGATGGCTTGAATTAGTTTTAGCTTCAATCCATTGTAGTCTTTATTTCTTCTGATTTGTGGTTAAAACTAGTTATTGTTCATGCTCTATTCCATAAGAGTGGAATAGGAAATTAAGATGAGGATGAGTAATATAATATCGTATGCCAATAGCTATGAGATCTGAGGGATGCGTCTATTTGATACATGATTTTTCCCCAGGAGTTGATTTGGCTCTGCAACACTTCTATTCCATTTTGAGATGTAGCCCAATAGAATGTGATGCCCACCTTATGTTGCCCTTTTGTTATAGGGATGTTTTCTTCTCCATGAAATAACATTCTACAGATGATTAGAATATTTGGCTTAGATGTCCATGTGCCTCTTCCTTTCACTAGTTGACACCAGTGGCGCTTCATTCTCTTCTATATTAGTATGCTTTTGTATTTTCCTCTTCATTTTGTTTCATTAGACTTGTCAACAGTAGGTCGCCTTTGAGAGAACCTTGTGGATTTTGTCTTTCATGCTGGTTCCGTTGCGGGCGTACACTGATCTAGAGCCTCCACCGTGTCTCACCCTCCACATCTGTTGCTGGGTTTTGGATTGGTTCTTGAACATTTTGAATCTAATCTTTGTTTTTCTATGGTTGTATGGCTGCTGTTTCTCATTTTTGTCAGTGGCCTTCATAATCCCGGATTAACTAGCTTAGCTGTTCTTCTGATTCATGGGAGGCCAAGACCGATGTCTGGAAGTTTTGCTGATAGCGCCTTCTTTACTAGTGGAGGTGCTTCATTAGTAACTTGCCACACAGACAAATTGGTTTCTGCTCTTCTGTTTGTTCATGTGTTGATGTTCTGTTGGTTTGATTCGGGGAGCTCAGTCCCATTGTCCGGCCGCCGTTCTCTTGGTGGATCTGAGTTTACAAGCTCCCGAAAGGTATTCAGGTGGCGCTTAGAGCACAAATCCGTCTGATGGATCTTGGGTTACGCTCGCCCCCAAATTCCTGTTTAATCTTTCTTCATGCTTTCTTTTGTCTTGTATAATTAATTCGAGTTCTTATTGCACCACTATTTTGGTGTTTTGAACTTTTGGGGGTGCAGTGATTATAAAACATTCCTCGTACTGACAGGAGATCCCTGTGAACGACTCCTATACACCCATAGAATCTGAGCACCAACTAACCGTGCTTGTTTCATTGGATTTTTAATTTGTTTTCTTATTTTTAATATGCGGTTCATTGTAATTTTCACCTGATCTGTCTCTTTTCATTTCTGTGTTTTGATTTTGTTTGCTTCTTTCGGAGAGTTGCGATGAGGATAACAAGCTCCCTCTTCTGAAAGCATTGACGACATCGCTGGCAGAATCGAACCAATTAAATATTGCCACCACTGAGCAACTCCTTCTTTTCTGTTGTTGACCATTTGGCATTCGCTTATTCTTACCTTCAAGTCTGCAAAATCTGTTTGGATCATGAGGAGGTACTGATGCATAATCCAACACTTGATCTGAGGGCGGCTTGAGCCGCCCATGTGATGTCATCTTTGCATCTCAATCCACCATTGATTTTTTTCTCATTTGGTCCCGTTTTTTGTTAATCTGGTCAGTATCAGAGGATGAAACCTTGAAACAATCTTAGGACACCTTCTGACACAGTGCTTATTTTCCTGTGAATGAGAAGTCATTTATATTCTGATGATACACCCTGTTTCTTTGATTTTTTGGCCCAAGGTTTGATGTTTAGGACCCTGTTTTCTATTAGATGGCAATTGGAGCCTATGATGATTAGCTTTATGTTGGAATTACCGTCAGATTCCAAATGACGATATTTTTGCGGCTTTCTGAGGCTTCATACAGCTTAGCTCTTCTACTTTTTTTTGTATTGTTAAACTTTCTTAACAACATCTTCTCCACTGCCAAGTGTCCTCCTTCGTAACCTTTGTAGTTTGGTCTGGGATGGCATCCCCAGTCGCACTTGGTTGTTTTTAGCTGTGTGTGTGATTTTAAACAGGTCTCTAGGGGTTCTCTTCTATCTTTGGTTGCTCTGATTTTTTTTTGCATATAGTATCTAAAATGTGACAGTTGCCGCATCTCAACACTAACAGAATATGGTATGCTTGTGTTTCACATGGTTATAAGAGACTACAATTCTGGTACTAGAATATATAAGGTCTATGCTTTGAATTTCCATTGATCTAGGTTTGACAACCATGTCTGAGGTTCCAACTTCCAAGATACAGGTCGGCGATGACTGTAGCTGTCCCAAGAGGCTGCAAGATAGCATTGCTTCTTTCTTAGTAGCAGAGCTTAAGCTCTTCTGTTTTTCTTTATACTTTTGAACCCAAAAAGTTGAACCAGTTGGCTGTAGATTTGTGGAGAATATACATTTATTGTAATCCTGTTAGTATTTTGACATTTGTAAACATGTCTCTGTGCCATCCATAAATCGACTTTCCCTCTATGTTGAGTTCCAGTATTGATAATAATTCAAGTTCTTGTGTTATGATGTTGGATGAGAGACTTATTGGAATATACCAATTATTAGTTGGGCTGTGACTATTCGGAATTCGAGTATGCTGTGTCTGTCTGGCACAGATGGGCTTCCTTAACTGCATCGGAGCGTCCAACCTCTCTTGCTGAAAGAAAAAAAAGGTATTTTTGCCTTTGCATTTTGTGTATCCCTCCAAGGAATCCCGCCGACCAGATAAACAGAGGCGTTTTATTTCGAATCATTTGCTGTGTGAAGATAAATGACTGTTTTTTATTATCTGTTGTAGCAAATTGAGAAGTGTGTGAAGTGCAATTGCAAATGGCTTCTTTTATTTGGAATGAAGTGATTGGAAGGGATTCATCCCCTACGGATTGGGTGACAAGTGGAGGGTGTTTAGAATTGAGATCGAGAGAGAAACCAGAGACAAACACCATGATGTAAAAAGTAAACTCTTGTTCTCATTGATGATGTTATTACACATATGTATAGCCCCTGAAGGGGTGCGACCGAAGGGATGTGAGGCAACCGCCTCGGTTAGTAAAGCAGGTTAGAAAAGCAGGGATGTGAGGCAACCGCCTCGGTTAGAAAAGCAGGGATTAATAGGATTAATTAAATCCTAACACTTCCCCTAATTCATGCTTGTTAGTGTAAGTATCATCATCTTGAGAAGCTCCTCCAAAAACCCCTAATTCATGCTTGTTAGTGTAAGTATCATCATTTTGAGAAGCTTCTCCAAAAATCCTGTGGGAAAAATATGAGGAGATAGTGTTCCTTATATTGCTAAAACTCTTTCAAACCCAGTGGGAAAAATAAGGAGAAAATGATGCAACATATATAATGCTTATTGTCTCTTTTAACTCAATACGAGAAAACCCATAACTCAATACGAGAAAACCCATAGAGTTTAGAGGACAATAAATATGTCGTATATACTTTTCTAAAACCCTCGGTGAGGAAAATAGAAAGTATGACATATGATCTCATGTTGATATTACCTCAATTAAAACCTTCATGAAGGGAAAAAGAGTATAATATGATGCATTGAATAGGAACAATTCAGGAAGATACTCCCCCTGATTCTTGCAAAAATTTGAAGCTGTCATATAGCAGAACATAGAAGTTGGTAGAGACCCGCTGAACAAATCAGTCGTATGATTTGACTTGCAAGATATGCAATATAGTGATATTGCTTATTATTTACTGTTTGCATCCGGGCAACACAAGAAACATTATCGTTGAGATAATGGTTGGTGAATGTAGCCATGAGGTCTATTCCGAAGACTCTTCATGAGAGGGCTACCACACCTAGTAGGAACACTAAACTTGTCTATGATCTGACATAGTGGGGATCTGATCGATGTATCCAGTGATATTGGTGTTCAGATTTTTCCAAAACTGAAAAACCAGGACAAGATGTTTCCCGCCTTGGAGATATCGAAAGATATTCTTGAGTACCAATCAATTGTGTTTGGTCGATCCAATGGCATATGGAACGTTGAGTCCCAATATCTCATTTCCATCATCTCTTGATCTAAAATAGATCTTTCTCTATGTCTAGAGAATGAACTAGCATGAGAGTTATGAATGGATAAGATTTGTCCAAATGAATTTCTCCAATATATTTTGGATATAGACAACATAGTATACCATAATGTATGAACGAAGGTGCTCAAGTTGTAGTAACGAGCGGTATTTTGGTTTACCCAAATCCTTCATTTTGAAGTCCGTCACTTAGATGATTACATGTGTCGTCATTGCAGACACACAACACATGGATAATCATCATTGTAGGAGTAATCCTTGTGTACAAGGATCTCACTACATCGGTTGTACCATATGTACCGACAACAATAAGCCGTATGGTGGCTTACTGATTTTACACAATGTATGTTGCATTTTGTATTTTGATTCAGAATTGGGATTCCATTGGAAATCAATCATGTATGTCTGAATCTAGTGATTTACATGGACATGTGATCACTACATCTATCAATCGCAGAGATAGATGATTTTGAACTGCCAATGATATAAGTTATCGGAACGAGATTTCACCTCTGGAGAATAGTTGGGTATCTGCGTGAATCCTTGTGCTACAATACTTGCTCTTTGTCTCACCACCTCGTTGTTCTTAATTCTGTTTTCAGAAGAAAACTGGTGTAGATTGTTCGAAATCGACAAAACAAATGATCGAACTTCCGATTCCATTGAATGATTCTCGGTATATATACAAGGGGAACAGACACGATCAGGAGATGCGACTGTTCGTAGAGGTGCAAGGGGAGAGGCGCAACCGACGTACAGATTACAATGGGCGGATTATCTTTTTAATTAACCTATTAATTTAATCCTAACACTCCCCCTAATCCTTCCTTGTCCTTGCAACCGATCATCTCTGGAATCATCCTTGAATTAACTCTTCTCCAAAAACCCTGTGGGAAAAATGTGAGAAGTATTGTAGTATGATATGTTGCTAAAACTCCTTCAAACCCAGTGGGAAAATAAGGAGAAAGATGCAACATATAATGGTTATTGTCTCTTTTAACTCAATACGAGAAAACCCATAGAGTTCAGAGGACAATAAATATGTCGTATATACTTTCCCAAAAACCCGGTGGGAAAGCAGAAAGTATGACATATGATCTCATGTTGATATTACCTCATTAAAAACCTTTATGAGAACCTATAAAGTAAACTCATGAAGGGAAAAAGAGTATAATATGATGCATTGAACAGGAACAATTCAGGAAGATACCCCCCCTGATTCTTGCAAAAATTCGAAGCTGTCACATACCAGAACATAGAAGTTGGTAGAGACCCGCTGAACAAATCAGTCGCATGATTTGACTTGCAAGATATGCAATATAGTGATATTGCTTATTATGTAACTTTGTTTGCAACCGGCAACACAAGAAACATCATCGTTGAGATAATGGTTGGTGAATGTAGCCATGAGGTCTATTCAAGACTCTTCATGAGAGGGCTACCACACCTAGTAGGAACACTAAACTTGTCTATGATCGACATAGTGGGGATCTGATCGATGTATCCAGTGATATTGGTGTTCAGATTTCTCCAAAACTGAAAAACCAGGACAAGATGTTTCCCGCCTTGGAGATATCGAAAGATATTCTTGAGTACCAACCAATTGTGTTTGGTCGATCCAATGGCATATGGAACGTTGAGTCCCAATATCTCATTTCCATCATCTCTTGATCTAAAATAGATCTTTCTCTATGTCTAGAGAATGAACTAGCATGAGAGTTATGGATGGATAAGATTTGTCCAAATGAATTTCTCCAATATATTTTGGATATAAACAACATAGTATACCATAATGTATGAACGAAGGTGCTCAAGTTGTAGTAACAAGCGGTATTTTGGTTTACCCAAATCCTTCATTTTGAAGTCCGTCACTTAGATGATTACATGTGTCGTCATTGCAGACACACAACACATGGATAATCATCATTGTAGGAGTAATCCTTGTGTACAAGGATCTCACTACATCGGTTGTACCATATGTACCGACAACAATAAGCCGTATGGTGGCTTACTGATTTTACACAATGTATGTTGCATTTTGTATTTTGATTCAGAATTGGGATTCCATTGGAAATCAATCATGTATGTCTGAATCTAGTGATTTACATGGACATGTGATCACTACATCTATCAATCGCAGAGATAGATGATTTTGAACTGCCAATGATATAAGTTATCGGAACGAGATTCCACCTCTGGAGAATAGTTGGGTATCTGCGTGAATCCTTGTGCTACAATACTTGCTCTTTGTCTCACCACCTCATTGTTCTTAATTCTGTTTCCAGAAGAAAACTGGTGTAGATTGTTCGAAATCGACAAAACAAATGATCGAACTTCCGATTCCATTGAATGATTCTCGGTATATATACAAGGGGAACAGACACAATCGGGAGATGCATTTGCTCGTAGAGAGGTGCAAGGGAAAGAGCCGACGGTTGGCAATGCAACCGACGACAGATTACAATGGGAGGATTATCTCTTTAATTAACCTATTAATTTAATCCTAACACTCCCTAATCCTTCCTTGTCCTTGCAACCGATCATCTCTGGAATCATCCTTGAATTAACTCTTCTCCAAAAACCACATGGGAAAAATGTGAGAAGTATTGTAGTATGATATGTTGCTAAAACTCCTTCAAACCCAGTGGGAAAATAAGGAGAAAGATGCAACATATAATGGTTATTGTCTCTTTTAACTCAATACGAGAAAACCCATAGAGTTCAGAGGACAATAAATATGTCGTATATACTTTCCCAAAAAACCCCGGTGGGGAAAACAGAAAGTATGACATATGATCTCATGTTGATATTACCTCATTAAAAACCTTTATGAGAACCTATAAAGTAAACTCATGAAGGGAAAAAGAGTATAATATGATGCAGTGAACATGAACAATTCAGGAAGATACTCCCCTTGATTCTTGCATACTCCGAAGCCGTCACATACCAACTCCATGAACATATTTCTGTTTGCATCCGGGCAACACAAGAGACATTATCGTTGAGATAATGGTTGGTGGATGTAGCCATGAGGTCTGTTTCAAAGACTATTCATGAGGGGGCTACAACACCTAGTAGGAACACTAAGCTTGTCCATGATCTGACATAAGTGGGGATCTGATCGATGTATCCAATGATATCGGTGTTCACATTCCTGTGAAACTGAAAACCAGCACAAGATGTTTGATGCCTTGGAGATATCGAAAGACATTCTTGAGTACCAACCAATTGTGTTTGGTGGATCCAATGGCATTATGGAACGTTGAGTCCCAATATCTCATTCCCATCACCTCTTGGTTTAAATAGATCTTTCTCTACGTCTAGAGAATGAACTACCATGAGAATTATGGATGGATAAGATTTGTCCATGATGAATTTCTCCAATATATTTTGGATATAGACAACATGGTGTACCATAATGTATGAATGAAGGTGCTCAAGTTGTAGTAACGAGCGGTATTTTGGTTTACCCAAATACTTCATTTTCAACTCCGTCATTTAGATGATTACACGTGTCGTCATTACGGACACACAAACATGGATAATCATCATTGTAGGAGTAATCCTTGTGTATAAGGAACTCACTACGTCGGTTGTACCATATGTACCGACAACAATAAGTCGTATGGTGACTTCTTGATTTTTACACAATGTATGTTGCATTTTGCATTTCGATTCAGAAGTGAGATTCCATCGGGAATCAATCATATATGTCTGAATCTAGTGATCCACATGGATATGTAATCACTACTATCAACTGCAGAGATAGATGATTTTGTACTGCCAATTATTGAAGTTACCGGAATGAGATTCCACCTCTGGAGAATAGTTAGGTATCTGTGTAAACCCTTGTGCTACAATACTTGCTCTTTGTTTCACCACCTCGTTGTTCTTAATTCTGTTTCCAGAAGAAAACTGTCGTATGTATTGCTTATGAATACCTTCCCATTATTGAGCAAGATCATTTCTACCTAGATTATACCCTTTGCTTGAGTTCGGTCCGAGTGTTGCTCACACTTTGCCATGGCCATGGTCTTTGGATCCGAATCACTTGAAAGGTTTTTTTCAATCTAGTTGAGAAATGTATGTCGACAATTGTAGACTTCCGGTTATATGTTTCTCCAGAATCTATATATAAATATATAGTTGATGGCAATATCGTTACCCATAGTGACTGCTCGCGATTTCCCAATGCGATTGAGTCGGGTATTCCGATGTCCCGGTCATTTTGTGCACTATGACCTGGGTTGGTGGAGTTTTCCCGTCCACTGGGTGTATACTACCCATCAGGTGTCTGTCAACGTGAATTTGAATTGCATTTACTGATTTACTGGCCTTGATATCCTTGCTTGCGAGAAGCTAAATCCTGATGTACTTCTGCCATACATCTCCCCCTGTTGCTTTGAACGGGGAGTGGAGTGGATTTTGTTGGTACCTCCACTCTTTCAGGCGTACTTTTGCAGGATTGTAGGATTGTATGACACCTTTATAGTCAGTAAATGAATCTGGCAGGTTATTTGCAATATGTTGCAAATCTTCTGAACGCATGGTTCAGCTCTTTGAGTACGTGGATAGGAGGCAGAAATGTGTTGAACATTCCACTAATTTCTGGCATTCTTTATGGTACTTGAATTCTCCCCTAATGCCCGGAAATATTCCTCATTGAATCAACATACTGGCCTTGAATAACTCCCCACGTGAGGGGCTTGAGGTATTAACGGTAATACAATTATTCCTCACATAGATCCCAACTATATGTTGAGGGGCCAATGATGTATGTCGGGGTGGTGATATCGGTGTGTAACCGAATTACCGCAGATAGGAAATACTTGGTAGTTTTCCACGTATCAAAGAGAGAGGGGAATAATATTATGCAGTTTGGTCATGAGCGTGTAAAACTACATGACTCCAACGAAGTTGGTAATTTGCAATTCCAGAGTAAAGATAATGCATTGAGCTTAACTTCTTTGGATAAAGGATTCTACCAAACCATTTTGAGTCTAGACATTAGGACAAATTGCTAAACTCAATCCAAGGGTCTTAGAGAAGGCACTCAAGGAGAATTCTGCAATGTTATCCATTCGATTTGCTTGAAATTGATGTTAGGATAATGAGCCAATGGTTTCATGTGAATAAAGCACACACTTAAGACCATCATGTAGACATGTCTTTTAGAACCATGGAATACCTGAATAGTCTAGTCAATGGATGGGAAGAGCCACTTACCTCAACTTGATGCATTCAAGGAGTCTGAGTGGCTCAGCGTAGACTTTAAGGTGTGCAAGCCTTAAAATTATCTTCCCTGTGTCACTTGTAGTGCACATAAAATCCTAATGGTGTTAGAATTTAGCATCATAATCATCATAAATTATTGGAATTGCTAATAGTTTCGGTTTCAACCCAATGTCTCGATGACCAAGGTGAGTATGCCAAGTTTTCCAATGTCTTGGGCGCAACATGTGCTACGGGTTTTGTAGTATGTGTAGTACAATCCGGATGATACATAGAAAATGTGCTTGCCATATCCGTTGCATATGGTAAAGAGAATGTATTTCTCTTTCTTGTCAGCATAAGTTTCGCTATGGAAACCATTTTGACAAATATCTCTATAGCTTAGTAGGGTACGAGTTAAACTTGGGAAGCAATGAAGCATCTGGCGTTACTCGAGTACCCACGAGGGATAGTAAATATGACTCGAGTTGAGCCAACAAATACCTCATCACATCTAGCGATTTGAAAATGTCCCTTTCTCTCAATGAGAGTGGAAACATCGGACTTCCCTGAGTATAGAGTTTGTGGTGCATATGCCCACAAGGCACATATCATTTTTCATCGGATTGACTCCCGTATAAATCTATATATAGACTTGAAGATTCTCAAGAAAATCACTGTCGGATATATAGAATACATACAAATGAATTTGTATCAAAGTGTTGATACAATATATTGTGATATACAATATATGATGGCAACAATAATCATGTTCTTATTAGAACATCATAAATGGACATAAATAAATAGATCACTAAGGAGACTAAGGGACTAAATGTATAGTCTCCAAACATGTCGGTTGATGCATATTCAACCATCATGCTCTCCATGCTCATAGGGTCTCGTGACAGCTTGATGGTGTCAGGTTGAGGTTTTGAAGTGAGTTTCAAACCATTACCCTTGAGGTCATCTGCATCCCGGTGGCGTGGCTTGGATTGCACGCGCTATCCCATGGGATGCAAGACTGATCTTGATGTCCATGACCCGCTTAAGTAAGTTGTGGCCATTGAGGGCAAGTGCCTCAAATTGTTAGCCATCGATTCCTTATAGGCGCAAGCCAGAGATAATTAATTTACAAGAAGTAAACTAAAAACCATCATGGTTTTTAATAAAAAATGCAAAATTTTGACTCAAGTGTATAACTTGAAAATGCTCAACCTCAATTGTGGGAACATAAACACATTGAAGATCATACATATCTCACAGTACTAGAGATAGTCTACACATGAGAAGTAGATCCAACTCATCACCTTGTGTTTTCCTAATATAATGAGGGAGATGTTATTGTCAAAATTTTACAAGTTTGTTGTGCGGGAGAAATCAATCTCGACCGCTGTGACATGTTCATGAAGAATGTCAATGTGGTAAACACATAGAACATATCATTCCCGGTGAAAAACCGGTAATTTATTTATATTACAGTTTGTGTAATATAAATACATCTTAATGTTGCAAAATTAATAGATTTCAAGAAGGTGGCTCAAAATCATTAGTGTGAATCTCAAATTGCTAAGGATGACACCTTGAATTTTGCATATGTATTTGCAAGAAATTGAAAATCTCAATTGCAAATAGACGTATTAATCTCGACATGTAGCGAACATGGAGATATATACATTCCGGAATACATCATACTCAACGGAAATACACTACTATTGTAATGAATAGTAATGATGTTTTAAACTTGATGTTCAAGTGAGAACTTGAATTGTGTAGATCTCAAATTAAATGAGATCTTATATCAAATTGCAAGATAATTCAGCGGAGTGAATTAATATTTTGTGAGAGAAAATTGATCTCAACCGCAATGAGATTGTTTTGCGAGAAAAAGAAATTTTCTCAATCGCAAATGTTGTGCGAGAAAACTTAATCTCAATCGCAAAACTACGAAATCGAGAAAACAAATGATCGAACTTCCGATTCCATTGAATGATTCTCGGTATATATACAAGGGGAACAGACACAATCAGGAGATGCGACTGTTCGTAGAGGTGCAAGGGGAAAGACGCGACGGTTGGCAATGCAACCGACGTACAGATTACAATGGGAGGATTATCTCTTTAATTAACCTATTAATTTAATCCTAACATAGATATTGCTTATGAATACCTTCCCATTATTGAGCAAGATCATTTCTACCTAGATTACACCCTTTGCTTGAGTTCAGTCCGAGTGTTGATCACACTTTGCCATGGCCATGGTCTTTGGATCTGAATCATTTGTAAGGTTTTGCAATCTAGTTGAGAAATGTATGTCAACAATTGTAGACTTCCGGTTATATGATTTTCCAGAATCTATATATCAATATATAGTTGATGAAAATATCGTTTCCCGTAGTGACTTCTCGCGATTTCCCAATGCGATTGAGTCGGGTATTCCGATGTCCCGGTCATTGTGTGCACTATGACCTAGGTTGGTGGAGGTTTCCCGTCCACTGGGTGTATACTACCCATTAGGTGTCTGCCAACGTGAAGTTGATTTGCATTCTTGATTCACGTGCCTTGGTATCCTTGCTTGTGAGAAGCTGAATCTGATGTACTTCGCCATACATCTTCCCCGTTGCTTTGAATGAGGAGTGGAGTGGATTTTGCTGGTACCTCCACTCTTTCAGGCGTACTTTTGCAGGATTGTAGGATTGTGTGACACCTTTATAGTCAGTAAATGAATCCGGCAGATTATTTGCAATGTGTTGCAAATCTTATGAACGCATGGTTCATATCTTTGAGTACGTGGATTTGAGGCAGAAATGTGTTGAACATTCCACTAAATTCCTGGCCTTTTATGGTACTTGAAATCTCCCCTAATGCTGGAAATGTTCCTCATTGAATCAAAGCATCTTGGCCTTGAATAACTCCCCATGTGAGGGGCTTGAGGTATTGACGGAAATACAGTTATTCCTCACATAGATCCCAACTATATGTTGAGGGGCCAATGATGTATGCCGGTGGTGATATCGGTATGCAACGAATTACCGCAGATAGGAAATGCTTGGTAGATTCCCACGTATCAAAGGCAGGAGGGGAATAATATTATGCAGTTTGGTCATGAGCGTGTAAAACTACATGACTCCAACGTAAAGTTGGTAAGTTGCAATTCAAAATAAAGATAATGCAATGAGCTTAACTCTTTGGATATGATTCTACCAAACCATTTTGAGTCTAGACATTAGGACAAATTGCTAAACTTCTATCCAAAGGCCATAGAGAATGCCTTCAAGGAGAATTCTGCAATGTTATCCATTCGATTTGCTTGAAACCGATGTCAGGATAATGAGCCAATGGTTTCGTGTGAATAAAGCACACACTTAAGACCATCATGTAGATATGTCTTTTAGAACCATGGAATACCTGAATAGTCTACTCAATGGTGGGAAGAGCCACTTACCTCGACTTGATGCATTCAAGGAGTTTGAGTGGTTCATCGTAGAATTTAAGGTGTGCAAGCCTTAAAATTAGCTTCCCCGTGTCACTTGTAGTGCACATAAAATCCAAATGTTATTAGAATTTAGCATCATAATAATCATAAACTATTGGAATTGCCGATAGTTTCTGTTTCAACCCAATGTCTCGATGACCAAGGCAGTATGCCAATTTTGTCATGTACAAGACACTCTGGAAAACTATCTCGTACACAACATGTGCTACGGGTTGTGTCGTATGTGTAGTACAATCCAGATGATACACATAGAATGTGCTTGCCATATCCGTTGCATATGGTAAAGAGAAGTTATTTCTCTTTATTGTCATCATAAGTTTCGCTATGAAAACTATTTTGACGGATACCTCCATAGTTTAGTAGGGTACGAGTTAAACACAGGAAGCAATAAAGCATCCCAACGTTACTCGAGTACCCACGAGGATAGTAAATATGACTCGAGTTGAACCAACAAATACCTCATCGCGTCTAGCGATTTAAATATCTCCTTTCTCTCAATGAGAGTGGAAACATTGGACTTCACTGAGTATAGAGTGAGTGTGGTGCATATGTCCACAAGGCACATATTATTTTTCATCGGATTGACTCCCGTAGAAATCTATATATAGACATGAAGATTCTCAATATGAAAATCATCATCGGATATATAGAATGCATACAAATGTATGTGTATCAAAGTGTTGATACAATATATTGTGATATACAATATATGATGACAACAATACTTATGTTCTTATTAGAACATCGTAAATTGACATAAATTATGTTGACCACTCAGGAGATTGAGAGACTAGAAGAAGTCTCCAAACATGTCGGTTGAGGCATATTCAACCATCACGTTCTCCATGCTCATAGGGTCCCGTCACATTTGGTGTTGTCGATTGAAGGTTGAAGTAAGATTCAAACCTTTGCCCTTGAGGTTCATTGTATCCCGTGAATCGCTGATACATAATAACCAGATCTGAGATCTGAATCTAATGCCTTATAATGTATAAGAAAACATTTTACATTAGCGGTGTGATCGACGAAGTGAATCCTGGATTGCACACATTATCCCACGAGACACAAGAGCGATCATGATGTCCATGGCCCAGATAGGGCAGTGGTGGCCATTGAGGGCGAATGCCCCAAACTCTATAGCCATATGTTACCTCTATGGGTAAACCAGAGATAATTAATTTACAACCAGTAAATTAAAGACCATCATGGTTGATGTTATAATGAACTTAGCAAAATCAATGGGTATTTCAAGAAGTTATCTTGAAACCATTAGTGTGAATCTCAAATTGCTAAATATGACACCTTGAAGATAATCTCCAAAATGGAGTAGATCTCGCAACACTAGAGAGTATAATCTAATAGAATCAGTAGATACTCACTCGTAATGCCTTATGTCATGACTTAGTAAAATGCGTGGGAGAGCACTTTGTAAAGCAATTATAATGTCAAAATGACAAAATATAGGCTTTAACAGTAGTCCTTGATAATCTGCGAAGGCAGTAGATCTAAATGACTACCTTGTGATCCCAATACATCAATTTGAAGAAATCACTTTGAATTTTGCATTCTTATTTGCAAGAAATTAAAAATCTCAATTGCAAATAGACATATTAATCTCAACATGTAGCGGACATGGATATACATTCATTCCTGAATTCATCGTACTCAACATAAATACACCACTATTATAATGAATATTAATGATGTTGCAAACTTGATGTTCAAGTGAAAAACTTGAATTGTATAGATCCCAAATTAAATGAGATGATCCTGTATCAAGTTGCAAGATAATTCAGCAGGATGAATTAATATTTTGCGAGAGAAAATTAATCTCAATCGCTATGAAATTGTTTTGTGAGAGAAAAAAATTCTCAATCACAAAATCAATATTGTTATGCGAGAAAATTTAATCTCAATCGCAAAACAATGGTGTTAGCCGGTAAAGAACATGTTGTAGGAATTGCTAGAGCGCAAATACATTGAACATGTCCTAATCCGTGAATCAGTAAAACCTCGATGGTAGAACTGAAAAATAACAAAGAGATAAGCCTCCATCGGCCCTCTCTATGCGTGGTTACACCACCGTTGTGTGGGAACGACGTCGAGTCGCCGGCATAGGAGGGCGAGCCACGCTGCCGCTACGGGAGGGGCTCTCCGCACCGGGTCGTCCTTCGCCGCATCCAGCACCATAGGCGGCACACTTTGGATGGCCGCGCCGTTGCCGAGAGCAGACGAGGCTACGCTGTCGTCGGAAGTTGTGCAACCGGAAGAACGGGTCACGCGAAGGCGACGCCCGTGGCCGTGATGCGGGCGCCGCCGCTGCCCGCAGGGGAGGCCTCGTTGTGAGAGTCCACCTCGATCGAGACGGGCTAAGGCGGCGCCGCCAGCTACGGGAGATAGCCGTGGCTGCAACAGCATGCGAGCCACGTGTCGTGCGTCGAGCCGGAGCATGGGAGGGCGCTGCCCGCCATGGCTAGGGCGTAGGGCGCGAGGCGCAACACCGTGGTGGTGGGCGCTGCACCGCCGCTGATGCGACGCGTCGCCGGAGGAGGAGGGATGGGGTTGAGGCCGTAGGGAGGCCGCTGTGGCCGTCATACCTTGCTGCCATGGACGATAGCCACGGACGCATTGTTCGTTCTCTTCTTGGTAATCGCTTCCGTGAAATCGATCGACGATTGCCGATCTGATCTCCATGGCTTCGTGTGACGAGCACCATCGAGAGGCATCTCCTCTGTTCCTTTGTAGGTCGAATCGCTCGGTTGAATTTGCGCCACGCCCGGAGGGTGTAGCCGGCCGCTGGTTTCGCGTTGTAAATGCATTAGGCAGCCGTGGAGGAATCGTCTTGACCACTTGGGAATCGGCTATGGCTGATCGCGCGTTGCGGTTTGCCACGCCGGGCGTCGCCGCTTCTGACCATCACGGCCGCTCATGGTGCAAGCTGCTGCGTTGATCATGCTCACGAGATCTCCTTGTTCCAAATTTATGCAAAGCGAATCAACAATACGATTGCATTAGTAATGTTTGTTTAATCAAACTAGGAACAAGACAAAGGGAGCGCAGCATGCCTTGATCCATCAAGATCATCGGTTCGTATAGATGGATCGATTCCGTCCTTGAAAACTTCAACGTTTTGGCCGATCGCTTGTTGCCGGAGAGCAAGTGGCCCGATAACGTGTTCAGAATTGAGATCGAGAGAAACCAGAGACAAACACCATGATGTAAAAGTAAACTCTTGTTCTCATTGATGATGGGATTACACATATATATAGCCCCTGAAGGGGTGCGACCGAAGGGATGTGAGGCAACCGCCTTGGTTAGAAAAGCAGGGATTAATAGGATTAATTAAATCCTAATAGAGGGAACACAATCACACTAGGGAATTAGTTCCCCTGGAACCAAACAAGGCCTGATTGGTTTGGGTGTAGATTTTGTTAGAAAGTAAAACGAGAGAGACAAAAATGAAGGGTTGTCTTTATTGATAATTTCGTCGCTCCGAATAGACACGGGCGAACGAGTCCCTCGTACATTTCGGTTAGGGATAGTGCAGATTCTCCATAATTAACACATGGGTTAATTAAACTTAATGCTCCTCCTAATCTTCGCTCCTCATAATAAAATCTCTTCAAAAACCCCGTGGGAAAAATATAAGGAGTATAGTGTTTGATATGTTACAAAAACTCAAACCCAGTGGAAAAATATGAAGAAAATGGTGCAACATACTCAATATGAGAAAACCCGTAGATTACAGAGGACAATAAATATGCTGTATATATACTTCCCCAAAAATCCCGGTGGGGAAAACAGAAAGTATGACATGTTGGTATTACCTCATTAAAAACCGAACTTGTATAACAAACTCATGAAAGAAAAAATAGTATAATATGATGCATTGAACAGGAACAATTTAGGAAGATACTCCCCCTGATACACCTAGTAGGAGCACTAAGCTTGTCTATGATTTGATATAGTGGGGATCTGATCGATGTATCCAATGATATCGGTGTTCACATTTCTGTGAAACTGAAAAAAACCAGGACAAGATGTTTGATGCCTTGGAGACATTGAAAGATATTCTTGAGTACCAACCAATTGTGTTTGGTGGATCCATGGCATTATGAAACGTTGAGTCCGAGTATCTCATTTTCATCATCTTTTGGTCTAAATAGACCTTTCTCTATGGATGGATAAGATTTGTCCATAATGAATTTTTCCAATATATTTTGGATATAGACAACAGACAACATAGTATACCATAATGTATGAATGAAGGTGCTCAAGTTGTAGTAACAAGCGGTATTTTGGTTTACCCAAATCCTTCATTTTAAACTCCATCATTTAAATGATTACATGTGTCGTCATTGCAGACACACAAACATGGATAATCATCATTGTACGAGTAATCCTTGTGAATAAGGAACTCACTATGTCGGTTGTACCAAATGCACCGACGATAATAAAAAGTCATATGGTGACTTATTGATTTTACACAATGTATGTTGCATTTTGTACTTTGATTCAGAATTGAGATTCCGCCGGGAACCATCTATATCTGAATGTAGTGATCTACATGGATATGTAATCACTACATCTATCAACTGCAAAGATTCCACCTCTTGAGAATAGTCGGGTATCCGTGTGAACCCTTGTGCTACAATACTTGCTCCATGTTTCACCACCTCGTTGTTCTCAATTCTGTTTCCAGAAGAAAACTAGTGTAGGTATTGCTTATGAATACCTTCCCATTATTGAGCAAGAATATTTCTATCTAGATTAAACCCTTTGCTTGAGTTTAGTCCGAGTGTTTTTCACACTTTGCCATGGCCATGGTCTTTGGATCTGAATCATTTGAAAGGTTTTTACAATCTAGGTGAGAAATGTATGTCGACAATTGTAAACTTTCGGTTATATGTTTCTCCAGAATCTATATATCAATTTGATGGAAATATCGTTACCCATGGTGACTGCTCGCGATTTCCCAATGCGGTTGAGTCGAGTATTCGATGTCCCGGTCATTGTGTGCACTATGACCTGAGTTGGTGGAGATTTCCCATCCACAGGGTATATACTACCCATTAGGTGTCAGTCAACGTGAAGTTGACTTGCATTTACTGATTCAGAGGTCTTGATATCCTTGCTTGCGAGAAGCCGAATTCTGATGTACTTTTGCCATACATCTCCCCCCGTTGCTTCGAACGGGGGGTGGAGTAGTTTTTCTTGGTAGCTACACTCTTTCAGGCATATTTTTGCACGATTGTAGGATTGTGTGACACCTTTATAGTCAGTAAATGAATCTGGCAGGTTATTTGCAATGTGCTGCAAACCTTTTGAACGCATGGTTCAGATCTTTGAGTACGTGGAATTGAGGCAGAAATGTGTTGAACATTCCACTAATTTCCTGGCATTCTTGATGGTACCTGAATTCTCCCCCTAATGCCTGGAAATATTCCTCATTGAATCAACATACCGGACTTGAATAACTCTCATTCGAGGGGCTTGAGGTATTGACGGGAGTACAATTATTCCTCACATAGATCCCAACTATATGTTCAGGGGCCAATGATGTATGCCGGGTGGTGATATCGATATGCAACCGAATTACCGCAAATGGGAAATACTTGGTACGTTTCCACATATCAAAGATAGAGGGGAATAATAGTATAGAGTTTGGTCATGAGCGTGTAAAACTGCATGACTCCTACGTAAAGTTGGTAAGTTGCAATTTCGAAGTAAAGATCATGCAATGAGCTTAACTCTTTGGGATATAGGATTCTACCAAACCATTTTGAGTCTAGAAATTAGGACAAATTGCTAAACTTCAATCCAAGGGCCATAGAGAAGGCACTCAAGGATTATCCGTTCGATTTGCTTGAAATCGATGTCAGGATAATGAGCCAATTGTTTCATGTGGAAAAACCACACTTGGGACCATCATATAGATGTGTCTTTTAGAACCATGGAACACCTGAATAGTCTAGTCAATGGATGGGAAGATCCACTTACCTTAACTTGATGCATTCAAGGAGTATGAGTGGTTCAGCGTAGACTTTAAGGTGCGTGAGCATTAAAATTAGCTTCCCCGTGTCACATGTAGTGCACACAAAATCCAAATATTGTTAGAATTTAGCATCATAATAATCATAAACTAACGAAATTTCTGATAGTTCCGGTTTCAACCCAATGTCTGGATGACCAAGGCGAGTATGCCAAGTTTGTCATGTATAAGACATTCTAGAAAACTATCTCATACGTAACATGTACTCGGTCGTGTCGTATGTGTAGTACAATCCAAATGATACATAGATAATGTGCTTGCCATATCCGTTGCATATGGTAAAGAGAAGTTATTTCTCTTTGTTGTCATCATAAGTTTTGTCAGAGAAACTATTTTGACAAATACCTCTATAGTTTAGTAGGGTACAAGTTAAACCGGGAATCAATAAAGCATCCCTAGGTTACTTGAGTACCCACAGGGATAGTAAACCGGGAAGCAACAAATACCTCATCGCGTCTAGCGATTTTAAAATATCTCCTTTTCTCCCGACGAGAGTGGAAACATTTTACTTCCCTAGGTATAGAGTTCATGGTGCATATAGCCACAAGGTACAAATCATCTTTCATCAGATTGACCCCTGTAGAAATCTATATATAGACATGAAGATTCTCAATATGAAAATCACTCAGATATATAGAATACATACAAATGTACTTGTACCAAAATGCTGATACAATATATTGTGATATACAATATATGATGACAACAATACTTATGTTCTTATTACAACATCGTAAATGAACATAAATTATGTTAACCACTCAGGAGATTGAGAGACTAGACAAATTCTTCAAACATGTTAGATGAGTCATATTTAACCATCATATTCTCCGTGACCATAAGGTCCCCTCACTGTTGGTGATGTCAGGTTCAAGGTTGAAGTGAGCTTCAAACCTTTGCCCTTGAGGTCTGTTGTGTCCTAGGAATTGCTGATACAGAATAACCAGACGCAGAGATCTGAATCAATATAATGCCTTATGATGTATAAGACAATATTTTTCTGTTAGCGGTGTGATTCCGACCAGAGGTTAATCATGTGGTCTTGCATTGCACACACTATTCCATGAGACACAAGAGTGATCATAATGTCCATACCCAGGTAGGGTAGTGGTGGCGATTGAGGGCGAATGCCTCAAATTCTCTAGCCACCAGTTACCAGAGATATTAATTTACAATTAGTAAATTAAAGACCATCATGGTAATGTTGCAAAATTAATGGATATTTCAAGAAGTTATCTTGAAACCATTAATATGAATCTCAAATAGCTAAGCATGACACCTTGAAGATAATCTCCAAAATGAAGTAGATCTCGCAGCACTAGGATGGGTGTTATGCTTAGCTAAGCATACCGCGTCCTCAAATGGCTTGCCCGGTGATAACCCACAAGTATAGGGGATCGCAACAGTTTTCGAGTGTAGAGTATTCAACCCAAATTTATAGATTTGACACAAGGGGAGCCAAAGAATATTTGAAGGTATTAGCAGCTGAGTTGTCAATTCAACCACACCTGGAGATTAATTATCTGCAGCAAAGTGATTAGTAGCAAAGTAGTTTGATAGTAGTAACAGTAGCAACGGTAACAGTAACAGTTATAGCAGTATTTTGTAGCAAGTGTAACACTGATGATAGCAATAGTAACACAGTAAGATCAATATAAATAAATTTGTATGCATTGGATTGGTGACTTGTTGGATGATATTCATCATGTGACAGTTATAACCAAGGGCGATACAACACTAGCTCCAATTCATTGATATAATGTAGGCATGTATTCCGTAAATTGCATACATGCTTTATTAAAAGAACTTGCATGACATCTTTTGTCCTACCCTCCCGTGGCAGCGGGGTCCATATTGGTAACTAAGGGATATTAAGGCCTCCTTTTAATAGAGAACCAGAACAAAGCATTAACACATAGTGAATACATGAACTCCTCAAACTACGATCATCACAGGGAGTGGGCCCGGTTGTTGTCACTCTGGAGTTGCCGGATCATAACACGTAGTAGGTGACTATAACTTGCAAGATCGGATCTAAAACATGGATATAATGATGAATTCATAAACGGTTCAGATATGAGTTCATGGCACCCGGGCCCAAAGTGACAAGCATTAAGCATAGCAAAGTCATAGCAGCATCAATATAAGAAAATAGTGGATACTAGGGACCGGGCCCTAACAAAACTAACTCGATTACATGATGAATCTCATCCAACTCCTCACCGACCAGCGAGCCTACGAAGGAATTACTCACTCTCGGTGGGGAGCATCATGGAATTGGCGATGGAGATGGGTTTGTGATGACGAAGAACGAAGACCCCCCTCCGGAGCCCCAAACGGACTCCAGATCTGCCCTCCCGAGGAAGAACACGGCTTGGTGGCGGCTCCGTCTCGTGGAACGCGATAATTCTTTCTCCCTGATTTTTTTCTGGAAATATGTGATTTTATAGTATTAGGGGGATCGTCTGTGGGGCCACCAGGTGGGTACAACCCACCTGGGCACGCCAGGAGAGGGGGGGTGTGCCCTGGTGGGTTGTGCCCACCCAGGGGCCCCTCTCTGGTGGGCCTTGGCTCCAGTAATTCTCATTTATTCCATAAAAAATCCTCGCAAAGTTTCGTTTCATTCCGAGAACTTTTATTTCTGCACAAAAACAACACCATGGTAGTTGTGCTGAAAACAGCGTCAGCCTGGGTTTAGTTTCATTCAAATCATGCAAATTAGAGTCCAAAACAAGAGGAAAAGCGCGAGTACGTTGGAGATGTATCAACTCCCCAAGCTTAAACCTTTGCTTGTCCTCAAGCAATTCAGTTGATAAACTGAAAGTGAGAAAGAAAAACTTTTACGAACTCTTTTGCTCTTGTTTGCATAAATAAGCTTAAACATCACCCAGGTTTTTAGCCAGCATTATAACTAACCATGTCTACAATAACATCTAAAGATTATATTAAATCATATCAATGACATAATCAACTAGCGAACGATAATACGAGATCTCAAACAGCAAAACATTGTCAAAACAACCATGATATAATATGACAATAATGGTATCTCGCTAGCCCTTTCTAAGACCGCAAAACATAAATGCAGAGCACCTCCAAAGTTCAAGCAGCGACTAAACGTTGTAATTCATGGTAGAAAAGATCCAGTCATGATGCACCCAACATTAGCTATACACAATGCATAAATCATGACAGCTGTGCTCTCTCAGTTTCTAGCGCTTGTTTCAGAAGGTGATGACACAACATAAAAGTAAATAGAAAGTCCCTTCATAGAGGGAAGCAGTGATTTGCAGAGGTGCCAGAGCTCAATTTTTTTTAAAACAGAGATAAATGATATTTTGAGACATGGAACCTTCTTATTCACTTCACGACCATCAGTTATCAACATCTTCCATGCTAAGCACGCTAGTGGCGGTTCCCAAGCGATAAAAGTAAAGGTTTACTCCCCCTCCATCAATCACACTCCACGGCTTGTCCGAAACAACGGGTGCCGTCCATACCAACATCAGTCCCGGGGGAGTTTTGTTTAATTATTTGCATTTTTGAGTTCAGGACTAGGAATCCCTATTACCGCCCATTTTCTCGTGCGATGGCGAGTGAATAAACACTCGACCTGAGAATAACCTGCTTAGCATGGAAGATACCGACCACCTCCTGTCGTTCCATGAACGATCCAGGCACACAAAAAGGATATATTTTTAGAAGTTTTTAGAGGTGGCACATGCAAATTTACTTAGGACGGTAGGGTAATTTCGTATATAGGTAGGTATGGTGGACTCATCTGGAATAACTTTGGGTTCAAGGTTTTTGATGTACAAGCAAAATTCCCACTTAGTACAGGCGAAGGCTAGCAATTAGATTGAGAAGCAGCCAGCTAGAGAGCAAGAACGATCATAACCAGGCATTATGCATAAGTAACATTGGACACTAGCATGAGTAGGATATGAACACCATGAACATAAATATCATAGAGCCTATGTTGGTTTTGATTCAAATACATGCATGAACATGTGCCAAGTCAAGCCACTCGAACATTCAGAGGAGGATACCATATCATCATACTACATCACAATCATTTTAATGCTATGTTGATATCCAAGATAAATCATTATCCACTCCTAGCTACTTATGCATGGCATGAGAAACTATAATCTCTAATTGTCATTGCAAACATGTTTAATCATAACGGGCTGAAGCATGGATAGTAGGTTAAACATATTTACACAAACAGAACAAGTCGAGTTCATACCAGTTTCTCTTTGCCACGGCCAGTTCATCGAATATCGTCATTATTGCCTTTCACTTGCACGACCGAATGATGTGAAAATAATAATAGTGCAAGAGTGCCGTGGACTAAGCTGGAATCTGCAAACCTTTTATTGAACAGGAGAAGACAAGGTAAAATGTGCTCTTATTAGTTCAACAATTATTCATATGAGAGCCAGTCAACATTTTCATCATGGTATTCTCCTCGGTAGGACTCGAATAAAAAGAAAAGAAATTCAGAGAAACATACTGAAATAATTTTGGATTTTTTGGTTTTCTTGAACAAGCAAATAAAAGGGAAAAGCAAAAACGAGAAAAATTATTTACATGGGAAAGCTCCCAACAAGCAAAAGATGAACAAGGAAATCTTTTTGGGTTTTTCTCTTTTTAATACTGCTACTAAGCATGCAAAGAAAGTAAATTACTACAACTATTTTTTTGGGTTTTCTAAAGTTTTTCAAACACAAAAGAAGAAAGCAAGAAAATAAATCTAAGCATGGATGATACAATGAAAAGTGTGAACACCGACAACTGGAATGATATGTGTGAACATGAATGTAATGTCGGTGAGAACACGTACTCCCCCGAGCTTAGGCTTTTGGCCTAGCTTGGTAGTCGATCAGTAGTCTGGATAGTAGTTGGCGTGGTAGCTCACAGAGGCTCTCGGTGCGGAGGCCTCAGCCTGCTGTGCTGCCTTCACTGCTGCGTTGTGAGCTCGAGCCTCGCTCTCAAGAACAAAATATTTTCCTCTGTTGTGATAATCAAAAAGAGCGGGCGCAAGAAAATATGTGTCCACAACATATGTTTGGTTAAACAACAGATTGTAAGTGAAGTCATGAATATTTCCTTTAAGGATTTTATGCTCTTTTAAAGCATCAAAATCTAAATACTACGTGGGTAGGATAGGATCAAAGGGCAACGGTGAAACACCCAACCCTCTTGCTAGACGTGTGGCATAAATTCCACCATAGAATCAACCACTATTAGCATTGTGCTGAAGTCTGCGTGCAACAATCGCCCCAAGGTTATAATTCCTTTCACCGGTGAGGCGGTCGAATGAGGCTCAAGTCTGGAGCACAAAATGTACTACAGTCTTGTTTGCCTACAATGCATTCCCCGTTGAATAATGCAAAGTACTGAATTGCGGGAAAATGTATACTCTTTATTCTACCTTGTGTCACTCCCCTCCTCTCACCGTTGCAAAGACTAGTTAAGAAAGCTTCGAACTTAGCCCTTGGTGGTTCGTCAAGCGAACCCCAAAATGAAAGTTTGCAATGGTGAGCAAAATTTTCCAGTGAGATAATAAATGGATTATCATAAAGCTTAAAATACACCCTAGACTCATGAGGGAAAAATTTAAATCCTTCGACAAACCTCTCAGTGAGAATGTGGCGTTGTCCACACTTATCTGAAATGTAGGGACCGAGACCGGCATTGTGAACATATTGCTCAAATTCCTCCTCAATGCCCACTCGCATCATATACTCATCGCAAGGCCATAAGCATGTTTTGGTAGTGGCACCTCGTGTGGAACTTTCACTTGGTTTAACATAAGACCGGCGGGCGGAACTGTCACTAGAAGATGCCCCCGAGGATCTTCTCCTTGAGGAACTCCTTCCAAACAAGTTCATAATGTCCGCGTACAATTTTCCTATGAACAAAAATCTGAATTTTTAGTCCACAAAATTTTCTCAACAAAACTTCACAAAATTGATAGCAACTACTCATAGGGATACATAGAGGCCATAGCAAGCATTCAAACTACTTGGAACTCTAAGAATTCAACATGCAAGCTCATCTACAGTAGCACCAAGAGTAGCTAATTATTCAAAATATAAACCACTAAAACAAAAACTAACTGGACAAACGGTGGAGTCACATACCAAGCAACAATCCTCTGAAACAGTTTCGAAAACGGAGCTTCGAGCAAAGATATCAAAATCCGCGGGTTTGAGAGCAAGAACACGGGAGAGAGAGAGAGAGCAATAGAGATTTTTTTGGAGGTAAGTGATGATGTGGGATGAAAAGGTAAGTGAGGGGGCCCACGTGGGGACCACAACCCACCAGGGCGCACCTGGGGGTCCTGGCGCGCCCAGGTGGGTTGTGCCCACCTGGTGCACCTCCCTCTGGTATTATTTGCACTAGAAATTCAGAAATATTCAGAAAAAAATCGTATAAAATTTTCAGGGCATTCTGAGAACTTTTATTTTTGGGTCATTTTTTATTGCACGAGAAATTCAGAAAATAGACAAAACATGGCATTTTATTTTATTTAACTAATAAAAACAGAAAACAAAAAGGGTAGGGACAGAAGGTAGTGCTTACTAAATTCATCAACTTCATACCGGTCAAAAATGATTCATTAATAAGGTTGATCAAGTCTTATTAACAACCACCTCCGATTAGCATGAAACCGAAGAACTTTCGTAAATTACTAAGTTACGTCAATGGGGATATGCATGTCTGAAAGGATCGATATAGTTGACTAGAGGGGGGGGGGTGTGAATAGGCAACTAACAATTTTTAGCTTTTCTTTACCAAATTAAACTTTGCATCAAATAGGTTGTCTAGATATGCAACTAGGTGGGCGACCTATATGATGCAACAACAACAAGCACACAAGCAAGCAAGGGATATAACACAAATAAGCTTGCACAAGTAAAGGCACGAGATAACCAAGAGTGGAGCCGGTGAAGACGAGGATGTGTTACCGAAGTTCCTTCCTTTTGAGGAAATACGTCTCCGTTGGAGCGGTGTGGATGCACAATGCTCCCCAAGAAGCCACTAGGGCCACCGTATTCTCCTCACGCCCTCACTCTATGCGAGATGCCGTGATTACACTATTGGTGCCCTTGGAGGCGGCACCAGACCTTTACAAACAAGGTTGGGGCAATCTCCACAACTTAATTGGAGGCTCCCAACGACACTCTGAAGCTTCACCACAATGGAACATGGCTCATGGTGACCTCAACTGTATAGGGTGCTCAAACACCCAAGAGTAACAAGATCCGCAAGGGATTAGTGGGGGAATCAAATTTCTCTTAGTGGAAGTGTAGATCGGGGTCTTCTCAACCAATCCCTAGAAAATCAACAAGTTTGATTGGCTAGGGAGAGAGATCGGGCGAAAATGGAGCTTGGAGCAACAATGGAGCTTTGGGGTGGAAGAGGTGGTCAACTACAGGAAGAAGACACCCCTTATATAGTGGAAGAACAAATCCAACCGTTATCCACCAACCCAGCCTGCGTAGCACGGTATTACTGCGCCAGGGCCGCGGTACTACCGCAGGGCACCGCGGTACTACCGCTCCCCCTTGCGGTACTACCGCAAGGCAAGGATGGACTGGATATTGGAAGGGCACAGACATATAAAAATACATCCGTGGCAACTTCCGCTGAGTTGGGACCTATGCAAAAATCCGACACGGTAGTACTGTACGTCAGGAGCGGTACTACCGCGCGGCTGCTGAGCCAGGCCAGAACGCATGGTACTACCGCGCACAGGGCGAGGTACTACCGCGTAGGGCGCGGATGTAAAAAATTACATCAGCCCCGACTACTATTGCCGCAACAGCACCTGGCCTAGGGATCACGGTACTACAACTCCAAAGGAGCGGTACTACCGTGGGCGCTTGCGGTACTACCACACTAGGGTTCGGTACTACCGAAAGGGCCTGCGGTACTACCGCTCCTAGGAGCAGTACTACCGCATGCCCAAGCTTAGCAAACAAGAAAAACTGCATAGACGAGAAAAGACGGAGGATGCTCCAAAGTGCCAAAGGAAAGGAGGTGCAAATGGAGTAGACGTGTACGTGATGATTCCACCCAAACCTTTCCAAAGCGGACCCCCTCTTAATAGTACGGCTTTCCTACGACTCAAATCCACCAAAAAGAAACGTAGAGAAACCTGTCTTCAATAGTCTTCGAGGGGCACCAAATCGTCTTGTGCGTAGTGATGAGATGTCTGAAATACTCAATGCACATGATTAGTCCACAAAAAGCATTGTCATCAATCACCAAAACAACTAAGGGATAAATATGCCCTTACAATCTCCCCCCTTCTGGTGGATTGATGACAATACGGGATTTGCACAACAAGGAGATAAAATGAACATGGACAAACCCCACATCTATAAAATATCGACGGGCTCCCCCTAGATGTGTGCTATCTAGATAAGTGCTTTGGACTGCACGACACACATACTAGGATCAACACTCCCCCTATATTTTATAGACAAGACATATCTTGCAACAACAAGGCTAACATAAAGCAAGATAGTAAATATGAGCATAATATAAATAGCACAAGATATCATAAGCTCAATAAGGTACGATAGAGTGCATATGTCTTACACCATATGATAGATAAGTCTCACAAGCGCAAACCAAATCAAAGCAAACGAGGTTCAACGGAACAAAAGCAAACAAAACAAACACGATAAACGACTCGCAAATCCTACACTCTCTCCCCCTTTGGTATCGAGACGCCAAAAGGGCAGGGAGGACACCTACAACACACGTGGTGGCTCAAGCGGAGTAATCACTCGCACGCTCCTCGTCAGACTCGGCGGCGGGGATGGGCTCCTCCTCAGACTCAGTCCACTGATATCCTTGCTTCGCCATCCATTCGGCCTCTGGAGTGATGTGCTTCTCAAACCCACTGGATACCTCCTCACCAAATATCTTGAAGATCTTCTTGTCGTGGCGGCGACTCTCCTTGGAAGTAACATGAGCCTTGTATTGCCTCTGAGCTTGCATGTAGAACAAGGCCTTCATCTTGGCCTTCAGCTTCTTAGCCCATGAGGGCTCAGTGGAGGGAGGGGCATACCCAGCAGAGTTGTCCTCATCTGCGTCCTCCTCCTCAATCTCCTCCTCATCAACATCCATCCTAGCAGCCGCTGCCTCAGCACGAGTGAAAGGATCGAGAAGAGGTGTCTAGAGGGGGGGGGGGTTGAATAGACTCTAAGAAGAAAAGTAGCAGTTTTTAATTTCCTTAAGTTGATGTGGAGTTTTGGCACAAGTTTAACCATTCACAATACATATCAAGCAAGCATGACAAGAGTATATGAGCAGCGGAAAGAAAAGCATGCAAGTTGCAAGAATGTAAAGGGATGGGATTGGAGTGTGCAAACGCAATTTGGAGACACGGAGATTTTGTATCCGTGGTTCCGATAGGTGGTGCTATCGTACATCCACGTTGATGGAGACTTCAACCCACGAAGGGTAACGGTTGCGCGAGTCCACGGAGGGCTCCACCCACGAAGGGTCCACGAAGAAGCAACCTTGTCTATCCCACCATGGTCGTCGCTCATGAAGGACTTGCCTCACTCGGGTAGATCTTCACGAAGTAGGCGATCTCCTTGCCCTTACAAACTCCTTGGTTCAACTCCACAATCTTGACGGAGGCTCCCAAGTGACACCTAGCCAATCTAGGAGACACCACTCTCCAAGAGGTAACAAATGGTGTGTTGATGATGAACTCCTTGCTCTTGTGCTTCAAATGATAGTCTCCCCAACACTAAACTCTCTCTCATAGGACTAGATTTGGTGGAAAGATGATTTGAGTGGAAAGCAACTTGGGGAAGGCTAGAGATCAAGATTTATGTGGTTGGAATGGAATATCTTGACCTCAACACAAGTGTAGGCGGTTCTCTCTCAGAAAATGTATGTTGGAAGTGTAGGCATGTTCTGATGGCTCTCTCCACGAATGAAGAGTGGGTGGAGGGGTATATATAGTCTCCACACAAATTCTAACCGTTACACACAATTTACCAAATTCGGTGGGACCGAATCGTGAAACTCGGTCAGACCGATTTAGTTCATAATGTGACCGTTAGGCATTTCGGTGGGACCGATATGATCAACTCGGTAGGACCGATGTGCTAGGGTTAGGGTAAAGCCTGAACTCGGTTTGACCGATTACACAAACTAGGTAGGACCGATTTGGGTAATAAGCAAAACAGAGAATTGGCCAAGAAAACTCGGAGGGACCGATTGCATATCTCGGTGAGACTGAAATTATTGCAATAGGCAACAGAGAGTTTGCAAGCCCATCTCGGTTAGGGTTTCTGGCAGTGGCTATGTCAACTGAACTCGGTGGCGCCGGATAGAAAGTTTCGGTGGGGCCGAGTTTGACTTTTGGTTTGGGACATATGTGGATGTGAGAAACTGGTTGAAGGGCTTTGGAGCATATCACTAAGCACTTTGAGCAAGCAAGCCATTAAGCAACACCTCATCCCCTCTTAATAGTATTGGCTTTCCTATGGACTCAATGTGATCTTGGACCACTAAAATAGAAAATGTAGAGTCCTGAGCTTTGAGCTTGAGCCAATCCTTTGTCCTTGGCATCTTGAAGGGGTTCCACATCCTCTAGTCCATGCCACTCCATTTTTTGAACTTAGCTGAAACATACTAGGTAGAAGCATTAGTCCAACAAGAGATATGTTGACATTAATTACCAAAATCACCCAGGGAGCACTTGTGCTTTCAATCTCCCCCTTTTTGGTAATTGATGACAACATACATCAAAGCTTTAGATAAAGATATAGAGAATAACAAGTAAAGCTTTGGAAAGACATGTAACATGCATAGGCTCCCCCTACATGTATGCAAACATGTAAATATGGAATATAGGAGCATGTGAATGCATAAGCATGACAGTGTAAGCAATGTGTTACATGTATCTTGGCTATATGCATCAGGGCAAATGATGTGAATATGGGAAATGTACCTTCATGCTCATGAGTCCTTGCAAATAGTATGTACAACAGCAAGAAATCCTCATACACATGACTGTGATGCATATACTTACCTTGTGGTCTTGAGTTGGCTTAGGAAGGAATGAACCTGAGTAAACAAGGTTAGATAACACAGATGCACCTACTAGCCAGAGCAAACAAAAGAAACCACAAGAGTACCAAGACTGGGATGACATGTAGAGAGTGAGTACTGAGTACTCTATTAGATATGGACATGTCCCCAAAGGTAAAGATGGGTAATGAATTCAAGAATTGCCTTCCCTTAGATGTCTTTCTCCCCCTGAATCTAGCATGGGATACTGGGAGAAGATAGGGAACATAAAATTAGAGCAAAGACAAGAAACAGAGCTAATGCAAACAATCAAATATGAACATGTCTTTCCCCTCTTAAAGACATGTGACTTCTCTCCTCTTGAACACCAAGAATCTGGGGTTTCTACACTCCCCCCCTGAGAATTCTCTCCCTTTATAAAAATGATTGAGCTTTGATGTGATCTCTCTCTCCCCCTTTGACATCAATTTCCAAGAAGGGTTCTTCTGGATTTTTGTTTCAAATGGGTTTGGTCCTTGAGTCACAAAGCAAAGCAGCAAGTCGAATATGATGCTGGTAGAGGACAAGAATCATTGAGTGAAGTTGGAGTAAAAAGAATGCAGGAACAAGTGGCAAGCTGTCTTTTCTGCAATGAAATTGCTAGCACCGAGTTGTGTGCTTTGGTGGCACCGAAAGAATCCGGTTGGACCGAAGAAAACAAACCGGTGTGACCGAGTTCATCACAGTGAAAACACTTGTCACCTCAGCTCACTAGGCAATTAAGATCTCACAAGGATTTGCAAGTAATTAACTAAAAGATTTGCAATGAATTGGATGCAGGGAATGCAGAACAGAAAAGAAAAGATCTAGATGAAGTTTTTTTTGAAAGGGGAAACAAATATGCATGAGACAAATGCAAGAGCGCGGAGAAACACAAGAGAACTTCATCTAGAATTGGTCGGTGACAAAGTCACCTATGTTAGAGTATATTGACTTAGGAGTCAAGTGAGGTCACTTGATCATAGGTCATACTCATCGTTTAAGCTCAAAATGGGGTTACCATTTTTCGTTTAAGCATCTTGATGTATTCACATCTTGTTGAGTTGCTTTGACCCATGACTTGGAGTAAAGCTTCTCTAAGATGGAATAACATACCTTGGGTGGTGGTGTTTATCTTGATCATGTAGTTGAACTTGTGTGGGTTGCTCAAGGTTGATGTAGCTTATCAAGAATTGGGAGCACCACTTGGAATTTGAGTTCATCTTCCTACATGGGTTAGTCTTGCAAGGAAGAGCACTTGTGTATCCAAAATGACAATCATAAAATTTAATATAGATTTTGTCAAAGGATATGTTTGAAGGGTTTCGTGCTTCCTTGTCTTCAACCACCATTGTGTAGAGACTTGGTGATGTAGAAATTGCTCAAGATGTGAGTGAGTTGCAATCTCATAGATTTAGATTCATCCAAGTACCTACAAGGGTTAGATAGCATGCAAGGGTGCAAATACATCCAAGACATATAAATAGCACCATGAAAGAAATATCAAGGATTAGTCAAAGGCTCATGCCTTGCATGTATCCAAATGGAGTTCCTACTCCAAGTTTGAAGCATCAATGATGTTCAATTCTCCTCTCAAACGGCAAAAGACTTTCTCATCAAGCGGTTTGGTGAATATATTCGCCAATTGCTTATCGGTGTGAACATGCTTAAGATCAATGTCCCCTTTGGCAACGTGATCTCGAATGAAATGATGATGAACTTCAATATGCTTAGTTTGAGAATGTTGCACGGGATTGTGAGCAATCTTGATAGCACTTTCATTTTCACAAAGCAATGGAACATGTTTCACATATATCCCATAATCTTTAAGAGTTTGGGTCATCCAAAGTAATTGAGCACAACATGAACTAGCGGCAATGTATTCCGCTTCGGTGGTGGATAAGGATACCGAGTTTTGTTTCTTGGAGGACCAATACACAAGAGATCTACCAAGAAATTGAAAAGTACCCGAAGTGGACTTTCTATCAACCTTGTCTCCGGCATAGTCCGAATCGGAGTAACCAACAAGATCAAAAGAAGACCTCTTAGGATACCAAATGCCGAAATTTGGTGTGTGTATTAAGTATCTCACTATCCTTTTCACACCTTAAGATGACATTCTTTAGGGGCCGCTTGATATCGTGCACACATGCACACACTTAGCATAATATCGGGACGAGAGGCACATAGATATAACAATGAACCAATCATGGAGCGGTAAACCTTTTGATCGACCGGTTCACCATCTTTGGTCAAATCAAGATGTCCACTAGTAGGCATGGGTGTAGTCATACCTTTGTATTCTTGCATATTGAACTTCTTGAATAAGTCCTTGGTGTACTTTGTTAGAGACAAAGGTGCCTTCCTTAGTTTGCTTGATTTGCAAACCGAGAAAGAATTTGAGTTCACTCATCATAGACATCTCAAACTTCTCCGACATTAGCTTTCCAAACTTCTCACTAAAGTGAGGGTTAGTCAAACCAAATATAATATCATCAACATAGATTTGGCACACAAATAGTTCTCCATTAACCCTTTTAGTAAAAAGAGTAGAATCTATTTTTCCAATTTCAAAGCCTTTTTCAATAAGGAACTTGGTCAAGCATTTATACCATGCTCTAGGAGCTTGTTTAAGACCATAAAGAGCTTTGTGAAGTTTGTAAACATGATTAGGTTTATTAGGATTGACAAAGTCGGGAGGTTGCTTAACATAAACTTCCTCCTCAATTTCACCATTTAGCACTTTTAATGTCCATTTGGTACAAGGTGATATCATGGTGATTAGCATAAGCAAGTAAGATGCGAATGGACTCAAGTCTAGCAATGGGGGCATATGTCTCACCATAGTCCATACCTTCGACTCGAGTGTATCCTTGGGTGACGAGACGTGCTTTGTTGTGAACTACCTGTCCATCTTCATCTTGCTTGTTGCGAAACACCCATTTGGTACCGATGATGTTGTGGTTGTTGTCGGGCTTCTCAACCAATATCCACACTTGATTTCTCTCAAAGTTGTGTAGCTCTTCATGCATAGCGTTTATCCAATCCGGATCTCTTAATGCTTCTTCAACTTTCATAGGTTTAATGCTAGAGATGAATGAATAATGTTCACAGAAGTTAGCCAAACGAGTTTTAGAGCGAGTGATTCTCCCGGTTTGGATATCATTGTAGATTTGCTCGATGGGATGGTCTTTGGCGACTCTTGCTCGAACTCGTGGGATCTTTTGCTTGGCTCGAGGTGGAACATCTTCTTCATCTTGTTCTTCTTCTTGTCGTGGTGGAGAAGGAGGTTGTTGATGTTCATCTTGGTGTACTTCCTCGTTTTCTTCGTCTTGGTGTGTCCCATTTTTGGATGCTTCCGTATCAACTCTTGGTTCACCTTGTCATGAGGTGGAAGCTTCCACTTGGACGGACGAGGTACTCTCCTTCACCTCCGTTGGACGAATCTTGCCAATAGACAAGTCTTGGATTGCTTCCGAAGGATCTTTATCTCCTACATCAATTGGCAATTGCTCTACTTATGAGCCGTTAGATTCATCAAACTTCACATCTACCGTCTCTTCAACCTTTCGGGTGAAATTGTTGTGAACACGGTAAGTGTGAGAGTTTGAGCCATAACCAAGTAGGAAACCTTCATGAGATTTAGGAGCAAATTTAGAATGACGATGCTTATCAAGAATGTAACACTTTGAGCCGAATACTCGAAAGTATCCAACTTGGGGTTTGTTACCGGTGAGGAGCTCGTATGCCATCTTGCTGAGTAGCTTGTGAAGATACAAGAGATTTGTTGCATGACAAGCTGTCTCAACCGCTTCCACCCAAAAGTGTTTTGGAGTGTTGTACTCATCAAGCATCGTTCTTGCCATCTCAATAAGAGTCCGGTTCTTCCTCTCAACAACTCCATTTTGTTGAGGTATGTACGTAGCCGAGAACTCATGTGAAATACCCTCTTCGTCAACAAAGGTATCCACATTTGCGTTCTTGAACTCCGTTCCGTTGTCGCTCCGAACCTTCTTGATCTTCACTTGAAATTGATTTTGGGCCTTCCTAGCGAAGTGTTTGAAGATCTTTTGGACGCGAAGTGTTTGAAGATCTTTTGGACCTGCGATTTGTCATCAAGAAAGAACACCCATGTAAATCTTGAAAAATCATCGACTATGACTAGACCAAATGAGTTACCACCGAGACTCTTGTAGGCATTGGGACCAAAGAGATCCATATGATGTAGTTCGAGTGGTCTTCTTATGGTCATGATGTTCTTCACGGGGTGACTCCCTCCAACTTGTTTTCCTGCTTGACAAGCACTACACAGTCTATCCTTGTCAAATATAACATCTTTTACTCCAAGGATATGATCACCTTTAATAAGCTTATCAAGATTTCGCATGACCACATGACCTAACCTTCTATGCCACAACCAGCCTTTAGAAGATTTAGCAATTAAGCAAGTTCTAGGTTGAGCCTTTTAGTGAAATCGACAATGTAAAGATCACCTCTCATTATACCGGTAAAGACCATTTTATGATTGTCTCTTCGAAACACTTGGCAATCTACTTCAGTAAATAGGACATTGAAACCGAAATCAGCAAGTCTAGATATTGAAAGTAAATTGTACCCAAGAGATTCAACGAGCATGACGTTTTGTATGGAGATATCATGTGAGATGGCCACCTTACCGAGGCCAACCACCTTACCCTTTGAGTTATCGCCAAAAGTGACATACTTTCGAGGGTCGTCGTTTTCAGCAAGCTCACAAAACATATCTTTGTCTCCGGTTATATGATCAGTACATCCACTATCAAGGACCCATTCCTTTCCTCCAGCCATGTAGCCGCGAAGATTATCCATAAGACCAAAGTGTCTCATCGCATCGTCAAGATCATAGTCACTATCATCATCCTCATCATAGTATCCATGTTCAACATTGTCTTGTATTTGATCAATTCCTAGAGAGGGTAATTCGTTAGATAAATGATCATCACAATGGTCACCTTTATGAATTCTAATAGCTTTGGATATGATATTGCTAATGATTCCAACATTTCCTTTGGCACACATGAGATTTGTAAGCTCAAATAGACAATCACCAAAGCTAGGATCACTAGAATTCATCTTACTCAAGGCAATAGACTTATGAAGAATTTCATCTAGGTTTTGCAAGGAATAGTTTGGAAATATTTCTTCAAGAAATCTCCATATAGTGTAGGCATAATCAAGAGTAGGAAAACATCCAATCAAGTTTCTAGGCAAGCCTCTAGTGATAAGATTAACAGTTCTAAGGTTGCGGATCATGTCAATAGACTCATCAAGGGTAGGATGCAAAGGATCAACATGAGGTGCACAAGGGCTAGTAATGTATTTGTTCAAATGATATTCATTGAAAATCTCAAGCATTTCATTTTTCCACTCATGAAATAACTCTCCATCAAGAATAGGCACTCTACATCTAAGACTCCCCAACATAGACTCATCAATCTTCCTCCAATGGTGATTAAACCAAAGCAATGGAGACCAAAGCTCTGATACCAATTGAAAGGATCGAGAAGAGGTGTCTAGAGGGGGGGGGGGGTGAATAGACTCTAAGAAGAAAAGTAGCAGTTTTTAATTTCCTTAAGCTGATGTGGAGTTTTGCACAAGTTTAACCATTCACAATACATATCAAGCAAGCATGACAAGAGTATATGAGCAGCGGAAAGAAAAGCATGCAAGTTGCAAGAATGTAAAGGAATAGGATTGGAGTGTGCAAACGCAATTTGGAGACACGGAGATTTTGTATCCGTGGTTCCGATAGGTGGTGCTATCGTACATCCACGTTGATGGAGACTTCAACCCACGAAGGGTAGCAGTTCTGGCCGACTCCACGGAGGGCTCCACCCATGAAGGGTCCACGAAGAAGCAACCTTGTCTATCCCACCATGGTCGTCGCCCACGAAGGACTTGCCTCACTCGGGTAGATCTTCACGAAGTAGGCGATCTCCTTGCCCTTACAAACTCCTTGGTTCAACTCCACAATCTTGACGGAGGCTCCCAAGTGACACCTAGCCAATCTAGGAGACACCACTCTCCAAGAGGTAACAAATGGTGTGTTGATGATGAACTCCTTGCTCTTGTGCTTCAAATGATAGTCTCCCCAACACTCAACTCTCTCTCATAGGACTAGATTTGGTGGAAAGATGATTTGAGTGGAAAGCAACTTGGGGAAGGCTAGAGATCAAGATTTATGTGGTTGGAATGGAATATCTTGACCTCAACACAAGTGTAGGTGGTTCTCTCTCAGAAAATGTATGTTGGAAGTGTAGGCATGTTCTGATGGCTCTCTCCATGAACGAAGAGTGGGTGGAGGGGTATATATAGCCTCCACACAAAATCTAACCGTTACACACAATTTACCAAACTCGGTGGGACCGAATCGTGAAACTCGGTCAGACTGATTTAGTTCATAATGTGATTGTTAGGCATTTCGGTGGGACCGATATGATCAACTCTGTAGGACCGATGTGCTAGGGTTAGGGTAAAGCCTGAACTCGGTTTGACCGATTACACAAACTCGGTGGGACCGATTTGGGTAATAAGCGAAACAGAGAGTTGGCCAAGCAAACTCGGCGGGACCGATTGCATATCTCGGTGGGACCGAAATTATTGCAATAGGCAATAGAGAGTTTGCAAGCCCATCTCGGTGAGACCGAGATCCCATCGGTGAGACAGAACCGATTAGGGTCTCTGGCAGTGGCTATGTCAACTGAACTCGGTGGCGCCGGATAGAAAGTTTCGGTGGGGCCGAGTTTGACTTTTGGTTTGGGACATATGTGGATGTGAGAAACTGGTTGAAGGGCTTTGGAGCATATCACTAAGCACTTTGAGCAAGCAAGCCATTAAGCAACACCTCATCCCCTCTTAATAGTATTGGCTTTCATATGGACTCAATGTGATCTTGGACCACTAAAATAGAAAATGTAGAGTCCTGAGCTTTGAGCTTGAGCCAATCCTTTGTCCTCAGCATCTTGAAGGGGTTCCACATCCTCTAGTCCATGCCACTCCATTTTTGAACTTATCTGAAACATGCTAGGTAGAAGCATTAGTCCAACAAGAGATATGTTGACATTAATTACCAAAATCACCCAGGGAGCACTTGTGCTTTCAACGAGTAGTAGTGTTTGCCCACTGGGGCTTGATGCGGAGTTTGATGGGGTCATGACGGATCCAGCCAGGGGCCAAAAACTCATCCTGCAGGAAGAGCTTCTCCCACGTCTTCCAGATCAATAGAAACATGTAAGGTCCATAGATAGGAACCTAATGGTTGAACACCGCAAACTGAAGCTCGCACCACATGATGTGGGGACGTCCAATGGTTGGGTATGAGTGAGACGCGCCTCCTCACAGATGAGCATCATGTCCACAAGATAGGCATGCACCTTGTCCTTGTCCCCAATGCGTGGGAAGAGAGAGTTGCGGAAGATCCGGTGCATAATGTCAAGGCAAGGGTTCAGAACCCACGCCTTCTTGCCACTTGGAAGGAGCTTCTCAACATAATACTGCTGGAGCTTGTTCTTGTTAGCAGACTCGGAGTTGGCATGAGGGCGAACACCAACGGGCGTGTTGAGCCCCTCATCAGGTACGCGGAGCAAATCCATGAATTCCTTCCATGTAGCAGTCAGCTGACGTCCATTGGTCATCCAGGTCATCGTCCGTTCCTCATCAGTGTGAAAGTGAACCGAAGCAAAGAACCGGGCCACAAGCTCGGGATCAAAGTCCAAGTGAAAAGAGATCACATCCTCAATGGCAAACTGCTCCACGAGATCCAAGGCCTCACCAAAGTAGGCATGGTGCTTATCCTCCCTCATGGGATTGATGTCAATCTAGTGCACGTCCACATATGTGTTCTGCTTGCCCTTGATCACATCCTAATAAATGAGATTCTGCTGCTTGGTCCAGAACAGGTCATTCCCTCTGAAGTTGGCACGAGGATTCACATAAGGGTTGATCCTCCTTTGAGAGATAAACTCAGCCAGTGGTATCTCATCCATGCCCATGGAGGGATCCTTGTGCTTGGTGGCGGTGGTCTTGGTCTTGCGTTGGGGGGCATTGGAGCCCTTTGGAGCTTCATCTTGGTTGCCCAGACGCTTGGAACCTGTGTCACAGCTGGGATTGGAATGGCGAGCAGGTGCACCGGACCCACCACCTAAGACACCAAACACAAAAACACGCAAGAGAAGTAAGAAGGATCAATGCAAAGACCAGAGCAAAACAGGTGAAACAAGTAGAAAGCGCACTTGGTAATTGCCATGAAGGAGATTTGACAACAACGGTAGTACTGCATGTCTGTGCGGTACTAAAATTTTAGTGCCGCTCCTAGTCACGGTAGTACCGCGCGGAGGCACGGTAGTATCAGGGCTCAGAGCGGCAGTAGAGCTTTAGTACCACGTCTCGCGCGGTAGTACCGCTCTTGAGGAGAGGTAGTACCGTACGAGCGGTAGTACCACATCTGGGATGGAGTAGTACCGCACGGCGTCAGATCCGAATCAACTGAATCTGAGAACAACTGTGACAACGAGGCGGTACTACGGTTGATCAAATCTACCACGGGACAACATATCAAGTACAATCTCTACGTGTCACTACTCTCCTACATCTTACTCTTGCAAAGATTTGGCCTAAAATCTTAAGAACAACATGCATCTCCCCAAAAACCTATAAGTGAAAGAACGAACAAAGGAGAGAGGGATTTGGGGAGAAACCTTGTTCCATGGCAAGAGGAAGTGGTGGGGAGCGATCCCACCGGACTGAATCCGAGGAGAGCGGCCGGAGATGGAGATCCGGCGAGGGTCTCCGGCGCCGTTCTTGAGCGAGAGAGAGAGAGATAGCATGGAGAGAAATAGACGAATGGGTATGGGGTAGTTGGAACTCCCCCTGCCCGCTCTTAACCCCCACGCGCCCTCGACAACATGGTAGTACCGCGCGTCATCGCGGTAGTACCGCCTGGGCGAAAGTACTGCACCATGGGCGGTAGTACCGCTCCCCCAGGCGGCAGTAAAAAATTACTGCCGCGCTGGGTGCAGAAATACCGTGCGCTTCTCACGCGGTAGTACCGTGGCAGACCGCGGTAGTACCGTGTGCTCAAGAAGATGCAAGTTTCAAGAACAAGGGAAAACAAAAGGCCTTTGCAAAGCAACCTTCAAGCGAATGGACACACCAAGACGCTGACACACAAGACAACACACACAAGCTCGACACGACGAAAGGGAGACAAGAAACAACAAGGACTAAAACACGCAACACAACCTCTCCAGAGAGAGGGCGGTGGCTGGAGCCACCTATGTTTGAGTCAATTGGTATGGCACCACGAAGAATTATCCTTGGGCCCATGACCAAAACTCGTGTTTGAAGCACAAGTACCATCAACAATGGCTAATGTGAAAGAGTTGATCAATTTATGCATAATGGGGGGAGGGAGAGTTCATTGAGAGAACAACACTCCCCCTATGTCCATGCCTACACCTAAACAAGATAACAAGTTGAGTATGGTGGGGTGTGCAAGGGTTCAAGCAACATTGCTCGAATCAACGATATTTAGCTCATGCCTTAACTTATAAATCTTGCTTCATCCAAGGGCTTCGTGAAAATATCTGCAAGGTTATCATGAGTGTTGACGTAGTTGAGCTCGATCTCCCCTCGCCTAATGTGATCCCGGATGAAGTGATACCGAATCTCAATATTCTTTGTCTTGAAGTGTTGCACCGAGTTGAGAGAAATCTTGATGGCGCTTTCATTGTCACACCAAAGAGGCACTTTGTCACAAATGACACCGTAATCCTTTAAAGTTTGCCTCATCCAAAGAAGTTGCGCACAACAACTACCGACGGCCACATACTCCGCTTTGATGGACGAGAGAGACACACAACTCTGCTTCTTGGAAGACCAACTTACCAAAGAGCAACCAAGAAATTGGCACCCTCCAGAAGTGGACTTCCTATCCACTTTGTCTCCCGCCCAATCGGAATCTGAATATCCTGCAAGCTTGAAGTTCGGAACTCTTGGATACCATAAGCCAAAGTTTGGGGTATGAGCCAAATATCGAAAGATACACTTGACCGCCACAGAGTGGCTTTCCTTAGGCGCGGCTTGAAACCGTGCACAAATTACCACACTCAACATGATATCCGGTCTAGATGCACAAAGGTAAAGCAAGGAGCCAATCATGGAGCGATATACCTTTTGATCCACCGCTTTACCATTGGGATCTATGTCAAGTTGGCATTTGACAGGCATTGGAGTGGAGGCCGGCTTGACATCACTTAGCTTGAATCTCTTGAGCATGTCTTGAGTATATTTAGCTTGGTTGATGAAGGTTCCTTATCTTCTTTGCTTGAATTCGAACCCGAGAAAGAACTTCAACTCTCCCATCGAAGATATCTTGAACTTAGAGGTCATGAGAGCGGCAAATTCCTCATTGAAAGCTTTGTTAGGGGAACCGAAGATAATATCATCAACATATAGTTGGCACACAAACAACTCCCCTTTGACCTTCTTAGTAAAAAGAGTGGGGTCGATTTGTCCAACATCAAATCCACGATCTTGCAACAACTCGGTAAGGTGGTCATACCACACACGTGGGGCTTCTTTAAGGCCATAGAGTGTCTTATCGAGTTGATACACATGATCGGGGAAGTAGGGATCCTCGAACCCGGGGGGTTGCTTGACATACACCAACTCATTAATAGGACCATTAAGAAAAGCATTCTTCACATCCATTTGTTGCAACTTAAAGTTATGATGAGAAGCATAAGCAATCAACAAACGAATGGATTCAAGGCGAGCAACGGGAGCAAATGTTTCACCGTAGTCGATACCCTCGATTGGGAGTAGCCTTGTGCTATCAATCTTGCCTTGTTGCGAACGATGGTCCCATGAGCATCTTGCTTGTTCTTGAATATCCACTTGGTTCCAATGACATTGTGGCTCCCCGTTGGCCTTGGCACCAATCTCCACACCTTGTTGTACTTTCGAAGTTGTTGAGTTCTTCATGCATGGCATTGAGCCAATCCGGATCTTCAAGCGCCTCATAGACCTTTTGGGGTTCAACACAAGAGACAAACGCGTGATGTTCACAATAGTTTGCCAATTGTCTACGAGTGCTTACCCCTTTTTGAATGCTTCCAAGCACATTCTTCATGAGATGACCCTTGGTGGAGAGATTGGATGCAATCTTGGCGTCACGATGCTCCAATTCCTCCTCGGGGGTGAGTCGAGGAGCGGTCACTCGATCATCTTGAGTGCCGTCTTGAGCTTGTTCTTGATCTTGAGGATGCTCTTGATCTTGAACTTGCTCGGAGGATAGAACTTGACCTTGGGCATAACTTGGTGATTCAACACTGACTTGAGATTGATCTTGCCCTTGGTCTTGTTCATGAGGTTGAGGGCCTTCACTTTGTTCTTCGGAAGCGCCTGGGCCTTGGGTTGGTGATGGCTCCACTTGAGTGGAGCATTGTCCTTCTCCTTCGGCCACAAGGGGTTCCTCATTGGGTAGGATGAAACCAACTCCCATTCTTCTTATGGCTTGAGGAGGAATTTCATCACTTACATCACAAGTGCCACTTTGCTCCACTTGGGAGCCGTTATTCTCATCAAAATCCGCGTTACACGTCAGGACTTATTGAGGACACGGTAAGCATGAGAGTTTGTAGCATAACCAACAAATATGCCCTCATAAGCTTTAGCCTCAATATTTGACAACCGAACACCTTTCTTGAGAATCAAAACTTACACCCGAACACCCGAAAGTACTTGAGGTTGGGCTTGTTACCGGTGAGTATCTCATACGGAGTCTTGTTCAAACCTTTGAGGAGATAGAGCCGATTTGATGCATGCCACGCGGTGTTGATGGCTTCGGCCCAAAAGTTGTATGGAGACTTGAACTCCGCCATCATGGTCCTAGCCGCATCCATCAACGTCCAGTTCTTCCTATCCGCTACACCATTTTTTGTGGGGTGTATGGTGCTGAATATTGATGCTTGATTCCCTCATCACTAAGAAACTCATCCAAGGTGTAGTTCTTGAACTCGGTGCTTTTGTCACTTCTTATTGTCAAGATCTTTGCATTGTGTTGACGTTGGGCTTCATTTGCAAAGTCAATGACTGTTTGTTGGGTCTCGCTCTTCCTCTTGAAGAAATATACCCAAGTGTATCTTGAATAGTCATCCACAATCACCAAGCAATACTTCCTACCCCAAGGCTATCAAAGCATGGAGGCCCAAAGAGATCCAAGTGAAGGAGCTCCAAAGGCCTCTTCGAGTAAATGATAGTCGTGGGAGGGTGAGCCTTTCCATGTAGCTTTCCTTCGACACAAGCACTGCAAGCACGATCTTTAGCAAAACTAACATTTGATAGTCCACAGACATGGTCCCCCTTGAGAAGACTTTGCAAAGATCTCATATTGACATGGGATAAATGGCGATGCCAAATCCATCCCACGTCAACTTTAGCCATTAGGCATGTCGCGGTCTTAGTGGGTCGCTCCGAAAAGTTAATCACATAGAGACCGTTCTTGACATGCCCAACAAAGGCTACTTTAAGAGTCTTGCTCCACAAGAGGGCCACGGTATCAACATCAAAGAAAGTGGCAAAGCCCATGAGTGCAAGTTGTCAAACGGAAAGTAAATTGTATGACTCAACAAGCATGACCTTCTCGATCGTGTGATCATGAGAAATGACAACCTTGCCAAGTCCCAATACCTTAGAGGATGAGGCATCACCCCACTCGACATTGGTGGGCATAGATGGAATCTTGTGAACATCCACCACCAATTCCTTGCTTCTGGTCATATGATTAGTGGATCCACTATCGAGCAACCATGATCCCCCACCGGAAGCAAACACCTACAAGAAATCAATGCTTGGTTTCAGGTACCCATTTTGTAATGGGTCCTTTGATGTTAGTAACAAGGGTCTTAGGAACCCCAATAGACCATTCAATGTACTCATAAGAAGAACCAACAAATTTGGCATAAACATGTCCATCACTAGCACGGCATAACACATAAGAAGGGTTAAAGTCGCCGGCTTTGTTAGGAGGGGTAGCATTGCCCTTCTTAGCATGACTACCCTTCACATTATCGTTCTTCTTCTTCTTAGAAGCACCCTCTCCCTCCTTCACAAAAGTTTGCTTGAGAGGGGGAGGTCGTTTGGCCTTGTCATCCTTCTTCTTGTTCTTGGACTTGGGTATGAACCCAATTCCTTCCTTGGCCACAACTTCCTTTTGATTGCTCAAAAGGTCATTGAGGTTCTTCTCTCCTTGTATGCACGACACAAGGTATTTCTCAAGTTGCTTCTTCAACTTAGCATTCTCCTCAACAAGATGCACATGCTCACAACATGGGTTAGTAGCATTTGCATTATCAATTAAAACCATGTGAGGAAAGGTGGCTTTCTCCTTGGTTAGCTTCACTTGGAGTTGATCATGAGACTCCTTGAGATTAGCATGAGCACCTTTCAAGGCCTCGTGAGCCTTGTCAAGTATATCAAACTCCTCCTTGAGTCTAGCAAGATCAACCCCAAGCTTGACCTTCTCGGAATTTAGCACACGAGATACAACAAGAGCATGGTCAAGATCTTTCTTTAATTTGGCGTGGTCATCATTGTATGACTCCTTAAGAGCCAAATGAAGACCTCGCTCTTCCTCAAGAGCATTGGAAAGATCCGAAATCTCATCGGCACACGACTATGCCCCTCCATCTTAGAGATGGTATCTTCGTGAGCCTCGATCATGTCATTGGCTTCACCAAGTTGTTCCAAGAGAGCAATGAAGTGCTTCTTGGATTTACCCTTGGGCTTACTCATAAAGGACTCAAATTCATTCTCCTACACATTGGACCCCTCATGTTCATCAATGCAATCCATCAAAGAAGGATCATTAATGATGGTAGTTTTGATGTTGGGGGTTACCTTGTTGGTGGCTTTAGCCATGAGGCACTTGGCAGTGATGTTCTCATTGGGTGAGTTGAAGAGGGACACCGTGGAGTTGTCGCAATGGCAATGGAGGCCATGGCTATGGCAACTGACTCACCGTCTTCATCATCATCATCATCCTCATTGTACTCTTCTTGTGCCACCAACCCCTTGGGAGGAGTCTTCTTGGTGAAGTTGCTCTTGTTGGGGAAAGACTTGGCCTTGTCCTTTCGGATGAGCTTGCCACCATTGTCTTCCCTCTTCTCAGAAGGACATTCCGCAAACAAAGTGACTCATGTTGCCACAATTATAGCAAGTCCTCACTCGTTGCTTGACCTTTGCGCCACTTGAGTTGTTCTTGTTGAAGTTGGGCCTTGTGTTCTTCTTGCTCCAAAATTGCCTTGAGGCAAGAGCCATGTGTTCATGATAAGCATACTTTGTATCTTCGGGGTTGCTCTCCTCTTCTTCCTCTTCATCCTCTTCTTCCACACTAACCTTGGCCTTCGAGGCAAGGTTGGGATTCTTTGCTCTTTGAGATCGTAACACCGTATTGTCGGCGGTCTTGTCCAAGATGCTCATAGCCACAAACTCATCCAACACTTCACTTGAGGACAAGGTGTGGAAGTCCGGACTTTGACGCATGAAGGAGGACATGGCCTTGTGGTAAGGCATCATGGCCTTGAGGAATTTGCGCTTGATCCAATTGTCATCCGTATCCTTGCTCCCATGATCTCGGAGTGAGACCGCAAGAGTAGTCAATCTCCGATAAAGATCACGAGGTTCTTCATCCTCTTTCATTGCAAACTCATCGGCTTCATCTTGCACCACTTCATAGTTGGAGCGTTGAATGCTTGCGCTTCCCCTATAGAGCGAGACAACATGGCGCCATGCATCCTTGGCCATGGTGAAGGCCCGGAGATGAGCAAGATCTTCAGGTGGAATTGCATCTTGGATGATGAAGAGAGCATTCTCATTGAATTGATTATCCGCGACTTCTCTAGGAGTGAAGTTGCTTCGGTCATGCGGATAAAAACCTTCTTCAATGATTCTCCAAATATTAGTATTAACATGGTTTAAATGACGCTTAAAGGGATAAATCCAAGAATAAAAGTCCTCATTTTTCACAATCTTCGGGGGAGGACCGGCATGATTTAAATGAGTGGAGGGAATAGGTCCACCATAAACAAGTGGAGGTTCCACATGGGCAAAGATGCCGGTGCCATTTTTACCACTAGAAGAAGAAGCCTTTTCACTAGTAGCTTCCCCCTTGTCTGAGTTAGCATCTGTCACCTTGTTAGTGGGATCACCCACTTTCAACGGTGCGGTGGATAATTTAAGCCCTTCTATGAATTTATTAAACATGCTTTCAACCTCGGTCGTCATGGAGGTTTTCAATGTGTCCAAAGCCACATTGAATTCCTCACGAGAGACCGCGGTTCCCCCATCGGCTGTAGACGAGACCGGATTCACACCGGAGTGCTCCTCCACACCGTCTACGGTGTCAACCATACTCTTCGGACGACAAAGTCCTTAATAAAGAGACGAGGCTCTGATACTAATGAAAGGATCGATATAGTTGACTAGAGGGGGGGGGGGGTGAATAGGCAACTAACAATTTTTAGCTTTTCTTTACCAAATTAAACTTTGCATCAAAGTAGGTTGTCTAGATATGCAACTAGGTGGGTAACCTATATGATGCAACAACAACAAGCACACAAGCAAGCAAGGGATATAACACAAATAAGCTTGCACAAGTAAAGGCACGAGATAACCAAGAGTGGAGCCGGTGTAGACGAGGATGTGTTACCGAAGTTCCTTCCTTTTGAGGAAGTACGTCTCCGTTGGAGTGGTGTGGAGGCACAATGCTCCCCAAGAAGCCACTAGGGCCACCGTATTCTCCTCACGCCCTCACACAATGCGAGATGCCGTGATTCCACTATTGGTGCCCTTGGAGGCGGCAACCGGACCTTTACAAACAAGGTTGGGGCAATCTCCACAACTTAATTGGAGGCTCCCAACGACACCACGAAGCTTCACCACAATGAAATATGGCTCCACGGTGACCTCAACCGTCTAGGGTGCTCAAACACCCAAGAGTAACAAGATCCGCAAGGGATTAGTGGGGGGAATCAAATTTCTCTTAGTGGAAGTGTAGATCGGGGCCTTCTCAACCAATCCCTAGAAAATCAACAAGTTTGATTGGCTAGGGAGAGAGATCGGGCGAAAATGGAGCTTGGAGAAAAAATGGAGCTTTGGGGTGGAAGAGGTGGTCAACTAGAGGAAGAAGACACCCCTTATATATTGGAAGAACAAATCCAACCGTTATCCACCAACCCAGCCTTCGTAGCATGGTACTACCGCGCCAGGGCCGCGGTACTACCGCAAGGTCATGCGGTACTACCACAGGGCCACGCGGTACTACCGTTCCCCATTGCGGTACTACCGCAAGGCAAGGATGGATTGGATATTGAAGGGCACGGACATATAAAAATACATCCGTGGAAACTTCTGCTGAGTTGGGACCTATGCAAAAATCCGACACGGTAGTATCTTGTCGTCGAGTGGTACTACCGCCTTCTTGAGCCAGGCGAAGGCACGCAGTACTACAGCGCGACAGGCGCGGTACTACCGCGTAGGGCGCGGATGTAAAAAATTACATCCGCCCCTACTACTGCTGCCGCAGCAGCACCTGGCCTGGGGACCACGGTACTACAGCTCCAAAGGAGCGGTACTACCGTGGGCGCTTGCGGTACTACCGCACCAGGGTCCGGTACTACCGCAAGGGCCTACGGTACTACCGCTCCTAGGAGCAGTACTACCGCATGCCCAAGCTCAGTAAACAAGACAAACTGCATAGACGAGAAAAGACAGAGGATGCTCCAAAGTGCCAAAGGAAAGGAGGTGCAAATGGAGTAGACGTGTACGTGATGATTCCACCCAAACCTTTCCAAACCGGACCCCCTCTTAATAGTATGGCTTTCCTACGACTCAAATCCACCGAAAAGAAACATAGAGAAACGCCGTCTTCAATAGTCTTCGAGGGGCACCAAATCGTCTTGTGCGTAGTGATGAGATGTCTGACATACTCAACACACACGATTTGTCCACAAAAAGCATTGTCATCAATCACCAAAACAACTAAGGGATAAATATGCCCTTACAATGTCCCCAACAATAAGCATTTCATATTTCTTTTCGACAGTAGGTAGCGGTATTTGAAAACTTCCAATAGTAATTGTCGGAGATTTTTCAATAACATTAGTACCATTCACTTGGAATTGTTTCTTCGGAAAGTGCACCGTATGCTCATTACCATTAATATGAAACGTGACCTTGCTTTTATTGCAATCAATAACAACCCTTGCAGTGTTCAAGAAGGGTCTACCAAGGATAATCGACATGTTGTCGTCCTCGGGCATCTCAAGTATAACAAAGTCAGTCAAAATAGTAACATTAGCAACGACACCGGGCACATTCTCACAGATACCGATAGGTATGGCAGTTGACTTGTCAGCCATTTGCAAAGATATTTCAGTAGGTGTGAGTTTATTCAAGTCAAGTCTTTTATATAAAGAGAAAGGCATAACACTAACACCAGCTCCTAAATCGCACAAAGCAGTTTTCACATAATTCTTTTTGATGGAGCAAGGTATAGTTGGTATTCTCGGATCTCCAAGTTTTTTAGGCACTCCATATTTGAAAGTATAATTAGCAAGCATAGTGGAGATTACAGGTTCCATTATTTTTCTCTTATTAGTAATGATGTCTTTCATATACTTTGCAAAAGGAGGCATTTTCAAGATATCAGTCAAGCGAGTATGCAAAAAGACCGGCCTCAACATTTCAGCAAAGCGTTCAAATTCTTCATCATCATTCTTTTTAGTTGACTTGGGTGGAAAAGGCATAGGTTTTTGAACCCACGGTTCAATTTCTTTACCGTGTTTTCTAGCAATGAAGTCTCTTTTATCATATCTTTTATACTCAGGTTGTGGGTTACCAAGATCAACATGTGGTTCTATCTCAACATCATTATCTGGTTCTTTTTCATTTGGTTGAGTGATACGTATCCAACATATCTATAATTTTTGATTATTACATGCTATATTATATTCTGTTTTGGATGTTTAATGGGCTTTACTATACACTTTTATATTATTTTTGGGACTAACCTATTAACCGGAGGCCCAACCCAAATTGATGTTTTTTTGCCTATTTCAGTGTTTCACAGAAAAAGAATACCAAACGGAGTCCAAACGTGAAACCTTCGGGAACGTGATTTTCAGAAAAAACGTGATCCAGAGGACTTGGAGTCTACGTAAAGAAATCAACGAGGAGAGCACGAGGCAGGGGGCGTGCCTACCCCCCACCCAGGCATGCCCTCCACCCTCGTGGGGCCCATGTTGCTCCACCGACGTACTTCTTCCTCCTATATATACCTACGTACCCCCAAACCATCAGAAACGGAGCAAAAACCCTATTTCCACCGCCAGAACCTTCTGTACCCGTGATATCCCATCTTGGGGCCTTTTCCGGCGCTACTGCTTGGGAGGGGCATTGATCACGGAGGGCTTCTACATCAACACCATAGCCTCTCCGATGATGTGTGAGTAGTTTACCTCGAGACCTCGGTCCATAGTTATTAGCTAGATGGCTTATTCTCTCTCTTTGGATCTCAATACAATGTTCTCCTTGATATTCTTGGAGATCTATTCGATGTAATCTTCTTTTGCGGTGTGTTTGTCGAGATCCGATGAATTGTGGGTTTATGATCAAGATTATCTATGAACAATATTTGAATGTCCTCTGAATTCTTTTATGTATGATTGGTTATCTTTGCAAGTCTCTTCGAATTATCAGTTAGGTTTGGCCTACTAGATTGATCTTTGTTGCAATGGGAGAAGTGCTTAGCTTTGGGTTCAATCTTGCGGTGTCCTTTCCCAGTGACAGCAGGGGCAACAAGGCACGTATTGTATTGTTGCCATCGAGGATAAAAATATGGGGTTTATATCATATTGCATGAGTTTATCCCTCTACATCATGTCATCTTACTTAAAGCATTACTCTGTTCTCATGAACTTAATACTCTAGATGCATGCTGGATAGCAGTCGATGTGTGGACTAATAGTAGTAGATGCAGAATCTTTTCGGTCTACTTGTCACGGACGTGATGCCTATATACATGAACATACCTAGATATTCTCATAACTATGCTCAATTCTATCAATTGCTCGACAGTAATTCGTTTACCCACCGTAAATACTTATACTATCTTGAGAGAAGCCACTAGTGAAACCTATGGCCCCCGGGTCTATCTTCCATTATATTAATCTTCCAACACTTAGCTATTTCTATTGGCGTGTACTTTGCATCTTTATTTCTCTTTATCATAAAAATACCAAAAATATTGCCTTATCATATCTATCAGATCTCACTCTCGTAATGACCGTGAATGGATTAACAACCCCTTTATCGCGTTGGTTGCGAGGTTCTTATTTGTTTGTGTAGGTGCGTGGGACTCACGCGTGGTCTCCTACTAGATTGATACCTTGGTTCTAAAAAACTAAGGGAAATACTTACGCTACTTTACTACATCACCCTTTCCTCTTCAAGGGAAAACCAATGCAGTGCTCAAGAGGTAGCAAGAAGGATTTCTGGCGCCGTTGCCGGGGAGATTCGCGCCAAGTCAAGTCAAGATTTTATTTCCCGTCAACGAGCCATTTCTAGCGCTTTTGCCGGGGAAGTCTGCGCACAGGTCAAGACATACCAAGTACCCATCACAAACTCTTATCCCTCACATTACATTATTTGCCATTTGCCTCTTGTTTTCCTCTCCCCCACTTCACCCTTGCCGTTTTATTCGCCCTCTCTTTTCCGTTCGCCTCTTTTTCGCTTGCTTCTTGTTTGCTCGTGTGTTGGATTGCTTGCTTGTCACGATGGCTCAAGATAATACTAAATTGTGTGACTTTACCAATACCAACAACAATGATTTTCTTAGCACTCCGATTGCTCCTCTTACCGATGCTGAATCTTGTGAAATTAATGTTGCTTTGTTGAATCTTGTCATGAAAGATCAATTCGCCGATCTTCCTAGTGAAGATGCCGCTACCCATCCGAATAGTTTCGTTGATTTGTGTGATATGCAAAAGAAGAAAGATGTGGACAATGATATTGTTAAATTGAAGCTATTTCCTCTTTCACTTAGAGATTGTGCTAAAGTTTGGTTTTCGTCTTTGCCTAAAAATAGTATTGATTCATGGAATAAGTGAAAAGATGCTTTTATCTCTAAGTATTTCCCCCCCTCTAAAATCATCTCCTTAGAAACGATATCATGAATTTTAAGCAACTTGATCATGAACATGTTGCACAAGCTTGGGAGAGGATGAAATTAATGATACGTAATTGCCCTACACATGGTTTGAATCTTTGGATGATTATACAAAATTTTTATGCCGGATTGAATTTTGCTTATAGAAATCTTTTAGATTCGGCCGCGGGAGGCACTTTTATGGAAATCACCTTAGGAAAAGCTACTAAACTCCTAGATAATATTATGGTTAATTATTCTCAATGGCACAATCGAAAGATCTACTAATAAAAAGTGCATGCGATAGAAGAAATTAATGTTTTGAGTGGAAAGATGGATGAACTTATGAAATTATTTGCTACTAAAAGTGTTTCTTCTGATCCTAATGATATGCCTTTGTCTACTTTGATTGAGAATAATAATGAATCTATGGATGTCAATTTTATTGGTAGGAATAATTTTGGTAACAACGCGTATAGAGGAAACTTTAATCCTAGGCCGTTCTAGTAATTCCTCTAATAATTATGGTAATTCCTACAACAATTCTTGTGGAAATTTTAATAAGATGCCTTCTGAATTTGAGACTAGTGTTAAGGAGTTTATGAATTCGCAAAATAATTTCAATGTTTTGCTTGAAGAAAAATTGCTTAAGGTTGATGAATAGGCTAGGAACGTTGATAAAATTTCTCTTGATGTTGATTCTTTGAAACTTAGATCTATTCCACCTAAGCATGTTATCAATGAGTCTCTCAAAGCCATGAGAATTTCCATTGATGAGTGCAAAGAAAGAACCGCTAGGATGCGTGCTAAGAAAGATTGCTTTGTGAAAGCATGTTCTTCTAATTTTTGTAAGAATAAAGATGAAGAACTAAAAGTTATTGATGTGTCTCCTATTAAATCTTTGTTTTGCAATATGAATCTTGATAATGATGGGACTAGAGATGAGTTACCTTTACCTAGAAGGCGTCCCAAAAATTCGGACTTTTTAGATCTTGATGCGAAATTTGGTAAAAGTGGGATTGAAGAGGTCAAAACTTTAGATATCAATGAACCCACTATTTTGGATTTCAAGGAATTTAATTATGATAATTGCTCTTTGATAGATTGTATTTCCTTGTTGCAATCCGTGCTAAATTCTCCTCATGCTTATAGCCAAAATAAAGCTTTTACCAAACATATTGTTGATGCTTTGATGCAATCTTATGAAGAAAAACTTGAGTTGGAAGTTTCTATCCCTAGGAAACTTTATGATGAGTGGGAACATACTATTAAAATTAAAATAAAATATCATGAATGCTATGCTTTGTGTGATTTGGGTGCTAGTGTTTCCACAATTCCAAAAACTTTGTGTGATTTGTTAGGTTTCCGCGAATTTGATGATTGTTCTTTAAACTTGCATCTTGCGGATTCCACTATTAAGAAACCTATGGGAAGAATTAATGATGTTCTTATTGTTGCAAATAGGAATTATGTGCCCGTATATTTCATTGTTCTTGACATAGATTGCAATCCTTCATGTCCTATTATTCTTGGTAGACCTTTCCTTAGAACGATTGGTGCAATTATTGATATGTAGGAAGGGAATATTAGATTCCAATTTCCATTAAAGAAAGGCATGGAACACTTCCCTAGAAATAAAATAAAATTACCATATGAATCTATTATAAGAGCTACCTATGGATTGCCTACCAAAGATGGCAATACCTAGATTTATCCTTGCTTTTATGCCTAGCTAGGAGCTTTAAACGATGGCGCTTGTTGGGAGGCAACCCAATTTTATTTTAGTTTTTTTATTTTTGCTTCTGTTTAGGAATAAATATTTAATATAGCCTTTGGTTATATTTGTTTTTATGTTTTAGTGTTTGTGCCAAGTTAAACCTATAGGATCTTCTTGTATGATAGTTATTTGATCTTGCTGAAAATTCCAGAAACTTCCTGTTCACGAAAACAATTGTTAAAAATCACCAGAACGTGATAAAATACTGATTCCAATTGCAGTAGATCAATAAACAAATTTTCTAGGTCGTCTATTTTGGTAGAATTTTTTTAGTTCCAGAAGTTTGCGTTAGTTACAGATTACTACAGACTATTCTGTTTTTGACAGATTCTGTTTTTTGTGTTTTGTTTTCTTATTTTGATAAATCTATGGCTAGTAAAATAGTTTATAAACCATAGATAAGTTGGAATACATTAGGTTTAACACCAATATAAATAAAGAATGAGTTCAATACAGTACCTTGATGTGGTGTTTTGTTTTCTTTCGCTAACGGAGCTCACGAGATTTTCTGTTGAGTTTTGTGTTGTGAAGTTTTCAATTTTGGGTAAAGATTTGATGGATTATGGAACAAGGAGTGGCAAGAGCCTAAGCTTGGGGATGCCCATGGCACCCCCAAGATAATCTAAGGACACCAAAAAGCCAAAGCTTAGGTATGCAGGAAGGCATCCCTCTTTCGTCTTAGATCCATCGGTAACTTTACTTGGAGCTATATTTTTATTCACCACATGATATGTGTTTTGCTTGGAGAGTCTTGTATGATTTGAGTCTTTGATTTTAGTTTACCACAATCATCCTTGCTGTACACACCTTTTGAGAGAGACACACATGATTCGGAATTTATTAGAATACTCTATGTGCTTCACTTATATCTTTTGAGCTATATAGTTTTTGCTCTAGTGCTTCACTTATATCTTTTAGAGCATGACGGTGGTTTTGTTTTATATAAACTATTGTTCTCTCATGCTTCACTTATATTATTTTGAGAGTCCTACAAAACAGCATGGTAATTTGCTTTAATTGTGAAATTAGTTCTAATATGCTAGGTATTCAAGATTGGTAAAAACTTTCTTATGAGTGTGTAGAATACTAAGAGAAGTTTGATGCTTGATGATTGTTTTGAGATATGGAGGTAGTGATATTAAAGTTGTGCTAGTTGAGTATAGTTGTGAATTTGAGAAATACTTGTGTTGAAGTTTGCAAATCCCGTAGCATGCACGTATGGTAAACGTTATGTAACAAATATGAAACATGAGGTGTTCTTTGATTGTCGTCCTTATGAGTGGTGGTCGGGGACGAGCGATGGTATTTTCCTACCAATCTACCCCCCTAGGAGCATGCGCTTAGTGCTTGGTTTTTGATGACTTGTAGATTTTTTCAATAAGTATGTGAGTTCTTTATGACTAATATTGAGTCCATGGATTATACGCACTCTCAACCTTCCATCATTACTAGCCTCTTCGATACCGTGCATTGTCCTTTCTCACCTTGAGAGTTGGTGCAAACTTCGCAGGTGCATCCAAACCCCGTGATACGATACGCTCTATCACACATAAACCTCCTTATATCTTCCTCAAAACAGCCACCATACCTACCTATTATGGCATTTCCATAGCCATTCCGAGATGTATTGCCATGCAACTTTCCACCGTTCCGTTTATCATGACACGTTCGTCATTGTCATATTGCCTTGCATGATCATGTAGTTGACATCGTATTTGTGGCAAAGCCACCATGCATGTTATTTCATACATGTCACTCTTGATTCATTGCCCATCCCGGTACACCACTGGAGGCATTCATATAGAGTCATACTTTGTTCTAGTATCGAGTTGTAATCATTGAGTTGTAAATAAATAGAAGTGTGATGATCACTATTCATAGAGCATTGTCCCCAAAAAAGTGAAAGGCCAAAAAAAGGAGAAAATAAAAAGAGGCAATGCTACTATCTTTTTCCATACTTGTGCTTCAAAGTAGCACCATGATCCTTATGATAGAGAGTCTCTTGTTTTGTCACTTTCATATACTAGTGGGAATTTTTCGTTATAGAACTTGACTTGTATATTCCAACAACGGGCTTCCTGAAATGCCCTAGGTCTTCATGAGAAAGCAAGTTGGATGCACTCCCACTTAGTTTCTTTTGTTGAGCTTTCATACATTTATAGCTCTAGTGCATCCGTTGCATGGCAATCCCAACTCCTCACGTTAACATCAATTGATGGGCATCTCCATAGCCCATTGATTAGCCGCATTGATGTGAGACTTTCTCCTTTTTGTCTTCTCCACATAACCTCCATCATTATATTCTATTCCACCCATAGTGCTATATCCATGGCTCACGCTCATGTATTGCGTGAAAGTTGAAAAATCTTGAGATTACTAAAGTATGAAACAATTGCTTGGCTTGTCATCGGGGTTGTGCATGATGAGAGCATTCTTGTGTGTGAAAATGGAGCATGACCAAACTATATGATTTTGTGGGGATGAACTTTCTTTGGCCATGTTATTTTGAGAAGACATAATTGCTTAGTTAGTATGCTTGAAGTATTATTACTTTTATGTCAATATTAAACTTCTATCTTGAATCTTCCGAATCTGAATATTCATACCACAATTAAGAGGGTTACATTGAAAATTATGCCAAGTAGCATTCCACATAAAAAATTCTGTTATTATCATTTACCTACTCGAGGACGAGCAGGAATTAAGCTTGGGGATGCTTGATACGTCTCCAACGTCTCTATAATTTTTTATTGTTCCATGCTATATTATATTCTGTTTTGGATGTTTAATGGGCTTTACTATACACTTTTATATTATTTTTGGGACTAACCTATTAACCGGAGGCCCAGCCCAAATTGCTGTTTTTTTGCCTATTTCAGTGTGTCGCAGAAAAAGAATATCAAACGGAGTCCAAACGGAATGAAACCTTCGGGAACGTGATTTTTGGAACAAACGTGATCCAGAGGACTTGGAGTCTACGTAAAGCAATCAACAAGGAGAGCACGAGGCAGGGGGGCACGCCTACCCCCTAGGCGCGCCCTCCACCCTCATGGGGCCCACGTTGCTCCACCGACGTACTTCTTCCTCCTATATATACCTACGTACCCCCAAACCATCAGAAACGGAGCAAAAACCCTATTTCCACCGCCGCAACCTTCTGTACCCGTGAGATCCCATCTTGGGGCCTTTTCCGGCGCTCCACCGGAGGGGGCATTGATCACGGAGGGCTTCTACATCAATACCATAGCCTCTCCGATGATGTGTGAGTAGTTTACTTCAGACCTTCGGGTCCACAGTTATTAGCTAGATGGCTTCTTCTCTCTCTTTGGATCTCAATACAATTTTCTCCTTGATCTTCTTGGAGATCTATTCGATATAATCTTCTTTTGCGGTGTGTTTGTCGAGATCCGATGAATTGTGGGTTTATGATCAAGATTATCTATGAACAATATTTGAATCTCCTCTGAATTCTTTTATGTATGATTGGTTATCTTTGCAAGTCTCTTGAATTATCAGTTTGGTTTGGCCTACTAGATTGATCTTTGTTGCAATGGGAGAAGTGCTTAGCTTTGGGTTCAATCTTGCGGTGTCCTTTCCCAAAGGATGTTAGGGCAGCAAGGCACGTATTGTATTGTTGCCATCGAGGATAAAAAGATGGGGTTTATATCATATTGCATGAGTTTATCCCTCTACATCAGGTCATCTTACTTAAAGCATTACTCTGTTCTCATGAACTTAATACTCTAGATGCATGCTGGACAGCGGTTGATGTGTGGAGTAATAGTAGTAGATGCAGAATCGTTTCGGTCTACTTGTCACGAACGTGATGCCTATATACATGAACATACCTAGATATTCTCATAACTATACTCAATTCTATCAATTGCTCGATAGTAATTCTTTTACCCACCGTAAATACTTATGCTATCTTGAGAGAAGCCACTAGTGAAACCTATGGCCCCCGGGTCTATCTTCCATCATATTAGTCTTCCAACACTTAGCTATTTCTATTGCCGTTTATTTTACTTTGCATCTTTATTTCTCTTTACCATAAAAATACCAAAAATATTATATTATCATATCTATTAGATCTCACTCTCGTAAGTGACTGTGAAGGGATTGACAACCCCTTTATCGCGTTGGCTGCGAGGTTCTTATTTGTTTGTGTAGGTGCGTGGGACTCGCGCATGGTCTCCTGCTGGATTGATACCTTGGTTCTCAAAAACTGAGGGAAATACTTACGCTACTTTACTGCATCTCCCTTTCCTCTTCAAGGGAAAACCAACGCAGTGCTCAAGAGGTAGCATTGAGCATCTTCATGAACATCAGCATTATCTTTTTCATTATCACTAGGTGGATGTTCATTACCAGATTGAGTTTCAGCAACTGAGATAGAAGTTTCATTTTTTTCATTATCAGGAGGTTTCTCTATTTCAGGTTCACTAGAAGCATCCAAAGTCCTATCATTTTTCTTTTTCTTTTTAGAAGGACTAGGTGCACTAGTGTTATTTCTTTGCGAATCTTGTTCAATTCTTTTTGGGTGTCCCTCAGGATAAAGTGGTTCCTGAGTAATTTTACCTCCTCTAGTTGTAACTCTAACAACAAAGTCATGTATATTATTATTCATTTCATCAAGCAATTCTCTTTGTGATTTAGCAACTTGTTCTAACTGGGTTTGTACCATAAAAGCATGTTTTCCAACACCTCTAACATCATTTGAAATTTTAAATAACAAGTCACTCAAGCGAGCAATCATATCAGAATTGTATTTCAATTGTTTCATAACATTTGCATTGAAGTGATCTTGTTTTCTAATGTAATTTTCAAACTCATGAAGGCATTGACTAGGGTGCATATTGTGAGGATTATCATTTTCATTGAATTTCATTAGAGAATTTACCTCTACCACCTTAGGCAGTGGTGGTGTATTAAGCCCATGTATTTCTTCAATAGGAGGTAAAATTTTAACATCCTCAGCTTTAATACCGTTTCCTTCATAGATTTCTTTGCCTCTTGCATATCTTCAGGACTGAGATATAATATACCCCTCTTCTTTGGAGTGGGTTTAGGCGGTGGTTCAGAAAGAGTCCAATCATCATAATTTTTCAATATGTTATTCAATAATTCTTCAGCTTGAGCAATAGTGCGTTCCTTGAAAACACAACCAGCACAACTATCTAGGAAGTCCCTAGAAGCATCGGTTAGTCCATTATAGAAGATATCAAGTATTTCATTTTTCTTAAGAGGGTGATCGGGCAAAGGATTAAGTAACTGGCAAAGCCTCCCCCAAGATTGTGGGAGACTCTCTTCTTTAGTTTTCACAAAGTTAAATATTTCCTGCAAGGCAGCTTGTTTCTTATGAGTAGGAAAATATTTTTCAGAGAAGTAATAAACCATATCCTGGGGACTACGCACACAACTAGTAGTAAGAGTATTGTACCAAGCTTTAGCATCACCCTTCAATGAGAAAGGAAATAATTTGAGAATAAAGTAATAGGGATTTTTCTCATCATGAGTAAAAAGGCTGGCTATATCATTCAACTTAGTAAGATGTGCCACAACAGTTTCAGTTTCATAACCATGGAAAGGATCATATTCAACCAAAGTAATTAACTGCGGGTCGACAGAGAATTCATAATCCTTGTCATCAATAAATATAGGTGAAGTAGCAAACTTAGGATCATACTTCATTCTAGCATTCAGAGATTTTTCTTTATACTTGCATAGTAATTTCTCCAGATCATCTCTATCCTTACAAGCAAGAATATCCCTAGTTATCTCCTTATTCATAACATAACCTTCTGGTATCTTAGGCAATTCATATCTAGGAAGGTCAGTTCTAGTAGGTGTTTCAGGAGTTTCAGTTTCAAGCTCATCATCAGATTCAACAACATCATGTTGTATTACTCTAGCAATTTGTTCATCAAGAAATTCACCAAGTGGCACATCATCATTATCAAGCAAGGTACTAGAATCATCATAATCATTATCCATAGCAGAAGTAGCATCATCAATAACTTGCGACATATTAGAATTCATAGCATGTGGTGGTGTTGCAAGTTTACTCATAACAGAAGGTGAATCTAAAGCAGAAATGGATGGCAATTCCTTACCTCCCCTCGTCTTTGAGGGATAAATCTTAGTCTTTGGATCCTTCAGATTCTTCATAGTGATAATATGATAATAATCCCAAGTGACTCAACAAATATTGCTATGCTCCCTGGCCACGGCACCAGAAAAAAGGTCTTGATAACCCACAAGTATAGGGGATCGCAACAGTTTTCGAGGGTAGAGTATTCAACCCAAATTTATAGATTCGACACAGGGGGAGCCAAAGAATATTTGAAGGTATTAACAGCTGAGTTGTCAATTCAACCACACTCGGATATTAATTATTTGCAGCAAAGTGATTAGTAGCAAAGTAGTTTGATAGTTTTGATAGTAGTAGCAATGACAATGGTAGCGATAATTGATGATAGCAGTATTTTGTAGCAAGTGTAACAGTGATAATAGCAATAGTAACACAGTAAGATCAATATAAATAAATTTGTAGGCATTGGATCGGTGACTTGTTGGAAGCTATTCATCATGTGACAGTTATAACCTAGGGCGATACGGCACTAGCTCCAGTTCATCGATATAATGTAGGCATGTATTCCGTAAATAGTCATATGTGCTTTATTAAAAGAACTTGCATGACATCTTCTGTCCTACCCCCCCCGTGGCAGCGGGTTCCATATTGGAAACTAACACTACAAAAAAATACACTTCCGTGACAAATTTATGACAAAATAGTCACAGTAGGTCGCGTTTTTTGTCATGCATGTACATCCATGACAAATTTATGACAAAATCAAGATAGTCATACCTGTGCTGTCGTAGAAGTGTTCCATGACATTACCAAAATTATCATCACGGAAGTGTCCACTTCCATGACGATAAATCGCAGCGTCCTGAAGTGCTTTTCGTCAAGGGTGACCGACACGTGGCATCCACCGTAACGGAACACCGTTAAGCTATCGGGTCGGGTTTTGGATCCGATAACCCGTTAACAGCCCCGACCATTCCACGTGTAAAAACATCATTGGCTGGAGGAAACACGTGTCGGCTCACCGTTGGGACAGATGTCATCCACTCATTGGACAGAAGGCGCCTATGATACGTCGACACGTGGCACGGCCCAACAGAGGCCCTTTCCTGTGAAAAGGCCGGCCCATTTGACTTGGTCAAAAGGTGCGGGTCGGCCCATGTAAAGCCTGTTAACGGCCTATTCGCATATAGCCCATTTACAGCCCACTAACCCAAGGCCTGTTACGCCCTATCCGAATTAGGCCCAGTAGCGTCATCTGGGCCACCCAATATGATTCCAGCCTGTTTTCACTTCTGGCCCATGTATGGCCCATGACGTCTTTCTTCCCATATGAGGCCCTATGTAACTCTTGGCCTATTAACGACCCGTGGTGAAACTGGCCCGTAATGAACAGTGTATTACTTTACACCCATTAACGGCCCGTGGTGAAAGCGGCGATAATGAGCGGTGTATCACTTTATACCCATTAAGGGCCCGTTATTCCGTTGGGCGTTTCAACCCATGTTATCTTCGGCCTTCTCGAGCCCATTTATTGTTGGGCTCATTTCCCATTCGTTCATCGGCCCGTTACTATCATTTTTTGCTTATGGGCCAAATTCAGCCCGTGGTTCTGATCGGCCCGTTTGTGGTCCGTTAACACGTTGGGCCGTTTTCATAGCGTCATGAAATACGGCCTATTAACGATGGCCCGTTATGGTCGGCCCATGAACGGACGATTCCAACTCTAGCCCGTTTACGGCCATAATGCGGCCTGTTATTGGCCCATGTTTGGCCAATCGATCATACTGCCCGTATAAGGCCCATTGATGATACGGCCCGTAGAAGGCCCATTGTTTCTGCGGCCCGTAGAAGGCCCATTGTTTCTACGGCCCGCAGAACACTACAAGAAATATGTCAACTAGTGACCTCCACTATTGGTCACTAAAAGGTCATAGTTTTCAATTTGTGAACTTTTTGTGACCAAAAACATAACGTCAAAAGCTGGGGGTCGTTAATTGACTATAGCGACCTTTCTTCTGGAATGGTCGTAGACGCGTTTATGACCAAAAAAGGTCGTAGATTTTACGACCAATTATTTTGGTCGCTAGCAATCCGACCACACCACGTCGGATCAACCGTGGCAAGGCGGCGTGGCAGAATTACGACCAAATGAAAAGGTCGTAAAATAGAATCAGCCGGTCCATTTCGGTAGTCTACATGGGCCAAGCCCAATAATTTGGCCCGTTTAATTTATTTTTCCTCTTTATTTTGCTTATGTGTATGGGCCTGGCCCAATAATTTGGCCTTTTATTTTCGGGAATGGAGCCTTTTTCGATGAATTTTTTATAGTCCACTATTGTTTTGGGCCATAGCCTTTTGGTCTAGTTCAATTTGGGCCTTGGCCTTTTTATTTTCTCGCTATGCAGCCTTTTATAATTTTTTTCTTACAGTCATATCTTTTTAGGCCCAAGCCTTTTTGGTCTAATTCTTGTTTGGGCCTTGGCCTTTTTAGAGCCCAAGTTCTCATTTTGCATAACTATAAACAGAAAGGCCCAGGTGCACAAGTGATCCACAAGCCCAGGTTGAAACAGCAAGGCCCAGGTGCACAATCGATCCACATAACTTCACAGAAAATAAACACAGGTTCACAAGATCATAACTTCACAGGTTCACATAACTTCACAGGTTCATAAGACCACATAACTTCACAGGTTCACATAACTTCACAGGTTCAAACTAGGCAACAATGCAACAAAATGCTCAAATACAAACTGCACAAGAGGTTCACAGCCATCAAACTAGGCAGCAATGCAACTACCTGCTCAAAGCGCACGACCATCAAGCGCCTTAGCTCCAAAGAGAGCCATCAAGTGGGCTAACTTCTCTTCCTGTTCTTGAGACTTCTTGCGCAGCAGCTCAAGTTCCTTGTCGCGTGCAGCTTCAGATTCTTCCGCCTTCATCTTGATTGCTTTCAATTCTTCTTGAACCAGTTCAGCTTGAAGCTCAGACCTCTCCAGCTTCTGCTCAAGGTCACGAACATGAGCAAACACTTCAGAAGTTGCTTTGCGGGAGTTGTTCCTAGATGACTGGAGCCCAACATTCGTGAGGAATGTGCTTTGCTTGACAGATTTCGACAGCACTTCTTCGACAATTTGAGCGATGAGACTTTGGCTCTTCACCTTACGGTATCAAGCGTCCTTCATTTCTTCCATCTCAAGCTAGCATATGGAGGAAAATGATAGGCATTAGTGGAGAAACCAAACCATCACACAAATGGATTATTTGAAGTAACCAAACCAGCACACAAAATCTATACAAGATGATGACTAGTGACCTGGAGACATGCAATTGGAACAATATGATCGCTTCATTAAGCCTAGAATGGTGGTTCTATTTAAGATGGCTTCCTGACTAACATTCAGATCAAATTTCATCATGTCATAAAAAATGCAACAAATAGCATCAAAGCATGGAACACAACGTGTGTGAATCAAACAACATGGAACTATCTTCATTAAGCTGTTCTAATATCTTCATTAAGCCTAGCATGGAACTATAAGCATGGAACTATCAAACATCATCAAAGCATGGAACTGGCTCCGAATCAAACAACATCAAATCATCAAAGCATCAAACAGCATCAAAGCATCAACCAACATCAAAACAGAATCAAACAGGGCATGGACAAAGCATGGAGTGACTTACTATAGCAGCCTTGACTGGCTCCGAAAACCCATGCTTCTTGCTGTTGTGGGTGGCCTTAAACAAGTCAATCGCAGACAGCTCCTCACCCTTACGCTCTTCTTTCTGAAATGTTTTTCAACAAAAATCAAAATGTTATTCAGCAAGAATCAGAAATGTTATCCAACGAGGATCAAGCGGTAAGGCCTCTAGAGAAAAGTTCTCACGATGGCAAAAATGTGTCTTTGTGTAGTGCCCGGAACCGGTTCTCACGATTGTACACGACTTTTCCTCGATTCATCTTGTTCGACACAGGTTCCCTACAAAAAGCATCTTGTCGGCATGATCTAGCACTAGCATATCATGTGTAGAACATAAAGCATCAAACAAAGCAGAGACAAACCTTGTGTCTTGGGGTAGACCACATCTCCACGAGCTTGCCATTCACCATCCGTCGGATCAGTCTGGGAGACTTGATCTTGACTTTATTTGCGACTACGGTATCAAAATACTTCTTCTTTAGCTGATGGCGTCTGTTCTTTGAACTTCTCCGCAGAATATCTTTGCACGCGGTCTTGATGGTCTCTGAGTCCGTGTTCATCTCAAAATTTGCCTACCAAGACAGCAAACAAGGTAGGAACAATATTAGTGATCATGCATAGGTGTAACAGAAAATAGATAGCACATTAACTATGAAACAAGTAGCTTACAGCAACTTTCCCAATGTAGTTCTCCAATAGACTAGCATTTTTTTGTATAGCTTGAAGTGAGGAAGAACCGGAAGATGGCTTCTAGCAACGAGTCCACACTCAGAAGCAAGCTTTGCTGACTGCAGAGGCTTCTTGGACGCTTCAACCCTTCAGCAATTTGGATATGCACCTTGCTACCAAGAGACTTGGTGATCCTCTCTAGCCCTTTGCCCTTTCTATGTCTAGTCTTGGTAGTCATTGCATCTGAAAATGAAATTGAACTCATAAATTAGAATAGAAATCAAGAAATGCAGGAATCGACAAAAGCATACATGATCATTCCATTTGGAAAATGCACTAGTAAAAGATAGCATTGCAAAGGTCAACTTGCCTGATTGAAGCACAAGTCTTGTTCTTCTTCATTGATGACACATTCTGTCAATAGAAGGTGCAATGAGGCTGAGCTCTGTGTGGACGATGCTCGCTTCATCAATGCAGATGGTTCCTCCTTCATCTAGGGAGACAGTGCCACTTCCATCCATCTTTGAGAGTGGTTCCTTCATCCATGGTGACAACTCATCACCCATTTGCACCGAGGTCTCAGAGTCCATGCGCAGCAGACTTTCTGATGGTCCGTCGCGATCGCCATCTTTGCTTTCTCGCCTTGTGAATCTATCAAGGGCAGGTTCATCAGTTCAGGATCCTCTTTTTTGTCCCGGAGGCTGGGGCCATCACCCTTCTGGAGGCATTGCATAATATGTTTACGAGCTCTTCTTCTTCTTGTTGTCTTCTTAACACCAGGCCTCTTCGTCCTAGATTCCTTCAGTGCCTCGTATAAACAACACGGAAAAAAGCATTAGATCACAAGAGAAATATGTGAGCACAAGGAATAACATAGCATAAAAGAACCCCAGCCCTCCAAGCAAGACAGAGTTTGCACCTTAACGATCTTTCTCACTACAACATCATCCACTTCCTCTCCATCAATAACTTCATCCTCCTTAGGATTGTACTACGGGTCATCATTGATAACTCCACTACCTTCTTGAACCTCATCACTTCTACCTTCTCGTACATGATTTGTTTTCCTAATCATCGACGCTATTGCACCGATGCCAAGAGACCGGAACATCCGATTGTTCCTCATGATATTTCTAGCCCTAACCTTCTCGTACTCGGTGAGAGGCTCTTCTTTGCATGATAAAGGAAACGTAACTATTAGGTGAATGTTTGGAATGTTTGGAATGCATGAATGTTTGGAATACATATCTTATGAAATTTTATTATCATTTAATCCTAGTTATTCAGGTAAGGAAGACTAACAGCACACAGGCACAATTAAGCCAGCTTATTCAGATTGCAGCAATACATTTCACTTAGCATATTAAGACACATATTTTATGAAACTGACAGTATAACCACAAGGAGCAAGTTGCATACCAATGGTTGGCCTCACGTTTGACCTTGTCATCCTTGCCATGGATGATCTTGAGGTGGTGCTTGCAAAATAGAATAAACAACAATCAGATACAACATGGATAAAGTAAAATGATGCACTTGTATCAATAAAGGAAAGCATTTGGACCATCATGCACATACATGTAATACATGTGAAACAAACTTGATGGATCAACAGTACAGTGATCTAGTGTTATTAATTAAGCAAACATGTAAGTGCACTAAACAAGCATGCATGTACACTGGAAAGATATGAAGCATCTCTTAATATTTTCACTACATCAAGCAGGAGGTAGTAATGTACATCAAGAAATCTTCCTAGTGCCTCATATAAAGTACACAACAAGCAAGCAAGCAAAGTGCTAGTAGTACTGTTGATGCAAGCCCTAACCATATGTATGCTAGCAAGCAACTGAATTGAAGCAAACTATATATGTGAAGCAATGCATTAGCAGTAGTATATGTGAAGCAAACTACATCAAGCTAAGTGAATTAAGGTTGTGGTACCAGAGACAAGAACAGAACTCACATGTATTACAATTATATATAGTTGGATACAAATACGATTGCACACAATTATACTTGATAATGTGGATTAGCAAAAACAACTATTTACAACAATTACTTTTATGTTTTAACTTGCAATTTTATCCATGTACCTGCAATCATCTATAAGCAAATGAATTACTCAATTGTTTTTTTCCCTAATGGAGGCAAGCTTATGCATTGAGCAACCGATTGCCCAACAGTTGATGAATAAAGAAGCAAGCAGTGTTAACAATAATAGTAGGCCTTGAAATCATGCTTATGCAGGCAATTTAGAAGAGTATATTAAAACACCAAAAATTATCTAGCACCAATATGGTATATATTAAAACTAGTCATGTTCTAAGCATTCTCTTTTTCACTGGAATTCCAATACCACAGTAAGTACTAACCATTCTCTTTTTCACTGGAAAGAAGAACACAAGCTTCATGCACATATCATAAAAGAAGAACACTGCTACAAACCCCATGAACAATCAGGATGGGCGTGCAACAAGAACCCTAACCCCATCATGTTCTAGCCATAAACCAGAGAGAGATCATCCCCGAACCCCATGAAACCTAATCGACCCCATGAACCCTAACCCTAACCCCATGAACTGCAGAGATCCTAACCCTAGAAGATCCACCGAACCAGAGGGGAGATGGATCCGACAAAGAAGGGAGATGGATCCACCGAATATCGAGGGGAGATGGAGAAGTACCTAGGGGCGGATGATGTTGATGATGCAGCGGTGGTCGTCGTCGATGTAGCCGCCGCCGTCGTCGATGTAGTCGATGTAGCTGCCGCCGTCGTCGATGTAGTCGATGTAGCCGCCGTCATCGTCGATGTAGTCGATGTAGCCGCCGTCGTCGTCGATGTAGTCGATGTAGCCGAGGGGAGGATTAAATCGTCGGGAGGGCGGTATGACAGCGGCGTGTGACGCGAACAAGGGAGGAGTGGGCGGCTGGGCGCGGAGAAGGGGAGGAGTGGGGGCAGGCGGTGAGCGAGAGGAGGAGTGGGGCGGTGGCGTGGCGGGCGAGGAAGGGAATGGAATGGGAAATTTTGGGGAGTGGGAGGGGAGGATCCCGCGTGTTTAGTGGGAGAGGGGTGGTGGGTCCCGAATGGTAGTGGGAGAGAAGTGGTGGGAAATTTTCGTGGGGTGGGAGGGAAAATTTGGTGCTAGGAGGGAAATTTTGGAGGGAATTTTTCACCAGTTTTTAGAGGTTTTGAGGAAGAAAAAATAGGATTTTTTTGTAAACTTTGTAGAAATCATGGTTAAAATCATACCGAGTAGCTCAAGAAAACATCCGTATTGCAAGTTTAGTATTTTTGCTAGTTGGTAGGCCACATTTGATGATGTGACGCGGAGGTCTCCCATTTTTTTGATTTTTTTGATTTTTTACGGTGTTTTCAAAAACCGGCCTTTCGTCGCGGCGGCCGTCCGTGGCTAGGGTTTGATCCGTGCCAATCTGTTGTCGATTCTGTGATGAAATGCCTACCTGTGAAGCTAAAAAGCATTTTTGGCAAAAATAACGGGCAAGCTATGGAGGACCCGCAGTTCAAATTCCAGACGGTTCAATCTGAATCGGCCGACGGTGGTCTGAATTGCGGGAGTAGCTACGAGGGTCGGAAATGCATGCTTTTGGCGACCGTCCAGTAAAATAGGGTCTACTTTGAGATAGACATGGAATGCCGCCGTTAGGGGTGACCCTCCTTATGGCCGCTTCACGAAAAACGCATGTTTTTAGCATTCAAAAAATGAAAAACGGTTTTTCTTGTTAAACAAGTTGGAACCTCGCTTTGGCAACATTGTTTGCCATCACAAGACGGAGGCATGCACCAAATTTGGGCATATTTATCATAAATTATTCATCGGATGAGGCCATATCATTGCTAGTTTGGCTTGAAAGCCATGAATCTTCGTTCATGGTAGGTCGTTTTTTAGAACACTTTTTCAAGAAAACATCCGTATTGCAAGTTTAGTATTTTTGCTAGTTGGTAGGCCACAATTGATGATGTGTGGAGGTCTCCCATTTTTTGATTTTTTGAATTTTTACGGTGTTTTCAAAAACCGGCCCGATTTTGTCATGGCTGACCGTCCGTGGCTAGGGTTTGATCCGTGCCAATCTGTTGTCGATTTTGTGATAAAATGCCTACCTGTGAAGCTAAAAGCATTTTTGGCAAAAATAACGGGCAAGCTATGGAGGACCCTCTGTTCAAATTCCAGCCGGTTCCAGCTGAATAGGCTGAAGGTGGTCTGAATTGCGGGAGTAGCTACGAATTGAAATGCATGCTTTTTGGCGACCGTCCGTAAAATAGGGTCTACTTTGAGATAGACATGAAATGCCGCCGTTAGGGGTGACCCTCCTTGTAGCCGCTTCACGAAAAACACATGTCTTTAGCATTCAAAAAATGAAAAATGGTTTTTCTTGTTAAACAAGTTGGAACCTCGCTTTGGCAACATTGTTTGCCATCACAAGACGGAGGCATGCACCAAATTTGGGCATATTATTAGAAATTATTCATCGGATGTGGCCATATCATTGCTAGTTTGGCTTGAAAGCCATGAATCTTCGTTCATGGTAGGTCGTTTTTCAGAACACTTTTTCAAGAAAACATCCGTACTGCAAGTTTAGTATTTTTGCTAGTTGGTAGACCATATTTGATGATGTGACGCGGAGGTCTCCCATTTTTTTGATTTTTTTTGAATTTTTTACGGTGTTTTCAAAAACCGGCCGATTTCGTCATGACGTCTGTGGCTAGGGTTTGATCCGTGCCAATCTATTGTCGATTTTGTGATGAAATGCCTACCTGTGAAGCTAAAAAGCATTTTTGGCAAAATAACGGGCAAGCTATGGAGGACCCATGATTCAAATTCAGTAGGTTCCAAATTTGAATCGGACGAAGGTGGTGCGAATTAGGGAGTAGCTACGAGGGTCGGAAATGCATGCTTTTTGGCAACCGTCCGTAAAATAGGGTCTACTTTGAGATAGACATGGAATGCCGCCGTTAGGGGTGACCCTCCTTGTAGCCGCTTCACGAAAAAACGCATGTCTTTAGCATTCAAAAAAATGAATAACGGTTTTTCTTGTTAAACAAGTTGGAACCTCGCTTTGGCAACATTGTTTGCCATCACAAGACGGAGGCATGCACCAAATTTGGGCATATTATCAGAAACTATTCATCGGATGCGGCCATATCATTGCTAGTTTGGCTTGAAAGCCATGAATCTTCGTTCATGTTGGTCGTTTTTGAGAACACTTTTTCAAGAAAACATCCGTATTGCAAGTTTAGTATTTTTGCTAGTTGGTAGGCCACATTTGATGATGTGACGCGGAGGTCTCCCATTTTTTTGATTTTTTTTGAATTTTTTACGGTGTTTTCAAAAACCGGCCGATTTCGTCGCGGCGGCCGTCCGTGGCTAGGGTTTGATCCGTGCCAATCTGTTGTCGATTCTGTGATGAAATGCCTACCTTGTAGCCGCTTCATGAAAAAACGCATGTCTTTAGCATTCAAAAAATGAAAAACGGTTTTTGAATTTTTTACGGTGTTTTCAAAACCGTCGGATTTCGTCACGGCGGTCGTCCGTGGCTAGGTTTGAGTCATGTTTTTAGCATTCAAAAAATGAAACTTATATTGTTTCATACATGAGCATGCACAAAAACCTATAATTTTATCTCTCATCCATGAGCATGCATAACAAATTTCAATTCCCATCAATTACCAAACTAAATATTTTGTTAAGAAATTGACATGTTTAGATGACACTGTCATACAGCATCCATGAGCATGCACAAAATTAAACTGACATACTTAACATTGAAAAGCTTAAACCCAACATGCTTAACATTGCCACTTCATTTTCTTAACATCTTCACTCCTCCTTCTTCTCCTTCATCAACCTGATGCGCTCAGAGTGGTGAATCCCAACGCGGATGTACTCCTCTACCACAATTGGCATGGTCTTGTCGCCCAGCTGTGGAATCGCCAGCGCCACTACCATCGCGAGGTCATCGTTAGGCACCGCCATCGCGAGGTCAGCGTCAGACACCACAATCGCGAGGTCGCCGCCACCACCACCATAGCAGGTCGTAAATCACCACCACCATAGCAAGGTCGTCATCCCGCTCTGCTCGTCTTCTTGCCCACTCGCTCCTCGTCATCCCGCTCTGCTCCTCGTCATCCCAGCTGCTGCTCCTTTGCTGGCCAAATGCAACAAAGTGTGAACATGGTGTTGTCGTCGTCTTTGGTAGAGGAAGCCAAAAGGACAGGAAGAAGAGAGGCGGAGAGCTCTTGGCATCATCGTCGTCTTTGGTAGTACATGCGGCACATGGTGTTGTCGAACATCTTCACGGTGAACATGGCGTCGTCGTCGTAGCGGAAGACAAGGAAGTACCCAAGCTGTAGCTCATGGGCGCGGGCGAAATGCTCCCAGCCGGGCCCTAGGTACATGTGGCCTTCACCATCGAACACCACCAACACGTCCCACAGCCTGTGAAGCCCGCTGCCGGCCTCCCGCAGCTTCACTTTGTGGGGCTCACGGCCGGCGAGCATCTTCGCAAACGTGTCAGGCAGCCTCTAAGCGAGGGTCAAGCAGTGGTTAATTGTGGCAAAAACATATCTGAAAAGAAATGAGTGATGATAAACATACACGCCTCTGCAAGATTTCTCAATTACGATCTCGAAGAACTCGAAACCTTCCAAGCCAGCCATCTCACTTCTCTGAAAAGAAGCATTGTAAATTAAACAACAGAATCGATGTAAATAGGAAACAAGCACTTCAAAATAGTAGAATAATTACTACATGTGGCAAAAACATCAACAAAGAATAAAGAATGACACTAAAATCTACTATAAAAGGACGAGAACACAACTAGAAGCATATCTACTATAAATGGACATTGTTGCATATCTATAAATGAACATATCTATAAATGATGAAAATATCCCTATCTAAACCCAACCAAAAATGTAGCCCCAAATCACATCGAGCATCATCAAATCATCCGAGCATTCCTGATACTTTAATTAAACACAACCTAGTGCATCTAACCCCAACCAAAAATAACAAAAATTCCTCATGGCAAGTCAACCTACACAACCTAGTACAGTACTACATGGAAACCAAGCTAGGCGCCCAAAATTAGCTACTCCAGCTCATACTAAAAGAACCCTAATCTGCAGAGGGGGGGGGGACGGTTCTTTAGGAGGAGGAACCCTAATCAGTGCCACGGAACCCTAATCTAATCAATAGGAAGAGGAACAGGAAGGAGTTGGCGGATTCATACCTTAGGAGGCCGTCGCCGTCACCGTCGATGGAGGAGTGGGTCGCCGTCGACGGAGGTTGTCGCTGTCGATGGAGGAGAAGGGGATGCCGGCGATGGATAGGAGGAGTGGGTCGAGTGGATAATGGAGAGGAGGAGTGGGTCAAGTGGAGGAGGAGTGGGTCCACTTGTCAGCGAGTTCTGTATTTGATATATTAAAAAGTGTGGCATAGAGTACAAAACCAACAACCTCTTCCTAGCCCAAAGTGGTGAAACACGGTGACATAAGCGCACGGTCGTGGGTTTGAGCCCCCGCACAGGCATATTTTTTGGCCACGCGCATATTTTTGGTAGCTTGGGTACAATAGCAAAATGGCCCACTTGTCAGCGAGTGGGTCGAGTGGCCCACTTGTCAGTGAGGTGTGTGCTTGATACTTGACTAGTTTGATATATTCAAAAAGGTTGGCATAGAGTGGAAGACTAATAGCCTCGTCCTAGCCCAGTGGTAGAAACATAGTGAAACAAGCGCATGGTCGTGGGTTCGAGTCCCCGCTGGCGCATAATTTTTTTGCTCACAATGAAAATGGGTTCAGTTGAAGCAAAATTCAGTTAAAATAGCATCTTCAGTTCTGACCAAAATTCAGTTAAAACAGCAAGCCCAAGAACTAGTAAATGATCACAACAACTACTAAGTGATCACAACAACTACAAGACAACATTCTGTATGATCAAAACAGCAAGCATAACATCTCAATGATGTATTTTTTTTGCAATCTTTTTCATTACAAGACAACATTCATAACAGCTACTAAATGATCACAGAAACTTGTAGACAACATTCTGTATGATCACCAAAAACTACTAATTAGACAGAAACTTCATAACTTCGAACTAGTATTGCATCTACTTTAGAACTTGTAACTATTGCATCTACTTGAAACTTGAAACTTCTAAACTTGAAACTACTAATTAAAGCGAAACTTCGTAACTTCGTAACTAGTATTGCATCTACTTTAGAACTTCATAACTATTGCATCTACTTGAAACTACTAATTAGATGAAACTTCAGAACTGGATGTTTTACCATTTGGTTGTCATGGTGATGTGGTATACCAGACGAAATCCTCCATGCATAATCGCAGAACTGCAGCAATTTATGGAGGTTTGTCTTCCCCGGTATACTCGACATCAACGCCGATATTCCGAGAAAGCATGCCGCCGAGTCTCCTCCTCATCTTGCGGATCATCTTGTCGGCTTAAATGCGGATTGCTGGTGCATACGACATCCAGCCGCTCCTTCAGTGGATATCAACCTTGAGCGGCACGGTGTAGTCCCGCTCGCACGGGACCGGAACGTCGTCATCGACCACCGGCTCCTTGCCGCACGCCTCACCACGGTGATGCTTGGCGACGGAGGAGTTGCTCCATGATGCCTCCGCCATTCTCTTGGCAGACGGAGGAGTTGCTCCACGATTCCTCCGCCATTACCCTCTGGCCAGCGATGGTGGAGGCAAGAGGAGTTGCTTGATGCTTTGGAGGCAGAGGGAGGTAGAGGGAGGAAGATGGAGCGGCAATGGAATGAGGAGGGAGGCAGAGGGAGGAAGATGGAGCGGCAATGGAATAGGAGGGAGTTACCGACGTGGGAAGAAAACCCCTCTCGCATCGTGGGGAGTTGCGGTGGAGGGAGACGTGGGGAGTTGCCTCAAAAACTCAAACGTCCCCGCCTTTGAGGGGAGACGTGGGCCCTCGAAAACTACGGAGGAGACGTGGGCCCTCCTGCTTGAAAGCGTCCGGGAGGGGAGACGTGGTTTCTCCTGTTTCTGAAACAAAACAAAAAAATAACAGCCATATTTTGCTCTGAAATTAATGATCACTTCAACCATATTAAGAGATCAAAACAGCACCAAAGTATGGCACCAAAACAACACCAAAACAACATCAGCCAAAACAGCAAAAAATGCCACCAAAATGGCACCAAAGTATCGTACCAAAATGGCACCAGAGTTTTAATGCATTGTATCTTCACCATCAGCCTCTTCATCACCAAAGTTTCATGCATTTTGCTACCTGGAGAGAATTGTAGTAGAAAGACTACATCAGGATCACATCAACAAAAACTACAGAGAAGGTTGATCACCAATCAAAACAAGGAACATGCAGTAATAGTATAACCTTCATGTCCATTCGCTACTCATAAATAAATCGTCTGAAACCAAGGAACTCTATGCCCACTCGCTTTTCCTCATCATCACTACAATATTGCAGCATAGTATGATCAGTCCGGTTTTCCTCATCCTCGCTCTCATGTTCATCCGCTACCACCTTTCTTCTTTTCTTGATGCCTTCAACTGTTGCAGCACCAACGATCACACGTTCCCGGTCCCTTCGCACTCTGCTTTGCACTGGAACTTCCATAGAGTCATCATCAGCTTGCAACGGAACTTCCGTAGAGTGATCATCTTGGTATGTTAGTCCACCATCACTGGGGCCCTTTTCCACTTCGGGCCAGTCACACTCCACAAGTGTATGCATCTTTGAAAGTTTTGCACAACTTGCCATTTTCCGTGAAAAAGAGTGTCTGGCAGATAAAACACCATTGTTGCTTGTGTTGTTAGAATAAAGGGATCACTCTTATACCAGCACCTTGCAGTGTTGATGTTTTTGAAGTGGCCATCATATTTGACAAAAGAGTCTCTCTTCTTCTTGCTACCAAGATCAAACCAGTCACAGCGAAATAAGACTACCGAGCGATGGATGCCTCCACTAGAGTTGTCTTTGCAACTCTCACGATGCTTCTCAACTGACCATAGAAGTCACCGTTCTCACCATCATGTGACCCCTCGGTGACGATTCCACTATTCTTTGTCTTCCTTTTTCCTCATGGTCAACGGTGTGGTATCGACACCGTCGACAATGCATCTGAATACACTCTCACTCGCTTATCCGGTAAACATGCCAAAGCAAATAGATCATCACCGACCTTCTTCTCCTCATGCAACTTTCCAATCTGCACAAATAAACCATTTAGCAAACAATGGTATTTAACAATTGGTGAATAACACAGAAAACATAAAACATGTGGCTAAATATCTCACATGATTCTTAAACCACTTAGCAAACCCCTTGGCAACCCTTTTATCAACATGGATATTGCTTTCTTCCTGATTTAACTCTTCCTTGAATTTCCTGCAATGCCAACAAAACATGTGAATTAAAACATTAGGCTGGTGCCAACCCAAGCAAAAAATATATATAATGAGTGCACAAGATATAACGCACTCGATATATGCTAGAACCTCGGCGCAATTGCTTTGAGCACATACCAAACCATCTTGTCATACTCATCACCAGCCTCCAAGTATTGTGAGGCTCCAAGAAAGTTCACACCATGGTTGAAAACAGAGACATCACCACTTTGCGAATCAGACTGCTCTCTATTTCTGCCCGGCCGGTTCCATCTTGTTTCCACATCGCCAAAGTATCTACAGCAAAAAGTCAAGCACTCGTCAACGACATATGCTTCAGCAATAGAACCTTCAGGTCTTGCCGTGTTTCGCACATAACGCTTACAAGTAAGCATCCTTCTTTCGATTGGGTACATCCAACCGTATTGCACAGGGCCTCTAAGCATTGCCTCTTTTGGTAAGTGCACCGCCAAATGGACCATCATGGTGAAGAAAGCTGGAGGAAAATCTGCTCGAGCTTGCAAAGAATCATTGGGATTTCTTTTTCAAGTCTTTCCAGATGCTTAACTTGAGTGTTTTGCATCACAGTTCTCTAAAGAAATTTCCCAGCTCAAGAACCGCTTCATATATATCCTTGTCCATGATTCCTCGGAGGCCCAGGTAAAATCCTTTGGAGGAGGATGTGACAATCATGGGTTTTGATCGAAAGCTTGAATCCATCAGAAGTAACACACTTTGCTAGGTTAGCGGCATAACCATCTGGAAATTTCACCGCTCTTAGGAATTCACAGAATGCAAGCTTTTGTTCTTTACTCATTGTATACCATGCTCGTGGCATTTCAAATGAATCTTCATCTTCATTGTGCTGTAGATGCAAATCTTCTCTTATGCCCATGTCCTCCAAATCAAGCCTAGAACTAACCGTGTCCTTTGTCTTCCCTTCAATGTTCAGAAACGCCCCTAGCAGATTCTCACATATGTTTTTCTCAATGTGCATTACATCGAGATTATGCCTTAATTTCAGATCAGCCCAAAGATGGCAGTGTCCCACAAACAAGACCTCCGGTCCCAACATTGACCTTCCTCACGCTTTCTTTTCTTCGCCACCTTTCTGGTCTCACATCTTTCACCTTTTCAAGTTGCTGCTCCAGCTCTTCTTTAGTGAATTCAGCTGGCTTGTCACGGGTTTTATTCTCACCATTAAAATCTTTGCTTCTTCGCCAGCGATGGTTTCGGGGAAGAAAGCGGCGGTGCCCAATATAGAAGATCTTGCTACTTATTCTCTTTGAGCAAGGGTCTTTGTCACAATGTACACAAGCCTGATAACCCACTGTGATCCTCCCAGACAGAGTGTGCAGAGCTGGGAAATCATGGATGGACCATATGATTGCAGCACGTAGATTGAACTTTTCTTCCGGACTCAAGGCATCGTATGTAGGTACACCAGTCCAGAGCTGGAGCAGTTCTTCTACGAGGTGCTCCATAAAGACATCAAAATCCTTTCACGGAGACTCAGGACCCGGGATAAGCAATGACATCATGAAGTTGGACTGATCCATGCATGCCCATGGTGGCAGGTTGTACGGCACCACAAAAACTGGCCACATGCTATAAGACGTGCTCATGTTCCCAAACGGATTAAACCCATCTGTGGCAATGCCAAGTTTTATGTTCCGTGGATCTGCAGCAAAATCTAAATGTATGCTGTCAAACTCTTTCCATGCCTCTCCATCCGCTGGATGACTCAGCTAATTGTCCACAGGTTGCCGCTTCAGCTTGTGCCACTGTACCTGACGCGATGATTCCTTCGAGATGAACATCCGCTGCAGCCTTGGTATCAAGGGAAAGTGCCTCAGTACCTTCTCCAGTATTGACTTCTTCCCATCAGCATCTTTCCACCTAGATGCATTGCATTTTGGAAAGTTGTCATGCTTTGCTAAATCCTTCCGAAACAAGACACAATTATTTGGGCACACATGTATTGACACATAACCTAACCTTGACTGCATGGATTATGCTCAATGCTTCATCATATGATCCGGGAACACAACTATCGTGGAATTGCAAGCTAAAAAGACGGAGTATTGTGTTGAATGCGGCATTGCTAATCCGGTAGAAAGACTTGATGTGGAGTAACTTCATGGTGAAGGTAAATCTTGAAAATTTACCCCCTTCATGAGCTGCGCACTTCGCCTCCTCTAACACCTCAGCAAACAACGACTTTTGTCCACCAGCACGATCTTCAGCATCATACAAATCCTTCAATAGGTCAGGAATCCTATCATCTTCATGCCCATCCTCTTCCTCCAAAACAGCATTATCTCGCAAAACCTTTTCCATGAAATCAATGCCAAAGATCACCACCACCCATCATATGAGGGCCTCTCAGACGCCTTCAAAATGTTGAGGTTGACTGTCCAAAGGTTCTCCATGATATATCCATCTATCATATGTGCTGGACATCCCATTAAGAAGCAGATGATCTTCCACTCTTCCTTGAGCCATCCTTGGACGGTTGAGGCATTCGCAGCATGGGCAAAGAATGTGAGCATCGTTGGCAAAATTTGCCCGAACAAATGCCATGAAATCATCAACTCCTTTCATATGTTCTTTTGAGAACTTTCTAACTCCTTTTCTAATCCAGCTTCTGTCCATCTGCCAAAGACAACAAATTGTTGCAACTTAGCAAATCAATCTAAGTGCATCAACATTAATTAATGAAAATGGATGGAAGTAATGGAAGCTAAAATTCCAGAAAATTTTATATGCTAATTGCCTAACCACAACATTGAAACAAACCAAACTATAAATCAAACCAACACCGAAATTGGCATGAATTTATGTTGCAGAGAAGGCTAATTCAAATTAAACCAAACTAGCTAGCTAGCTCCTAACAAATACTATGCTGTTTCTATCAATTACAATGACAATTATCCTAACAATCTGTAGACAAAGAATTGAAGACCAAGGCCTTGTTTCTAGCAGGGAATAAATCCCATCTAGCTGATATTCCCCCCAAATCTTAACCGAACAAGGCCTGAACAATTCTTAACAAACAAGCTGAAGAACTCCCAACAGTACATCAAGAAAATTCATCTATGCAATATCTATGCAGTATCTCCTAATTCCTAACAAAGGCATCAACAAAATTCATCTATGTCAAGAACATCTGAAAAATTCATCAACAAAATTCATCTGCTTTCGGCGACGAGGTGCGAGATAGTGAGAGAGGAGAGGGGGAAGAGGAGAGGGGTGCATACCGGAGGTGTGCTTGCGGCGGCGGCGAAGTCCCCATGCTCGGCGAGCCTCTCCTTGCGTGGCGTGCTGCCTCGCCCGCCCCCACCACTGCAGTGGCCCACGCCTGGTCGCTGCTGTTGCCCGCTGGGACAAGGCGAGCGGCGAGGCCGTGGGCGAGGTCACTGCGGGCGAGGCCATTCCCCGCCTCGCCTCACCACCGCCGGGTCGCCTCGCCTCGCCCGGCTGCCGCCTGCCCCGCCTCGCCGCCCGCAGCCCGCCGCCACCCGCCACCTGCTTCGGAAGACCTAGAAATTTTTGGCTAAGTGTTGGCTCTGCCCGCAGCCCGACCTGGTCCCACTTGTTAATGACTTAGATTTGGCGCTATAATATAATATCTGATTGCCATTCCGCTAGATGGGCAGCAATCCCTCTCTAGCCCAGTGGTAGCGAACAAGTTAAACAAAGACGAGGTCGTGGGTTCTAGTCCGCTAGCGCATATTTTTAGGAATTAAAGCGCACATTTTTAGGGAATTAAACGCCGCTACCCACCCGCTGCTGGCTCACCCACTGTCAAATGGTTCCCGCCGTCGGTGTTCCTCCTGCTCGATGCCACCTGGTCGGAAGGCCCCACTTGTCACTGATAGGAGAGAGCCGTGGTATTATATAATGTATAGATTAGTTCCCATACCAGAGCAACAATCCCTCTCTAGCCCAGTGGTACCGAACGAGCGAAGCAAGCGCGAGGTCGTGGGTTCGAGTCCCCGCAAGCGCACATTTTTTGGGCGAATTAAGCACTCGGCCCCTCCTGTTAAATGGGTCCTGCATGTCAGTGTGTGCCCCGTCTGTTGTTGAATATTAATATTTAACCAAAAATGACACCTAGACAAAGGTGACACATAAGCGAGGTTGCCGAGGTGGCTGCCTAATCATCCTAATTCATTCAAAATCAAGTGTAGTGACCATGTTATATTGGTCGTTATCATCCTAATTCATTCAAAATCAAGTGTAGTGACCATGTTATATTGGTGCGTTATCGCCTAGGCGTGAGGCAAAGGATGGTGCTTCCCGCTTATGACCATTTCCTGTAATGACATTATGACCTTTCCGACTGTAATGGTCGTTATAGGTTAGGTCCGAGCCCCCCAACAGCTTTTGACCTATTGGTCTAAAATGGTCATAAATTTATGACCAATTCTTCCAGGGTCACTGACAGAAGGTCACTAGTTGACATATTTCTTGTAGTGGAAGCCCACTGTTTATACGTCCCGTAGAAGGCCCACTGTTTCTACGGCCCGTAGTTCCAGTGTCACTACAGTAAATATTAGCCCATGGTTATTGTGGCCTAGTTTTAAAAAATAGGTTATTGCAGCCACTAGCAAACCGCAGAAAAAGAACTGCACTGACTACAAGCAAACAAATAAACAAGACAACAAGGAAATAAATAAGCAAGCAACTTACACTAGGCTATCACGGCTATTACACATATTACATCCACTGGGCATCAAAGTTCGCCACCAGTGCAAATATAGGGAACACAACAAAGATATAAACGCCAAGCAAAACAAGTTCAGAACTGAAACCACTTTAGAAGAGCTCAAGAAACAATATCCTGGGTACCCATAATGTTGGCAAGATGCTTAGCAAGCTTATTAAGTTTCTCTTGTTTGGCGCTTAAGTCCTCCAGCGTCTGCTATTGCACCAGAAAGTATGCATCTGAATTCTGCAGGGACTTCCTCAGTCCTTCGGCTTCCTGTCGCATAACATCTGATCGATGTCTTTCAACTTGAAGTTGAGACTCAAGAATCCGAACTGATTTAGGCAACGAGTTCAAGTGGTGCCAAAGATGGTAGCCAGTAACTCGAACACTACATCAAGACAGGACTTTGGGGTTGTCTCAGTGTCCTCAATATAGTTTTTATCAGCTTTCTTGGAGACCAACAAGGATGTCTCACTATCTTGAACCTTATCTGCATTACTTCCTTTACCATTGCAAACAGGGTACTCTTCTCCAATATTTTATCCACGTTCTAAAAGAGAAACAAACAAACACATCTCAGGTTTACAATGTAGTATATGAAACTCATTTTGGTAAACCAGTTCAGTAGTAAGGTGGACAGGATAACAGCATGAAACAAACATATATCTATGTAGTATGGTCCTTTGTATGGTCTATATCATTCTAGTTTATGTTGCCAAATCAAGATAGATACAGTTCGAATCATATCTATTTAAGACAAAGCAGCATAGACAGAATATAAGTGTGGGAAACTACACAGCAATAACAACACTTGTAATGTGCATGGCATGAGAACATAACTGTTTATTCAATTGAAACTGAAATCAACATAGAGCAAGTTACAACAGCAAACAGCCAAACACATTGAAGAAACAGTTTTAAAACATACCTGTTGCGCCATTAGAGTTTCAATTGAATCATTCAAATTTGAAATTGGTTGGTATCAGTAAATACAGTGATGCAAGAGCAAAGTAGTATGAACCATAGCTACGGAACCTGACCCGAGAACAATTCTTCTTCTGCTTTAAGCGTTGACTTCGGGTTCGGAGTGGTGGTCCTCGTGATTTGGGCACTGCAGTTGCCTTACTAACTGCTCGTGTTTGGGTGCTCTGTGGTGGAGACGGTGCTATGTCAATAGGAACTGTGTGTCTATCTGCTGGGGTTGGGGTTAGAAGGGGTGTAGCTGGTTCTCTGTCCAACTGGATAGGGGTACAATCTGCATGAGTGTGGGTTATGTGTGGTGGGGATGATTCTTGGGCAAGTACAACCATGGTTCTATCTGCATCGACAGGTAGCACGATCTTTTCTGAAGACCGTGTTTTTACTCCCACAGATACTGCCATCACTCCCTCCAATTGAAATGGCTGATAAACAAGAAAATTAATTGAATGTACAGACATTGTAAGATAGACAGGTGCAATGGATAGTAGGGAAGAAAACATGGCATGAAATAATTCACATTTATGTTGTCTAAGCAAACAGAATAGCAGGACATAATTTCACATATATGATGGCTAATTAAACAGGATAGCATGACACAATTTCACATGTATGATGGTTAACTAAACAAGATAGAATGACATACTTCAAAATATGATGACTATGTAAACAGGATGACATGATATAGCTATACGATGTGTCTATTAAAGTGGTTGGCATGCCATAAATCACAAACATGCCGTCGATGGAAACATGATGGCATGATATAATTCACAGATAGAATGGCATAATTTAAAATATGATGACTATGTAAAATGGATGAGATGATATAACTATATTATGTCTTTAGAAAATGGGTTGGCATGCCATAATTCAGATACATGCTGTCTATGTAAACATCATGGCATGACATAATTCAAATATATGATTTATATACTAAGGAAGTGAGTAGAGGGCAATTGCATATATGATGTGTCAACTAAGGAGATGGCATTCAAAATATTGTGTATATGATGTAAAAACTAAGCATTGCAATACAACATATGCATTATATGAGTAATATAACCCTGCCAAGTTTGAGCATACACCTCGGGGATAATAGGACTGGTCATCGCCTCTGAATCCTCCTCTCAAGAGCTATCTCAGAACCAAAGAAGATATCTGCTTCAGCAGTAGCATTGTCTCGCTCAAGACCTTGTTTTCACTCCAGATTTCTCCATCACCAATTCAAATGGCTGATGCACAGGAAGAGCAGTTGAATATACAAACATTTGTCGACAAAAGCAATGAGAAATACAAAAAAAAGGACGGCATGATATAATTCACATATATGACGCTTGCCTAAACATCATGGCATTGCATAATTCACATACATAATGCCTTGCAACAAGATAACATTGCATAATTCACATATATAATGTCTTGCAACAAGATGGCATTGCATAATTCACATATATGGTAATTAGACACTAAACAGGTGGCATTCACACAAAGCATGTCTAAAATAAGCAAATGGCATAGCAATGCAAGATACCATACGCATGATATGAGTAACATAACCCTGCCAAGTTAGGGCATGCACCTCAGGGGGGAAATATGACTGGTCATCTGTCTCTGAATCCTCCTCTGAGGAGCTATCGGTAACCAACAAGACATGCGCTTTGTCAGATAGCATTGTCTGCTCTGAAGACCTTGTTTCCACTCCAGATTTTTCCATGACCGTGCTGAATGGCTGATGCATAGGAAGAGTAATTGAATGTACTAAAATTGTTGACAAATTTAACACATAATAAAAAATGATGGCATGATATAATTCACATATAAGATGACTAACCAACTGTGGTGGCATTGCTAAATTCACATATATGATGCCCGGCTAGACAAGATGGCATTGCATGATTCACATATACGATAAAGAAACTAAACATATGGCATTGACACAAAGCATGTCTAAACTAAGCAGATGACATCTTTAATGTATACGATAAGCAATGCAAGGCACCATATGCATGATATTACCAACATCAAGCATGCCAAGTTAGAGCGAAGACCTCATGGGGTAAATAGGAGTGGTCTTCTCCTTCGAATCCCCCTCGAGCAGCTTATCTTCCCCTTGATTACGATCCGAAATGGGTGGAGGGGAGGCTGCCTTTGCGCCCACCATGGAACGACGTCTGCATGAAATTTTATTGCCACGCAAGGCTCGTATCTTTTGCTCTACATGATCAGTTCCATTGTGTACAATAACTGGCATGCATAGGAATAAAACATAGTGAGATTATGTAAGGAGCACTACTAGAAAAAGGCCTACTAATGGCGCACCAGTTTTGCCTACTAATGGCGCACTACCTGTGCGCCATTACTAGCACGCCATTAGTATTTTTTACTAATGGCGCACCACTGGTGCGCCATTAGTATCTGGTATACTAATGGCACACCATTAGTATAGCCCACGGTGCGCCATTAGTATCTGGTATACTAATGGCGCACCACATAGAAGTGCACCATTAGTATTCGGTATACTAATGGCGCACTACATAGAAGTGCGCCATTAGTAACATTTTTTTTCAAATTTTTTTCAAATTTTTTCATATTTTTTTAATTTTTCTTAATCTCGATTCACTATGGCTTAATCTCGGGTCAATATGCTTAATCTCAGGTCAAATCGCACTCCGTGGTCAAACTTCCCGAAAGGTCACCCATCCTCACACTACTCCAGCCCAAGCACGCTTAACTTCGTAGTTCTATCCAACCCCAAAGACTCACTTCACGTGCACTTGTTGATATATCTAGCATATCAATCCTGTTATACCTTGTTGATGTCTAGGACTTTGTTCATGTTCATGACTATGATGAAATTTTGAAAAATATTTCAAACTTCCCGGTCATATTACGTATCATTTTTTGAAAAAGTTTCAAAAAAAAAAAATTCAAAACCAATTTTTTTCTGTTACTAGTGGCGCACCACATCCACGGTGCGCCACTAGTAAGTTTGAAATTTTTTTGCCGCTAGATCTTGAAAGCCCCGTTACTATTTTTCTGTTAGGTTTTTGGGGATTTTGAAAATGTTTAACGGGGTTCCCCCAGTTAAATATTGATGTAACTTCTCGAGTAGATGATTTTTCATATAAAAAACTTTTTCATCCGAGTTCGTATGCAAAAGTTATGCCCATTTTACAAATTTCCAGAGAGATTTTGCAAATAAAGTAGAAATTCATATTTGTAAATTTTCCCAAAAACTAGAGCACATATCACATGGGAAACATATTTTCTTTTATTTTTTTGACATTTCCATCATTTTTTTTATTTTTTTTAAAACTGAAAAGGCGATACACGGGGGGGGGGGGGGGGTGCATTCGGTGTTGGGGCAATTTAGTAATGGCGCACCACACCCACGTGCGCCATTACTAGTTTTGAAAAAAAAAATAAAAGAAAATTGATATTTTTTTGATTTTTTTTGAAAAAAACTTAGTAATGGCGCACCGAGACATGGTGCGCCATTAGTAACAATTTTTTTTTTACTTTTTTTTTCAAAACTACTAATGGAGCACGACGGAGGTGGTGCGCCATTACTATGTCAATTAGTAATGGCGCACTATGCAACGTAAAAGGCCGTTAGTAACAATTTTTTTATGTTTTTTCAAAACTACTAATGGCGCACCACACACCAGGTGCGCCATTAGTAATATATTACTAATGGCGCACCGAGACATGGTGCGCCATTAGAATATAGTAATGGCGCACCACATCACAGGTGCGCCATTAGTGGCCATTCCATCTATAGCCCTTTTTGTAGTAGTGGAGTGCATGCACAAATCCAAAGTGATGGTAGCAAACTGTGGATAGACCCAAAACCAATGATAGCAGGCAGATAATAGCTTTAGTTAAAAAATATAGATAATGGCTCCTTTAATGTTTGTTTGCACCCAACATGAAACTCATAGTAGACACCGGAGATTAACCAGATAGTAGACATATAGTACTGATTGCTGCCCCAATATGTACCCCACAACCATTTTAAAACTCAAGTTTCAGCATTAGTTTGGACCTGACTCGGAGTCTAATAGGTGAACACGACGATAATGTAGCATGTCATCATATTAAGCGACGCATAACGTAAGCAGACACGGAAGAGTGCGACCTCTCTTGCGGACCCGTGTAGTCCTCAAGGTCATCTTCTCAGTTGATGATGGTAATGCAGTTGTCGTGGCTGCCGGGGAAGGAAGAAGATCTGAGGCGGCGAAAGACAGTCTGGAGAGCAGATCCCTGCTGTGGTGAACCCTTCCATCGTTGGAGCAGCTGAGCTGGGGTGGAACACAGCGCCGCAGGAGCAGGAAAAACCATACAAGGTTTTCTTTGACACAAATCTGTAACATAAGTAATTGAGTAAGGGCTTGTTTGAATTTGAGGATTCTAACAATGCAGGGATAGGAAATAGACAGGAATAGGATAGGAATGCACGTGCAAAACAGAGAATTTAAAAACACAGGATCTCTGCCAATCTGGGTGTTTGATTCACAACAATTGGAAGAACACATGATGCAAAAAAGCATGGTGAGATTAAGTCAAACCACAAGAAAATGTACGGTTATAATGCTATTATGCTACTATCTCTTAGTCTTGTGCTTGATGAATAGGAATATGAAAAGGAGGAGAAGTGGAAATTAGAATTCCTACGGTTTTTCTTTCAAGGAGACACTAAAGGAACAAATCCTACAGTTTTCCTTTGTTCCATTCCTTTGCACCAAATTCATGAAAAGTAGTACCATAGGAAACTTTCCAATTCCTATGTTTTTCATTCACTTTTCCTTTCAAGCTTTGGCGATTCTAGTAGGCAGGCTTGAGCAAGGAAAATCCTACACTAAAAAATGTTTTTGTGCTACTTCTATAACTTTGGACCTGTGCCATCGCCATACTAGCTCAACTCCTGTGCCCATCGACAAATGCACAACTCAAACGCGCAAAGATAAATAATGATGGCGTTCAAGAGAGTCCATCACAGATAGCTAAGTTGCCTGGTACCTCACTGCTTGTCATATAGTAGGATAAAATAATCGCATTTCCCGTTACTACGAGTGCTCAGTGGACAATATATATAATATGTAGAGTAAAAAAGAGATGCAACAAGTGTACAACCTCTTTGGCGAAGCCATGTCGATCTCAGCGTGATTGGGTTGGACGGTGAGGATGCTCCGGCTGACTTTGCTGTCGGAGGAGGGAAAGAAGATCTTAGGCGTCTGGAGATGGAGCCCGAGGTATCGCTTTCATTGGTGATGGAGGGTTTCGTCGTTGGAGCAGCTCCGTGAGTTGTACGACGCCGAGGCTGAAGCAGGACAAGAGAGACAACGAACAATGTTAACCTGAGTGGAATTCTAATAGCATCTCCAATACATGACGTAAAATACATAACCAAAAAGTGCTAGATGTAAAATACATCAGCCGCTCATCTCTAAACTTAACTGTCGAAACTGAACTTAACTGTCGAAACTGAACTTAACCGTCGAAACTAAACCTAACTGTTGAAACTAAATTTTGCTGTCGAAACTGAATTTTGCTGTCGAAACTGAACGCACTAGCAAGGTGAGGCTACACGTCGGTCGACTGACTTTTTCATCTCTGGTCAGTCGATTTTGCAGCTGTTGGATACGAAATCAAGGGCCTGCGGTTCATCTTCAACTCCACCCCCTGAGCCGCCAGCCACCACCGGCCAAACAGCCCGCGGCCGGCGGTGCGCCGCCCCGCCCGCCCCTAAAACACTCCCCACCGCCAGTCCGCCGCCGCCCCGGCCATCCCTCTAGGCCCCCCCGTGCCGAGCTTTTTCTCCGGCGATCCCTGTGCCACCGCCCGCCAACGCCCCGCCACCGCCGGCGACCACCGCCCCCATCCTGAACCCTAAGATAGATAGTGGGGTACCTCTCCGGCAGCCCCCCTCCCTGCTACGGCTGGTTCTTCCTTCACCCCGGCGAGCCCACCCCTTGAAAATCGACTGACCCAAAAGTCGATTTAGTCGACTGAAGTGTAGCCAAATCGGAGCACCATCGCAAGCAAGAGCAAGAGCGAGAGCAACAGCGTGAGCAAGAGCAATAGCAAGAGTGCATCAGCAGGGACCGAGAACAAGAGCAGCAAAGAAGCATGAAGCGAGCGAAAGCTAAAAGCAGCTCCTATCGATGTGGACGCCGCCACGAGGGAGCGACACCGTGGAGGAAGTGGCCGGCGACGCCGCCGTGGATGGAGCCGCGCCGTGTCGGCTCGAGACCGAGCGTCGGCAGCACCGTGAGATCGAATCAATAAGAAAATGCGGCGATTAGTGTACAACCTCTTTGGTGGCGCCGATTAGGCCGCAGCTTCATCCGAGGAAACGGTGATGATGATGCTCTTCCGGTGGTGCATGTGAAGACGGTGGTGTGGGAATGGAGGTGGTGCGAAAGATGAGGGGAATATTGGGGCAGCTCCTTGGAGGTGGAGGATGGGGTGGCTGAACCGGCGGGACGATGAGATCGACGACGGATCCTCATCCGGTACGGTGGATGAGGGACGTCGAGGTGTTGCTGTGGACGACGTCGTCGGGGAAGAGGCTCCGGCTGGGTGGCGGATGGAGAAGGGTGTGGGGTTTCGTCGCGGGTTTTCGCGGCCTCGGTGTACGAATGGGTGGGCGGATGGGATGGCAGTGGGGATTCATGGCTTAGAGACGCGCTTGTCCGAAATGTGGGGTAAGTTACGAAAGTACCCCCCCAACGATTTGAGGTGGTTCTTTCGGTTCAGGGGTACCACGGGCATTTCACGTGTCGGGATTTCACAGGAGGTGGGAGTTTTCGCGCGCGTTGTAATTTCAGAATAGCAAGGCGCGGGTTGAGATGGAGGGAGTTGTCGGAGCACAACGAGACAAAGATATATCTTAAATATTTCAGGCAAACAAGGCACGGGTTGAAGAGGCAGGAGTTTCGCATGATGATAGCGAGAGACGCTAGCTTCAATTTTCGGCATAACAAGGCGCGGCTTGAAATTTCGGAAGAACCAGCTTAACATGTACCAAAAAAAGACAATTTGCACCTCAACACGCACAACACACACACAAACACCATTTAGACTAGAGTAAGGTACACGTGCATTGCACGCATGAGATTTGGAAACCAAATTATGAATAAAAACCACATTATAGCATGCAAGCTTTGAGTCATATATGCATGATGTAGATGTTCATTTAATTCTTATAGTTCATTTCATTCAAAATCATCTAGTTTTTATAAGAAAGCTAATCTATTTTAAGATTCATGGAATTGTGCGTTGTAAGACATAAAGTAAAAACAAATATTGGCAAATCATGTAGAAAAACATTTGTGCAATTCTGATACGGAAGATTCTAGAACAAATAAGAAGTGCTTGTGTTTTGATGTTTGCGCATTATGCTTAAGTTCAACCGTGGAGTCTTCTAGATTATACATGTGGCAAAATCTTGTGGAATCTAGATGATATCCAACGGCCAATAGTGCTCAAATTTGCCATCTTTGGACCATCGGATTCGCCTCATCCAATGACCATCTTTCAAAGTTAAAGTTACCCGCACACAATAAAAATATATATAATAATATATATAGGGGTATAGATATAGATATGTGATGCGAAAGCCGCCAATCGTCTCCAATTAGAATAGTGTGTCCATGCACGGATGCGACGTGGGCAAATGATGTCTGCCATCGGTATCTAAAATTCAAATCAGTCTGACCTTGTTCAATGTGTATACATTACAACATGCTCGTTTCCAAACCACACCGCTACAGATCTCCGTTATATTCATGCATGCATGGGTTTCAAACATCAGGATCTCTTATTCAAATATTTGAATTCAACTTTACATTGAATATGACCTCACCTATTCTTTTACACCCACATGTAGTCGTCTCTTTATAATTGTACCACTAACTTTCTCTCGTGCATGCATGCACACACACTACCGATCGGCATTATCTATCGCATGCATGCAATCTTTTCTTCGTGTCGGTCTCCCATGAAGGCACACACCCACACACATCCCCCTCTCCATCATACCGGGCATTCTTTATCTCTCACGCGTGCATGCGCAACGATCGATGTTCCTCTATGTATGTGTGTATATAGCTAGGCCTTTCATAGTTTTCCACACAAACCGATCAATCGATATATCCAGTGAGGTCTCACCCTCTTTCCCACGTCCACATCGATCAATCTATACCTCTCCCACGTCCACATCGATCAATCTATACCTCTCTATATAGGATTAACATAAATAGCTAATACACCGCATTAATTATATATCCAACATCCCACCCTCATCATCCATGCCTTCCGCTGCATCTCTCAGACGCGCGCACAATGGCGAAGACATGGGGCAGCAAGGGCCCTGCCCCCCCCCCCTAACATCACTCTATATCGAGGATTATATGAATTTGATCATTAGACAATTGATGCTAAAAAAGGTTTAATTTCATGAATTGACCCTCCTCGTTAAGGATTAGCAATGCTTGGCCCACCTAGCTCATTTATTTTTCATGGCTCCGCCATCATGCAAAAGCGCACGTGTTCGCCCCTCTCTCTAATATCGATCTCGCACTTGTGCATTCCTTCATAGTCTCCCTCCACTCGGCCCCTCGCACCATCTTCTAGCCCCCCACCGGATTTTGCCACATGTACAATCTAGCAGACTCCATGGTTGAACTTAAGCATAATGCACAAACCTCAAAACAACAGTGGTTCTCTTTTGTTCTAGAATCTTCCGTATCATAACTGCCCAAACTTTTTTTCTAGTTGAATTTCCATTATATGTTTTTACTTTATGCTTTACAACACACAATTCCATGAATCATAAAATAGATTAAGGGCTTCTTTGATTCAAAGGATTCTCAAAGGAATTTTGGAGGATTCTAATCATTAGGAATTTTCCTATCTTGGTTGTTTGATTCATAGGATTGTAAACCATAGGAATTTTTCCATATGATTCATTTGCACTAGATTTCATAGGAAACATCCCATCCACTCAAACCTCTTTGAAATAATTCTGCGTTTTTCCTATGCACAATGAAACACTCGTAAAATCCTGTAGGATTCAAGACGACATTCCACTATAATCCCATGTTTTTCCTATTCACACATTCTTAGCTTTTTTATAAAAACTAATTTGATTTTGAATGAGATGAACTATAAGAATTAAACGAAGGGCTACATCACGCATATATGACTCAGAGCTTACATGCTATAGTGTGGTATTTATTCATAATTTGGTTGCAAAATCTGATGCGTGCAATGCACGTGTACATTACTAGTACTTCGAGTATGTGCAAAACACATAAATTAGAATACCAATGGCACGCTACGGTGTCTCTCTTACAGTTCATGAAGCCACGTGGCACATGTGGAGGCGTTATCGCAACCTCCTTGCGTGGATTGATCACGATGACGTCTGCTTTGGTTCCGTAAGAATGTACTCGTCCTCCCTGAGCCATACTGGCGGCACATGCATGAAGCGAAGATGTGCACGCACGCCACGCACACACTCATTCCCTCACACGCACATGCAGGTACATGGGCGGACGCAATTTTGTACCAAGATCCACCCCATGTGATAATTTGACGCGTGTAAAGTCGTTCACTTCATTGATGGTCAATTAATACAGCGCATGCAAATTGAGTGGACGTGAGGGCGGAAGAAAGACATTATTAATCCACTGCGCGCATGCGAGTAGTTAAATCGTGGGTTGCTAGTAGTACTTCCATTGGTCTCCTTCGTATTTTGTGCCAATTTTTGACAGTGTAGTACTTGAAATTTATGTTCCGCTAAACTCATCGGGAGCCGTTTCAGGCCTCGAAACCAAAACCATCAATTAATCTTTACCTTGTTCCCATCACATTTGGAAGCCTGCTCACACCTACTAGTACGTACCAAACCTAAACATGTTTCCACTATGCATGTATTAGTACTACTAGTGCTAGTACTTAGGTTATAAAAAGGGGAACTACCTAACTGAAAATTACTCTACCTTTCCTCCTCATAAGTGCTTCTTCTTCGTCCGTCGTTGCCATGGCCGGTGAGCAGAGCTCTAGGTCAAGAACTACTCGTAACAAGGGAGCGTCAACCAAGGCTGCGGAAAAAAAGAGAGGGCTCGCCACCACGCAGAGACCTCGAAAGATCTCTCACGGGCAGGCGATGGCTCCCAGGAGCGCCCTAGCCGCGGAGGCGAACATGCCGAGCCGGCGGAGCTGGAGTCGTTATCCCTCGACGGCATGCCCGATCAGCTCAATAAGCACCTCAATAAGCAGAAGGAGAGCCTCGATGACATGCCCGCTGAGCTCAATCAGCAGGGGGAGTTGACCGCTGGCTTGGTGATGCTGCTGAAGAAGAGCATTGCCTCAGAGAAGAAGGCGACCGGCAAAATCCTGCGACTTCGGGAGGACAATGCGAAGCTCTGCCACGAGATCGACCTGTTGAAGGAGAAGAACGCCGGCTGGAAGAAGCTGCATGAGAATAGTAGTTCCTCGATGAAGATGCTGCAGGCCCTCGTCATGGAGCGGAAGGATGAGTTGGCGAAGCTCCGCGCCGAGCACCCGGCTCTTTGTCAAGGTACGTAATGCGGCCGTGGAACATATGATGAAGGATCGCGTCGAGAAATCCCGCGTCATGGACAGAATGAAGAAGATGGGGGAGGAGACGCGCAAGGAGATGGAGGTCGTGGAGGCGATGAAGAAGCAGTTACGACTCTGCGGCGAATTAGATCATTTGGGGTGATAATCTTCCTTCTTCTTTTGCTGTTGTGTTTCATCTTTGCTTCGGTGTTTACGCAAGACGTGTCACGTTCTCTGCGAGGCATGAATAGAACAATGGTTTTTTGAGGGAATGAATAGAACAATGCTAGTAACAATGAGATGACTAGCAAATTAGATCATTTTTATCTCCATATGGCACTGGGCTGCCGTGTTTCGTGCTCCTCCGTCGTAGTACTACTCCAGTGGAAAACTTGAGTATACCGCACGGTTCTTTGCTCCTCCTCGATCAGGTCGTCGGCGCATTTATACGAGCAGTCAAATCACAAGGCCCCGCCTTCCAGCAGTAATGAGCCATCAAATCACAAAGGCCCTCGCCTCTCGTGAAACCGACCAAGCTAGACTGCCCCGCCCTCTAGCCTTTTAAAAAATGTATCCTTTTGTACAGCAGTAGTATCGATGGATTGCGCCATGGAGCGAAACTTGAAATTAAAAAAAAGGTGGTACATATAGAGAGCGCTCGTCGCCAAATTATGCATATAGTACTATTAAAAAGGCTAGTCACAATAATGGTGTCCAGACAACCCACCCCTCAAATAAAACTAAGCACCCTGGAATTCTTTGACAAAACTAAGCACCCTGAAATTCTTTGACAACTAAACTGCTGGCTATATGATGTTGGCCATATATATTGTACGTATATAATGTGAATAAACGTGTGGTAGTACTATACCAACTAAAAGATGAAATGTAAGAAATACTAGTATGTACTCACTGAAGAGTTAAAGTAACAAGAAGAAACATAACATAGTTCTGCTGGGGGCTCAGCACAACACACCCCTCAAATTAAATTAAACACACCTGAAATTAAACTTTGCAACTATTCCGGTAGAGACACGCATTAGAACCACCATGAGCAACGACATCGCCACCTTACTCGGAGTCCTCGTCCACGTCCTTGTCCCTCTTCCTCTTGGCCGATACATCTTTGCTTGAACCGCCAACTTGGCTGTTGCTCTTCATCCAACCCTTGTAGATATTGAAACAAAGGTAGCCATCCATTGTAGCGTACTGGATGTGGTCTATATCTAGTACATTCCGCTACCATGCATGACGATGAAAGCGTGTATGGAGGTTTCTCCGGTTTCGTCGAAGATGAACCATGGCTCCTGCCAGGGTCAGCATTGAAGGCTGACGAGAGGACACTAGCCGATTCTTTTGGAGGTCGAAGGTGTTGCCTACAACGAGGCCTATCCGACGCAGGACTTCTTTGTCGTTACCAAATTCTACTGATGTGAATTTGACTAGGTTGCTCTCGAGGAAGTCCTTAAAATCCTCGGCACTCAACGTCGGCATGGCATATGTGGTAGACCAAGCGTAAGTCATGCACGCATAAACCTGGATCACGGCGGGCTTCTTCCTCTCTTCGCCCTTTAGATCCTTCTCTCGTCCCACGATCGTGGTGTACTCAACATCTAGCCCGGCGACCCACTCATCATCTCGAGTCTTGAACATGCGTTTGAAGCGAGAAAGGCATCCTTTCACCGTCGCGGAAGAACGGGTGTAGATGACGTCGAACTCATCGCCGGTGATGGTTCTAACCTTGTACTCACCGCCGATCGGGGAGATTTGGGACGCCATGGATTTGGGAGGAGGGTTAAGATTAGTGGAACTGCCGTAATGTGAATGGACGGGACGACTAGGAGCGAACCGCCTTAGTATTAATGGACGTGCGGGGACGAGTAGGAGCGAACTGCCCAGGCGAACGGCAGGCGGTGGCTTTCCATTCTCCCATGATCACGGGCTTCCGAGAGCCCTTGGATCGGAGATCGAACGATTGCATGGCGTGATTCTAGACCAATGGGTGAATATCCTATCACGGAGGGTTATTACGCAAATTTTCAGCAACTTAGCATGCGACCGTTTGATCTCAGATCCAAGGGCTGCCAGCAGCCCGTATCATGGTCGCGCCTACCATGACCATCGCGTCGCTCGCACGGTCGCGCCCTTGGAGATTTAACACGGTGCATTAGGCTATCTGATGTTGGCGTGTCATACATAGTCATCACTTAGTCACTCATACTACAACAAGGTTGGCTATATGGTTGGCTATAAGTGTATTTTTTACTCCTCTCTATCTCTTTTCATTACTCCCTCGTCCCATAATATAAGAACGTTTTGACACTAGTGTAGTGCCAAAAACATTCTTATATTATGGGACACAGAGTACTAGTATTTTTGCATTTGCCAAGGAGTGACCTCTTCCAATGAAATGGTGTTGCTAAGTTTGCTTCATTTAATTAGCTATAGACTTAAAATTGTCTTTTCACCTAGGTACACGCTTAGCACCGCTTTCTTCCTTGGGTCACCAAACTAGTCTCTCTCTTCTTGATTAACTTGCCACATCAGACTTTATGCCTATGTGGCAAGTCAAGCACCTGTAGGAGCAAGTAAGGTGCCCGTCCTTTGCACGGAAGAGTGAAATGCATTGATCGGGGTGTTGTTTATTTTGACAAAGGATGTGGGGTCATCTCATGTGTAACAGGTATCGATAGGTTTCTTCGGATATTATTTCATCTCTAGAGCTCAGAAACATCCGGGTGAAATAGATAAAAAAGTATCTTTTGCAAACAAAAGCGTTCAACTGTTCAACCTGCATCCAAAACTTGTGAAGAAATATGCTTTGCGGGAAATGGTTCATCATAAGTCTTTCACCGGTATTGTAGTAAAAATCCATACATGGAAGATTCTAGACTAAACCATAAATGGATACACTTTTATTCATGCGCGATACTCCAATAGAGCAAGATCATGCATGGAAGTCTCCACATGCTTAGACAACGGATTACATTGAGCGAAGACTAATGATCAACATTTAACTTAGTAATGCATATGTCCAGGTGAACCTCCTTGGAGTCCCCATGCACATTGTTGGGGGTCAAATAATACCATGCGTCTTCCGTGTCCACATCGGCGGGAAGGTCCCAGCTCGGCAGAGTCCAAGTCAGCTTGACGTAGCCAGTGTCGCCGCCCATGGACCTCCGAGGGGTAGTAATAGTGAGCCCGCACCCGTACATCGTCCTCGTGTCGATGTCAAGCGGCGCGCCGCCTTTGACGCACACTACAGAGATGTGGCGGTGGCCTGCGCGGGCCTCGCCGGTGGCCACGATCAAGAGGAAGATGATGCCGTCCTCCTCCGAGACTATCAGGCGGCGCTGATCCTCCAGCGACTCTGGCACGGTGAACGGGTAGCACGTCTCGTACTTGATGTTCTTCGCCAAGGGCCAGTAGTGACCGCTGCACTGCGCTGCGTCGGTGATGCACGATGTCACCGGGCGAGCCCCAAACGGTACGGGCACTCATAGCGATGAGACGAAGGGCTCCTTGGAGGCATCGACCAGCCGTCCATGAAAGCAGGAGTGGCTGTAGGGGACGTTCCGCCAGTTGAATATATGAGCAAGTTACTACGAGATTTACTACAAAATAAATCATGACGGCTATAATAGAGATTAAACTAATCATGCAGACTAGCATAGTAGCTGAACAGAACGAGTCTAGGACACAGACTAGAAACATGAATTCTACCATGATTTCGAACAGGAAGGACATAAACACATACGGTGCAACGGGAGCAGCACCATTGGCGTTGAGGTTGTCGCCCATGTCGTTGAGGAAGAGGTTGCTGAGGTCGGGGAAGAAGTGGTCGTCGGTGAAGTGGTGGCTGCTTTCATGATCGCGAAGAGTCGCTCCCCAAATGTCAACAGCGCTTGAATGGAGCGCAGGAGGGAGTGGCTGTAGGGGACGCTATGTCACGCCCGTATGGAGCGCAGGAGTAGCCCACGAAGCAGTAGACAGTGCTCCTCCCTAGTCTCTATTCTTATCTCTATCTCTACTACTCTTGTTTGTTTCTTATAATATACTAGTTGTAGTTGTCAAATCGAATAGTATTGCACCGTCCACTGCACGCCCGGCTGAACACGCCTCCTCGCCTCCATTAAACCCGCATGCAAACCGAGAAACCTACTCCGGCCCGCGGGAGGAAATTTGCCGGTTGCCACGGAAGGGTTATTCTGCAAATTTTCAGCAACTTAGCATGCGACCGTTTGATCTCAGATCCAAGGGCTGCCATCACCCCGTATCATGGTCGCACCTACCACGACCGTCGCGTCGCACGCGCGGTCGCACCCTTGGAGATTTAACATGGTGCATTAGGCTATCTGATGTTGGCATGTCATACATAGTCATCACTTAGTCACTCGTACTACAACAAGGTTAGCTATAAGGTTAGTCATCACTTAGGAGAAAATTTTACTACTCCCTCCGCTTACTCCTCGTCCCTAATACGTACGTACTTTGGTTAGTACTCCCTCCATTTACTTATACAAGGCCACTATAAAAAAATACATTTTGCATCTATACAAGGCCACAAATAGTAATCGATCCTTTCCATTTTATGGCTCAATTTCAAAATCTCTCCAACCAAGGTAGACGGTGAGTGGTCGAATTAATTTCGTAGTTTGCACAGTACGCTCGTTTTTCTCAAGAAGTTATGCTTACCGAGGCATTAATTAGAACGAATGCATGAATGACCACTAAATTTCCATGAACTTGTACATGCATTGGTTAGTTTCCTCTTGACACTGCTTGCGTCGGGTGATCTAACGCACCTCGAAATCCAATATGTAATGGTACTACTACTAGTATAGTAGAATTGAGACTTATCAAACGAAAAAGCGAATGTTTTTTAGATGAGCCCTATAAACCCTAGTGGGTACATACTCCGTAAAAACAGATTTTTTCCAAAACTAAGTCGCTCCCTTTCATGAATTTCTGTAGTATACTCCTCCATCGACGCTCCCTTTCATGAATTCTGTACTTCCTGTCACCGACATGTGGGACATATAGCAACCGGGTCGATGTGTCAAGCACCAAATAACAAGCAGGCGTAACAGACGGGGACGCACCCCACTGCATCGCCCAAAGATTAGTAATGAGCAATGAGACGTCAAATCACAATGCCGCACCTTCCTGCACGGACGAAGCAACCATTATTTCACACTTCGGTTCGACATCATTTGAAACCACGTACTAGTATTGCTTCCGCCTCAAGAGGGACACGTGCATCGCCTTGGTACATCATGACACGTGGGACCGCATGACAGGCCATGCTCCCCCACCGATCGCTCGGTAAAATCACCTCATTTTTACTATACTTCCTACGGATTGGTTTACTACATGGCATGCATGTCGTTCTAGGTTGAGAATTTAACTGGCTATATATATATATGTGATGAACAGTACGCTAGCCTTTTAAAAATGTATACTTTTGTACATTAGTACTCCACTATCGATGGATTGCGCCATTGAGCAAAAATTGAAATTTTAAAAAAAGGTGGTACATACAGAGAGCGCTCGTCGCCAAATTATGCATATAGTAATATTAAAAAAGCTAGTACGTGCTTAATTGGGGTGCTAAATTCTATTAAAAAAAATACTAGTACTAGTATGTACATACTGAAGAGTTAAAGTAACGAGAAGAAACATAACATAGTTCATTGGGGCTCAAAGACAACACACTCCTCATATTAAACTAAGCACACCTGAAATTAAACTATGCAACTAATCCGGTGACACCTTTGCATTAGAAGTTTAGAACCGCCATGAGCAACGACACTGCCACCTTACTCGGAGTCCTCGTCCACGTCCTCGACTTCGTCCTTGTCCCTCTTCCTCTTGGCCGATACTTCTTTGCTTGAACAGCCAACTTGGATGTTGCTCTTCATCCAACCCTTGTAGATATTGAAACAAAGGTAGCCATCCATTGCAGCGTAGTGGATGTGGTCTATATCTAGTACATTCCGCTGCCATGCATGACGATGAAACGTGTAATGAGGTTTCTCCAGTTTGCGGTGCGAAGGATGACCATGGCTCCTACCAGGGTCAGCATTGAGGGCTGACGAGAGGGCACCAGCCGATTCTTCTGGAGGTCGAAGGGGTTGCCAACAACGAGGCCTATCCGACGCAGGACTTCTTTTTTGTTCTTAAAGTCTACAGTAACGAATTTGATTGTTTTGTCCTCGAGGAAGTTCTTAAAATCCTGGCACTCAACGTTGGCATGGCATATGTGGTAGACCAAGCAAACGTTATGTACGCAAACCTGGATCACGGCGGGCTTCTTCCTCTCTTCGTCCTTTAGATCCTTCTCTCGTCCCACGATTGTGGTGTACTCAACATCTAGCCCAGTGACCCACTCATCATGTGAGTTTTCGAACATGCATATGAAGCGAGAAAGGCATCCTTTCACCGCCACGGAAGTACGGGTGTAGATGACGTCGAACTCATCGCCAGTGATGGTTCTAACCTTGTACTCACCGTCGATCGGGGAGATTTGGGACGCCATGGATTTGGGAGGAGGGTTAGGATTAGTGGAACTGTCGTAATGTGAATGGACGGGACGACTAGGAGCGAACCGCCGTAGTATTAAAGGACGTGCAGGGACGAGTAGGAGCGAATTGCCAGCATGCGAACGGCAGGGTAGTGGCTTTCCATTCTCCCATGATACGGGCTTCCGAGAGCCCTTGGATCGGAGATCGAACGGTTGCATGGCGTGATTCTAGACCAATGGGTGAATATCCTATCCTGGAGGGTTATTCTGCAAATTTTCAGCAACTTAGCATGCGACCGTTTGATCTCAGATCCAAGGGCTGCCAGCAGCCCGTATCATGGTCGCGCCTACCACGACCGTCGCGTCGCTCGCTGGTCGCGCCCTTGGAGATTTAACACGGTGCGTTAGGCTATCTGATGGTGGCAAGTCATACATAGTCATCACTTAGTCACTCATACTACAACAAGGTTGGCTATAAGGTTGGCTATAAGTGTATTTTTTTACTCCTCTCTATCTCTTTCTTCGTACTCCCTCCGTCCCATAATATAAGAACGTTTTTGACACTAGTGTTTTTGACACTAGTGTAGTGTCAAAAACGTTCTTATATAATGGGATACATGGAGTACTAGTATTTATTGCATTTGCCAAGGAGTGACCTCTTCCAATGAAATGGTGTTGCTAAGTTTGCTTCATTTAATTAGCTATAGACTTAAAATTGTCTTTTCACCTAGGTACACGCGCTTAGCACCGTTTCTTCCTTGGGTCACCAAACTAGTCTCTCTCTTCTTGATTAACTTGCCACATCGGACTTTATGCCTATGTGGCAAGCTTAAGCACCAGAGGAGCAAGTAAGTACAATAGTGCGCTTTACATGGCATTTTTGCATATGTGGAGGAAAGAGAGGCAAGGAAAAAGTGCAGAAGTGGGCTCTCATGCAAGAGCCAGCCTCTACTACTACATGGTGGAGCATTGGCAGAGGCACCTATATGGAGGTGGTCAGGAATCGGGAGACTCACGCAGTAACTCGCTGTCAAATGATAATGGCAAGTCAAATCACGGGGCCCCACCTGTCCAGCAGTAACTCGCTGTCAAATCACACAGCCCTACGTTTGCAGCAGCCTACTCCCTCGTCTTCTCGCGTCTCTGTCGAACCGACTAGGCGGAACTGTCCGCCGCCACCGGCAGGAAAAGCCCGCCCTCGACTTTTAAATAGTATACAGTATACTAATTTTGTATCCATGGATTGCGCCCGCGCCATGGAGCAAAGCGTCTAGAAAACGGCGGCACACATGTACGGAGTATACAGCACGCCTGTCGTGTTCGTGTCGCACCCCAGACGGTCGGTCGGTCTGGCACGCTGCTCTCCGAATGGAACGCGCGTCATACTGCATTCGCACACACATGTGGGATGGCAATTGAGAACCGACCATAGGCACACTCCCCGGGCCCCGTAAGTCGGGTGACTTAATAGAAGAGGGAGACGAGCGATAGTACTAGAGAAGTGTTGTACTACGTTGGTTCCTCGGACGATCCTCGCAAGACACGGAAGATCAGTTCGTCCATGCATGTGACCAGACTCAGCAGACACGCTGGATTGGCTATCGTCTACATATCGTGGCAGGCTGTGTTGTACATGGCTATAGTTGTGGTGAGAAATCTAAAAAGGTTTCTTGTCATCTCGCAAAAATTATGTGTCATGTGCTTCGGATCACTGCGAGGGTTAAACGGTGACAACCGAGTTGGGCTAGTCATTGGGGCACATGCACTAACAAAGTGACTACTCGGCTGCCATCTAGGTCAAGCTGTCTATGTTAATTAGGACATCTATTGACGGACCCCTTTTCTACGAGTTTATCTTTAATTTGAGCTTTGTTCCTCATCTAGTTTGTCTGTCGGGATTCATGTTGTCTCCTTTGGGCAGTGAGGTTATGATTTCTTGTCATGTGGCATTTTTTCGTGTTATATGTTATAATCCGGCGCTTCAGATCAAAATGACGACAACTACGCCTCCGGGCCACGTGCATGAAGACTTCTCGACAGTCATTGACAAGGTCAAGCCGGCTCCGATAGACAAAAGAAAACTAAGTACTGCTCCACTATATAGGCAGGAGCCTCCGCGCTTGCTAGCTAGTGTTGCTCTCTTCACACTGTCTCGGCCTCTCCGGATCTAAACACGACAGCGGGTGGCCACACACTCTCTCTCTACTCACCGCTGGTCACAGATCCAGCCGGATCCTCTCCGCCGGGGAAGGTGAGAAGGTGCAACGTTCACGCGGTCGTCCTCGGCGACGGCTCTTACCCACTGCTGGGCGCGTCCCGATCAGCCTGCCTTGCCGTTCTCTCCCAAGCACACCGGTAGGCGAGGAGCCTCGACCCCTTCTTCCTCGCTGCCAGAGGTGTGGGCAGATCCGGCCTCCCTCCGCCCACCTAGTGACATCCCGGTGACCATCTTTTATAACTTCCTTCGAAACCGGCCTTGCTCTACTTCCCTAGATCCTAACTTCGCTGCATTTGTAACTTTTACTATTTCTCAGGCCCCCTCGTAGATAGGATCGATCGGCTGTTCGAAAACCACTTAATTTTTCTATGTTTAAGAGGTAAAACTAGTTCATGCACTTGAATCTAGTACTACTTGGTTCAAACAAGGAAGAAAGGGGGTGGGGGTGGGGGAGGATTTGTTACCTGAATCTAGGACATGGTCGAAAGAGGAAATAATGGGGGCGAAAAGTAGCGTAGACCTGGCTATCCAACTGGTCTCTAGGTCTAATAGGGAAATAAAGGGAAACGCAATACAAACTCAATATAAACCCGATCTATTGGTTGAAAAAGGAAAGAAAGTGGGCACTGGGGGACAAGTCAACAGAGTAAGTCCATCACTAGATTTGCTAGCCTCACACAGTATGAGGTGGCTATACCGAACAAAAATGGGAGCAACCCAGATATCCTGTTCTGATGTTTGTTACCCCGAGCCACTCTTATGTAATGCCACTGGTAAAATGTAGCATTCGCACTGATAAAAGTAAGGACACGTTAAACCAATGTTGTTTTCAATGTAATGCCTCCAGTAATATGAATCAATGGCACTTCTTTACATGTCCTGCTAATATTTCCCATTAAGATAAGTTGGTTCTTTTCGTTAGAAATGCAACTGTCATGGTCCGCCTACTCTCCCGTGCCCAAAGTAATGTCGTATTTAACGGTTGTCATAGTTAATCCTAATGCCCACACTAATATCTAGCAATGCCACTGCTTTAGAAATTGCTACTGTCCTTGTAGGATTGCCATTCAGATAAGGAACATGCTTCTTTTCATTTGATGCACGTTTCATCACTTGTTAGTCACCCTCCTTTCCACCTTTTTTGTGCAAACAGAGATATACATTTCACGCTCGATCCTAGTTGAACTGCACAAATGATATCCAAATTATAGTTGAGCATTCCAGGAGCTTCACAACCAACCTTGATGTTGCTCAATTTTATCGCAACTAATGAAGAAGAAGCTCTGTGGGTTTCGTTTTCTGATGGAAATGGAACCGGGGCTGGAGCCCTTATCTTAATTTTTTTTGAAGAAGAAGCTGCTAGCTCACGGGACATTGCTTCATTTTAGGTGAACTGCACCAAAAGGTCCCATGAATTGAATCATCCATGTTGGTGACTGAAAGAGCCGACTTGACATCCCAGCCTAAGCACCCCGACCTCCATCCTTGCGACGCATACGGTACACCTCGTTTGCCACCTGCTCGACCCTCGTGTCACTGATAAAATGAAGTAATAATACAATTAAAATAGAGCGGGTGTCATCTCTATCATTTCATTTCCAATGTAGATAAAGAAAGTGCTTCTCTTGGTTAAAGTATGTTTCATCAACTAGTCCCATTGTTAATGTTTAAGCGTTTACAAACTGGGGTGCTTAATTTTAGTTGATATGTACAAAAATAGAGATTTGGATGTCTCAAGGAGCCTCCTTGTTCTACCGCTATACGCTGATGTTCATCACTGACAGAAGGTGTATCTGGGAGACTTGGGACGATGTCGATATGAGGCGCATCAGATGAGGCGTCGCGAGGCCCATCTCGCCCTCATGACATGGCATACTATGATACTATCGCAATATTTTCTTCTATTTATTTTGCGTGTTTCATCAACTAGTGCCACTATAATGTAATCACGCTTTTTCATTATCTGTGCAAACACGGTTATTCAGCTGAATTTTGGTGGAACTGCACAAATGTACGGATGGAACCGGCATATATGCAGAGTGCGAGGTGTGCCAAGTAAAAATTACCGACAGCAACCATGCTGCATGCACGCATTGGCATCCACCACAACCAGTGGGATGTGTGGCGCTCTCTCGTGGACGGATCTTTCTCGGCAAAGCAAATCCTCTAACCAAATACTAGTAGCTTATATTGGTAGTTTTCTAGGGAGTACTCTTTTCTGAAAGAAGCACCAATCTATTTTTCTTTATTTGTACACTGTGTCACAACTTTGACCTAAAGGTCCAGAGCTATTTTAGGGTGATTGGCATAGAACTCGGAGACTGATTGTAAGCATGATTTTCATTAGCTGTCACACTGATTGTAAGCATGAGCAGGTCGAAAATTAGGTTAGTGCGAAGCTTACCTTAAACCCTATCGCCGCTGTTGAAACGAGGCGAGCGTCGAGGGAACTGTGGAGAACGTCGGGGAAGCGATGTCGCGCCATCTGGCCTCCTCTTGTGGTGGGAGAACGAATACTCCTGTGGCTCCGGCTGGTTCTGCACCCTCACGAACGGCACACCATACTCGATCGATTCGTTATCCTCTGGGTGCTCGACCTTCGACCTGTACGCCCACCACCTCCGCCTGACTGTCGCCTCGGGCGAATCTGTCTGCTCCATCGCCCATAGGAGATACTCGATGAACTCGGAGGACTGCGGCGTGACTGCCGCCGAGGAGTACATGTACATCGCCGCCCTCATCGCCGCTGTCTCGCTCTTTCGCATACATTGCCACATGGCCCGCACCGTCCTCGAAATCTCCCACTCATTGTCAAACCAACTAAAGATCTCCTTCAACCTGGCTAACTTTGCTCGGTCGCCGTGATGATCTGCCTGATTCGCTGCTGCATCCTCTCCATAGATGTCGTTCTGAGTGGCCCGGTGCTAGCTTTGGAAGATGGGAGGAGAGACGGTGGTCTTGCAATAGATAAGAGGGAGATGAGAGGAGGTGGTTTTGGAATGGAGATGATGGAGAGGAGAGGAGGTGGTTTTGCAATCGAGAGAAGATCAGAAGAGGGAGAGGCGATATGGTGGTTTTGGAATGGAGATGATGGAGAGGAGAGGAGGTGGTTTTGGAATGGAGATGACGGACAGGAGAGGAGGTGGTTTTGCAATGGAGAAGATCAGAAGAGGGAGAGGCGAGACGGTGGTTTTGGAATGGAGATGATGGAGAGGAGAGGAGGTGGTTTTGCAATGGAGAAGAGGGAGACGAGGCGTCTGGCAGCGATTTAGGATTGGGCGAGAGGGTCAAGGCCATTGTGACTGGATCAAAATCAAAATCAATTTACCCTCAATTAAGAAAGCGGCCCCACATTAACTAGTCTCCCTTTTATTCTGGGTCATAATTGACCATGATTTTCGCACATAAAATATATGTTATACGTTGCAAAAATAATATAATTTGAAAGTACATTTAGATACAAACCAAACGATACAATTTTTGGTGACATGCATTCACATTTTGCTTGTCACATACAGTACATGGTCAAACTTTGACCCAAAATATGCAAAACAACAAAAAAATACTTCCAAGACCAGCGCCGCTCTTCCACTCTTCTCCTCTTAAACCACCGCCGCTCCTCTCCTGTTCCAACCTAAATCCAGCGCCGCTCCTCTCCTCTTCCATTTCAAAACCACCGCCCCTCCTCTCCTGTTCCAGTCCAAAACCAGCGTCGCTCCTCTCCCGTTCTAATCCAAAACCAGCACTGCTCCTCTCCTCTTCCATTCAAAAACCACCACCGGCGATTGAAGGTGCTGTGGAGAAGTAGATCGATGGAGGAGTACAACCGATACGTGAGGATCGCAGACGGCGACCCTGTGAAGCTAGCTAGGATGTTGGAGATACAGTCTTGGTTTGACAACAAGGACCAACTAGCGGCAACGACGACATCCATGGCCAAATATCTGCAACAGAGCGAAAAGGCGGCGATACTCCCGGAGGGAGTCGCGCCAGAGTACATAGAGCTGCTCCTCTGGGCCATGGAGCAAACAGATTCACCGAATCTGATCGTGAGGGAGCGATGGTGGGAGTATCGATCCCAGATGGAGCATCCACCAGAGATTGAAGGATCGAGCATCTACAGGGTGCCGTTTGTGAGGGTGTCCTGCCAGAGCGAGCCGGTGGAGTCTTCGTCGACCGAACCCAACTCCAAGAGGAGAAAAGCAGTTGGCCCAATGACGCTTCCCTGCCATCGTCTCCCTCGCCGTTCACATTGTCTCACGGGGCGGTTCTCTGCCGCCGAGGAATAGGAGGGGACAGCCCCCCCCCCAACCCAATAGTCGGGCAGGTTGTGAATTGTCAGGAGGAGCTTAGGGTTTTCGGTATTTGGAGGTTGTGAATTGTGTTTTGTGGTGTGTATTTTGAGAGTACTTTCAGATATGAATGTCTTTTGAATTCTAGATTTGCAGTATTGAGCATATGAAGAATTTTATGAATTCTAGAGATCTATTTTTAGCACTTAAAAAAATGTAGTTTCATAGGAGTATAAAAGTGCAGACGAGAAGAAACTGCAAGTTTCAGTTTCAGATAAGAAACTGCAATTTCATTTTTAGATAAGACACTGCAACTTTGAGGCGAGCCTTTATATTAACACTGCCTTTTGAAACAGGTTTAACATCATGTTGGAAGTTTTTTTCATGGTCGAAAATGGAACGACCAGCCAGTTAACATCATGGTGATCAACATTCATGCATAGCACATCTTCATATGATGCACAGTCAAAATGCCCACACAATGTCGAGTGTGCGAAACACAAAGAAAACGAGGGACGAAGTTTTGGCAAGTGTTGGACGTGGTTTTGGGATGCCCTGTCTAGGCTTTCATTTTTAACATGCGCAGCCCACGACCTCGGATGGGAGGGCCTGTTTGTATTTTCTTAGGGCCGTCATGTATCGACCGGCCTATGGACCTCCCATCCGAGGTTTTATTTTTGGCAGCCCAATTTATCTATTTTTTTGAAGAAAACGCAGAGGTGTGTTCTATTTTTCTATATAAGAATAGGAACGCATGTGTACAACTTATGTTTCCCTTCTAACTATATTATATAAATTTAAATTATTTTATATGTTATTATATATTATTTTTATTGTCATCATATATTTAATGATACTTACATATGTAAGAAAACAATATACCACATCTTATTAACTTATAAAAATAATTTCTTAACAAATAAAATCCTGGATTGTTTTGGCACGAAAATCCTAGTGATTGTGTACAAAAGCTTGGTAAGATTTAAGGACTAATGAAATAATATCACTTATTATTTATATATATTTATAACAAAATGCTCAGCCCTTTTTTATTTTTTGATAACATTGCTGGCCCAACCCAACATTATAATTAGAATCAGCCCAACAAAATCGTGTATCTAGATAAAGTGCAAATGGCCTGTAATTTTTTAGGAAATAAAATAAATGGGCCGCATGGACGCTACATTAATTGTTCACCCAGCCCAGCTAATGGCTGTAATTCAAAAAAAAAGATCAAATTGACTGTAAATTCTACCGCGCAAAAAAAAAGACTGTAAATTCTGAAAAAAAATGGGTTGAATACGTGCCACATTTTTGGAGGCTGAAATGTGGGCCAATAGGTCGAAGCCAACGCAAGTCGTTGTCAATTTAGTCAACAAATGATTCTGACATGTTAGCCGTTGGATTTACATCCAACGGTCGGCATCCATCTTCAATCTCTCATCTTCTTCCTCCAGCGCTGACCACCTCCCGCCTCCTGCTGCTAGCAGCTCGCTTAGCACGCCGCTATGAAGCGCTTCTCCACCGCTGGCCAGGCCATACCTCCACCCTCCACACCTCCTGTTCTTCTCCACCGACCGCCGAACCACACCGCACTAGAACCGATTAACCTCAGACACCTCTCCGTCTGCGACTCTACTCCCGCGTCTTCCCATCTCCGGCTCGTTGCTGTCCAGGGCCTCGCCGTCATCCACCACCTTGGATGCGCTCGACGCGGCGTGGTCAACATGGTCAACGAACGACACCATCGGAAGTAGACTGTGCGTGGAGAGGCTGACAGCTGGGTCCACGGCCGCACACAAGGAAATGCCTCCTTATTACGCGCAAAATAATGATTCCTCCACCTGACATCTGGGACCCACCAGAAGGGCCTCTGTATTTCACGAAAAAAACATGCTCCCCGCTGACTTGTCGGACCCACCAGCTATCTTCGCATGCAAGTAAGTGCCTCCTTATTACGCACAAAAAAATGAATACTCCCCCTGCCGGCTGGAACCCAAAGACATCGGGAGGCTGACTTGTGGGCCTACCAAGTTGACGGGGACGGAGGGCTTTGTCAACTTAGTCAATATGAACGATTCTAGCTCCTGTTACCGTACGATGTTCATCCAATGGTTGTAGCGCTTCAACCTCTGGTCTTCTTGCTCCAGCCGCCCAAACCAACGCCGGTCGTGCCGCGTGCTCCTGCCTCCCGTGGCCGGCTGTGATGCCGCGGAGGCCTCACCGCCCCCTACTACTCCCACCGCTGGCCAGGCCATCCCTCTACTCACCCACACCCCCTGTTATTCTGTGGCGACATCAGCCTCACACCCAGCCGAACCAGTGAACCCTCGTACTCCTCTTCGTGTGGGCATCCACTGCTGCGTCTTCCCCGGCTCAGAGTCGTCCCCTTCCTAGGCCTCGCCATCGTCCACCGCCGTGGTGCTCTCGGCGCGGCGTGGTCAACGTGGTCAAGGAACGACTTCCATCGGACGTGGACTGTATGTGGAGAGGTCGACACCGGGTCCACGGCCGCAGCAAGGAAGTGCCTCCTTATTACTCTGATAATAATGATTCCTCCACCTGACAGCAGGGACCCACCGGACAGTCCACCGTATTTAGCGAAAAAAACGATTCATCGCTTACTGCTGGGACCCACCAGCTACATCTTCACACGCAAGGAAGTGCGTCCGCAAAAACCATTCGCCTCGATCATTGCTGGGACCCCCCAGCTACATCTTCGCATGCAAGGAAGTGCGTCCGGGCAAAAAAAAACGATTCGCCCCCCTGACTGCTAGGACCCACCAGCTACATCTTCGCACGCAAAGGAAGTGCGTCCAGGCAAAAAAAAAAGATCCGCCCCTCTGACTGCTGGGACGCACCAGGTACATTTTCGCACGCAAGGAACTGCCTGACAGTCGGGACCCACCTGGTCGAAGCGTACGTAGCGTTGTCATTCTGGTCGTGAACCTGTACGTACATATATACTGGTGGATGTAGAGGCGCGCACGTGTCGTAGTAGAGGCGCACACGTAGCATGTACACGTACGTACAACGGCGAGGGTGCAAGAAAAAAAATACGGCCACGTACATACATATGGGCAGGGTCTCGAACGCCTACTCGCGCATACGTACATGGCTGGGTCGGAACGGAGAAACATCGTCGTCGTCGTGTTCATGGGGAGGCAATGGAATGCGTCGTGTTCATCGGGAGGCAACGGAATGCTTCGTGTTCATCGGGAGACAACGAAACGCGTGGGAGCCAACCGGCTTGGACGGAACAGGCGATGGAAACGAGGCCTGGTGTAGCGCATAATGGAGGAAACGGACCTCCTACGGTCAAAACGGGGGTCCTGTTGATCGGGAGGGGTGTGGCGTACCGCAAAACGGACGAAACGGACCTCCTACGGTCGAAGCGGGGGTCCTGTTCATCGGGAGGGGAGTGGCGTACCGCAAAACGAAGGAAACGGACCTCCTACGATCGAAACGGGGGTCCTGTTGATCGAGAGGGGTGTGGCGTAATGCAAAACGGACGAAACGGACTTGTGTTGGAGCGCTACGGTCCAAACGGGGGTCCTGTTCATCGGGAGGGCCGTGGCGTACCGCAAAACGGGATTCCACGGGATACTGTTCATCTCCACCGTCGACCTCCTCCAGCCTCCACGGGCTACCGTCGACCTCCTCCAGCCTCCACAGGCTCCTGTTCATCCAGCCTCCACCCCGCGCTACTCCACCAGCCATCGCTCAACCGCCCTCCACGGGCACCCCTCCACCGCTTCATCGCTCATCCAGCCCTCCACACCACGGGGTCTGTTCAACCACCCTCCACCGCTTCATCTGTTCATCCAGCCCTCCACACCACGGGATCCTGTTCATCCAGAGGCAACGCCACCGCCATCGCTCATCCAACCCCCGCAACGCCATCGCTCATCCAATCGACCGCTTGATTAGCAGCAGAGCGGCGAATCGCTCCATCGGGTTCGATTATGACCATCGATCGATCGCTCGGGTTGATAACGCATAGCTGCGGTGCAATTGCTCGGGTTCGATTAGAGCCCAACGCCTCACTCGGGTTCGATTAGAGCGAACGCCTCGCACACACGCCAGCGTGCGACGAGAGAGAAACGCGCGACGCTTGGCCCCCCCCCTCCGTGAAGCAACTCCCGAAATTTTCCTCCCCCTCGCTTCTACCACGTTTTTTTCCGTCATGGACGACCCAAAGAATGTCATGTAGCTACGTCTCCGGCCCGCCCAGGACGAAAAGCCCATTTTCTGTCATGATTTTTTGTCATAGAAGTTGGAGCCCACCACATCTATGATGATACCTGGTTTTGTCACAATTATCGTCATAGAAGTGTCATATGTATGACATAATTTTTTTTCGTTCGGCCCAAAATGTCAAGGATGTGTCTTTTTTTGTAGTGTAAGGGATATTAATGCCTCCTTTTAATAGAGAACCGGAACAAAGCATTAACACATAGTCAATACATGAACTCCTCAAACTACGATCATCACCGAGAGTGGGCCCGGTTGTTGTCACTCCGGGGTTGACGGATCATAACACGTAGTAGGTGACTATAACTTGCAAGATCGGATCTAAAACATGGATATAATGATGAATTCATAAACGGTTCAGATCTGAGTTCATGGCATCCGGGCCCAAAGTGACAAGCATTAAGCATAGCAAAGTCATAGCAACATCAATCTAAGAACATAGTGGATACTAGGGACCGGGCCCTAACAAAACTAACTCGATTATCATCCAACTCCTCACCGACCAGTGAGACTACGAAGGAATTACTCACTCCTAGTGGGAAGCATCATGGAATTAGCGATGGAGATGGGTTGGTGATGACGAAGAATGAAGATCCCCCCTCCGGAGCCCCAAACGGACTCCAGATCTTCCCTCCCGAGGAAGAACAGGGCTTGGCGGAGGCTCCGTCTCGTGGAACGCGATAATTCTTTCTCCCTGATTTTTTTCTGGAAATATGTGATTTTATAGTATTAGGGGAGTCATCTGCGGGGCCACCAGGTGGGTACAACCCACCTGGGCGCGCCAGGAGAGGGGGGCGCGCCCTGGTGGGTTGTGCCCACCCAGGGGCCCCTCTCTGGTGGGTCTTGGCTCCAGTAATTCTCATTTATTCCATAAAAAATTCTCATAAATTTTCATTTCATTTCGAGAACTTTTATTTCTGCACAAAAACAACACCATGGTAGTTCTGCTGAAAACAGCGCCAGTCCAGGGTTAGTTTCATTCAAATCATGCAAATTAGAGTCCAAAACAAGAGGAAAAGCGTGAGAAAAAGTAGATACGTTGAAGACGTATCACCCGGCGTCGCCGAAACGCCATGGGCTGGGCGCGGCCGTCGAACAGAGCGCGTTGGGTCGCCGCCCCGGTCGAGTAAGGCAAGTGCGCAATGCTCAGTTAAAACAATCAGTGCATTTATTGAGGGAACACATATACAAATCGGATGATGGTGGATGCATGTTGATCGATTTCTCCTATACATGAGCATGCGATCTTGGACGAAGTGGTCACTCTATTCAGCGCCAACGATGGCGTTCCCAAGCCCTTGCCGGTGGAAAAGCTGAGAGCCTCTAGCCGCGAGGATCCTTGATGGCAGGAGCGGTGTTGAGGACGATGGCGTCCAGCACGGCGGAGAGCGTCGTGGCCATGTCCATGCATGACAGACTTGTCGTCGTCGTCTTGAGCATAATAACTGCCTGTTGTGATTCAAAAATCTCTATCGCTCTTGGTAGAGCGTGCTGATAACGTGAGAAAGTAAAACGAGAGAGAAAATAGACAGGGATGTAAAGTGAAGGGTTGTCTTTACTGATGATTGAGTACAAGCATATATAGCCCCGAGGGGATGCATCCAATAGACACGATGGTCCGGTTAGACACGAGCGAACAATCGTGTCCCTCGTACATGATGGTTAGGGATAGTGGAGATTCTCCATAATTAACACATGGGTTAGTTAGACTCAACAGATTTTTAGCAATTATTGGTTGTGGAATGGTGAACCCCTCAGCATTTGTAAAGGCAAAAAAAATGAGATGATGGTATGTATTCAACCCAATAATCCAGGGTGGTTTGGTGCTCAATGTTCAACCGATTAATTAAGGGTGGTTTGGTGTTCATTGTAGGCTTCCATGTAAAAAATAGTTCAGACAATTCCATAAAGATGTTTCTGTGAGACTCCGTCTTAGTATTATGCATTTTTTTGACTTGCGTGTCTCGGACTGCCCTTGAGAAAGCACCCAGGAAAAAAAAATTATGGCCTATGATTTTTACACCTTTGTTCATGGGAGAAAGGTTTTTGGCTCAGATATGGGAAGAGCAGGTTAAATTAGGTTAAATGTTGAAAAAAGAAACTGTATGCAGGAGATAGTTTGTGGATGTCTGGTGAGTAATACTTAATACTTAGCCAGAGGCTTGCTGTTTTCTCATTGTGTTTTTGTAGTCGTGTCCTTCGTTGATGAATACCACTTGCATATAAATTCTTTGGTGATCTAATAACCTTCGACACAACATACATGACTAATCTGTAGACATGCCTTTCGGGTTGTTTGTGGGCAGGAATAGGCTATACTAGTTAGAAAGTGTGTCTTGCGCCCCGCCCCCTGTTGGGGATCATTGCAGAAATAAAAAAAATTCTACGCATCACCAAGATCAATCTATGGAGAGACTAGCAATGAGAGAGAGGGGAGTGCATCTTCATACCCTTGAAGATCGCGACGCGGAAGCGTTACAAGAACGTGGATGAAGGAGTCGTACTCGCAGCGATTCAGCTCGCGGTTGATTCCGATCTAAGCGCCGAACAACGGCGCCTCCGCGTTCAACACACGTGCAGCACGGGGACATCTCCTCCTTCCGGGGGAGGCGAAGTTGGGGAAGAGCTCCGGCAGCACGACGGCGTGGTGGTGGAGCTTGCAGTTCTCCGGCAGGGCTTCGCCAAGATCAATGGAGGAGAAGGGGGTGTTGGAGAGGGGGAGGGTTGCGCTTGGATGAGGTGGTGCTGCCCTCCCTCCTCCCCTCTATTTATAGGGCGAAGGGCGAAGGGGCCGGCCCCTCTAGATGAGATCTAGAGGCGGCGGGGCCAAGGGAGGGCTTGCCCCAAGCCAAGGGGCGCCCCTTAGGGTTCCCCCCAACCCTAGGCGCATGGGCCCTGGGGGGGATGGCGCCAAACCCACTTAGGGGATGGTTCCCTTCCACATACAGCCCATAGGGCCCTCCGGGGCAGGTGGACCCTCCCGGTGGACCCCCGGAACCCCTTTGATGGTCCCGGTACAATACCGGCTGAAAGTGCAACTATCCCTAGGTGGTTTTGGTAATTCATAACAACATATAGCTCATTGAGCTAATGCTATTCCAAGAAAAATATTTCAGGAAAGATCAATGAATGGCATGACATGGATGATGAAAGTGGATCCTAAAAATATTAAGGACAAAGGATTGGCTCAAGCTCAAAAGCTCAAGACTCTACATTTTACATTTTAGTGATCCAAGATCACATTGAGTCTATAGGAAAATCCAATACTATCAAGGAGGGATGAGGTGTTGCTTAATGAGCCTCTTGCTTCATGTGCTTAGTGATATGCTCCAAAATCCTCCACTTCTTTCTCACATCCACATATGACCTAAACCTAAAGTCAAACTCGGCCCCACCGATTCTTTCTATCCGGCACCACGAGTTCAAATGTCATTATCACTGCCACAAACCCTAGGCAAATCGGTATCACCGATAGGGATCTCGGTCTCACCGAGATGGGATTGTAATCTCTCTGTTTCCCTTCGTAATGTTTCGGTCTAACCGAAGTGAGCGATCAGTCCCACCGAGATTGCAATGTAAACTCTGCTTTCCCTTCGTAACTTTTTCGGGTCTCACCGAAAGAGCGAATCGGTCCCACCGAGTTTACTCCGACCAACTCTCTGGTTAGCTAATTACCAAAATCGGTCTCACCGAGTTTGTGTAATCGGTCTCACCGAGATTACGTTATGCCCTAACCCTAACCATATCGGTCCTACCGAGTTGCATGTCAGTCCCACCGTAAACCCTAATGGTCACTAGGTTTAGTGAATCGGTCCCACCGAGTTTGGTAAATTGTGTGTAACGGTTAGATTTTGTGTGGAGGCTATATATACCCCTCCACCTCCTCTTCATTCGTTGAGAGAGCCATCAGAACAAACCTACACTTCCAACTTACCAGTTCTGAGAGAGAACCACCTACTCATGTGTTGAAGCCAAGATATTCCATTCCAACCACATGAATCTTGATCTTTAGCCTTCCCCAAGTTGCTTTCCACTCAAATCTTATTTCCACCAAATCGTAATCCTGTGAGAGAGAGTTGAGTGTTGGGGAGACTATCATTTGAAGCACAAGAGCAAGGAGTTCGTCATCAACACACCATTTTTTACTTCTTGGAGAGTGGTGTCTCCTAGATTGGCTAGGTGTCACTTGGGAGCCTCCAACAAGATTGTGGAGTTGAACCAAGGAGTTTGTAAGGGCAAGGAGATCGCCTGCTTCGTGAAGATCTACCGCTAGTGAGGCAAGTCCTTCATGGGCGACGGCCATGGTGAGATAGACAAGGTTGCTTCTTCGTGGACTCTTCGTGGGTGGAGCCCTCCGTGGACTCGCGCAACCGTTACCCTTTGTGGGTTAAAGTCTCCATCAACGTGGATGTACGATAGCACCACCTATCGGAACCACGACAAAAACATCCGTGTCTCCAATTGCGTTTGAATCCTTCAAACCCTTCCCTTTACATTCTTGCAAGTTGCATGCTTTAATTTCCGCTGCCTATATACTATTTGCATGCTTGCTTGAATTGTGTGAAGATTGCTTGACTTGTGCAAAGATAGCTAAAATCTGCCAAAGCCTAAAATTGGGAAAATGTTAAGTTTTTAATTGGTCAAGTAGTCTAATCACCCCCCCTCTAGACATACTTCAAGGTCCTACACCGGCAAACCCCCGAATACTTCCGGCGACTGTATGATGACTTCCCATATATAAATCTTCACCTCCGGACCATTCCGGAACTCCTCATGACGTCCGGGACCTCATCCGGGACTCCGAACAACATTCGGTAACAACATACTATTTCCCATAACAACTCTAGCGTCACCGAACCTTAAGTGTGTAGACCCTACGGGTTCGGAAACCATGTAGACATGACCGAGACATATCTCCGGACAGTAACCAACAGCGGGATCTGGATACCCATGTTGGCTCCCACATGTTCCATGATGATCTCATCAGATGAACAGTGATGTCGGGAATTCAAACAATCCCGTGCACAATTCCCTTTGTCTACTGGTATGATACTTGCCCGGGATTCGATCGTCGGTATCCGTATACCTTGTTCAATCTCGTTACTGGCAAGTCTCTTTACTCGTCCGTAACACATCATCCCGTGATCAAATCCTTGGTCACATTGAACTCATTATGATGATGTCCTACCGAGTGGGCCCAGAGATACCTCTCCATCACACGGAGTGATAAATCTCAGTCTCGATTCGTGCCAACCCAACAGACACTTACGGAGATACCCGTAGTGCACCTTTATAGCCACCCAGTTACGTTGTGACGTTGGGCACACCCAAAGCATTCCTACAGTATCCGGGAGTTGCAAAATCTCATGGTCTAAGGAAAAGATACTTGACATTAGAAAAGCTTTAGCGCATTTAACTACACGATCTTGTGCTATGCTTAGGATTTGGTCTTGTCAATCACATCATTCTCCTAATGATGTGATCCCGTTATCAACGACATCCAATGCCCATGGTCAGGAAACCGTAACCATCTATTGATCAACGAGCTAGTCAACTAGAGGCTCACTAGGGACATGTTGAGGTCTATGTATTCACACATGTATTACGATTTCCGGATAACACAATTATAGCATGAACAATAGACAATTATCATGAACAAGAAATATAATAATAACCACTTTATTATTGCCTCTAGGGTATATTTCCAACAGTCTCCCACTTGCACTAGAGTCAATAATCTAGTTACATTGTGATGAATCGAACACCCATAGAGTTCTGGTGTTGATCATGTTTTGCTCATGGAAGAGGTTTAGTCATCGGATCTGCGACATTCAGATCCGTATGCACTTTACAAATATCTATGTCTGCATCTTGAATATATTCATGAATGGAGTTGAAGCGACGCTTGATATGCCTGGTCTTCCTGTGAAATCTGGGCTCCTTGGTAAGGGCAATAGCTCCAGTGTTGTCACAGAAGAGAGTCATTGGGCCCGACGCATTGGGAATAACTCCTAGGTCGGTGATGAACTCCTTCATCCAGACTGCTTCCTGTGCTGCCTCCGAGGCTGCTATGTACTCCGCTTCACATGTAGATCCCGCCACGACGCTTTGCTTGCAAATCGCACCACCGACCGCCTCCATTCAAAATATACACGTACCCGGTTTGCGACTTAGAGTCATCCAAATCAGTGTCGAAGCTATCATCGACGTAACCCTTTACGACGAGCTCTTCGTCACCTCCATAAACGAGAAACATATCCTTAGTCCTTTTCAGGTACTTCAGGATATTCTTGACCGTTGTCCGGTGTTCCATGCCAGGATTACTTTGGTACCTTCCTACCAAACTTACGTCAAGATTCACATCAGGTCTGGTACACAGCATGGCATACATAATAGACCCTATGGCTGAGGCATAGGGGATGGCACTCATCTTTTCTCTATCTTCTGCCATGGACGGGCATTGAGCCGTGATCAATCTCACACCTTGCAATACAGGTAAGAACCCCTTCTTGGACTGATCCATATTGAACTTCTTCAATATCTTTGTCAAGGTATGTGCTTTATGAAGACCAATGAGGCGTCTCGATCTATCTCTATAGATCTTGATGCCTAATATGTAAGCAGACTTCTCCAAGGCCATTCATTGAAAAACACTTATTCAAGTAGGCCTTTATGCTTTCCAAGAATTCTATATCATTTCCCATCAATAGTATGTCATCCACATATAATATGAGAAATGCTACAGAGCTCCCACTCACTTTCTTGTAAACACAAGCTTCTCCATAAGTCTGTGTAAACCCAAACGCTTTGATCATCTCATACAAGCGAATGTTCCAACTCCAAGATGCTTGCACCAGCCCATAGATTGAGCGCTGGAGCTTGCATACCTTGTCAGCATTCTTAGGATCGACAAAACCTTCCGGGTGCATCATATACAATTCTTCCTTAAGGAAACCATTAAGGAATGCCGTTTTGACGTCCATTTGCCATATCTCATAATCATAGAATGCGGCAATTGCTAACATGATTCGGACGAACTTCAGCTTTGCTACGGGTGAGAAGGTCTCATCATAATCAACCCCTTGAACTTGTCGATAACCCTTAGCGACAAGTCGAGCCTTATAGATGGTCACACTACCATCCGCGTCTGTCTTCTTCTTAAATATCCATTTGTTGTCTATGGCTTGCCGATCATCGGGCAAGTCTGTCAAAGTCCATACTTCGTTTTCATACATGGATCCTATCTTGAATTTCCTGGCTTCAAGCCATTTGTTGGAATCCGGGCCCGCCATCGCTTCTTCATAGTTTGAAGGTTCACCGTTGTCTAACAACATGATTTCCAGGACAGGGTTGTCGTACCACTCTGGTGCGGAACGTGTCCTCGTGGACCTACGAAGTTCGGTAGTACCTTGATCCGAAGTTTCATGATCATTATCATTAACTTCCTCTCTAATCGGTGTAGGCACCACAGAAACATTTTCCTGAGTTGCGCTACTTTTCGGTTCAAGAGGCAGTACCTCATCAAGTTATACTTTCCTCCCACTTACTTCTTTCGAGAGAAACTCTTTCTCTAGAAAGGATCCATTCTGGCAACAAAGGTCTTGCCTTCGGATCTGAGGTAGAAGATATACCCAATAGTTTCCTTAGGGTATCCTATGAAGACGCATTTTTCCGACTTAGGTTCGAGCTTTTCAGGTTGAAGTTTCTTGACATAAGCATCGCATCCCCAAACTTTCATAAACGACAACTTAGGTTTCTTCCCAAACCATAATTCATACAGTGTCGTATCAACGGATTTCGACGGAGCCCTATTTAAAGTGAATGCGGCAGTCTCTAAAGCATAACCCCAAAATGATAGCGGTAGGTCGGTAAGAGACATCATAGATCGCATCATGTCCAACAGAGTACGCTTACGATGTTCGGACACACCATTACGCTGAGGTGTCCCAGGCGGCGTGAGCTGTGAAACAATTCCACATTTCCTTAAGTGCGTGCCAAATTCGTGACTCAAATATTCCCCTCCACGATCTGATCGTAAGAACTTTATTTTCCTGTCACGTTGATTCTCAACCTCACTCTGAAATTCCTTGAACTTTTCAAAGGTCTCAGGCTTGTGTTTCATTAAGTAGACATACCCATATCTACTTAAGTCATCAGTGAGGGTGAGGACATAACGATAACCACTGCGAGCCTCAACACTCATTGGATTGCACACATCAGTATGTATGATTTCCAATAAGTTGGTTGCTCGCTCCATTGTTCCGGAGAACAGAGTCTTGGTAATTTTGCCCATGAGGCATGGTTCGCACGTGTCAAATGATTCATAATCAAGAGACTCCAAAAGTCCATCTGCATGGAGTTTCTTCATGCGTTTGACACCAATGTGACCAAGGCGGCAGTGCCACAAGTATGTGGGACTATCATTATCAACCTTACATCTTTTGGCATTCACACTATGAATATGTGTAACATCACGTTCGAGATTCAATAAGAATAAAGCATTGACCAGCGGGGCATGACCATAAAAAATATCTCTCATATAAATAGAACAACCATTATTCTCAGATTTAAATGAGTAGCCATATCGCATTAAACGAGATCCAGATACAATGTTCATGCTCAAAGCTGGCACTAAACAACAATTAATGAGGTTTAAAACTAATCCCGTAGGTAAATGTAGAGTTTGCATGCCGATGGCGATCACATCGACCTTGGAACCATTCCCGACGAGCATCGTCACCTCGTCCTTCGCCAGTCTCCGCTTATTCCGCAGCTCCTGTTTTGAGTTACAAATATGAGCAACCGCACCGGTATCAAATACCCAGGAGCTACTACGAGTGCTGGTAATGTACACATCAATAACATGTATATCATATATACCTTTGGTATTGCCGGCCTTCTTACCCGCTAAGTACTTGGGGCAGTTCCGCTTCCAAAGGACCGTTTCCCTTGCAATAAAAGCACTTTCAGTCTCGTGTTTGGGTCCATGCTTTGGCTTCTTCCCGAATCGGCTTATCGGGCAACAACTCCCTTGTCGTCCTTCTTGAAGTTGTTCTTACCCTTGGCTTTCTTGAAACTAGTGGTTTTATTGACCATCAACACTTGATGTTCCTTTTTGATCTCCACCTCCGCTGATTTCAGCATTGAATATACCTCAGGAATGGTTTTCTCCATCCCCTGCATATTGAAATTCATCACAAAGCTCTTATAGCTAGGTGGAAGCGACTGAAGGATTCTGTCAATGGCCGCGTCATCCGGGAGATTAACTCCCAGCTGAGACAAGCGGTTGTGCAACCCAGACATTTTGAGTGTGTGCTCGCTGACAGAACTATTCTCCTCCATCTTACAACTTTAGAACTTGTCGGAGACTTCATATCTCTCGACTCGGGCATGAGCTTGAAAAACCATTTTCAGCTCTTGGAACATCTCATATGCTTCGTGCTGCTCAAAATTCTTTTGGGGCCCCGATTCTAAGTTGTAAAGCATGCCGCACTGAACCAGGGAGTAATCATCACTACGCGACTGCCAGGTGTTCATAACGTCTTGAGTTGCTGGGAAAACAGGTGCTTCACCTAGCGGTGCATCAAGGACATATGCTTTCTTGGCAGCTATGAGGATGATCGTCAAGTTATGGACCAAGTTCGTATAGTTGCTACCATCGTCTTTCAGCTTGGTTTTCTCTAGGAACGTGTTGAAGTTGAGGGCAACATTAGCGTGGGCCATTTGATCTACAAGACATATTGTAAAGATTTTTAGACTAAGTTCATGATAATTAAGTTCATCTAATCAAATTATTTAATGAACTCCCACTCAGATAGACATCCCTCTAGTCATCTAAGTGATACATGATCCGAATCGACTAGGCCGTGTCCGATCATCATGTGAGACGGACTAGTCATCAACGGTGAACATCTCCATGTTGATCGTATCTACTATACGACTCATGTTCGACCTTTCGGTCTATCGTGTTCCGAGGCCATGTCTGTACATGCTAGGCTCGTCAAGTCAACCTAAGTGTTTTGCATGTGTAAACCTGACTTACACCCGTTGTATTCGAATGTTAGAATCTATCACACCCGATCATCATGTGGTGCTTCGAAACAACAAACCTTTGCAACGGTGCACAGTTAGGGGGAACACTTTCTTGAAAATTTTAACGAGGGATCATCTTATTTAAGCTACCGTCGTTCTAAGCAAATAAGATGTAAAAACATGATAAACATCACATGCAATCAAATAGTGACATGGTATGGCCAATATCATTTTGCTCCTTTTGATCTCCATCTTCGGGGCGCCATGATCATCATCGTCACCGGCATGACACCGTGATCTCCATCATCATGATCTCCATCATCGTGTCTTCATGAAGTTGTCTCGCCAACTGTTACTTCTACTACTATGGCTAACGGTTAGCAATAAAGTAAAGTAATTACATGGCGTTTTCATTGACACGCAGGTCATACAATAAATTAAGACAACTCCTATGGCTCTTGCCGGTTGTCATACTCATCGACATGCATGTCGTGATTCCTATTACAAGAACATGATCAATCTCATACATCACATATATCATTCATCACATCCTTTTGGCCATATCACATCACACGGCATATGCTGCAAGAACAAGTTAGACGTCCTCTAATTGTTGTTGCAAGTTTTTACGTGGCTGCTATAGGTTTCTAGCAAGAACGTTTCTTACCTACGCCAAGACGTCCTCTAATTAGCAAGAACGTGGCTGCCAATTTCTATTTACCCTTCATAAGGACCCTTTTCATCGAATCCGATCCGACTAAAGTGGGAGAGACAGACACCCGCTAGCCACCTTATGCAACTAGTGCATGTCAGTCGGCGGAACCTGTCTCACGTAAGCGTATGTGTAAGGTCGGTCCAGGCTGCTTCATCCCACGATGCCACCGAATCAAGATACGACTAGTAACGGCAAGTAAATTGACAAAATCGACGCCCACAACAACTTGTGTTCTACTCGTGCATAGAAACTACGCATAGACCTAGCTCATGATGCCACTGTTGGGGATCGTTGTAGAAATCAAAAATTTTCTACGCATCACCAAGATCAATCTATGGAGAGACTAGCAACAAGAGAGAGGGGAGTGCATCTTCATACCCTTGAAGAACGCGACGCTGAAGCGTTACAAGAACGCGGATGAAGGAGTCATACTCGCAGCGATTCAGATCGCGGTTGATTCTGATCTAAGCACCAAACAATGGCGCCTCCGCGTTCAACACACGTGCAGCACGGGGACGTCTCCTCCTTCTTGATCCAGCAAGGGGGAAGGAGAAGTTGGGGAAGAGCTCCGGCAACACGACGGCGTGGTGGTGGAGCTTGCAGTTCTCCAGCAGGGCTTCGCCAAGCTCAACGGAGGAGGAGGGGGTGTTGGAGAGGGGGAGGGCTACGCCTTGGATGAGGTGCTGCTACCCTCCCTCCTCCCCTCTATTTATAGGGCGAAGGGGGAAGGGGGCCGGCCCCTCTAGATGAGATCTAGAGGGGGCGACGGCCAAGGGGAGGGGGCTTGCCCCCCAAGCCAAGGGGGCGCCCCCTTAGGGTTCACCCCCAACCCTAGGCGCATGGGCCCTATGGGGGATGGCTCCCATCCCACTTAGGGGCTGGTTCCCTTCCACATACAACCCATAGGGCCCTCCGGGGCAGGTGGACTCTCCTGGTGGACCCCCGGAACCCCTTCGGTGGTCCCGGTACAATACCGGCAAACCCCCGAATACTTCCGGTGACCGTATGATGACTTCCCATATATAAATCATCACCTCCGGACCATTCCGGAACTCCTCGTGACATCCGGAATCTCATCCCGGACTCCGAACAACATCCGGTAACCACATATTATTTCCCATAACAACTCTAGTGTCTCCAAACCTTAAGCGTGTAGACCCTACGGGTTCGGGAACCATGTAGACATGACCGAGACATCTCTCCGGCCAATAACCAACAGCGGGATCTGGATACCCATGTAGGCTCCCACATGTTCCACGATGATCTCATCATATGAACCACGATGTCGGGGATTCAAACAATCCCGTACACAATTCCCTTTGTCTACTGATATGATACTTGCCCGAGATTCGATCGTCGGTAACCGTATACCATGTTCAATCTCATTACCGGCAAGTCTCTTTACTCGTCCATAACACATCATCCAGTGATCAACTCCTTGGTCACATTGAGCTCATTATGATGATGTCCTACCTAGTGGGCCCAGAGATACCTCTTCGTCACACGGAGTGACAAATCCTAGTCTCGATTCGTGCCAACCCAACACTGTCGGTGTTCTGGGAACGGGGGTCCCCAGACTTGCTCGCTCATGGGCTGCGGCATGGAGGCCCAAAGACGGCCCATCTTCATCAACAAGAAGCTCAAGACCCTCGCAGGGGCCAAGCCTCAAGGCGGGCGACAAGGAGCTTCCTCAAGCACGGCCTCGTCAGGCTGGCTCATGAGGAGGCGGAGAGTTCAAGGCAGGGTACCTCGCGAGGTGCCCATGACGCAAGCCATGACGACCAAGGGCGCCAGTCGGGCGCCAGCCCGCGCGGTGTCCTCCTTTCCTCTTTGGTGCAAAGGGAGCAAGCGCAGGCAAGAACATCAAGCAAAGGCATCCGTTTCGGTGCAACAAGACCAAGACCAGCCCAACGGCTGGAAGGGAGTCATCGTGGAGCCCAGGCATGCATCATCACTAGAGCCTTTGGCAGGCGAGGACCAACTTTAGTCAGGATAAGTGTACCTGTTGTTCCCCTTTGAAATGGCCAATTGTTGGCGCCCTTCCCGCTCAATATTTGGGAAGAGGCCCAGGGCCTTCGCCTATAAATAGGAGTAGCCACCCCCAGGAGAGAGAGGACCGAAGGGAGAGATCCGAATCCTCATCAAGATACCAGTAGCTAGAGCAACTGAACCCCACCTAGCAGTTCATCGCACCCGCCAAGAACAGACCCTTGCGAGGTTGTTCTTCCTTGTATTGTTCCTCATCAGCCGAAGAGGCAATCCACCACACCGCACACTGGAGTAGGGTATTACACCACAATGGTGGCCTGAACCAGTATAAATCTTGTGTCTCTTGTGCTGTTTCATTTAGTAGTTTAGGTCCCAGCGATTCGGCGAAGTGCGAGATGGTGGAGGGTTGGATCTCCGCGCGCACCCCAGTGTTCGAACCTCAAGGGTCTGCCGGAACCCGAAATCCGACATTTGGCGCGCCAGTAGGTGCACGGAATCTGCCTTCGTCGCCTCGTTCTTCCCGACCACCACAACCATATGTCGACGTTAAATCGGGCCCACGCCGAAGCGCCGAGCCGCCTCGCCTCCCATGTCGCCCAGACAGCTCCCGTCGGCGGGGCGCTTCGTCGTTCCTCGTCACCTGTCAACGCCGCCACCGGCCCGGGCGGGAAACGAGCAGCAAGCATCGCCCCGAACCCGTCCCATGAGGCGGGACGGCCGCACCGCCACGCCCGCTCAATCCCGCTGGTTCTTCGTCCACGCGTGCGTGGCGCGCCATGGAGGCCCGAGCTGCACTCATTGCGGCAAACGAGCTCTGCGCTACCGCCCGTGCCGACGACGTTTACGAAGAAGAATGGCTCGACCGAGTCGCCGAAGCTTCGCCCACGCTGCAGAGGCGCCCCGCACCGTCCGTCTCTGCACCGCACCCGCCTGGGCGATGAAGCTCCGGGCGCCTCCGCCGCCTCCTCCTCAAGAAGGCGCCGCCCCAAGGCGCGCGCCTGGCGGAACCCGCTCCGCCAGCGCCGCGGCAAGAGCAGAGCTGTCAAGAAGTTCCTCGCCCACGAAGCTGCCCGGCGCTCCCGCTCCAAAGACGTCAGACCTACGCTGCCCCGGCAGCGCAGAAGGCCCGCAAGACCAAGCTCTTCGTCGTCCGAGGGCCCCAGCAGCCACGGCGGGCTGCCGCGCTTTCACCTCCGAGCTGCGCAGCTGCTATGTAGCCCGCCAAGTCCAAGCCAGACCTGCCTCCTCACTACGGGCGGCACGGTGACCCTACGGAGTTCCTCCAGCTCACGAGCTGGGCATCGAGGCTGCCAACGGAGATGAAAAGGTCATGGCGAACTGGTTTCCCATGGCGCTCAAGGGCCGACCCTTTTGGCTCTGAATCGGCCCTGCACGATCTCTTCCTGGGCTGAGATGCGCACCCGCTTCATCGCCAACTTCCAGGGTACTCGCGACCGGCCACCCGCCATGAGCGACATGCGCCGAATCAAGCAGCAGCCAGGGGAAACCCTGCAAAAGTACATCCAGTGCTTCAACAACACGCGCCTCAAGATCCCCAGGGTAACGGAGGAGGCCATCATCTCTGCCTTCTCCGACGGCGTGCGCGACGTCAAGATGAAGAAGGAGCTGGCGATGCATGAAGATCTGTGCACCTCCTTGGAGCTGTTCAACTTGGCGACCAAGTGCGCCAGGGCTGAGGAGGGGCGCCTCTCCCTCCTCGAGCTGCATGTCACGGATCTCAAAGAAAAGAAGTCCAAGGCCAAGGACGTGAAGCGCAAGGGGGCTGCCGTACTCGCGGCCGAACCAGACACCAAGCGAGGCAGAGATCAGCCCGAGTCCTCCAAGGGCAGTCGGTACTGCGTGTACCACGACCTCCACACCCACAACACCAATGAATGCCAAGAGCTCCGGGCCGTCCGCGAAGGAAGGGTCGGCAGACGCCCCGAGCGCAGCGACCGGGGCTACGGCCGAGGAGGAGGAAGGAATGCAGGACGCTGGGAAGACCGCGGCCCGCGCCAAGGGTGGCGCGACCAACCTCGCGAGGACCGTTGGCAAGACCCGCCTCGCGAGGATCGCCCACAGGGGAATGCAGGCCTCCCTCCGCTGCCGCCGCCGCCAAGGAGAAATGAGGACCGTCATCAGGACGAGGGGGCTGGGGGCTTCCAGGAACCGCGTGCGATCGCCTGCATCCTGGGTGGAGCTCAAGCCCCAGCCTCTCAGCGCATCTTCAAGCAGTTCGCCCGCGAAGTGAATGCAGTCCTCCCCAAGCTCGAGGCCACGCGCCTCTCGGTGGTGGGCGTGCGCCATCACGCTTAGCTCAGCGGATCAGCTCAAGTCTTGGCAGCCTGGCGGAGTTCTCCGATGCTCTGTTCCCCAATCATCGACAACGTCTGGTCACCAAGACCCTCATCGACGGCGGGGCAGGACTCAACGCGTCTGTCCGTGGAAACATTCAACAATCTTCAAGTGCCTTACGATCGGCTTCACCAACCAAGCCTTTCTCCAGAGTCACCGCTGGCTCCACGGTCCCGATCGGGCAGGTCCGCCTTCCTGTCACCTTCGGGGCTCGCGACAACTACCGCACCGAGCTCATCGACTTCGACGTCGCCCACATTCGCTTTGCCAGACAACGCCATCATCGGGTACCCGGCGCTGGCCAAATTCATGGCCGTAACCCACCACGGCTACAACATCCTCAAGATGCCAGGAAGCGGCGGGGTCATCACGGTGCCCTGTGAGGAGAGAGACGCAGTGTGCTCCCTGGAGCAAGCCTTTCAGGCTGCATCGCTAGAAGACCCAGACCACAGCAGCAGGAGGCCTCCCGAGACCGCACCCAAGAAGAAGACATCGACCGGCCCGGCTCCTCAAGAGGCAGGCCCCTCAGGGCCAGCGGGCCGGGGAGCCTCCTTCCATCGCATCTGGCGCGCCGACGCCCTCCTCGAGGCCGGGCTCGGGGCTCTCCTCGGAGGGCCGCCGACCTCGCCAAGGTCACGAGGGAGGCGCTTGGGCACCACGTGAGGCGTGCTTCAAGCACGTTTCCATAGCGAGCAAGGCAAGGAGGGCCGAACCCTCAGGAGTTCGTCAGCAAGGCCATTCAGGAGCTACAGGAGTCAAGGGTCATGAGGGGCAGCCGCCGCCTACCCGCTATGGCCCCCCATCCAGGCGAGGATGGTGGGCTGCGCGTCTGCATCGACATACCAGAGCTCAACCGAGCCGCGTCTCAAGAGCGCCTCTGGCCCTCGTGAGTGGGACATTGCGAGGGCCCGCCCCATAGCTACGTGCGCATGCCCCACGGCCTGCCAAACGCGGTTGCTGCGCACCAGCATCTCATGAGGGCCATCCTGGAGGCTCGAGAGGTCCGGCACGCCGCAGCCCTGGCGGAGATGGAGATGGCCCCCGAGGAGCCGCCAGCGCCTCTGGATCCTCCCGAGGCCCCCGGGCCTGGGGGCTCGTGAGGATCGGCTCCCGCAGCCCACCGAGTCTGCTACACCAACACCCTTCGTCCCCAACATCACCAGGTGACAGCTTTAAGTTTTATTTCCGACTGGGAGCGCCTTGAGACGCATTATTCCCGAGCCGCATGGGTCTGTCCTCACGGCATGTATCCCTTTTATTTCATGTCATTAGCTTATCCTGTTGGGGCGCCCTCGGGCTGCATCATCCCAAGCCGCTCGGGCCTGTCCCAGCGGCATGTATCCTTCTTACGTTTTCCTTAGGATTATGCTCTCGCTCCATCATGCTTGTTATTTGGTGCCTTTTCCTGGGTGACGGAATCTTGCACGTTAAAGGGGGGGTGCATGAGCATCGCGACTCAGGGCTCCTACCGGCTCTCCGGCCCTCACCCTCTGGTCTTGTCCATGGCATCGCGACCTGGCTTGCCAGCGACGGCTGAGACCAGCCCGAGAGCCGGGACCCGAGGACGTAGAGTTTCGTCATCTAACCCAGCTTGCGGGTTAAAGGGGGGGTGCCTGAGCATCGCGACTCAGGGCTCCTACCGGCTCTCCGGCCCTCACCCTCTGGTCTTGTCCATGGCATCGCGACTGGCTTGCCCGACGGCTGAGACCAGCCCGAGCCGGGACCGAGGACGCAGAGTTGTTGCATCTAACCCGACTTATGCGTTAAAGGGGGTGCACGAGCATCGCGACTCAGGGCTCCTACCGGCTCTCCGCCCTCACCCTCTGGTCTTGTCCATGGCATCGCGACTGGCTTGCCAATGACGGCTGAGACCAGCCGAGAGCCGGGACCAAGACGAGAGCACAAGCATCTGGCCAAATTTGCGAGAACACACTCGAAGATAAGGCCCAGAGCCAGGCGCAACCTGCCTTGAGGTAGGGCCCCGTGAGCCCTTCGCTGGCTCATGGGTGCCCCAACACACCTCGCGAGGCCTCTCGCGCCTCTCCCAAGCAACTAATGGCAGAACTAACGATCGCCACGGCGAGCTCTTGTTCCTTCTGTGGTGAACCTGCAGGGTCCCTCCAAGGAGCACGAAATGACCTCGCCACGCAATCTCTCACCGGCCTAGGCACGGACCTAGCGCCGCACCAGGAAGCATTGTCCTGACCCTCGAGATAAGTCACCCTCCAGACGCACTAGTTATCACAACACCATCCCCACACTCAATGCAACCCCGTGTTAGCAACGTCGCTCTCCTTTATCACCGAATGATGGCTGCTTGAGCGCCAAGGGGGACCCCCTGAGCATCGCGACTCAGGGGCTCTTACCGAACCTCGGGCCGCTCACCTCCTGGCCTTCACCACGACATCGCGACCTGGCATACCAGAGACGGCTGAAGCCGCCTTGGGACTGGGACCTGTCGGCACAGAGCATCAGGCCCTCGTGAGGACTGAAAGGAGAAAACTGAGCTAGAACGGAATGAGCATCTCGCACTGCTTCATAAAAAGGATTATATTGACGGATGGAGCTGCAAACATCTTACAAGCCCCCGTGGGGTATATTATTGGCCCCTCGCAGGAACAAAAGGCGCGCATTTTAAGGAATCCTAACTACAGGGGGCATCGCGGCAGATGCCATCACCTGTGATGGGCCACCGGTCCGCGCCAACCCCATCAAATCAGGGCGGCGGCGACGACTGACGAGCCCGCCCTGCTCCGGAGCGGCGCAGCTCGGAGGCTCGTAGGCTGTCGTCGCTTCGTCTCCGGCGTCGCCAAGAGCTCGGCGGAGTCAGCTGGATCCTCCGGCGCCTTTCTGCCACCGAGGAGCGGCCAAGGGAGCGATCGGCCGGCCTCTGTCTCACCGCAGCAGGACCCCGACCACCTCTCTCGGGGCAGCACTCCAGCTGACGACCCTCTGCGTCAAAGACCTTGAAGGACACCACCGAAGCACCATCGTACTCGGGTGGATCGTGAGCGCCCCTCGCCTGCAGACCAGGCGACCTCGCCCACCTCGAGTCATGAAGACCTCGCCCGGGGCAACTACGCGACCTCTGCCCGGTCGCGAGGGTGCCACCGGCGTGCTCTGACCAGAGTCCCAGGGGTTCCCCCTGCCGACGACGGAGGCGAAGAAAGAAGGAAGACGAATCCAAGATTTAGGAGGCGTGGCGACGTGAAGCACGAACTCCCGGCAGGGGCCCTCGACGTGGACTCTAGGGGGGAAGACGCACACCTTCGTGACCTGCCGGCGTCGTCGGCGGCGCCGCTCGTGGCGCCCGGCGTCGCCTCCTTCAGAGCCGCCAATGTGCGCGTACAAGGGAAGAGGGAACCCTGGTGGCGGCCGCTCGCAGGGGCATGGGCGCCTCTGGCGGCGCTCTTGCCACGACACGGAAGGGCAAGCCGCTTCTTTGGGGGGAGCAGGTCAGGGTCCTCTTGAGGAGCCTTTCCTTTCTCTTCCGTGGAGAACCGGCGGATCGGAGCCATGGCAACCAGACGAAACGAGGAGGAGGAGAAGTAGAAGGACAACCTGGAAGGGCGCGTGCCGTTCCGTACTTATAGCCGGCGGAGGCCAACCGCCGGCCTCCACGATCACCGGTAATCATGACCGACTCTGCATGCAGGGACTTGTCGAATCCGGATGGTTACCGAGGCATCGTGGGGAAGCAAGGCGATCTTGCGTCCAATCAACCGCCACGCTGGCGCCCAAGGCTTGTTAGGGCCGCGACGCCGCACTTGCCCTTTCGCCTCTCTGCTCGGCCAAGTTCGGGCGCGCCGTGGGCCCGGGGGCTACTGTCGGCGTTCTGGGAACGGGGGTCCCCAGACTTGCCTGCCTGCGGCCTGCGGCGTGGCTCGAAGGAGGCCCAGCACGGCCCATCTTCATCAGCGCAAGCTCAAGACCCTCGCGAGGGGCCAAGCCTCGCGGGGCGGACGACAAGGAGCTTCCTCAGGCACGGCCTCGTCAGGCTGGCTCATGAGGAGGCGGAGAGTTCAAGGCAGGGTACCTCGCGAGGTGCCCATGACGCAAGCCATGACGACCAAGGGCGCCGATCGGGCGCCACCGCGCATGATGTCCTCCTTTCCTCTTTGGTGCAAAGGAGCAAGCGCAGCGAGAGCATCAAGCAAAGACATCCGTTTATTGCAACAAGACCAAGACCAGCCCAACGGTGGAAGGAGTCATCGTGGAGCCAGTGCAGGCGTCATCACGAGCCTTTGGCGGCGAGGACCAACTTTAGTCGGGATAAGTGTACCCGCTGTTCCCCTTCAAAATGGCCAATTGTTGCCGCCCTTCCGCTCAATATTTGGGAAGAGCCGGGGCTTTCGCCTATAAATAGGAGTAGCCACCCCGGAGAGAGAGGACGAAGGAGAGATCCGAATCCTCATCAAGATACCAGTAGCTAGAGCAACTGAACCCCACCTAGCAGTTCATCGCACCCGCCAAGAACAGACCGTCGCGAGGTTGTTCTTCCTTGTATTGTTCCTCATCAGCCCAAGAGGCAATCCACCACACCGCACACTAGAGTAGGGTATTACACCACAATGGTGGCCTGAACCAGTATAAATCTTGTGTCTCTTGTGCTGTTCCATTTAGTAGTTTAGGTCCCAGCGATTCGGCGAAGTGCGAGACGGTGGAGGGTTGGATCTCCGCGCGCACCCCAGTGTTCGAACCTCAAGGGTCTGCCGGAACCCGAAATCCGACAAACAGAAACTTTCGGAGATACCCGTAGTGCACCTTTATAGCCACCCAGTTACATTGTGACATTTGGCACACCCAAAGCATTCCTACAGTATCCGGGAGTTGCACAATCTCATGGTCTAAGGAAAAGATACTTGACATTAGAAAAGCTTTAGTAGACGAACTACACGATCTTGTGCTATGCTTAGGATTGAGTCTTGTCCATCACATCATTCTCCTAATGATGTGAGCCCGTTATCAACGACATCCAATGTCCATGGTCAGGAACCGTAACCATCTATTAATCAACGAGCTAGTCAACTAGAGGCTCACTAGGGAAATGTTGAGGTCTATGTATTCACACATGTATTAGGATTTCCGCATAACACAATTATAGCATGAACAATAGACAATTATCATGAACAAGGAAATATAATAATAACCACTTTATTATTGCCTCTAGGGCATATTTCCAACACCCCCCCCCCCCCCAGCCATATCCAACCTGGTAGGTCAGACTTCATATTTGATAGGCTCAAATAATGAAAAACATAAGTGCACATGTTTAAAACATTATACCAAAAGTGAAGCAGAATCACAGCTTGCCGCACCCCTGCCGAGTGCAGTAGAAACTGGAGCATTGCATACAAAATAAAACATAGCATGATATAGTTTAAATGCAGTGTAATACATCAAAGCATTTATATATGAATTGAGCCAAGAAATTTGGAATTGCAGCCTGCTGCACACCTCCTGCCATATCCATCCTGGCAAGGCATGGTTCATATTCCATAGGTTCAGAGAGCAAAAATGGTCCATAAATGCCAATGGTGCATTTTTTCATAAGAATTGAACTTATAAACCTTCAAGAACTCCCAGGCAGAACCGTTGCTTCCACGTCGCTCTGTAAATGCCTGCTGCCACCGCCTGTAATTTTCGTGTCCCGCCAAGGGCATCTTAGTCACGTACATATGTATAAAAGCCAGCCGCATGTGGAGAAGACCTAGCCGGTCGCCACTCTCCTCTTTCCGCCGCCTCCTGCGTCTCCCCCACTCCTCCCAAGCGTAATGCACACAATCCTCCCTTGAACCCTAGCCGCCTCCACGCTCGCTTCGTCCTCCATCCTCCCACGTTCGCCGCACCCCCTCCTCCCCTCCCGCATCTCGTCCACCCTGGGATCTGAGCGCAGAGTCAAGCTTCCCCGGCGGCGGCACTCCATTCAATCTGCAACAGAAAGAGAGAGAGACCGAGAGAGAGAGAGAGGATGAGAAGGAGAAGAAGGAAAGAGAGGAGGGAGAAAGAGAGAGGAAATACGAGAGGGAGGTGTGGCGTCGAATGGGAGAGGGTCACCGCCGGCGTCTGCCTACACCGGCGAGGTTGAGTCCTCGAGCCATGGAGGCACTTGTCGCTGGGCCCTTGCTGTTGGCCTCCCGTGCATCGCACCGCCCCTCCTGCCGCCTCGGCTCTCTCCTCCCGCTTTGGCAGATTGGATCGAGGGTGATATGCTGCCGTCGCCGATTGGATTTGCTCCTCCATCGCCGCCGCGAGTCAACTCCACCGTTGTCGCCAGGAATCCGTCCCCGGCAAGGTCTCCCTCGTTGCTACTCCGTCTACAATCTCTCCCACAATGGCATACGGTGGTTTGATTTGGTTATTTTGGTGGTATCTTCCCTACCGTCTCTCTTTAAGTTTCTAACTTTGGTGCTTTGATTTGTAGTTTTGGCCAGCAGGAGGAGCAGAAGGAGCCACGGATGAGAAGGAAGGAGACTAGCAGGAGGAGGAGATATTCTTGTTCGATTTGGTTCTCATGCTGGCATCTCCCTGCTGTCTGCTTTTCTTTTAGTTTCCAACTTTGATGCTTGGATTTGTTGTTTTGGCTAGCACGAGTAGGAGGAGACAGGGAGGATGAGGAAGAAGACAAGCAGGAGGAAGAGAAAATCTTGCTCGCCTTATGGACTCGCAATAAACAGGTGTGTGTTGTGCTACTCATGCTTTTTTTAATCTCACCAACGACTGTGTTGTACTGGATCGAATCAGAGGAAGCTCATTTGCCTGTACAGAGGGTCGTCTTCTCCCCCCATCCAATACCTGCTAGGAGTTATGATTTTTCTTTGCTTCCAGGTCCACAGGAAAAATTCCTGAACGATTTTGGTATCCCCAGATTTTTCTTCCCCGCGATGAGGTTATACTTAGCCTACCCTCTGTCCCTGTGTGTGTAGGTTTGCCATGTTCTGTGGTCTGAATTCAGTTTGGTTTTGTTGTTCTAAATTCATTTCATGTCCAATGAACACACATACTCTCTGCAAGTTCAGTTTAATCTTTTCCTTTAAATATTTGTGCTGATCCATTATTAATTGTTGAGGCAAATAATGTTATTAAATGCTTATAGTTTATTTGAGGACAGATAGAACATCTGTTTTCGTTAAGATTGATTATCAAGTACGACTGTTGTTTGTGAATTATATATTTTTTGTATGGGGTGTAGTGACAAGGATGAGGCAGAATTAGTTCTCCTGGGAGAATTGGGTTACCACATCACTAGAGGTAGGCACAACCCAAGCAGTCCAGAATAATTGACTCATCTAAATTTCTCTAATTTTCTTACATAATATTTTCTCCCGACAGTGTATCCATTTACTGCAGAAAAGTCAATTTATTTGCCTTCTGGACTGCGATTAATTTTGGGGGAAAAGAGAGGAATTTGAGAGAGATAGAGTGCCCGAGAGCTTATTAGAAAAACATATGTTTTCGTTGTCCATTGATTCCGGGAAGAAGATACATATATTTCCATAATTTTTTACCATTTATTTTTCAACGGCATAGATTTAAATGTAGTAACACGTGTTTATGCTTTGCAGCCACGGTGGACGCTATTAGTTATATTTTGACTGATAAATTTGTTTGAATAGATTGTACATGATAGATGTGTCTATCAGATGGTTGCAGTCAGCCTCAGGGCGAGTTTATCCTTTTGGTAACTCTTACCATTTATTTTTCAGTAGCATAGATTTAAATGTAGTAACATGTGTTTATGCTTTGCAGCCACGCAGGGCGCTATTATTCATATTTTGATTGATGAATTTGTTTGAATAAATTGTGCATGATTGATGTATCCATCAGATGATTGCTGTCAGCCTCAGGGTGAGTTTACCCTTTTGGTTTATATGAAAATGCTTATTTGTCTTCATGTGTAACGTGATTTCTCAGTGGCTTATATTCATTCTGTCCAACATGAGTACATGATAAAGAAGTGTTGACTCTCTTTTCTTGATTGTGTTGATGATAACAGTTTCTAAGTCATCTCTCCAATGTTAAATCATAACGATTACTATGGTGGTCCAAGAAATACTTTAGTACACATTGTACTATGTTTGCTTAAGGGGAAAGAGAATTCTGAGATGCCAAATATTAATGGCTAGACTGTACATGGCAAAGATTAGTTTGTTGTGGTGAAACTAATGCTTCAGCCTTTGGGTGTCATCTTTGTTAAATATTAGACTATGTATTTTGTCCAACATGAATGACCGAGAAAAACTATGATTTTTATGACATCATGTCTCACTTATTGTCATGTCTAAATATTTGAGTTTTATGTTAATGCTTTGACCATGGATGCCAAAACATCACTGTTTGCCTGATGGAGTGAATTCCGTTATAAAATGAAGTTCCTTCCATCAAATAGATATCTTGTATTAAAATTGTTTTTCTATCCTGTAAGTACATGTTGGTTATTTTGACGCTTCATTTTGAAGCTTTGCAGAGATCAGCGAGGATTTGTGCGGCAGGGAGGGGACTGCTGATAGGAAACATGGGTCCAAGAAGAAATCAAAGAGCATGGTAAGTTGTTCTCCCTTTTCTAATTTAAAAGCTAGAGTCGGTCAATTGTTATATAGGACTATGATTAGGATAATATAATATGTTTGCTACTACTTTGCTAATAGCTTTCCGAGGTAATTCAGTGATCTATATGCCTGTTTGTTTTCTTCTGTAGTGAGATCATTTATGTTATTTAGAAACTAGAACATGAAGTGTCATTATAAGAATCTTGTATTGTTAGCCTATAAATGATAGAGTTGTGTATACATGGCCTATAAATGATATAGTTGTATATACATGGTTGTATATACAGTACAAGGAGCACTTTGAATCATGGTTGTATATGCAATACATGGAGCAACTTTAATCATGATGCATATGGCCTCATTTTAATTGAATTATGAAGAAGTTTTGCTCTGTTTTGTGTATTGCAATCTGGGGTTTAGCTATGTGGTATACAATTAAAGGGAATTGCTTTTTTCCTTTAATATTAAAAGCTAGAGAACTGGAGGTAGAGTAATAAAAGCTGCTTCCTTGGAGAGTTTTTTGTGCAGAGTGGTGCATGCATAATATTATCCTCATTATGTTCTCTTTGCATGTTCTATTGTAGGAAGCAGATGCTATCAAGATCATGCCAAAGGCAGAGCATGCCAAAGGCGATGCTCATTCCTGTTCTTAGTGAGATGGGTTTACTCGATGCAAAGTACGAGCATTGTAAACTCTGGCGAGCTGTTGAAGGTCGACGAGGAGGGCGCCGCCACCACCGTCATCAGGCTGGTCCACATCCACGCGCTGCTCGGCGTCACCAGGTCACCGCCACAACTCCTCACGCCCAGGTCATTCAACATTTTCTTCCGCTTTTGGTGCGTTGCCTTTAGAGTCTTTCTCTCCCATTTTACCGTTTTTGCATGGTAAGATGTTTGGTTGGATTTGAAGGTCCATAGCCTTGGCTCCAAAGCTTCAGGCTCTTATAGAAATTAGAACTAAGGGCCTTTTAAAATGAGTCCTGCATAATAGTGTTGTTCAGTGGGATGCAGAATTTTTGTTTGTTTGATCGGCTATCCTTGGTACTGATTTACGTACTGATTTCATCATCATATGACTACAATGAAGAAGTTGTGTGTATAAATATTACTAACTGCTGATACTTTGCATCAGTGATTTCAATTCTGTTGGCCCTCCTTAAGATTGCTTGGGAATGTGACGCTTAAAAGTTTCAGCCCTGTGCAATGTGCTTCTCGGGTGTGGATTTGTGTCTGGCTAATTAACGGTTCTGTTAATACTGATATGACCTTGTACATTATATGGGTATTGCATTGCTTGTACTTATAGTAAGTGGATTTTTTTCTCATATGTTTCAATCTGTGCCCGAATAGTATTAATGTTCACTCTTTCAATACATGGCTTACTCTTGGCCTTTGCGCCATTGGCGCAACTGGTCATCTAGTTATACTAAGGCATCAAGGTTTAGTACGTTATACCAAAAATAGCCACGAAGATTGTTCACTGGAACTTATTTACACTACTTTTACAAATCATAGGAGTAACTATACATTTAATTAAGTTGGATAGGCTTGTCCAAACATCCTGTTACCCGACATGATTGTGTGGTGAGATGTATGGATCTGTTGAACAACCCATGACCCGGCGCCGCCAATCACTTGGATCCAAGGGTTGTGGGCAGAGTTTCATGCTCGCATAATTTCTGACCAGCGGGAAGGCTAGGTGATAATTCAGATCAAAAGAAATGGATATGCCATTGAATATAATGAGAAGTCTTTATGTTGTTGTTAGGTTATTTTTCACCATAAATACACAAAACAATCACACAATGGATAAACACCGACTGGCCAAAGACAAATATCGAAAAGCATATGCAATAGGAACCAAATCCAACATAATTCGTATGATAATTCCCAATAGGTCCATAAAACAACCCATTTTTCTTGATACTCATAAAACATCAACTATTTCTTAGATATACTTATCTAATTTATCTAAAAGGCTAAAACATGCTGATGGCCAGCATATAGTTTGTACTACAGGCTGGCCTAAACAAAAGACATCACAGTGTGATGCAATCAACGTAAATTTTGATCTAACACCACCATTTAAACAAAATGATTGGCGTCATTGAAGATAGTGAATCCCTTAGACCAACATGTGAGATAAAGAAAATCCAATAAATCATATGATCTAAGCATGTGTGTTCTCCGCAAAAAATATATTCACATGGTCTAAGCATGTCCTATAGGATGAGGCACTATCATATCAAGACCACCAAGTGACAACATTAGGCTACAATTGCCTTCTTATTAACTATGAAAACTTGGAGGTTGTAATAGGGAGGCAAATAAGGTGGCGCATGAGCTAGCTAGGGTAGCTAGATTTATTATTGGTAGAGTTTGGTTGGATGAGCCCCCTGGGGATATTATCCCATTGTTTATAAACGATGTAATTGTTATTTCAATTTAATAAAGATGGGTAGTTTTTTTTGAAATAATAATAATATAGAAGTGAAAGGAAATTACACAAGTGAAAGTGTATTTATCTCTAAACAATATTTTTGGTTTGATGACAATGTGATTAGTGGACCTAATGATGATTTTTATGGTTTATCTTAGGTCATTGATTCCTCAAAGATTCATTGAGGAGATGGTTGAACCCTTACTTCAAAAAGGTTAAAGGCTTAGTTTTCCGGTGACTCGAAGCTTTGAGCTTCACTTTATTTGAGTTATAGCTTATAGGACAACCACACTGTCATGAGGAATCGAGGTACAACAACCTTCCTACAACTGCCACTTTAAATTGCCCTCTAAACCACATCTCAATGTGCGCATAGGGTGGTTTCATGTCTCCTGCGGGTCTTCTAGGATCCAGTCTTTTAGGTTTTAACTGTTTTCATCTCGATTCAGCCGGATTTTATGGACTTTGGAGTTTCTACATGCCCTTATTGACGTTCTCTTCTCCGAGGAGGTGATTTTCTTTGCAGATCGCAGCTACCAGAGTCTCCTGTTTGCATTGATGACTTTCCTGCCGCTGCTTCTACAAGCTCTTGTGTTTCAAAAAGTTTGCTCCTCCAAGGCAGAGGTACAGAGGCGGCACCGAGCTGCGCTCATGGTGTGCCGCCATGAGTAAGAAGAACTTGGCACCCCTAAGACTTTGATTATAATTTTACCCTTTCAGTATGTGTGTTTGTAAGGTCATCTAATTCTTAATATATGGCCTTAGGCCTTATTGCGAAAAGAAGAGACGTAGCTCAATGTATAGTGCATTGTCATTGACTAATCCCTAAGCGCCAATTCCTACCGTTTCTACAACTCGCGCACACTCCTTCGTCCTGGGCTTGCTCCTTTTACGTTTTTCCTTCTCATCGCATATTGTGTCAGATGTACCTAGCGTGTATCACTCAAAAACGTAGTGCGCTCAAAGTTTTCACGAGCGCAGTTGCATTTTGATTTTGGGAAGCTTCTAGATGCTTTCCTGTCTATTTTTTAGTTTTACTTGGCTGGTTTTTCATTGATTTATTTTTCCTTTCCCCTTTTTTGTTTATTTTCTTATATCGCAACCTTTTTCCAAATTCATGAACTTCCTGAAAATTCACAAAATTTGTTTAAATTCATGAGTTTTGTCAAATACATGAACTTTTCCCAAATTCATGATTTTTTTTCAAATTCATGTTTTTGCTTCAAATGCACAAACTTTCTTCAAATTCATAATTTTTTTGTGAATTTCTTTTTCTCAAATTTGAGATATTTTTCCCAAATTTGTGAACTTTTTCCCTCAAATTCATGAACTTTTTTCAAATTTATGAAACCTTTCCCATAAATTCCTGAACTTTTTTTATATCCGCAGAACCAATTATTTTTTAAAAAATTCATAAACTTTTTTGAAATGTACATTTCTTTGAAATATATGGATTTTTTGAACACCTAGATTTTTTTGGAGAAGTGAACAGTCAACATCAAGTAAATGGGCCAGGTCAAAGTTCAATGCATCTACTCAATAGTCAACTGGACCATGATTTTTTATGCAAACGACCGAATGGGACAGGAACTGAGCTAGCGGCCGACAAATTGTAATGGGCTACGACCTTGAGGCGTGCACAGGAGGTCACCAAGTAGCACTTAAGCCGCTGAAGGGGCACTAATGCTACATGTCGCGGGAGTAACTAACTAACAGTTACCACTGGGGGGTTCCATAAGGGTCATTTTCTTTGGCATGGGAGCATGCCAAGTGGAGCGCCCAGCCGCTGCCACGTGTCACATGCTGGCACTCCCTCTGCTTTCATATTTTTATTTTCTATATGCATTTATGGGTTTTGATGTCATTTTTTTGGCTTTCTTTTGGTTTTTGCCTGGTTTCTCCTAGGATTTGGATGATTTTTTTAGAAGCGCAAGAAGCATTGTGCTTCTCGGAAAAAGAAAAGAAAAAAGACAACCCGTGCTTTCACGAGAAGCACAATTATGCTTCCCAAAAAGGAAAAATCAGAACCCTTACTTCAACAAGAAGCACATCTATTCAAAAATTGCTCTAGAACATTTTTTCAAATCCACGAACAATTTTTGAATTGTTCACAAGTTACAAATTGTTCAATTTTTTCTAAAATTGTTCTCAAACATTTTTTTTCGAATCCTTAAATATTTTTTTGAATTTGCAATCTTTTTTTCAAATCCATGATTAATTTTTGAATTCACAAAAGATTCAACTTTGTGATTTTTCTTGAGTTCTTGATTTTGTGAATTCACGAACATATTTGAAATCTGTGAATATTTTTTATCTCACGAATATTTTTCAAATCAGTATTTTTTGAATTGACGAATTTTAAAACTCTCAAACTTTTTAAATTCATGAACATTTTCTGATGTCACGAAGAATCTTTGAATTGACGAACATTTGCTTGAAATTTAAGCATATTTTCGGAATTCGGGAACTTTCTTTGAATTCGCAAGCATTTTTTTGAATTAGAAACGACCGAGGTAAAAAAAGAACGACCTAATAAAAGAAATACATAGGAAAAAATCCAGGTTAAAAAAATAGCGCTCCTGGGCTGGCCCATTTGCGGGAGCCTCTGTCAGCAGGACACACGTTGCGGGCGACGACATCGCTGAAATTGCAAACTTCTTTTTCAAATCCATGATTAGTTTCTGAATTCACCAAAAAACTCGACTTTGTGATGTTTCTTGAGTTCGTGATTTTTTGAATTCACGAAAACATTTCAAATCTGTGAACATTTTTTATCTCACGAATATTTTTTAATTCAGTAATTCTTTTGGAATTCACGAATTTTAAAAATCTCAAACCTTTTAAATTCGTGAACATTCTCTGATGTGGTTGGGCCATCCCAAAGATCTTCCCTTCGTCTCTGTAAACATTGTGACGACTTAGTAAAGCTTCGCGAGGGACGAAAGCTAGCTAGGAGAAAAAACAGTCGTCGAAAAATCTTCTACCCTCAAGTTTAGGGTTTCTCGTCTCTGGCGGCGCTCCTCCGCTGCCTAGAGATTTTTTACCGTCCGCCGACCGGACCCCATCGTGTTGCTCGTCCGGGCCTGTGGCGGGGGCTCATCAGAGCGGATCGCACGGATCCTATCGCTGCTGGCTCGTAGTAAACGAGGCGCAAACCCTAGATGGCGGCAGATGCGGGATCATCTTCTGCGGGCTGGAAGGAGAAGAATCTTGAAGAGATGCTGCAACACCTTGATCTTCAGGATGACGAGTTGGATGACGTGGTTGTGGGGCAGGAAGATCTGAAGAAGTACGAAGCGGATGCAAGATGGCTAGCGATCGGGAAGGTAAACACAACTAGGGTTTTCAGCTCATCGTCGATGTTTGAGACCATGAAATCAGTTTGGGGGTTAGCGCATGTACCCAAGTACAGGGAGGCTGGGGAAAATCTTTATATCTTTCAGATGTTCTGTTTGGGGGATTGGAAGAAGGTTGTTCATGGTGGACCTTGGCTGTTTTGCTGGATGGGTATGCTCATCGAAGATTATGATGGAAAGTAGGAACCGACATCCTATGTCTTTGATGGTCTATATGTTTGGGCTCGGATACACAATATACGAGTTATCTGAGAAACCTGAGGTAGTGGATCAACTAGCACGACACATTGGTCGAGTTAAGGAAACTCAGCTCTCCCCTAGGCTCTTCTATGAGGGAGATTATGTCAGAGTTCGCGCGCGAGTTCTGGTGAACAAGCCCTTAACCAGGGTAACGCCGCTGAATGTGACGGGTGAAGGACAAAAATTCCTCCTTGTAAAGTATGAGAAGATACCGTATTTCGGTCAAGTTTGTGGTTTCATGGGTCATAACCATGAGGAATGCGGTGATGGAGTTTGGGAGGCTAAAGACAAGCAGTGGGGAAGTTGGATGTTAGCAAAGAGAAGGGAGACAACACCGGATCAGCAAGGAGGAGGTCGTTCCTCACGCGGTGGCCGCTCGGGCGGTAGAGGCAGAGGCGGGACTGGTAGGGGAGCCCCCCAGGCTCGGCCAGCATCACCGCGCAAAAGATCAGCACAAGAGGCCAGGCTGGATGAGGATGTAGAGGCTTGGGAAGATGTCACAAGCCCGCTAAAACTAGCAACTATACTGGAGGGCGAGGAACAGAGAACAGAAGCACCGGCGGTGCGCAGAAACCTTAATTTTGTTTTGGCTAAAAATCCACACGATCAGGCGCTGAACTCAACGGCAAGGTTTTGGAGCAGCTGATAAGTCACAAGCAAATAAAAACCAAGCCCTAGTGGTGGTTCCGCCACTCCCTCCTGCATATGTCTCTCCCAGGGATGCTAAGAAGGCGAAAAAGTCAGATTCACCAGTGAAGCAAAACAGGAACAAGATGGCATTATTGGCGGGCTCCGAGACGGGGCGCCGCCAGGCCCAATGAAACTCTTAAGTTGGAATTGTCGTGGGATTGGCGATCCCGCGACAGTTCACGAACTCCGCGATCTAGTGGAGATAAGTTCACCTGCTATCTTGTGTTTAGTGGAAACTCAGTTGCAAAAGAGTCGTGTTGAAGGTCTTCGTTTTTCTTTAGGTTATGGTTTCAGCTTGGAGCTGGTAGTAGTGGCCGCAGTGGCGGTCTTTGTATCTTTTGGAAAAATTCCGTCGATGTTGCAATAAAGAAATTTTCTGAGTATCATGTGGATGCCTGGGTTACAGAACCAGGGAGGGATCAATGGAGGCTGTCGTGTTTTTATGGAGAAGCAACCCGAAGTCTTCGGTACAAGACTTGGGATACTATGAAACGGCTGAGGGGAGAGAGCTCTCTACCATGGATGTGCATAGGAGATTTTAACGAGATTCTCAGGCCGGACGAGCAACACGGCTCTAATGTACGTGACAGTGCTCAAATCGAGGCATTCAGAGAAGCTGTCGATGTATGCGGTCTGGCTGACCTTGGTTACCATGGTTTGGACTGGATGTGGGAAAAGAATGTGGCTGGTGGGCACTACTGCCGCGTTCGCCTAGACAGAGCTTTGGCTTCGGCCTGTTGGTCAGCTCTCTTTCCCTTTGCGACTATTGAGCACCTTACAACGGCAAAGTCAGATCATTGTCCTATACTTCTCGATACAGAGCTCGCTGATACGAGTGTTCGTGTGAAACAGAAACAGTTCCGATATGAGTGTATGTGGGAACATGACTCCAGGTTTGAAGATACCCTTGCCGACGCTTGGACATTGGAGGGGCCAGCCCAGACCGTGGCTGCGTTATCGAATAAACTGTCCAATGTTGCTGGTCGCTTGCAACGTTGGGGCCGCACCACCTTTGGAGTGATCCAGACTGAGCTGAGATCACTACGACAAAAACTTCAGCACCTGCGCTCGCTGCCAAACAGGACAAGGCCATCCACCGAGGAGAAGAGCATAGAGGCTCGGATGGTGGAGTTATGCTTAAGAGAGGAGATTATGTGGCGTCAGAGGGCGCATATCCAGTGGCTTGCGGAAGGCGATAGCAACACAAAGTTCTTTCATCGTAAAGCCAACGCCCGCAAGGCAAAGAACCATATAGTCGAGCTGTAGCGTGGTGATGGCTCAGTTTGCAAAGAGGAGCACGAGATGGCGGATATGGCAACAAGTTTCTATAGCAACCTGTACGCTTCCGAGAATACGGTAGGGATTGAGGAGGTGCTCTCCCATATACCATCTAAGGTTGATGCAGCGATGAAAACCACTCTTAATGCCGAGTATAGCAAAGCTGGGATTAAAACGGCTCTGTTCCAAATGTTCCCCACAAAGGCTCCCGGGCCGGACGGCTTTCCGGCACACTTTTTTCAGCGGCACTAGGAGCTGCGTGGTGATGAGGTTACTGCTATGGTTCTTCGGGTTATGAATGGAGAGGATTCCCCGGGGGAGAAAAACAAAACATTCGTTGTCCTTATTCCCAAGATTGCTAGTCCAAAAAATTTAGCACAGTTTCGACCGATTAGCCTCTGTATTGTGATCTTCAAGATCGCGTCAAAGGTTTTGGCTAACCGGCTCAAGCTTATTCTCCCCGACATCATCTCTGAGGAACAATCAGCATTTGTACCAGGACGTCTCATTAAGGATAACTTCATTTCGGCATACGAGTGTCTGCACTATATGAAGAGAAAGATGAGGAAGAGTAATAGATTTTGTGCTCTAAAACTTGACATGATGAAAGCCTACGATAGACCGGAGTGGAATTATCTGGAGAGAGTTATGCTTAAGTTGGGAATTAGCCCACGATTTACAGAGATATTTATGAGGTGTGTCACTTCTGTTTCATTCTCGGTCATCTTCAATAGAGGGAAGCAAGAGGAGTTTAGGCCCTCTAGAGGCCTAAGGCAGGGGGACCCGATATCGCCGTATTTGTTCTTATTGGCAGCTGAAGGCCTCTCTTGCTTGCTGAAATCCACACTGCCAAGTGAGAGGATTCAGGGCATTACAGTGGCAGCTGGTGCACCCCAGGTAAATCATCTTCTTTTCGCAGATGACAGTCTTCTATTTTTTGATGCGACACCTGACATGGCAAACAGAGTGGATCTCCTACTTCATAAATATTGTGCCGCTTCTGGGCAGCGAACCAACAAGGACAAATCCTCAATATTCTTTAGCAAGGGCTGTTCGGAAATTTTGAGGCTAGAGGTTAAACAGATTCTTGCAGTACAGGATGAGAAACTGTCTGACAAATACCTCGGCCTCCGGCCCGGCTGACGTGGGGAGATCGAAGGAGGGGTCTTTCAAATATCTAAAAGATCAAATTTGGAAGCAAGTCCAGGGCTGGATGGAAAAAACACTCTCAGTTGGAGGAAAGGAAGTGCTTAGCAAATCGGTCACTCAACCAATCCCCACCTATTCCATGGCATGTTTTAACTGCCACGGGGCTTGTGTCAGCATATCGATGGTATTTTGCGAAAATTCTGGTGGGGATCGAAGAATGGTGAGAGGAAGACCGCCTGGGTCTCCTGGGAAGTTATGACACAGCCCAAATTCATGGGAGGTATGGGGTTCCGCGACATTGAGCTTTTCAACTTGGCCCAGCTTGCTAGACAAGCCTGGCGCCTTCTTGAAGAACCAAACTCCCTCAGTGCCAGGATACTGCAGGATGTTTACTACCCCGCGTCCTCAATTCTTGAAGCTGAGTTGGGCAAGAATCCGTCACAGGTTTGGCGCTCAATAATTGAAGGGAGGGACACGCTCAAACTGGGCTTAGTAAGGAGGATTGGTTCAGGGGAGGACACACATATATGGCTCGACAACTGGATCCCACGGGATTTCAAGCTGCGACCAGTTTTCCCAAAATCCTTAAACCCTTCGCAAAAAGTTTCGGACCTCATTAACCCAATCACCTTTACTTGGGATGGAGCTGCACTCGAGGAGCACTTCTATGAGATGGACAAGGAAGGAATTTTGAATATTCCTCTAAGCTCTAGGCCCCGAGAAGATTTCTGGTCATGGCACTATGAAATGAAGGGAATTTTTACAGTACATTCGGCGCACAGGCTGTTGTCATCAACTAAGCAGCAATGAACGGATAAGCTCGAGCATAACGAGGGGCACCCTAATGGTGAGTCCGACCGAAGGTCATGGAGCCGGCTGTGGGGAGCCCTGGTTCCTTCAAAAGTCAGAGTCTTTGCCTGGAGACTAGCCAAGACTTCAATCCCGACAGGTGCGGTGCTTCACCACTGTAGCATGGCTGATTCGGCGGAGTGCTCGATATGTCACACGGCAAACGATACTTGGCGCCATTCCCTTTTCGACTGCCGTATGGCCCGGTGTGTTTGGGCACTTGCTGATGAAGACCTCACGGAGACTATCATATCAAACAGATCGGAGGATGCGAAGCTATGGATGTTATGGCTGGTTGATACTTTACCCTCGGCGGAATTAGCACGGGTGCTCGTGACGATGTGGGCCATATGGTGGGCAAGGCGTCGCGCCATCCACGATAACCAGTTCCAAAGCCTGCCGAGCACTCATGTTTTCATTAGCAATTTCTTGGCGGAGCTGGAGATGATTCCCGAGAAGAAGGCAAAGCCTAAGGGCCGGCAAGCAAATCTCAAGGACCTGCATGTAAATCCTGGGGACTTGCATGTAAATTCAGGGAATTCAAACAACCGGACGCAATCTAGCTTGTGGATTCTGCCCGTCAATCATGAGGTCAAGATGAATGTTGATGGTGGCTTCTCGAAGATCGGCGACCGGGCAGCATCAGCGGTGATTTGCAGAGACAAGCGAGGCATGTTTCTCGGTGCATCCGCCATTATACATGACGGCCTCCTTGACCCCGCAGTTCTTGAAGCACAAGCTTGCAGCGAGGCACTCTCGCTCGCTATGGACCTGCATGTCCAATCCATCTGTGTCGCATCAGACTGCCTCGAAGTGGTGACCAACATAGAGGATGAAGTTCCATGCCGATATTTTTCTATCTTGCAAGACATTAAGTACCAAAGGAGGCTTTTCCACGATGTAAATTTTATTTATGAAAGTAGAAAACATAATGGGGAGGCGCACGCCTTAGCAAAGGCAGCTGCCTCCCTTAGCTCAGGGCGCCATGTGTGGTTTACTAATCTTCCCGACATCATCTGTATCCCTATGTTTCTGAACGTTTAATAAAGGGTGCAGTTGGCTCAAAAAATAAAGTAAAGCTTCACGAGGTTGTCTAAAAAAACAAGTAAAGAAGACACTCTCTCTCTCAAAAAAGAAAAGAAAAAACAAGTAAGAAGACACTGCGCTCGCTCGGTTACAAGAAGAAGAAAAAATGCGATGGTCGGAGTCGGAGGCGGCTGGGGAAGGCGAGCGAGGAACCCTAACCCTAACCGAGCACTCCAGAAGAAGAAGATGAAGGTACGTGCTCGCCCTCATCCAAATCTTACATAATCGGTGTCCAAGTCGGAGGCCGGCGACACGGCTAGGGTTTCCTGGTCGCGGCCGACTCGGACCAGGGTCGCCGCCTATCACTACTAGGGAAAAGGCTACTAGCAGCGCGGGTAAAATGGCTACTAGTAACGCGGGTACTCGCGCTACTAGTATCGCGCTACAGCTAAAAGTTAGTAGTAGCGTGGGTCGAACCCGCGCTACTACTAACCTTGTTAGTAGCAGCGAGGGTTCAATCCGCGCTACTGCTATTATGAACTGCGCTACTACTAATGAAATAGTAGTAGCGTGTCTATAGTCCCAATGCTACTAGTATCCTAAATACTAGTAGCGCGCCATTTTATTCCCACGCCACTACTAACTTATTAGGAATTAAAAAAAATAAAATCAACCAAATTCATTCTATCATGTGTCGTATCTTCTCTAGTTCCTCATTGTAGCAGCAACTCATGTATAATTTCATTCTATCACACAGTTACATAAGCAACTACTCCCTCCGTTCCGAAATAATTGTCATTTGGGAGAAATCTCCGACCAAGTGAAAACGAACGAATGCAGAACTACCCCTAACTTGAAATCAGATCGTCGTCTTCCTCCAGGGTAGCGCATCCAGGCCAGCAGCAGGCCCCTCCTCCTCCTCCAGCTGCTCGTCCAGACCAGCAGCAAGCCCATCCTCCTCCTCCTCCTCCGCCCTCCACCAGCCTAAGCCTCCGCCAGGCTCCTCCCTGTCGTCCAGCAGCTCGTCCCCGTCGCCAGCAGCAGGCCCCTCCTCTGCCCTCCACCAGCAGGACCCTCCACCAGGCTCCTCCCTATTGTCCTGTTGCTCATACCCGTCGCCAACAGCAGGCCCAACCTCCTCTGCCCCAGTCTTGTCGCCGCGGCCCTAGCGTCCTCGCCCCGCTGCCCAGACAGATCGTAGCTGCGCCACCGCCTTGTGACGCCCTCGATTCAATCATACACTAATCATGCACGCAAATGTGTACGATCAAGATCAAGGACTCACGGGAAGATATCACAACACAACTCTAAAACATAAATAAGTCATACAAGCATCATTATACAAGCCAGGGGCCTCGAGGGCTCGAATACAAGTGCTCGATCATAGACGAGTCAGCGGGAGCAACAATATCTGAGTACAGACATAAGTTAAACAAGTTCGCCTTAAGAAGGCTAGCACAAATTGGGATACAGATCGAAAGAGACGCAGGCCTCCTGCCTGGGATCCTCCTAACTACTCACAGTGGTAAATCGCCGGGCTGCTGCGTAGTAGTAGGCACCTCCGGTGTAGTAGGAGTAAATGCGTCGAAGGTGGCGTCTGGCTCCTGGACTCCATCGTCAGTTGCGACAATCGGGTAAAGAAAGGGGAAAAAGGGGAACAAGGCAACCGTGAGTACTCATCCAAAGTACTGCAAGCAAGGAGCTACACTACATATGCATGGATATGTGTAAAGGGCCATATCGGTGGACTGAGCGCAAAATGCCGAATAAGAGGGGATAGCTAATCCTCGTCAAGACTACGCTCGGCAGCCTCCGTCTTGCAACATGTAGAAGAGAGTAGACTGAAGTCCTCCAAGTAGCATCGTATAGCATAATCCTACCCGCGATCCCTCCTCGTAACCACGAGAGAGCGACCACCGGGTTGTATCTGGCACTTGGAAGGGTGTGTTTTATTAAGTATCCGGTTCTAGTTGTCATAAGGTCAAGGTACAACTCCAAGTCGTCCTGTTACCGAAGATCACAGCTATTCGAATAGATTAACTTCCCTGCAGGGGTGCACCACATAACCCAACACGCTTGATCCCATTTGGCCGGACACACTTTCCTGGGTCATGCCCGGCCGCGGAAGATCAACACGTCGCAGCCCCACCTAGGCTGTGAGAGAGGCCAAGACGCCGGTCTAAACCTAAGCGACAGGGGTCCGGGCCTATCGCCCATAGCACACCTGCGTTCGCGTCTGTGACGCCGAAAGCGGAACTAGCCCCTTAATACAAGAGCAGGCTTACGTTCCAATCCGGTAGCGCGCCACTCGATCGCTGGCGTCACGAAGTGCCGGTGATACCACGGCGTCGGGATACCCATAACTACTCCCACGTAGATGGTTAGTGCGTATAGACCAAATGGCGGACTCGGATCAAATACCCGGATCTCGTTAAGCGTGTTAAGTATCCATGACGCCGACCAGGCCAGCCCACCTCTCTCCTAGGTGGTCTCAACCTGCCCTGCCGCTCCGCCACAAAGTAACGGATCGGGGCCGTCGGGAACCCAGGCCCACCTCTACCGGGATGGAGCCACTGTCCTTTCAGCCCCCATCTCCTAACAGTATCACGAGTAATGTAATAGTGTAAAGTATATAGTATATGCCCGTGATCACCTCCCGAAGTGATCACAGCCCGTAGTATAGCATGGCAGACGGACAAGAGTGTAGGGCCACTGATGGAACACTAGCATCCTATACTAAGCAGTAGGATAGCAGGTAAAGGTAACAACAGTAGTATCAAGGACATGCTATGCAGCAGTATAGGATTAACTGAAAACAGTAACATGCTACACTACTCTAATGCAAGCAGTATAGAGAAGAGTAGGCAATATCTGGTGATCAAAGGGAGGGCTTGCCTGGTTGCTCTGGCAAGAGAAGGGTTCGTCGTCGATGTAGTCGTACTCGGTGGCATCATCGCCGGTCTCGGGGTCTACCGGGGAAGAAGAGGGGGGAAGAAACAGTAAATACGGAGCCAACAAAGTATCACAAACATAACGAGGCAATACGCGGTGCTAGGTGTGCCCTAACGCAGTAGTAGGTGATACCGACGAAGGGGGAAAGCATCCGGGAAAGTATTCCCGGTGTTTCGCGTTTTCGGACAGATGAACCGGAGGTGAAATGTTGCAGGTTTGCTATGCTAGGAATGTAAGGCAGTCGAACGGGCTGCGTATCCGGATTTGTCTCGTCGTTCTGAGCAACTTTCATGTACAAAGTTTTTCTATCCGAGCTACGGTTTATTTTATATTAATTTTCAAAGTTTATTATTCTTACTATTATTTTATTCTTCTTTATTTTCATTTTTTTAAAAGTTCCAGGGAGGTGGGGCCTGCCTGTCATTGGCCCCAGGGGGCTAGCGGGTTCGGCGGGTTCGGGCGCTGGAGCGGACAACCGCCAGGGGGATAGGGAGCCCCGCCCAGAAGGGCGCAGCCGCGCTGGCGGGTGCCGGGCGCCGGCAAGCGCCGCCACGGCGGCAGGCGGCTGCGTGAGGGGGGGCGGAGGCCACGGCAGGGCAATGGGCGTCGGGGACCTGTGCGCGGACGGGGGCACGGTGAGCGCGCATCGGGCGCGACCGGAGATGGCGCGGGCGTGCACGGCGATGGGGACCGGGGCGCACGGTGACGAGGCGAGCCGGGGAAGGCGAGTGCGCGGCCGACGTGGGGAGAGGAGGAGGGAAAGGCGACTGCTCACGGCGGGGAGTAGGGTCCAGGGCAGCGGGCTCGGGGTGGTCCAGCGAGGAGGAGACGAGGAGGAGGACAGCGAGGCGACGACGAGGTCCGACGACGGCGTGGCAGCTCCGGGGCGATGGCGGTGAGGTGTTGTCGTTGGGGATGGCGAGGCTTGGTGGAGCCGTCGAAGGCGAGGCGAGGAACGGCGAACGGTCGCGGCGACGGGGCCGGGGCGGCGTCGGGCGGAGTGGTCGGTGTCGAGGAGGAGCTCGAGGAGGCCGGCGGCGATGCTTCCGGCGACGGCGCGGGTGCAAGGCGTCGGGGGCGGCGGTTGCCACCGACGGGATCCGCAAGGGGGGGGGGGAGGGAGAGAGAGGCGGGCGAGATCGAGGGGAGAGGCGGGCGAGGGGATCGGGATCCTCCCGATCCAGATCCAGACGAGGGAGGGGGAGTGGTGCGAGGAGTGGGGAGTGGGGGTGCTGGGTCACTAGGGTTCGGTCGCCCCAGGGGCTATAGGCGCCGGCTGGGCCGGCCTGGTTGGCCCAGAGGCCAGCTGGGCTGTGGCCCAGTGGGGGGGGGGTTCTTTTTCTCTTTATTTTAGTTAGCTTTGTTTTACTGTTTTTATTCCTCCCTTGTTATTGATTTCTTTTCTGTTTTATTTTAGTTACATTTTATTTTAGTTTTAGTAAAAATTATCACTAACACCTAAATTGGTACTTTTAAATAAACTACTGCCACATTACTTTTCATCCCAATTAAAATAGTTTAACATTTTATAAAATTCCAAAGGCATTTCTTTTATTATTTAACCCATAGTTTTAATTATTTTGAACACTTAAACATTTTATTAAATTTAGGTTTCTCCACCATTATTACCCAGGATTTATATAAAACATTTACAACATTTTAGTTTTCACTTTTGAAAACTTTAACTGTTTGGCTTGATCTTAAATTTGAATTTGGATCGGTTTCGAACTAACGCGAGATTATCAACAGTAATTGAGGTGGCGTGGCATCATTAGCTGGGGATTACTGTAGTCTAATTATCCGGGCGTCACACGCCTGGTCATCGCAGCACACACCACTCCAGGGAGGTACTCCTCACCTCAAATTACAGAAATTAACAACACAAGATTGATTCAGTTAAACAGTACAACAGAATTTGAGGAATCACTAGAATTTCAAATTCAGGACTCAACTGAAATAAAAGAGACAAATAAAGGAGGCAAGTGTAGCCTGCAGCCCACATTTTCCATCAGTCATCCAAATATGGATAATTAAACATGGCTTGCTTTGGTTGTGTGTTAAGCTTACATTTATTCTTTAAACATGGCTGGCTTTGGTTAGTTAGCAATGGCACTTTCAATTTACAGTCATAGCCAAGAAAAGAAAATGTAGGGTAAAACAGCGAAAAGAGCACTGGCAAGGTGCACTATCACTTCTTCTTGTAGACATGAATACAAGGAGTACATCACTCTCTGTCTATAGGAGTAATGTGAACATCATTCTACATGGGTCTCTGAACATCTTCTTACAAAGTTGGAGCACAATCACTTCATTTATCGATCTGTATATTATGGAAGAGGAACCGAAGAAGAATGTGCATGTACTTATAATAGTCTTTTGTCTTTGTACTCCAAATTTGGAAGCAGGCAAAGATTTTCTTTACTTACCAAAATCACACTTAACATTGGAGTCTACAACAGTCTTTTGTCTATAGGAGTGAATATGCACTGGTGTACTCAAATTCTGGAAGCACTAGCACTAATCTTGCATTTGTTTGCTTGATGAGATGTATACACAAATCTAGAAGCAGGCAAAGGTTTTCTTTACCTACCAAAATCTGTACGCTTTCTGGTAAATGGCTTCAATCGTCCTTGGATGAAGTGCATTGAAGTACTCCTATTAAAAGATGAACAGAAAAATGTTACTCCTACACTGTATTGAAAAAGTTGCACAAATCTCTACTGCCAAACCTTGCATTCACAGAAATGAAGTACTCCATACTCCATACTTTACATCCTTCCATAAGCAAAGAAGATGCCAACAAAGAAGATGCACATAAATCTCTACTCCATGCTTTAGTGAATTTAGTGGATCAAGTGCAGTAGAAGCTCTGAAGCTATGGAGATCCCATAAATCTGTGAGACCAGCCAAATTTCATTGCTTGATGGCCATTTAGACAATTTTGATAGTTATAAACCTTATTTTATTTTAGTCAAAGCATCACAGTGACAGTGCCTATTTTATTTCAGTTTTTACAGTGGAGACAGTTTTGGTAGTAAAATCTGCAGTACTCCAATTTTACAAACTTTTACAAACTGAAAACTATGACAGTACAAGAAGATCTCAGTTTCCACATGGAAAATACATTTCTCGGCTTTACAAACTGAAAATTATTGTATGATAGTGCAAGCAGATCTCAATTTCAATATGGAAAATACATTTCTCAGTTTTACAAACTGAAAATTAAGACAGTACAAGCAGTTTCAAAATTATGACAGTACAAGCAGTTTTAGTAAATGGTGGTGCAGATACTTATTAGCACAAGAAACGGATTCTTGATGATCTGCAAAGCCTGGATTGAACCGACTCTGAAGCTGAACAATAGCGATATTTTTTCAGAGAGGGATGCAATGCAACAGAAGAACATCAGGGGAGATAGTACGAACTGCGGATCCGGTGCAGAGATAATTACATTGGATTGCACTGAAGAATAGCATTAGCAGGAATGTGTTTAATTTAAGAAAAAACGAATTAACTCATCCTGATATCTGAAGTGTAAAAATCCTGAACTAAACCGAACACTGTTAAGTCTGAATTTTTTTTCAGATTGTTGAGAGCCGAACAATGCAGATTTCCCCATCTCTGGGAGGGAATTGGGACTCACAGAGGAAATTGGAGCAGACCCCCTTGACGACCTCCCCTGCATCGTTGGTGTAGACGAGCCGCTTGAAGCACAGCCAGACCTGCAGCCGGATCGATTTCAGTCAGCGATAACCAGTGCCAACGGAGTGGCGGAATCGGAATCGACGGATCGATCAGGGCAGGGCGGGCGTACGGTCTTGGCGTCGCCGAAGTCGCCGAGGGCGCTGCTGGCGATGGAGTAGAGGTGGAGCTTGTGGGGCTTGCCGTTCTTGTCCTCGCTGTCGGTGACGACGCCGATGGACTGGCCCTCCTTGTAGGGCACCTCGCCGTCGGTGGAGAAGACCATGTGCCACGTCTCCTCGGGCGCGTCGTCGGCGGGGATCTTGGTGTTGAGCAGACACTTGCCCATGTACGACTCCTTGGGCCGGAACTTGTTGGTCACCACCCCCTCCTCCTGCTTCTTGGACACCTTCTTCTCCTTCACCGGCACCGCGGCCGCGTCGGTGGAGACCGCCTGCGCCCAGACGCTCAGGCCACGGCGGGAGGCGGCAGTTCTTGTGGCGCACGGGAAGCTGCAGTGGGAGTGCTGCGGGGCGCTAGACGACGTGGAGGTGGCGGCAGTGGCGGCACGGAGGAGACGATCATGACGTGATGGCGGCCATGGCACGGGAGGAGGAGCAGCGGTGGCGGCCGCCGGCGTGGCGCGCGGCCGGGGCATGGGCGAATGACGGAGGAAAGGAGAGGTGGAAGGGAGGCGGCGGCGTGTGGGTGGGGAGAGGAGCGGCGGTGGGGGATCGGGATCGGGCCGCGTGGTGGTGGGGTGGGAGTGTGGATCGGGCCGGGGTGGACACGCTTAGTAGTAGCGTGGCGGTCTTACCTGCGCTACTACTACTTACTTAGTAGTAGCGCCGGTTTTATACCCCTCGCTACTACTATGGCCTATCTCGAGGGCATTGTTGGAGACCATTAGTAGCAGCGCGGGTTTATACCCCTCGCTACTACTATCAACTTAGTAGTAGCGCGGTTTTTATGCCCCTCGCTACTACTAATTAGCAGTAGTGCCCGTTTTTAAACCGCGCTACTGATAAACTTCTGTGTATAAGGTTTTCTCTAGTAGTGTATATAAATGTGGGTATGAGTAGAATCCTTTCCTCCCAATTCGCTGATCAAAATCGCACACTGCGGTGCAAGCGCGGGCGCGGATCCGAGAAGAGGGACATCGGCGGTGATGGCATCGGCGATTCGGCACGCGGTGAGGTGGCTGGGCGGCGTCGCGCTCCGGCGGGCAGGGTTGCCAGCCTATTCCCTCCAGCCTCCTCCCACCGCTGCTGAGGTACCCTCTTCATCCATCGATTGCTCCCCTCGATTTCTGGTAATTGAAACCTTTTCCAAGCTACAGTGAAGATGCGGATTACTTACCCCAGGATTGGCAAACACCAAATTGTTTTGCAAATCTTAATGTTGGCCATAAGCAAGCATGATTTGAGGATGGCACATATTTTGCAAATATTAGCACATGATGACACTCTTTGGAATAACATTCTAGATCCATTGTAGAGATGCATCTAATGTGCTCTCGGTTGATGTATCTATCTATAAAGGAAAGCAATCGCAATGTCTCGTAAATTTCTTATCATCGAGTGTTTAGTTAGATGAACTAATCTTGTTCGTCATGGCCAGATTGGGAGGCATCACGCGCTCAAGGAAATCAAACAGAAGAAGGAAGAGCTGTTCACTCTGATTGCCGACACGGAACGGCGATACAACACTCGCCTCACCAAGGAACGTTTTCAGAACATATGTATGCTCCAGCAGCTAGCCGTGCAGATTGATCCTAGGCCTGCCGACCCCTTGTGGTATAAACTCTGAACACGTGCTGCCCTTCTCCCCTGATCCTTCCTTCTCACAGTAACTCGTTGACAGATTCACAGATTTTGTTTCGTTTGAACAATGCAGGCGCTCGAAGCGGTTTACAAAGCGACTCAACGATTTCGTGGGCTTTACCGGGGCCATCGTGTCAGGCTACTTGCGTACGGATAAATGGCTCAACTCAGGCAAGCATGCGGACCCAAGAGGGGAGGAGGGCATGCATGGCTCTGGCTGCTAACCAGCAATGACTGGATTGCTTCATTCACTCGGACAAGGAGGCAGAAAAAGTGTATAAGTAGTAGTAGTGTTCTGGAGGAGGAAGTTATTAGTGTGCTCTTTCTGGGTATCCTTTAGCTTATGTTATGTATGAGCAACTGTGAGATCTGTTGTGACATCTGTACAAGTTGATGACATGGTGCCAGTGGTACGGGGCTAACCCGGTGTAGGCCGATCTTTCACGTTTGGAGTGGGATCCCTCGAAGAACATGATGAATACGGGAAAGAACGGAGAGAAATCACAAGGGGAATACTCAAGAACAAGTCCGATCACACATCCACTAGACAATCAAACACACAAGATCCACAAGGTACATGAACAACAAAGGGAAAGATACAAGGTAGAGTTCATCTCCGTGAGGAGGTCTTGAAGGGGGCCGCCCAAGAGGGGTCTTGATGATATATCCCGCAGGATCTTCTTCTAGATGGAGGTCTTGGCCTCCAATGGAGTAGTGGTCTCTCTCTCTCTCTCTCTCAAGAGTAGAGGTAGGAGCAAAGCTCACCTAAGAATGAGCTATCATATTTGCTAACCCTAAAATGGAGAAGGGGATGAGTATATATAGTGGTAGCCACGAAGGGGTAAGTGAGGGGCGAAAGGGTACATGGGCTTCGGCCCGAGTGTCTGCGCGCAGGCAGGGCCGGAAGTTCCGGGGACGGCCGGAAGGTCCGGGCGCCGGAGGTTCCGGGCGAAGGTCCGGGCAGGGTCCGGGCTATCCAGAGAGTTGGCACACTCTTGGACGGCTTCGGTGCAGCAGGGCCGGAAGCTCCGGGATGGCCGGAGGTTCCGGGGGCCGGAAGTTCCGGGCTTTCCAGAAGCTTGTCCAGGCTTCTTCTTCCTTCCCTTCCATGCTTCCCTCACGGATGGTGTAGTTGTTCCTTGGCGCTTGCACTCCTCCTCGACATTCATGAAGCTCTGACAATACCTATGCATGCACACGGGAGGAGTGTCAAGTAGTATACCATCCTCGAGAGGGTCAAGTGAACACGTGTAAAGGAGATGATTCACCTTTGCGTATGTGAAGTAGATGTCACACGTGTCACTTGCCAAATGGACTCTTGATATGGTGATGTCCGTAGGATGCTCCGCATCATCCAGCAAACTAGTATATGTTCAAAACCTGCCTTTTCATCTTGACTATAAGGCCGCGCTTAGAATCGATGTAAATAAATACAGATGTATTTGTCTTACGGGTGTATCTTACCGGCCAGGAGCGACTTGCGGGCTGAAACGAAAACAACGGACGATGGCCTGTATCATTTACAAGGGTATTTAAAGTAGAAACAACATTCTAAACAGGGCCTAAGGTAACTACTACTCCCTTTGTTCCTAAATATAAGTCTTTTTTGAGATTTCAATATGCACTACATATGGAGCTATGTATATTTGAGAACGGAGGAAGTATTACAAGAAATATGTTCGGGCGCGCGCCAAGCGCTGGCCACAATGTCAACTGTGCCATTTGGCAGATGCAGACTGAAGAAACACTTGAGCACCTATTCTTCAAGTGCCCATGCTGCACATACAATGGAGAGATGCTGGTTCCCGGTTCATCTTGATGTCTTCAGGTGCCAATTTGCGGTAGGTTTTGGTCCTCGCTGTACACACAATGGAGAGATGTTGGTTCCTTGTTCACCTTGATGTCCTTAGCTAGACGCGTTTGGTCAAAGCCTATGTTTATGGAGGTCTTCACTGTTGTTGTTTGGAGTGTTCGATTACCCCCAAGGACGTCCTTCGCTGTCGTGTTGTCCGCAAGTTGTGGTGCGATGCCACCTCCACCGACAAATTCAGGCTCGACAATTGCCACCACCAACCCTCGCTCCCTATCATCAGACATCGTGTTCCCGGGCAGGAAGGAGTCAGGTTCTTTGTCTTCTGTCACAACCGTACTGGGGCCTCCTATCAAAAGCTCTGGCCAATTATTCAGCACCCTAAGTCAAATAAACTCCTTTCTTGATCTACGACCAACCACTCGCAAAATGTGCTTTGCTACCACAACCTCGAGTTCCATCATCATGGCCACGGGGTTCCCGCATCTACATAGCCGGCTTTTACCGCACCATCCATCAGGGGAGTACCGTGTGCTCTGGTTCTCGTGTGCGCGCCGTCGTGGCCACTATCGTGACTATGTTCTCAAGGTAGGACCCAACAAGCCGAGAATCATCAGACGACCATCAGTGTCATCGCGCCTGCCAGAATGCAGGTGGCAAGGGGCTTTTGATTACTGCTATAGTTCACAAGTCAACCACCGTGGCAGCCTCAATGGTTAATACGACGATCGATGGAGACTGCCATGGACATTATGGTGTTCGACACGATGGCGAGACATTCCGGTGGATACGCAGTCCTGAACAGTTTGGCAGTCGTGTGTTGTTGTTGGAGATGGACAATAAGCTTGCTTCATGCAACAGAAATGATGCCAACATAGAGATTTGGGTGATACAATACTATGAGACTGAGACCTGGGCCTTGAAGTACTAGATTAACTTGTTAGTGATGACGGCATCACCACACTTTGAGTTTATTACTAAGATGACGCTGATTAACCAGCGTGAGCTGCTGATCTGTTGTGGCACTACATTGGAGGGTCCTAACTATCTGTTGCACTGTGACATCGATGGAAAGTTTTTGGGATATGTTAAAATCAATTGGGGGGAAGCTTCCACTATACTTAACTAATCAGTACATTCAGGAGAACATGTCCACTTCCGTTTGGTGAGATGCAAGAAGGTGGTATGGATAAGGAGCCTCCATTCTTCATAGTGCTATAAGGTGGTTTGTACTTCTAGCTCGCATGGGGTCGGTGATGGAAGGCATCATGACCCTTCTGCACATGCGTGGAGCGTGAAATGAACCATATTGGTCGTTTCTCGCGAGATTGGAGTGGCATATGTCCTCTCCGACGTGGCGACGTGGACGAGGTTGGCCAATATGCTAATGGGTTGTCAGCCTTACCGACTCTTGTATTTCCTATGTGCTTTAGACCTAGTCCAGCTAGGTGTGGCTTGCCGTTGTTCAGGTTTTCATCTGGTTTCACTACAATGAACCGAGCATCCCTTTACTTTATTCTTCATTTGGCACTAGTCTTTTTCTATGATTTTCTCCTTTGAAGACATTCTTATATAGAAAGACATAGACTATAAATGACATCTCTTATGTCAATAAGACCAAAAGGGATGGATATTAAATGATAGGGCCAAGGAGGGAGGAGAGGGGGAGGCAAGAACGATGCTTTTAGAGAAGTGGCGGTCCGAAATGAGAAAGGTTATGGGTAAAAAGAAGGTATTTATCCTGGTGCTGCGGAGATCGGTGTTGCTGATTGAACTCATTTTCTTTCGAGGAGATCAAAAATCTCTGAATTTCTGCAAAACAACTTTATTTAAACGAAAGAAAAAGGTTAGCCCTGCTCCTAGACTTCCAATTCCAAGTAGTAGTAACGGAAAGGGACAGGTTTACGAGAACTTTTTTTATGTCTTTCTTATAGCGATTGTTGAAAGTCAGTCAATGCCCTGGCTTCAATGAATGAAGACCAATGGGCTACGAAGTGGAGATGATGTCGTCATGTCGGCTGAAAACAATCCTTATGGTTTTTATATCCAGTTAGAATAATAAGAAAGAATCAAAGCCCAGATTGGTTGGCGAGCCTAGTGATAGAAGACTATCTAGCTTGGTTCGGAGAGCACTTGTTGGGTTTAAGATTCGTTTTTTGCTAAATGTTACGGCCATTATCAACATAAAAAAAAACCTAGATGTATTCCAGTTCCAATAGAATGCATACCAGAATGGCCATGAACCTTGGAGTTCTTGCAAGAAATGTTGGAGATCACCGTAGGCGCGCCTCGTCGGAAATCCTGAAATAAATCCAGGAATAATGCGAGCACAGGACTTGAACCCCTGGTGGGCTGGGGATATCACTGTCCCCTCTAACCATCCAACCACAGATTGGTTCGCGGCCACTTTCGCTTTTATCGAGAATGTAAAAAAAAATTAACAGTTTCACGAGGATGATTCAATGGCCATCAAACCTTGGATAATATCAGTAAATTTATTTTTGAGATCTACGCCGTATCTTTCTTTCTTTTTATTTGTGTGAGAGAATCTTGCTTCTTTTTAGAAACACTAGTAAATTTACTATTTACAGCGTATTTTGCTTTTTTTTAGGGATAGACGTATTTTGCTTGGAGTCATCGCTAGTCCCTTGGGCCCCGCCGCTTAGGCAGACTCCCAATGTAACTGTAACCAGCCCACTGACTCACGCGGGCCTTCCCAACGTACTCCGGCCTGTAGCGTGTCGCCGATAACATCATTTCTGGCCGGGCCCTTCGTCGCCTCCTCTCCCCGCCGGCGCAGCAGCGAGAAGATCCTCCTCGCCCCCCTCCCCATATCTGTCGGCGGCGAGCGAGCCCTCGTCCGCTCCGCTTCGGGAGGGTCACCGTCGTCCTTCCCCTCGACGGCGACGCGTGCAGCGGCTGCCGCGAGGAGGCGCCCGCTGCTCTCGTACTGGTAAGACGAACACCCCACAAATTCACCTTGTTTTTTGTATACTCCTACTCTATATCGGTCAGACATCGGTAGAAAAGAAGCCATTATTAGTCCTGCCTCCTCTTCCATTGCCTGATGCAATCACAACACATGGCCAGGATATTGACATTATTGCAGATTAGTCAACAGGGATTAAAATTTCTGCTAGCTGATTCATGCATTATGCATGACTGTTTGATTACAAAGTACACAATGTTTGATGGCATCTCAACCGAGGTCACCAGAACTATGATGTGATCACAACAAGCACATGAAACATTTGTTCATTCGTTTAACCTTCTATTCATTAGTCTCTACTGACATGTTCTTGCAGTAAATATTGTTACATTGAACTAGTAAGCCGCATGATTTTCTGCTTATCATGTAGGATCGGGACGACAATTGTAAAACTCTAGCCAATTCACACTTTTGAGTTATGGTTCGTGCAAGTGGATTTTGGCTGCACTTTTATATAGTAGATTCTTCATAGCAGTACTCTGCCATAGAGCATTTGAATATAAAGCGTCACATTATATCTTCGACCTATGCCAAATACTGTTATGCGTTTGCCAAGTTGAATTTAGGGGTACACATAAGCTCAATCATCTCCATCTTTTTTTTACCGTAGATTTGATGGAACACCGGTGCCAGTCAATCGCCATGATGAAAAGACGCCACACGACAGTCCTAGATGACCTGCCCGAGTGGATTGTCATCGAAGAGATCCTCATCTGGTTACCCCCCAAGGACCTCTTTCGCTGTCGTGCTGTCTGCAAGTTGTGGCGCAGTGCCACCTCCACCGACAAGTTCATGCTCGACAATTGCCACCGCCAGCCATCGCTCCCTGTCATCAGACAGGATATCCCTGGACACAAAGGAGTCAGGTTCGTTGTCTTCCGTGACAGAAGTGTCGGAGCCGATCAAAAGCTCTGTCCAATCATCCAGCACTCTAAGTTCCATAATCTCCTGGGCGCCTGTGATGGCTTTCTCATCTTGTCCAGTGAGTCTGATTTCTGGATCTGCAACCCGGCCACTCGCAAATGTGCTATACTACCGCAACCTCGAGTTCCATCATCATCAGCGGGGTTCCCGCATCTACATAGCCGGATTCTACCAGCACCAACCATCCGGGGAATACCGGGTGCTCTGGTTCTCACGTGGCTGCCTTCGTGGCTACGTTCTCAGGTTTGGATCGACAAGCCGAGAATCATCGATCGACCATCTGTGTCATCGCGTTTGCCGGAATTCTGGCACCAAGGGGAATTTGATTCCTGCTATAGTTCACAAGTCAACCACCGCAGCAGCCTGCACTGGTTAACAGGAATCTACATGGAGACTGCCGTGGACATTATGGTGTTTGACACGATTCTTGAGGCGTTCGGTGGATGCGCAGTCCTGGCCAGTTGGGTCGTCGGGTGTCGTTGTTGGAGATGGACAAGAAGCTTGCTTCATGCATCAACAATGATGCCAACATAGAGATTTGGGTGATGCAAGACTATGAGGCTGAGGTCTGGGCCTTGAAGTACCGGGTTAACTTGTTAGCGATGAATACATCACCACAGTTCAAGTTTATTTCTAAGATGGCACTGCTTAAGCAGCATGAGCTGCTGATCTGTTGTCACACTCCATTGGTGAGTCCTGATTATCTGTTGCATTGTGACACTGACGGAAAGTTTTTGGGATATTACGAGATGAAAGAGGGAACATATTCAACATACTTCATAAATCAGTACTTTCAAGAGAGCATGATTCCACTTCCGTTCTGTGAGATGCAAGGAGGTGGTGTGGATAAGGAGCCTCCATTCTTCATAGGGCTATAAGCTGGTTTGTAATTTTAGTTGCCATGTATGCCTTTGGAGTATCCATCCTTTATGAGCACATGGTCCTAGTCCTTACTTTATAGTACTAGTAGAACTGAACAATGCATATGGCTGTTCTAGCTCTTTTGCTACCATCGGGTGCCTTTTGTGCTGTCCTGAGCGTCATCATGATATGTTGGAGTATCTATGCAATACATCTGTGCTACTTCTTCCTCGTCTACTTCCACTTCTCATTGTTAAGTAGTGTGAATGGCACTGGCTGCAATTTGAAATGCTAATTATTCGTGCTACTAGAGAATTAGTGCAGCGTTGACATGCCATCTAGCATGGTTTCTTGGAAAACAGTGCCATAAAAAAAAAGAGATGCAGTTGTAGTCATTTTCTTTTAGAGGATACTTTTATAAGACAGTGTGGGAGGTATGCGCTCTGCCAATAGAAGTTAATTGTGGGACTTGTAGGTAGTTGTTGGAATGGTAAGTTTGGATCTTTGCTGGGGTTAATAGCTTGATATTCGCTGCTCTGTATGCAATTTGGGTTTAACTCCAAAGTAGAATTCCTTGTGGCACCTGGTTTCTCCTGGTCTATGTTGTGTGAAGATGTTTTGTTTTATCAGGGATACTTGCGCAGTTGTGCAGTTTGGTTCTGAACACAGTTCTATTTCTTCAATATGCTATTGTTAAAGTATTGTTTCACCTGTATTCTTTTGTTAAACTTCAGTATTTGTTTCTGGCTGCTTTCGTGTCCAGGATTTGGTGTTGTTAGGGTACAAATGGGTTGATGTTGTTAGACCTTTCAGCCTGAGCATTGATAGTTGTGGATGACACTAGGAGAGTTGGGACAATTTTCGTTGGTTTATTTCTCACACAATGCCATGCCAACCTGAGGGGCTGGGGATACATATTTATAGGCTGCTAGCCAGCCAAGGCATATGCTAAGATGCTGCTAAGATGCCAGTCTAAGATGCTAGTCTAAGATGCTAGTCTAAGATGCTAGTCTAAGATGCTAACTGACAGTCCTTGATGGTCTAAGAACAGAACTCTATCCTAACAGCCAGTCCTTGATGGTCCAGGACTTTATCCTCCTAACTGCCACAAGGACCATGTGCTGCAACCCCACAAAGACCCTAGTACACAGACTTATCCATCATTCTCCCCCTAAGTCTTGTACGTCGCTTTGTGGGAGGGTTGAATCATCCGATCCCGGAGCAAAGTTCAAGAACTTGATCCTCCCAAGAGGCTTGGTGAGCAGGTCTGCGAGCTGGTCCGTGGTGTTGATGTAGCTTCGCCTCGATGCTCCCTTCTTCCACACGATTGCGGATGAAGTGGTACCTCGGTCGGATGTGCTTGCTCCATTCATGGAAAACGGGGTTCTTGGCCAGGGGCCAGGCGGACTTGCTGTCCACCAGTGAGCTGCACTGCTCTGGTGTCTTGAACGAGAAGATCACCAAGCGATCGAAGCGAGCCAGGCGCTGAAGTGCGGCGGTGGAGGCCGCTATGTACTCAGCCTCACAGCTGGGGCCACCACCTGCTGCTTGACCGATTGCCAGCTCACGAGACACTTGCCGAGGAAGAGGAGGATCCCGCTCGTGCTCTTGCTGGTGTCGATGTCGCCGGCGTGGTCGCTGTCGCTGTATCCGACGAAGTGTGCCGCCCCCGGACACCTAGGATAGTGGAGGCCGTGGTCGAGGGTCCCTGCCACGTAGCGGACGATCCTCTTCACTGCCTGCTGGTGCTCCATCGTCGGTCGCTCCATGAAACGACTGACATAGCCGACGGAGAAGGCCAAGTCCGGCCGTGTGTGGGCGAGGTAGCGAAGGCTCCCCACAAGGCGTCGGTACTACATAGCATCCACTTCCTCCGCCTTGCTGTCGCGGCTCAGTTTCAGCCTCTCCTCCATCGGAGTGAGAGCTGGATGGCAGTCGGTGAGCCCAGCCAGCTCAACGATGCGCTTGGCGTAGGCGGACTGTCGAAGCGCGATCCCGGAGTGGTCCTGGTGCACGTCAATCCCTAGATAGAAGGAGAGGAGCCCCAGATCACTCATCTGGAAGGTGGCCTTCATGTCTTCCTTGAATGCTGCCACCTCTGCATCTTTGGTGCCGGTGATCACCAAGTCGTCAACATAGACGCCCACCAGCAGGGCATTTCCTCCACTGCCCCGTCGGTAGACGGCAGCCTCATGCGGGCTTTGCTCGAAGCCCATCTTCTTTAGCGTGGAGTCCAGCTTGGCGTTCCACGCCCTAGGTGCCTGCCGTAGGCCATAGAGGGCCTTGCGCAGGCGGAGTACCTTGCCCTCCTGGCCGGGAATCGCAAAACCTGGTGGCTGATGCACGTAGACTTCCTCCTTTAAGTCACCGTTGAGGAATGCCGACTTGACGTCCATGTGATGGACACTCCAGCCCTCCTGGGCAGCCGGCGCAAGGAGAAGTCGCACGTACTCCATCCGTGCCACGGAGGGAAGCGTCGAAGTCGACTCCTTCCTGCTACAAGAAGCCTTGGGCCACCAAGCGAGCCTTGTGCTTGATGATGGCGCCGGCTCCATCCCTCTTCAGCTTGAACACCCACTTAAGGGTGATTGCGCGGTGACCACAAGGGAGATCAGCGAGCTCCCGGGTGCGGTTTTGCTCGACTGCATCCATCTCCAATTGCATCGCGGCGCGCCATGCCGCGTCTCTCTCGGCCTCTGCAAAGGACCGTGGTTCGCCGTCTTCACACGCGAGCTGTAGCTGTGCCTCCAGGTCACGTGACACCCATCCCGGCACCGGCTGGTCGCCGAGCAGATTATCCATCGTACGGTACCGCAGCGGTTCGCCATCATGCCACGCGTTGATACGCTCCTCGTCGTGAGTGAGCGGGGAAGCGAACTTCATCGGGTTGTGCTCTGCGTGAGCTGGTGCTGATGAAGACGAGCCCGGAGTGGTGACCACCGAGGCTGGAGTGTGCGGCGTCGCCGGTTGTGGTGTCTTCGGCGTAGCAGACGCCGGAATCAATCTAGTTTTGGGGGCCGGGGTAGACATGCCCGGCGAAGAGGGGCTGCTTGCTCCCCCAGCTTCCTTGAAGTGGGCGTACTCGACAATGAAGTCGTCATACGTCGGCATCGAGCCGTCGTCCACCGCCTTGTCCCATTGCCACCCTCGCCCTTCGTTGAACCACGGCGTCTCGCTGCCAGGCGCATACATTGTGTCTTTGGGTCGAGGATGCGGTAGGCCTTTGAGCCCTCCGCGTAGCCGATGAAGACTCCCGGAGTGCTCCTGTCGTCGAGCTTGCCGATGTGGCCGAGCTCCTTGGCGAACGCAAGGCAGCCAAAGACCCGCAAATGAGAGACCGCCGGTTTCCGCCCATTCCAGGCCTCGTACGGAGTTCTGCCGTCGAGTGCCTTAGTAGGAGAGCGGTTGAGGATTTAGACGGCCGTTAGCACCGCCTCTCCCCAGAAGACAGCCGACATCCCTCTCTGCTTGAGGAGAGCCCGAGCCATCCCCACAACCGTCTGGTTGCGCCGCTCGACGATGCCGTTTTGTTGCGGGCTGTACGGCGCGGAGTAGTGGCGCTGGATGCCCTCATCGGCGCAGTACGACGCAAATCCAGCCGCGGTGAATTCGCCGCCGTTGTCAGTGCGCAACACGCGCAATTTGCAGCCGCTCTCCGCCTCCACACCAACCTGCGCGCGCCTGATGGCGTCCGCTGCTTCTCCCTTACTGCCGAGGATCATCACCCACATGTAGCGGGAGAGATCGTCGACGAGCAGCAGGAAGTAGCGTCGACCTCCTGGTGTGGCTGGCGTCACCGGGCCGCACAGGTCTCCGTGCACGAGCTCCAGCTTCTCCTTGGCCCGAAAACTCGCCTGTTGGGGAAAGGGGAGTCGTCTCTGCTTCGTCAGCACGCAGATGTCGCAGAACTGCTCCACATGGTCGAGGCATGGCAGGCCTCGCACCATCTCCTTGGCACTTAGACGCTTCAGGGCCTCAAAGTGAAGGTGCCCAAAGCGCTCATGCCACTGCCACGCCTCGTCGTCCCGACGGACAGCGAGACAGACCGGTTGTGCCACCTGCACATCAAGGACGTAGAGTCGATTTTCACCTCTGGGTACCTTGGCGATCCCAGATGCGTAGGACCCCATGCTCAATCAGCACGCGTGAGCCGTTCTCATCCAGCTGTCCCAAGCTGATGATGGAGTTCCTTAGCGCGGGGATGTAGTAGACACCGGTGAGCAGCCGGTGCTCTCCCGTCTTGGTGGTGAAGATGACGGAGCCGACGCCCTTTATCTCCACAGCGGAGGCATCCCCGAACTTGACGGAGCCTCGCGCATCGGAGTCGAGCTCGACGAAGAATTCCCTTCGATCGGTCATGTGGTGGGTGGCGCCGGTGTCGAGGCACCACCCCGTAGTCTTGTCCTTCCCGGAGCCATCGCCGAGAAGAGCGTGTGCTTTTGGCTCATCGAGGTGGATGAAAGCCTTTGCGACTGGAGTCGCCGAGGGTAGCTCAATGCTTGCATGCGCCATGAACAGAGCCGTCTCCTCCTCCTTCGCCTGTGCGACGTGAGCCTGGCCTTGTCGTGGTTGCCGACACTCATTGGCCCAATGGCCAAACCGGCCACAGTTGTGGCAACTGTTGTCTTGTGCCGGCTTGGGCTTGCCAGAGGCGCCATCCTTGGCGCTTCCGCGGGCGTCACCTTCGGCACGTCCTTGTGCCCTGCTCGGGGGGCCTCTTCGCGCCTTACGCTGCTTGCCACGCTTGCGGCCGCCCATCGAGGAGGAAGGCTCCCCCTTCTTCCTGTCACCAAGGCTGGGATCCCACTGCTCCCGAGTTAGGAGCAGCTTCCCGCCGGTGGTGATGGGCCCCGAGGGGGGCTGTGGCTCGTCGGTGTCGACGACCTTGAGACGGCCTATCGCCTCCTCGATCGTCATCGTGGAGAGGTCCAGCAACGACTCGATCGAGCGAGCCATCTGCTTGTACTTCTCGGGAATGCACCGAAAAAGCTTCTCGACAGCTCTCTCCTTGGTGTAGGTGGCATCGCCAAACTTCACCATCTTCTGCAGCAGAGTGTTGAGACCTCTGTTGGAAAAGGCAGTGCCTAGGAGGCGCTTAGGCACGCCTAGGCGCTAGGCAATGGCCAAACGCCTCGCCTAGGGCATAAATGGAGATCTAGGCAGGGCAAGCAAGAAATTGCCTACCCAAGCAAGAAATCATGCGACATACTGCACTGATAGGCCAAACGGGTTATATTCCAATGGCAGTAGACGGTAATTAACTTATTTATATGCCCTAAACTAATATCAACACCCATATAATAATCACAAATACACTACCAGTAAAAATTATATTACCGCCTAGGCCGCGCCTAGTGCGCTTAGGCACCGCCTAGGCACTAGGCGAAGGCCAACCGCCTCGCTTGCGCCTACCGCTTTTTCCAACCTTGGTTGAGACGGAGAGCAAAGTCATCAACGTCCTCACCTGGCTTGAAGCCCAGGTTCTCCCACTCCTTACGAAGTGCCTGCAGGGTGGACTTGCGAGCACGGTCGCTGCCGATGCGTGCTGCGGCGATGGCGTCCCAAGCCTCCTTGGCAGTCCGCTTGTTGGAAAGCGAGAACTGCATCTCGGGCGGGACTGCGGCGATGAGGGCGTCCAGCGCCCGTCGATCCTCTAAGTGGTCGACGTTGCTGTCCTGGACTGCCTCCCACATGCGCCGCACCTGGAGCGACCTTCATGATCCCGGCCCACTCGGCGTAGTTGGTTTTAGTGAGGGTAGGCCACCCAACACTGGGACCAACATCCACGACCACGATCCGGACCTCGTAGAGGCCGCGGTCTGGTCGTTACGGCCGCCCGTCGTGGTGCGCGCCTCCACACAGGCGCTGGCGTGCTCGGCTGCCCACTGCGTCGTCCGCTCCTGCGCCACTTTGGCGCGATCTGCGTCGGCACCGTCGTCCGCAGGCGCGGAGCTGCTGGAGCTGCCGGGGCTGCCGCAGAGTGCCTTGGCATCCGCCGTAGCCTCACGGGCTGCTTCTGCTTCTACCTCCGTCTGGCTGCTTCTACCTCCGCTCTGCTTTGCCCGGCTCCAGCTGCAACCAGCCTCGACACTGCCTGCCGCCCGCGGCAACGCTTCGCTCACGCTCCTCGCCGCAGCGGCGCTTCGGCCTCCTGCCGGCGCCGCATGCTCGAGGTAGCCGTGTGCTGAGAGCGACTTGCAGACATGGCTCGCTGCAGGGGGGCTGCTGCGTGAAGAGGAGGCTGATGAAGACGAACTGCTGCTCGACAGTCCGGAGGGAGGAAGGTAACCAGAGGCAGACGGAGCAGCTGCTGCTACCGACTTGGGCTGCTCACAGGAAATGCTACAGGTTAACGAGGCTCTGATACCACTTGTTAGACCTTTCAGCCTCAGCATTGATAGTTGTGGATGACACTAGGAGAGTAGGGACAATTTTCGTTGGTTTATTTCTCACACAATGCCATGCCAACCTGAGGGGTTGGGGATACATATTTATAGGCTGCTAGCCAGCCAAAACATATGCTAAGATGCTGCTAAGATGACAGTCTAAGATGCTAGTCTAAGATGCTAGCTGACAGTCCTTGATGGTCAAGAACAGAACTCTATCCTAACAGCCAGTCCTTGATGGTCCAGGACTTTATCCTCCTAACTGCCACAAGGACCATGTGTTGCAGCCCCACAAAGACCCTAGTAGACAGACTTATCCATCAAACCACCGCAGCAGCCTGCACTGGTTAACAGGAATCTACACGGAGACTGCCGTGGACATTATGGTGTTTGACACAGTAACTGAGACGTTCCGGTGGATGCGCAGTCCTCACCAGTTGGGCCAACGGTTGTCGTTGTTAGAGATGGATGGCAAGCTTGCTTCTTGCAGCAAAAATGATGCCAGCATAGAGATTTGGGTGATGCAAGACTATAAGGCTGAGGCCTGGGCCTTGAAGTACCGGATTAACTTGTTAGCGATGAAGACATCACCACTGTTCGAGTATATATTTAAGATGGCACTGCTTAACCAGCGTGAGCTACTGATCTGTTGTCACACTCCATCGGGGTGTCCTGATTATCTGTTGCATTGTGACACTGACGGAAAGTTTTTGGGATATTACGAAATGAAAGAGGGAACATATTCAGCATACTTCACAAATCAGTACTTTCAGGAGAGCATGATTCCACTTCCGTACGCTGAGATGCAAGAAGAAGCTGGTCTGGATAAGGAGCCGTCATTCTTCATAGGGCTTTAAAGTGGTTTGTTCTTCTAGTTTGCCATGCATGCCTTTGGATTGTCCATCCTTTATGAGCATATGGTCCTAGTTCTTACTTTATAATACTAGTAGAACTGAACAATTTGTATGGCTGTGCTCGCACTTTTACTACCATCTGGTGCCTTTTGTTGGAGAAGCTCTGCTATACATCTGTGCTACTTGTTCCCCGTTTACTTTCACTTCTCATTGTTAAGTAGTGTGAATGGGACTGACTGCAATTTGAAATGCTAATTATTCGTGCTACTAGAGAATTAGTGAAGCATTGGCAGGCCATCTAGCATGTTTTCTGAGAAAACATGAGAGATGCAGTCTTAGTAAAATTTCTTTTAGTGGATACTTTTGTAAGACAGCGAGAGAGATATGCCCTCTGCTAATAGGAGTTAGTCGAGGGACTCTTGGTCATTGGATGATTAGTTTGGATCTTTGCTCAGGTTAGTAGTTTGATATTCGCTGCTCTGTATGCAGCTTGGTTTAACTCTGAAGTAGAATTTCTTGTGGCGCCCGGTTCGTCCTGGTCTTTGTTGTGTGGAGATGTTTTCGTATCAGGGATACTTGTGTAGTCGTGCAGTTTGGTTCTTAGCATAGTTCTGTTTCTTTGGTATGCTATTGTTAATTTTTTTTGTTAAACTGATCTGGTTCTTATGCTTGAGTTGAATTCGGCTTCTTTCTTAGTAGCAGAGCTTGCTCTCTTCTATTTTCTCCTGAAATTTTTAACATAAGCAATTTGACCTGTCAGCTATAGATTTTTAAAATCACAGTTTTGTGGAGAACATACACCTTTTGCCACATTACAGATGTCCGCTCCTCATCGCATTTCTTGTATGAAGTGCCGGTTGCGTTTATGATCGACCTACCTGATTTGATCAGCAACATTATGACAAAAGCGAATTGTCTCATTGGTGTGATCGCTGTGAACTGTTTTTTCGTAAAATCTCGCCTCCGGACTGCAATTGTGTTACGTTTTTCAGGTTTTGTAGATGTTTATATTGTATTTTTTATGTCAGGCATGTCCTTATCTCATTTATGTCAGGCATGAACAGTGTTTTGTATTATACTGTTTTTTTTGTATAAATAAGCTTTTGCCTCTAAACTGGGAGCAGTCTTTCATGCTCCCTTCCCAAGGGTGCATCATCAAATCTGATCTTCTGGTTTCAGGTACTAAGGTGTTCTCTGATGCCTCTTGGAAGAAATCCAAATTTCGTGGAAGGGATGGTTCAAGCTTATATAAGCACCTCCTCTCCTCTTCAAGCAGAAGCCCTTGACTTGCTACTCGCTGCAAGTATTGCAGGTTTTCTGCAGTTACAACAGCCAACCTTCTTAACTCAAGATTCACTGCTTGGGAATTCATGAATTCCCTAGCTGATTACAAGCATCAGCAGGTCTTAATAGCAACTCTAATAGCTCCCGTATCCTTAAAAAAAACTACTGTTTACACAAGCCAGTATCTGCTGCGCAGCCCTGCGAGGCTGGACGACAATTGCAAAACTCTACCCATGCGGGTGGATTTTGGCTGCTCTTTTATTCGCTAGATTCTTATAGCATCACATTATCTCTTTCACCTGTGCCAAATACTGTTCTGTGCTTGCCAAAGTTGAATTTAGGGGTATGGATAAGCTCAATCATCCCCATCTCCTTTTTTTAATTCCTTTAGATCTGATGGAACACGGGTGGTCAATCTCCATGGGGATCACCATTGTTAGACGTGTATAGTCCCTTTTCGGTATATTCCCATTGTATAAGGGGTTTTCTGCACTTTGACACACATGTATATGTAATGGTCTTTGGCCCTAAGGAAAGACAGTTGCTCATTATCCAACATGGTATCAGATGTTAGGTTCCCCTCACTCCCGCACGCTGCAACTCTGTGCTAGCTCTTCTCCCGCTCAATCCACTGCCAGATTCGGCTCTCCTCCCGCGGATCCGTCCGTCCCGGCTCTCCTCGCCGCGGATCCGGGCGCCCCGGTCCTCCTCGCTAGCTCCGCTGCCCTACCGGGCCGCCCCTTGCCTCTTCTCTGCTCCGCTTGGAGGCTTCACCGGGCGCTTGCTGTTGCTCCCGCTTCTGAAGCATTGCTTCCCTCTGCTAGGCGTGGCGTGAGCGCAGCCGGCTGATTCCAGCCGCTGGTCCGGCTTCCCTCGCCTGCCCGCGGACGGGCCACGCATCTCGGACCCGCTGTACTCTGCCTCGCGAGGTTTGCGTCGCTCCCGACCCCCCCTCCCCCCGCGCTCGTTGACTTCCTCCTCGTGAGCGGTTTGGGCCTCCCCAGTTCAGATTCCGTTCGGGCCTCCTGAGTTCAAAAGAGAGAGAGAGAGAGAGAGAGAGAGAGAGAGAGAGAGAGAGAGAGAGAGAATCAGCATGTCTTCGTCTGGCTATGTGGCTGTTCCTCGGTGCTCGGTAATCTTCGATGGCACGAATTATGCTGAGTTTGTGGGATTCATGCGTATCCATATGCGCGGGCTCCTCCTGTGGGGTGTTCTCCGGCGAGGTACCCTATCCGCCTCGCCTGTTGCTCGGTGGCTCTGTTCACGGTACCACCCGTACTTGATCCGGATGCTTCTCAGGCTGATCGGGATGCAGCCAAGGCCCTTGATGATGCTGCAGTTGATGCCTATGATCAGCAGGTATCCGCTTATTCTGATGCCCTTTCAATCTACCGGGATGATCTGTCTGCTTACACTCAGTGGTGCAATGATGATGCTCGAGCTGCTGCTGTTCTCACTGCCAGTGTCCTCCCTCAGTTTGCTTCGGAGTTTATGGCCCTCGGCACTGTTGCAGCGATGTGGTCCTATCTTTGTTAGCGCTATCAGCCCTCTGGCGATGCTTTATACCTCTCTTTGGTGAGTCAGGAGCATGCTTTTCAACAAGGTGATTCCTCTGTTGACGAGTTCTATTCCCAGTGCTCTGCCATCTGGCGTCAGCTTGACTCTCTTCGGACAGTCGTTTGTGGAACTTGTCGTTGCTGTCAGACTACACGGTCCGATTTGGAGTTTTAGCGGGTTCACGAGTTCTTATCTCGTCTCCGTTCTGAGTTTGAGCCCAGGCGTGCTCGCTTGCTTGCTCGTGGTCGTGTCCCTATCTCGGAGGTGCTTGCCAAGCTCCGTCTTTGAGAGACACGCCGCTCTCTATTGGGTTATACGGTTCCGTCAGTATTGGCTGCCCGGGCTCCTGTTGAAGGAAATATGCCCTAGAGGCAATAATAAAGTTATTATTTATTTCCTTATTTCATGATAAATGTTTATTGTTCATGCTAGAATTGTATTAACCGGAAACATAATACATGTGTGAATACATAGACAAACAGAGTGTCACTAGTATGCCTCTACTAGACTAGCTTATTAATCAAAGATGGTTATGTTTCCTAACCATAGACAAAGGAGTTGTCATTTGATTAACAAGGTCACATCATTGGTTGAATGATCTGATTGACATGACCCATTCCATTAGCTTAGCACCCGATCGTTTAGTATGTTGCTATTGCTTTTATCCATGACTTATGCATGTTCCTATAACTATGAGAATATGCAACTCCTGCCATCGGAGGAACACTTTGGGTACTACCAAACGTCAAAACGAATCTGGGTGATTATAAAGGAGTACTACGGTGTCTTCAAAGGCAGATGTTGGGTTGGCGATTTCGAGATTAGGATTTGTCACTCCGATTGCTCGGAGAGGTATCTTCGGGCCCTCTCGGTAATACACATCACTAAGCCTTGCAAGCATTACAACTAATGAGTTAGCTGTGAGATGATGTATTACGGAACGAGTAAAGAGACTTGCGAACGAGATTGAACTAGGTATTGGATACCGACGATCGAATCTCGGGCAAGTAACATACCGATGACAAAGGGAACAACGTATGTTGTTATGCGGTCCGACCGATAAAGATCTTCGTAGAATATGTAGGAGCCAATATGGGCATCCAGGTCCCGCTATTGGTTATTGACCGGAGACGTGTCTCGGTCATGTCTACATTGTTCTCGAACCGTAGGGTCCGCACGCTTAAGGTTTCGATGACAGTTATATTATGAGTTTACATGTTTTGATGTACCGAAGGAGTTCGGAGTCCCGGATGAGATCGGGGACATGACGAGGAGTCTCGAAATGGTCGAGACGTAAAGATTCATATATTGGATGATATGTTTAGGCTAAGGGGTCAAGCCCATGAGGCTTTAGGTCGGTGCAAAAGGAGTTTTATGGAGGCCGGGGCCAAACGTCGGAGACCTCGGGCGTCGGCCCCTGGGCTAGACGCCGAGGCCCATGGCGTTCGGGCGACGCCAAGGTTTGTGGCGTTTGGTCCTGGAGTCCGAGTGGGACTCTTGCCTTTCGGGCAAAACCGACTTTGAGGAGGCTTTTGCTCCAAGTTTCGACCTCGGGGCTCAACATATAAATAGAGGGGCAGGGCTAGCACCAAAGACACAACAATTGATCTCTTGGATCTCTTAGCCGTGTGCGGTGCCCCCCTCCACCATATTCCACCTCGGTCATATCGTAGCGGTGCTTAGGCGAAGCCCTGCGTCGGTAGAACATCAAGATCGTCACCACGCCGTCGTGCTGACGGAACTCTCTCTCCCCGGAGCTTTGCTGGATCGGAACTCGAGGAGCGCCACCGAGCTGAACGTGTGCCAAGAACTTCGGAGGCGCCGGAGTAACGGCGCTGGGATCGGTTGGATCGCGAGGAGAACGTCGACTACTTCCTCTACGTTGTGATCACTTCCGCCGGGTCTCACGAGGGTACGTAGACAACACTCTCCCCTCTCGTTGCTATGCATCACCATGATCTTGTGTGTGCGTAGGAAATTTTTGAAATTACTACGTTCCCCAACAGTGGTATCGAGCCAGGTTTTTATGGTTTGATGTTTTGCGAGTAGAACACAAGTGAGTTGTGGGCGATACAAGTCATACTGCCTACCACATGTCATACTTTGGTTCAGCGGTATTGTGAGATGAAGCGGCCGGACCGACATTACGCCAGACGCTTACGCGAGACTGGTTTCACCGTTACGAGCACTCATGCTTAAAGGTGGCTGGCGGGTGTCTGTCTCTCTCACTTTAGTTGAACCGAGTGTGGCTACGCCCGGTCCTTGAGAAGGTTAATACGGAGTCTAATTGACGAAGTATCGTTGTGGTCTTGATGCGTAGGTGAGATTGGTTCTTACTTAAGCCCATAGCAGCCACGTAAAATTTGCAACAACAAAGTAGAGGACGTCTAACTTGTTTTTGCAGGGCATGTTGTGATGTGATATGGTCAAGACGTGATGAGATATAAGTTGTTGTATGAGATGATCATGTTTTGTTGAAGTTATCGGCAATGGCGTAAGCCTTATGGTTGTCTCTTTATTGCATAAGATGCAAGCGCCAAATAATTGCTTTACCTTATCGCTATGCGATAGCAATAGTTGCAAGAGCAATAGTTGGCGAGACGATCATGTGACGACACATTGATATAGATCAAGATGATGGAGATCATGGTGTCATGTCGGTGACGATGGAAATCATGACGATGTTTTGGAGATGGAGATCAAAGGCACAAGATGATGATGGCCATATCATGTCACATATTTTGATTGCATGTGATGTTTATCATTTATACATCTTATCTTGCTTTGATTGACGGTAGCATTTTTAAGATGATCTCTCACTAAAATTATCAAGTAGTGTTCTCCCTGAGTATGCACCGTTGCCAAAGTTCGTCGTGCCGAGACACCACGTGATGATCGGGTGTGATAAGCTCTCGTCCATCTACAACGGGTGCAAGCCAGTTTTGCACGCCTTGAGAATACTCGAGTTATACTTGACGAGCCTAGCATATGCAGATATGGCCTCGAAACATGGAGACCGAAAGGTCGAGCGTGAATCATATAGTAGATATGATCAACATAAGATGTTCACCATTGAAAACTACTCCATCTCACGTGATGATCGGTTATGGTTTAGTTGATTTGGATCACGTGATCACTTAGATGACTAGAGAGATGTCTATCTAAGTGGGAGTTCTTAAGTAATATGATTAATTGAACTTTAATTTATCATGAACTTAGTCCTGGTAGTATTTTGCAAATTATGTTGTAGATCAATAGCTCGCGTTGTTGCTTCCCTATGTTTTTATATGTGTTCCTAGAGAAAATTGTATTGAAAAATGTTAGTAGCAATGATGCGGATTGGATCCGTGATCCGAGGTTTATCCTCATTGCTGCACGTAAGAATTATGTCCTTAATGCACCGCTAGGTGACGGACCTATTGCAGGAGCAAATGTAGGCGTTATGAACGCGTTTGGCTAGCTCAATATGATGACTACTTGATAGTTTAGTGCACCATACTTAACAGCTTATAATCGGGAATTCAAAGACGTTTTGAACGTCATGGACCATATGAGATGTTCAAGGAATTGAAGTTAATATTTCAAGCAAATTACAGAGTTGAGAGATATGAAATCTCCAACAAGTTCTATAGCTAAAAGATGGAAGAGAATCGCTCAACTAGTGAGCATGTTCTCAGATTGTCTGGGTACTTCAATCGCTTGAATCAAGTGGGAGTTAATCTTCCAGATAAGATAGTGATTGACAGAATTCTCTAGTCACCAACACTAAGTTACTAGAACTTCGTGATGAACTATAGTATGAAAGGGATGACGAAAACAATTCCCGAGCTCTTCGTGATGTTGAAATCGACGAAGGTAGAAATCAAGAAAGAGCATCAAGTGTTGATGATTGACAAGACCACTAGTCTCAAGGAAAAGGGCGAAGGGAAGAAGGGGAACTTCAAGAAGAACGGCAAGCAAGTTGCTTGCTCGAGTGAAGAAGCCCAAGTCTGGACCTAAGCACGAGACTAAGTGCTTTTGCTGCAATGGAACTGGTCACTAGAAGCGGAACTACCCCAAGTATTTGGCGGATAAGAAGGATGGCAAAGTGAACAAAGGTATATTTGAGATACAGATTATTGATGTGTATTTTACTAGTGTTCGTAGCAACCCCTCAAAGATTTGATCTTGGTTCAGTTGCTAAGAGTAGTAAACTTGAAACGGGAGTTGCAGAATGAACAGAAACTAGTTGAAGGGGAAGTGAAGATGAGTGTTGGAAGTAGTTCCAAGATTGATATGATCATCATCGCACACTCCCTATACTTTCGGGATTAGTATGGAACCTAAATAAGTGTTATTTGGTGTTGAGCATAAGTATGATTTGATCATGTTTATTGCAATACGGTTATTCATTTAAGTAAGAGAATAAATTGTTGTTCTGTTTACATGAATAAAACCTTATATGGTTACACACCCAATGAAAATGATTCATTGGATCTCGATCATAGTGATACACATATTCATAATATTGAAACCAAAAGATGCAAAGTTAATAATGATAGTGCAACTTATTTGTGGCACTGCCGTTTAGGTCATATTGGTGTAAAGCGCATGAAGAAAACTCCATGCTGATGGACTTTTGGAATCACTTGATTATGAATCATTTGATGCTTGCGAACCGTGCCGTTTGGGCAAGATGACTAAAACTCTGTTCTCCGGAACAATGGAACAAGCTACTGACTTATTGGAAATAATACATACCGATGTATGCGATCCAATGAGTGTTGATGCTCGTGGCAAATATCGTTATTTTCTGACTTTCACAAGATGATTTGAGCAGATATGGGTATATCTACTTGATGAAACATAAGTCTGAAATAGTTGAAAGGTTCAAAGAATTTCAGAGTGAAGTGGAAAAATCATCGTAACAAGAAAATAAAGTTTCTGCGATCTAATCGCAAAGACGAATAATTGAGTTACGAGTTTGGTCTTCAATTAAAATAATGTGGAATAGTTTCACAGCTCACGCCACCTGGAACACCACAATGTTATGGTGTGTCCGAACATCGGAACCGCACTTTATTTGATATGGTGCGATCTATGATGTCTCTTATCGGTTTACCACTATCATTTTGGGGTTATGCATTAGAGACAGCTGCATTCACGTTTAATAGGGCACCATCTAAATCCGTTGAGACGACACCATATGAACTATTGTTTAACAGTAAACCTAAGCTGTCATTTCTTAAAAGTTTGGAGTTGTAATGCTTATGTGAAAAAGTTTTCACCTGATAAGCTCAAACCCAAATCGGAGAAGTGCGTCTTCATAGAATACCCAAAGGTAACTATTGGGTACACCTTCTATCACAGATCCGAAGGCAAGTTTTTCGTTGCTAAGATGGATCCTTTCTAGAGAAGAAGTTTCTCTCGAAAGAAGTGAGTGGGAGGAAAGTAGAACTTGATGAGGTAATTATACCTTCTCCCTTATTGGAAAGTAGTTCATCACAGAAATCAGTTCGATGATTCCTACACCAATTAGTGAGGAAGTTAATGATGATGATCATGAAACTTCAGATCAAGTTGCTACCAAACCTCGTAGGTTTTCGAGTAAGATCCGCACTTGAGTAGTACGGTAATCATGTTACGGAAGTCATGTTACTAGACCATGATGAACCTACGAACTATGAGGAAGCGATGATGAGCCCAGATTCATGAAATGGCTTGAGGCCATAAAATCTGAGATATGATCCATGTATGAGAACAAAAGTATGGACTTTGATTGACTTGCTCGATGATCAGCAAGCCATGTTAAATAAATGGATCTTCAAGAGGAAGACGGACAACGATAGTAGTGTTACTATCTACAAAGCTCGACTTGTCACAAAAAGGTTTTCGACAAGTTCAAGGTGTTGACTACAATGAGATTTTCTCAACTGTAGCGATGCTTAAGTCTGTCCGAATCACGTTAGCAATTGCCACATTTTATGAAATCTGGCAAATGGATGTCAAAACTACATTCTTTAATGGATTTATTAAAGAAGAGTTGTATATGATGCAACCAGAAGGTTTTGTCAATCCTAAAGGAGCTAACAAAATGTGCAAGCTCCAGCGATCTATCAATGGACTGGTGCAAGCATCTCGGAGTTGGAATATACGCTTTGATGTGTTGATCAAAGCATATGATTTTATACAGACTTTTGGAAAGGCCTGTATTTACAAGAAAGTGAGTGGGAGCACTACAGCCTTTCTGATAAAGTATATGTGAATGACATATTGTTGATCGGAAATAATGTAGAATTATTCTGCAAAGCATAAAGGAGTGTTTGAAAGGAGTTTTTTCAAACAAAGACCTTGGTGAAGCTGCTTACATATTGAGCATCAAGATCTATAGAGATAAGATCAAGACGCTTGATAAGTTTTTTCAATGAATACATACCTTGACAAGATTTTGAAGTAGTTCAAAATGGAACAGTCAAAGAAAGAGTTCTTACCTGTGTTACAAGGTGTGAGATTGAGTAAGACTCAAAACCCGACAACGGCAGAAGATAGAAAGAGAATGAAAGTCATTCCCTATGCATCAGCCATAGGTTCTATAAAGTATGTCATACTATGTACCAGATCTATTGCATACCCTACCACTAAGCTTGGCAAGGGAGTGCAATAGTGATCTAGGAGTAGATCAATGGACAGCGGTCAAAATTATCCTTAGTAGAATAAGGATGTGTTTCTCGATTATGGAAGTGAAAAGGTTCTGTCAGAAAGGGTTACGTCGATGCAAGTTTTAAACACTAATCTAGATGACTCGAGTCTCAATCTGGATACATATTGAAAGTGGGAGCAATTAGCTAGAGTAGCTCCGTGCGAGCATTGTAGACATAGAAATTTGCAAAATACATACGGATCTGAATGTGGCGAGACCCGTTGACTAAACTTCTCTCACAAACAAAACATGATCACACCTTAGTACTCTTTGGGTGTTAATCACATAGCGATGTCAGCTAGATTACTGACTCTAGTAAACCCTTTGGGTGTTGGTCACATGTCGATGTGAACTATGGGTGTTAACCACATATAGATGTGAACTATTGATGTTAAATCACATGGCGATGTGAACTAGATTATTGACTCTAGTGCAAGTGGGAGACTGAAGGAAATATGCCCTAGAGGCAATAATAAAGTTATTATTTATTTCCTTATTTCATGATAAATGTTTATTGTTCATGCTAGAATTGTATTAACCGGAAACATAATACATGTGTGACTACATAGACAAACAGAGTGTCACTAGTATGCCTCTACTAGACTAGCTTATTAATCAAAGATGGTTATGTTTCCTAACCATAGACAAAGGAGTTGTCATTTGATTAACAAGGTCACATCATTGGTTGAATGATCTGATTGACATGACCCATTCCATTAGCTTAGCACCCGATCGTTTAGTATGTTGCTATTGCTTTTATCCATGACTTATGCATGTTCCTATAACTATGAGAATATGCAACTCCCGTTTACCGGAGGAACACTTTGGGTACTACCAAACGTCACAACGAATCGGGTGATTATAAAGGAGTACTACAGGTGTCTTCAAAGGCAGATGTTGGGTTGGCGATTTCGAGATTAGGATTTGTCACTCCGATTGTCGGAGAGGTATCTCTGGGCCCTCTCGGTAATACACATCACTAAGCCTTGCAAGCATTACAACTAATGAGTTAGCTGTGAGATGATGTATTACGGAACGAGTAAAGAGACTTGCCAAGAACGAGATTGAACTAGGTATTGGATACCGACGATCGAATCTCGGGCAAGTAACATACCGATGACAAAGGGAACAACATATGTTGTTATGCGGTCCGACCGATAAAGATCTTCGTAGAATATGTAGGAGCCAATATGGGCATCCAGGTCCCGCTATTGGTTATTGACCGGAGACGTGTCTCGGTCATGTCTACATTGTTCTCGAACCGTAGGGTCCGCACGCTTAAGGTTTCGATGACAGTTATATTATGAGTTTACATGTTTTGATGTGAAGGAGTTCGGAGTCCCGGATGAGATCGGGGACATGACGAGGAGTCTCGAAATGGTCGAGACGTAAAGATTCATATATTGGATGATATGTTTAGGCCAAGGGGTCAAGCCCATGAGGCTTTAGGTCGGTGCAAAAGGAGTTTTGCGGAGGCCAGGGGGCCAAACACCGGAGACCATGGCGTCTGGCCCTGGGCTAGACGTCGAGGCCCATGGCGTCTGGGCCAGACGCCAAGGTTTGTGGCGTTTGGTCCTGGAGTCCGAGTGGGACTCTTGCCTTTCGGGCAAAACCGACGTTGAGGAGGCGTTTGCTCCAAGTTTCACCCGGGGCTCAACATATAAATAGAGGGCAGGGCTAGCACCAAAGACACAACAATTGATCTCTTGGATCTCTTAGCCGTGTGCGGTGCCCCCTCCACCATATTCCACCTCGGTCATATCGTGGCGGTGCTTAGGCGAAGCCTGCGTCGGTAGAACATCAAGATCGTCACCACGCCGTCAGGCCGACGGAACTCTCTCTCCCGAGCTTTCTGGATCGGAGCTGAGGAGCGTCCCCGAGCTGACCGTGTGCCAAGAACTCGGCGGCGCCGGAGTAACGGCGCTGGGATCGGTTGGATCGCGAGGAGAACGTACGACTACTGCCTCTACGTTGTGATCGCTTCCGCTTCGGTCTACGAGGGTACGTAGACAACACTCTCCCCTCTCGTTGCTATGCATCACCATGATCTTGCGTGTGCGTAGGAATTTTTTTGAAATTACTACGTTCCCCAACACCTGTGTCGTCTGCTTGCCTCACTGCTCCGCCGCTCCTGCCTACTCCTCCAGGGGGGTGAGCCGTCCTTCTTATGCTGAGAAGGGCACGTCGCGCCGTGACACCGTCTGTGGTTACTGCTCCCGGCAAGGTCACCCAGAGTCTGATTGTCGCCAAAAGAAGCGAGACCAGAGGCGCTCCTCCTCCAGCGGGCCTCCTGTGTCTTCCTCGACTCCGTCACTCACTGACCAGGACATTGTTCGGCTCAAGCGTCTCCTTGCTTCCTCAGGCTCCTCGTCGACTGGCTCTGCTGCTGCTGTGACCGCATCCGCCTCCTCACCATCACAGGCATCTACACAGTCAGGTACATCTTCGTGGGTTCTGGATTCTGGAGCCTCTTTTCATATGTCTTCTGATTCTTCCGTATTGTCTTCTCTCCGACCTCTTGATTCGCCTATTAATGTTCTTACTGCCGATGGCACATCTCTTCCTGTTGCTAGTCGTGGTATTCTTTCCACTCCATCTTTTTCTATTCCGAGTGTTTCACATGTTCCTCGCCTTACCATGAATCTTTTTTCCGCTGCCCAACTTACTGATTCTGGTTGTCGTGTCATTCTTGATACCGACTCTTGCTCCATCCAGGATCGTCGCACCAAGGCTTTGGTTGTTGCTGGCCCCCGGCGCCGTGAGTCAGAGGGCCTTTGGGAGGTTGACTGGCTTCGTGTTCCTTCCGCTGCCACCACCCCTGCCAGCTCTCATGCTCTTGCTGCCTCTTCATCTGCGTCCTTCCAACAGTGGCATCATCGCCTTGGTCACATCTGTGGCTCTCGCTTGTCTTCTTTAGTTCGTCAGGGCCTCTTAGGGTCTGTATCTGGAGATGTTTCTTTACATTGTAATGGTTGCAGACTTGGCAAACAGACCCAGTTGCCTTATCCTACCAGTGAGTCGGTATCTCAGCGTCCTTTTGACTTAGTTCATTCTGATGTTTGGGGTCCCGCTCCCTTTGATTCGAAAGGTGGTCATCGCTATTATATCTTGTTTATTGATGATTTCTCTCGCTACACTTGGCTCTACTTCATGAAATCTCGTAGCGAGGTTCTCTCTATATGCAAACGCTTTTGCTGCCATGGTTCACACCCAGTTTTCCACGCCCATTCGCACTTTTCAGGCCGACTCATTGGTGAGTTTATCTCCCACTGCTATGCGTGGTTTTCTTGCGAACAGGGTACTCTTGCCCAGTTCTCGTCTCCTGGTGCTCATGCTCAGAATGGCGTTGCCGAACGTAAGCATCGTCATCTACTTGAGACGGCTCGTGCTCTGATGATTGCCGCTTCTCTTCCACCCAACTTTTGGGCTGAGGTTGTTTCTGCATCCACCTACCTCATCAACATACAGCCATCGACTGCTCTGCAGGGTGATATTCCTATGGAGTATCTCACTGGTCGCTCTCCTGACTACTCCGCTCTTCGTATGTTTGGATGTGTGTGCTATGTCCTTCTTGCCCATGAGAACGCACTAAACCGATCGCTGCCGGTGAGTGTGTTTTTCTTGGCTACAGTGATGAGCATAAGGGCTATCGCTGCTGGGATCCTGTTGGTCGTCGTTTGCGCATCTCGTGTGATGTGACCTTTGACGAGTCTTGCTCTTACTACCCACGACCTTCTACCTCGAGCTTCTCTGTAGATGATCTTTCCTTTCTTCTTCTCCCTGATACACCCCACTATGTGCCTCCTCATGTCTTTCCTCCTGCGCCTGCCCCTCTCCTTCCTTCTCCTTCACCTCCGACCCCGTCTTCTCCCCCCTCCTCCTCCACATCTCCCCCATCCTCTCCAACCCGTCGCCCTCTCTCACCGTTTCCTCTCCACTATACTCGACGTTCTCGTACTGAGGATATTGCCTCTGACGAGCCTTCCACCTCTGGTGCACCTCCACTCACACCCCATCCGGTTCATAACCTCCGTGCTCGGCCTTGCCCTCCGCCTGATCGCTACTCCCCTGATCGGTACGATCTCTCTGTTTTGACTGAGCCCACTTCCTATCGCACTGCCATGACTCAGCCTGAATGGCAACTTGCGATGGCCGAGGAGCTTGCTGCCCTTGAGCGCCTCGGCACATGGGATCTCGTTCCTCCCTTCCGGTGTCCGTCCCATCACTGTAAGTGGGTCTACAAGCTTAAGACTCGCTCCGATGGTTCTCTTGAGCGCTACAAAGCTCGTCTTGTGGCCCGTGGATTTCAGCAGGAGCAGGGGCGCGATTATGATGAGACTTTCGCTCCTGTGGCCCACATGACCACTGTCCGCACTCTTCTTGTTGTGGCTTACATTGCGTCGCTGGTCTATCTCTCAACTTGATGTTCGTAACGCTTTTCTCAATGGCGAGTTGCGTGAGGAGGTTTATATGCAGCCACCACAGGGGTACTATGCTCCCGATGGTATGGTGCAGTAAACCGCCGCTCTCTATATGGTCTCAAACAGGCCCTCGCGCTGGTTTGAGCGCTTTCTTATCTGTGGTAACGGCGGCTGGTTTCTTGCCCAAAGATGACCATGATCCCGCTGTTTGTTCACACGTCTCCTCGTGGTCGGACTCTTCTCCTTCTCTATGTTGATGACATGATCATCACTTTGGTGACGACACCGATTACATCGCCTTTGTTAAGGCCCTCCTTCACGAAAGCAGTTCCTTATGGTGATCTTGGTCCTCTTCGCTATTTTCTTGGGATTGAGATCTATTCCACCTCTGATGGCTTCTACATCTCTCAAGAGAAATACATTCAGGATATTCTTGCTCGAGCTGCTCTCGGTGATGACCGTGACTTGTTGTGACTCCTATGGAGCTCAACGTTCAGCTTCGTGCCTCTGATGGTGACCCTCTTCCTAATCCCACTCGCTATCGTCACCTCGTCGGTAGCCTTGTCTATCTTGCTGTTACGCGTCCTGACATCTCCTATCCCGTTCACATTCTGAGTCAGTTTGTTTCAGCCCCCACCTCTGTCCACTATAGTCACCTCCTCCGTGTTCTACGATATCTTCGTGGCACGATCTCTCAGCGCCTTTTCTTTCCTCGCTCCAATTCTCTTGAGCTCCAGGCTTACTCTGATGCTACCTGGGCTAGTGATCCCTCCGACGATCGGCCTTTCGCACCGCCTCTTGTGTCTTTCTTGGTGGCTCTCTGATTGCTGGAAGACAAAGAAACAGACTGTAGTTTCTCGCCGAGTCTGAGAGGCTGAGTTGCGAGCCATGGCTATGTTGACGGTGAGGTGATCTGGTTGCGATGGTTACTTGAGGATTTTGGTGTGTTGGCTACTACCTCGACTCCCTTCTTGTCGAACGATCTTTGGTGCTACTCGATTGCGCGTGACACTGGTGAAGCATGAGCTCACCAAGCACATCGGCGTGGATGCCCACTTTGTGCGTCTTCTTTATGCGAGATCGAGACTCTCGCTCTTCACTATGTGCCCTCGAGTTACAGATTGGCTGACTTCTTCACGAAGGCCCAGACTCGGCGCAAAGCATACCTTTTTCCTCTCCAAACTCGGTGTTGTTGATCCACCATGAGTTTGAGGGGGGGTGTTAGATGTGTATAGTCCCTTTTCGGTATATCCCCATTGTATAAGGGGTTTTCTGCACTTTGACACACATGTATATGTAATGGCCTTTGGCCCTCAGGAAAGACAGTTGCTCATTATCCAACAACCATGACGAAAAGAAGCTGCGGGACCGTCCTCGACGACCTGCCCGAGTGGATTGTCATCGAAGAGATCCTCGTCCGGTTGCCCCCCAAGGAAGTCCTTCGCTGCCGCGCCGTCCGCAAGCTGTGGCGCGGTGCCACCTCCACCAACAAGTTCATGCTCGACAACCGCCGCCGTCAGCCCTCGCTCCCTGTCATCAAACAACATCTCCATGGGCAGGACGAATACAGGTTCGTTGTCTTCCGTGACAACGGTGCCGGAGCCTCCAATCAAAAGCTCTGGCCAATCATTCAACATTCTAAGTTAAATAAACTCCTAGGTGCCTGTGATGGCCTTCTCATCTTGTCCTGCAGATCCGATTTCTGGATCTGCAACCCGACCACTTGCAAATTTGCTCCACTACCACAACCCAGAGTTTCATCGGGTGATCCGACATCTACATGGCGGCTTCTACCAGCACCATCCATCCGGGGAATATCGGGTGCTCGGTTTTCGGCGTGGCTGCCATTTTGGATATGTTCTCACGGTAGGATCCGATAAGTCGAGAAGCATCGAGGGCCGTCGGTGTCATCGCGTTTGCACGAATACAGGCGCCAAGATGCTTTTGATGCCTGCTATAGCTCACAACTCAACCACCGCGGCAACCTCTACTGGTTAACTGGAATCCACGGGCGAATAGCTCCCATGCGACGTCGTTGGTGTGAATTGTCTCTGATGCGACGTAGTTGGTTGTAATAGCTCGCATGTGACATCTGCGTTGGAAAAAATAGCTCCCATGCGACATCGCTGCCTAATTCAAAGACACATGTTTAAAACTTCGAATCGGTGAGCGGGACCCACAGCGGGACCCACTAACTTATCCAACTCAGCATTGGTCGTGTGAGCGGGACCCACGGCATGGGATCCACTAACTTATCCAACTCAAGATTGGTCGGTGAGCGGGACCCACAAAGATGGGACCCACTAACTTATCCAGGTCAGCATTGGTACAAGAGGACACCGAGCCGTGCCCCGAGCCGTGCAGCACCCGAGCCCATCCTCCCCCCCTCCCCGACCGTTGTTCTTCTTCTTCTCCGGCGACGACGGGCAGCAACGCCGTTCCGGGCCGCGACCTAGCAATGTCGAGCTCCGCTTCAGCCTCCCGCCGCTCATGGCCGCGCTATGGCGCAGTGCCCATGACAAGGTGCCCTGCATGCCCACGTATCGCACCCCTGAAGCGGCTAGTCACAACGACCGACAAGAATGGCAACCTTGGGCGGGAATTCGTGAAATGCGAGAGCAAACCAGAGCAGGTAAGGTGAGATTTTACTTCTCAATATGCCAATTTTGGTTTTGTCTCCCAATTTCAAATTTGCCCATTTTTCCCCATCGGATTTGGGATTTAGGGTTCATCTTTCCGATTTTCAGAAATTGAAGCAATGCACCCATTTTGAGTGGCTAGATGAGTACATAGAGCGGATTCAACTGGAGGGTGCATCAGGGGAGCTCGATTTACCGTTGGAGGCGGAGAAGTTGGGCAAGTTTGGATCGGGCGCATCTGGATCTGGCAATTCCATTCGGGGCGCCCGCCCTTCCATGGGTGCTACTGTGGGGGATGCAGGAGTGACGGCAGAGCTGAAGAAGCTGAACAAGCAGATGAAGAAACTCATCGAATTGCAGAAGCAGGGCAATTTGATGGGGCTGATGGCCGGACTTTTTTATGTTTGTGTAATTGCTCTCGCATTTGTTTATGTGATGATAATTAGTCGTAAGTGAATAGATTGGGCATTATTTGTAATCGTAATGATATGTACATTTGCATAAAAGTGTTTTCCTGTACGTATTCGGCATGTCTTCTCCACTCTGTTTTGTTTTTTCAGTTCTTCAGATCGTCATCAGTTTCAGTTTCAGTTTCAGTGGTAGAGGGAGAAAAGGAAAAAAAAAGGTTCGTCCACAGTTGCCAGAAAAGGCCCGACCCATATAGAAGTTAGGCAGGGCCGAATAGAACATATCCAGGCCCATTGATAAAAGAAGTGTAGCCAGTGCAAAAAAGGTGCAAACGGTCATTGACATCGATATATCTTTTCGGCTTTAGGTTATTTCACAAATGTTAAGTTTCCTGCCTTCACCTTTTTTTAGATAACTCATCTGATAATTATTTGAGCTATTTTTATGCATAAGCTATCGTGTCCGATTGTAGGGTCCCATGTTGTTTCGGCTAAAACAAAAGGTTGGTTCTAGTTTATTTCAACCAAGGTTGGTTCTAGTCTTTGTGAACCAAAAAAGTTGCAATTGTTTGGTTCTAGTTTATTTCAACCAAGCACCATTTTTTTTTTTGATTTGTGCTATGGTGTTTTCAAAGTTTTTACTCGTGTGTTTCAACCGAAAAAGGTTGTGCCACTTTCAAAAAAAGAAGACATCTTGTGTGCCCCTAGTAGCATCTCCTTACAACATAGAGGGGCATCCCCTTACAACATATAGTGCATAAAACATAAAAGGAAGATAATTAACTAGACACGTCCTAACAACAACTTATATGATTGGATCATGTTTTAGTGCATTTTTAGTTCACATGGCCACATAAATAAAATGCAATGGAGAAACTTTGAAAACACCATAGCACAAATCAAAATAATAATAATAGATAGCACTAGCCCGAAAAAACATTAATAGATAGCACGATAGAGGGGCATCGGATACCCTAGTAGCATAGATAGATAGAACATATAGAGGGGCATCCCCTTACAACATATAGTTCATAAAACATAAAACTAGATAGATAGAAGACACGGGCACACACGCCCGAACCAACACAAACACAAGCTAGATAGATAGAAAGACTCGCACTCGAACAACTCCTTGGCCCCTCCTCCTTAGCCGGCGCCCCTCACTCGTCGTTCTCCGGCATCTGGTAGGGGAGGGTGTGCATGCCGTTGGGGTGAGGGAAGATGTTGTTGAAGTTGGTGAAGATGTTGTAGGTCGTGAACGCGATAAACTCGCATCCACACCAGAACACCTGGCCGAGGAGGTGGTGAGCGTCGTAGGGGTTGGTGAAGGTGACGTAGAGGCCGATGACGAGGCCGTTGGCGTTGCCATCGTACTGCTCGTGGAGGTGGAACATGGGCGGAGTGCCCGGAGGGAGGTGGCGGTAGCCGGCTTGGAGGAAGAAGCGAGCCAACTCTCTAGGGCCCCTCCACCTTGAGATGGCCCACACCCTTAGGCTATTCTCGACGATGACTCCGGTCGGGTACTCCCTCTCCGGCACGGTGCGAGGGCGACGGTAGGTAGGGCCGTTGAACTGCATGGTGGCTCGAGTGGTGGATTTGGCTCGAAAAGAAGAAGCGGAGGAGGCTTGAGAGATGGGGGAGATGAGTGTGAGAGGGATGAGGAAATGGTGCCCTTTTATAGCCGCGTTGCAGCCGTGGTCAATGTGTACACGGTGCCTTCTCGATTGTTTTCTCTTCTCCGTTCGTACTGGCATGAGTAATTGCGGGCATTAATTCAAAAACGGCGGGCAGAGCATCCAAAGAGGCACCGGCGGCACATGCGAGATGCATCGTTTCGTGCACTTGCATCGGCGATGACGCCGCGTGGGAAACATACCCGTTCATCCGCGCGTGACACTGAAAAAGGAGCTGCACCACCGACGCGTCCGTCCCGTGTCTCAGGTTCAAACATGCATTTGTTAAAATAGCTAGGATGCGACGTACCTATACACTGCGCCCCTGCCGTGCTTTACTGCGTCGATGCGTGCATGCAAGCGCGCGCCCCTGCCGTGCTTTACTGCGTCGATGCGTGCATGCAAGCCCGCATGCGTCACAGCGTTCACGAGCACAGAATAGCTAGGCTGCGACGTTGCATGGCATGCATGGGACAGGGACGGCCCACATGTCATTGACCCTCTCGCATGCAGCCCATCCCCCCCTCTCGACGGCCGCGGCGACGCGACACCAGGGCTCGCCGGGCCCGATCCGCTTCGCCCAACGGTCACTGAGATGCTCCCCCGCTCAACGTTATCTGTTCGTCAGAGAGAAAAAACGGTGGCCAATCAGATTGGTGAATCAGGGCTCCCACGGATCGCCCCCCCCGGAATCCTTCTAGAAGGCCTATCCGGCGGCCGCAGTTTGGCGTTAGGGTTAGATCGACGGTGGACGTTTGGCGCTAGGGTTACATGGGTTTTGGAGGCAGTCAACCGGGTTTTGAAAGGTTTGACCGAACATTCAAATGTGTATAACTAATTCAAACAAAATCTAAAAAACCTGCGCATGTAGTCTTTTTATGTTACATAGTTACGATATAAAATGATAAACTTGATCTAATGATCTTTGCATGAAAAAACCTTCAAAAATTTGACTATCTCGACTGAGATTATTGCATAGAGTTCAAAGGAGTGAGAAGAGGGTTTGAGGTTTTGAAAATGCAAAAAAAAATCAAAAACCTCACCTTAGCTTCATTTTGGAGTGACTAAGGAGGATCTGAAGTTATTTTTTCATTTTTAAACTTTTAAACTTGTTTTATTGCTGACTTTGTATTAAAGGGTGTTTTTCAAAAATAAATTAAATAATATGAATACTTATTCAAAAAAAGGTGAGACTTCGTATTGATCCTATATAGGTATAATATAAGCTAAGAAAAACTTTTTGGGTGATTTTGAGAAGGTCGAAAAAAACTTGCTTAGAAATGGGGCCGTTTTCCCTTACTTTGGAGCCTGTTTGGACAACATTTTCTGTGACTATGAGTTGGACTTCACAAAAGGGGTTGGATTTATGAACTAAAGTGCATAGTAGTACATAAAACAATGCAACATCACAGAACAAACAAATGAGCCCCAAATATATTGGAGATAGGTTCAAATTTGAATCTCGGTTCAAATTTGAATTTTATTTCAAGTCAAATCAACATCATAGCACATAAGTTTTCACAGGAAAGAACATAATTTTTCACATCAAATGACAAGAAACTTAAGTTTTCACATCAAATTTGAATGATTTCGACTCTATTTCTTTTGCTTCTTTCTACCACCCGATTTCTTCTCCTTTTTTCCACCGTTTGGTTCCACGGCGCATAGTTTGTTGATGCTGATGCTCTTGCTTTTTGGCCCCTTGGTTTTCTTGCCAACTACACTAGGCCCCCTCAACTTTTGCACCTGACCATGTCCCACTTCTTCAGTTTGCACTTCTGCAGATTGAGTAGATGGCACACATTGTTCAACTACTTCACTTTGCAACTCAACACTTGGCAGCACAACCTCCAAAAATGGCAACACAACTGTCAAAGAAGATTCGCATGGCAGCACAACAGTTGCTTCATCTGCAACAGTTTCAGATTGCCCTAGCGCCTGCAAAACAGATTTAGTATGCATCACATCGTCCAAAACAGAAACACTTAGCTCATGTTCAGCAAAGAATAGCTTTCAGTTTGCTCCATATCTTTGTCACCAAACATTATCTCGCTTAGTGCTCTTCCTTCTAAAGCCATTGAGTCTTGCTTTTTCACTGGCCAGCATTGTTCAACAACAAGAGGTGGGGCTTTTCTGCACGCTTCCTCCTAAAAATAAAGCATTTGACTTGGTTAGATACTAGAACAAGTAGCAAAATCAAAAACTTGCAAAACAGTAACATAAACATACTTTGGCCTCTGAGGAGTGTAGATGCATTTGGATGAACCAATTCTGTGCCCAAGTACCTCACACAACTTGCACCTATTTTTTTACCTTTTTGAGCCCTTTTGGGCTTATCATTATTTTCCTTTTCCTTTTTCCCCTTCTTACTACAACCACCTTTCTCAAACCAAGCTTTGAATCTGCTCTGTTTTGGCCTCCCAGCCTTTCTTCTAGTGACAGGGGGGCACAAGGTAAATTATATTTCCACCTCAGGCCACTGAGATTGGTCAGTCAGTGCAGGAATTGGACTTGCATATGCAGCTTTGAATTTTTGTACTGAATAATACTCATGCAAATATGGGTGCATATTTAACCTGGGTTTAGATGCCAAAAAAAGTATGGAATGCTCACATGGTTTTTCCAGTGTGTTGCCACTCTTGGCAAGTGCACTCATGCAACTCAAGATGTTACCACATGCCTCTTGCCACTCTTTGTATCTCTAACTTCAGCACCCCACAAGGAAGATTTCTCAGCAGAGATAGATGTGAAAGATTTCTACTCCTGTTGACCACTGTTGTACCACCGCTGGAAGCTTGTCCCCTTCGAAAATATTAGCAATTTTTCCTCTCAACTCCCACAAACGCATGATCATGATCCTTATTTGGTCCACCATGTCATGCACAGCAAGTCTTTCAAATCCTTCACTTTGTTGTTAAAACTTTACATCAAGTTGTTATTGATATGATCACATTTTATGGCAGTATTAAAACCTGATCTATACCACAACAGAGAATGGTGGGTGTTCAACCATGAAGCAAATTCATTATCACTACATGATGCCATTATCTTACCAAGGTGATAGGAATGTGTCTGTCTGGTGTATGATCTTGCTGCTGGCCACATGTGCCCAAATTCATCTTCTCTGATTTTTTTATCAGATTCATCCACATATGTCCAAAGCACTCCCTCTGCTCAGCATGGGGGAAAACATTTTTTACTGCACTTTCCAACCCTTTACATGCATCTGTGTGGATGGCCAAAGGAGAAACTGGCCCTATGCATCTTTTCGGTTGCATCATGAACCATATCCATGATGCCTCTGTCTCGATTGAAACATTCCTATTGCAATTGGGAACATCCAGTTGTGTCCATCTAGAGCATTGCACGCAGCTAAGCGACCATTCCACTTTCCGGTCAAAAAAGATGAGTCTATGCTCAAATATGGACGACAACCTGCTTTGAATCCATCTATGCAAGGCTTCAAACACATAAAAAACTTGCTGAATAAAACCCTGCCATCCTCCGTTACCTCTGTATCTATCTCCACCACACTCCCGGTGACCTCTTCTCCACCTCTCGCTTTAAAACTATACAACATCCTAAATGTATTTACCCAGTCACCATACAATGATTTCATGGCCCTTTGTTTTGCTTTCCACACTGTGGTATATTGCAGCTGGATGGGGTACAACTTCTCCAAGTCAACTTTAAGCCTCTTTGCAGTAGTGTTTGGAGTCTTGGCTAAAATAGGAGTAATCTTCTGTGTAACCCAAAGCTGTGATGTCATCTTTGAAACTCTCTGTGAAGTGGTCATACATGTATGCTTTGGTGTGGTATTTGATTTACCCTCACTGTACTTCCATCAGGTTGTAGTCCGCGCATAAGTACCATTTGCAAGGATTGCCACCACCATCATAACCTTTGCACCGAGCATAAAATTTCTTTCGTTCAGTCCACATAGTCTTGGCATCAAACTCTTTTTTCACTGCATAGGTCCTGAAAGACATCCTAAACTCCTTCATGCTTGGCCACAACTTTTCCACCTCAATAACTGGGTTCTCTTTGTCATACAAACAAACCAGCTCATTATCATCTGCATCATCCACATCATCCACAGCCTCTCTCATCAGCTGTTCTTCATCCTCATTTGCATTTCTAGGGCCTGTGTTACCATCGGCAGGCAAAGAACTGTCATTCTTCTCCTTATCTTTGTCATCAACTTGAATGCCAAACATTTCGGCCATATCAATGTCGGATATTGGTGTAATGACCAAATCTGTTTTTCATTCAACTCTACTACATTCCAGTCAACAACAATCTTCCTAGCACCATGGGTTCCCTCCTCTCCATCTGCATCAATCCATGTATCTTAAACTACTACAGTCGGTTCAGTCAACAATGCCAACATCTTCTTTTGTGAAACCCACTCATCATCTTCCACCTGTGCAGCCATCTTTGATGGCACATAACCAACTCTGGAATGAGTTTGCAGATCAATTAGCTCTGCATAAAATGTTACTTGTTTGCTTGTCCACCCTTCTTGCTGATCAATTTCAGCAACCATGGATTCTCCATCTTCAATTCTCACATATTCACCATTATAGTTATCGAAACGTTGCAGAGATACCTCTTGTTCTGGACCCCAAATAATACTCTCCCCAATTCTCTCCACCAAATTGCCCACGGCCTTCTCCTTCATGCTCTCCAATTCCTGGGGATCAACATCTGCAAATTCGACATCCAACCTCACGGTGGTATCTCTATCAATGTCTTGGACACTGCCATCACTGAGCTTGGCTTTACAAGGAAAAAATTCCACTATAATTGCGAATGTGGTGGCAGAACTTGAACCTCCCCTGTTTTGTCAGCGCGTTTTGTCAATGTCAAGCACTGCCCCTACCAAATCGAGTTCGATAACAGCTAAAAGAGAAAAGCCCGAAAAGAGGGTGGCATTACCGATTTGAAGCACTGTCTCCTCGCTCCATCTCATCCAGCCCTCGCTCCATCTCATCCAGCCCTCGCTCCATCTCCTATCCAATCGAGATTCTAAAACGCCAAGAAACGGGGGCAGCCCGGCAGCATGAGGCCACAGATTTATCCAAAATTCAATGGAATGGGACTAGTGTTTGGAAAATACACACTCGCAACAGCAGCTGCCGAGAAAGGGGCTCCACCACCGGGCCGCGCAGAAGGGGCGAAACAACCCCCGGATCCAATCGAGATTCTAAATCGCCAAGAAACAGGGGCGCCCAAGAAACAGAGGGGCAGCATGAGAACACAGATTCCCCAAAATTCCGGGGAGTGGGACTAGGGTTTCGGGCTCACCTCGCAATAGCTCTGCCGCTGCCGAGAAATGCGCTCCACCACCGTGGAGAAGAAACTGCTGCCGGAGAAGATGCTTACGGCGGCGCCGCTCGCCCAGTCCAAGACGCAGGCGAGTCGAGCACGGTCACACAGTCACCGGTCGAGTCGTGGACGGTTGACTCTTGACTACGTGGCCCTAGGTGGACCCACCAGTCAGAGCACATAACCCCCAGTGTCCTAACCAAACCTCAGCCTAACTAACAGCCAACTAGCCACGTAAATGAGTTGTCTTGCTTGAGCTATTTATGCGTTGGGAGACGTCGCATGAGAGCCATTACAACCAATGACGTCGCATGAGAGACAGTTCACACCAACGACGTCGCATGGGAGCTATTCGCCCGGAATCCACATGGAGACAGCTGTGGACATTATGGTGTTCAACACAGTAACCGAGACATTACGGTGGATGCAGAGTCCTGACCAGTTGGGCCATCGGTTGTCGTTGTTGGAAATAAATGACAAGCTTGCTTCATGCAGCACCAATAATGACAGCATAGAGATTTGGGTGATGCAAGACTATGAAGTTGAGGCCTGGGCCTTGAAGTACCGGATTAACTTGTTAGGGATGACGAAATCACCACAGCTTGGGTACATTTCTAGGATGGCGCTGCTTAACCAGCGTGAGCTGCTGATCTTTTCTTGCACAGCCCCGCCGGGTTCTGACTGTCTGTTGCACTGCGACATTGATGGAAAGTTTTTGGGATATTTCAAAATCAAGAAAGTAAATCATGCGGTCACTTATCATTACTTTCAGGAGAGCATGATTCCACTTCCATTCAGTGAGATACAAGAAGGTGGTGTGGATGAGGAGCCTCCATTCATCCTAGGGATATAAGGTGGTTTGTACTTCTAGTTTACCATGTATACCTTTGGAGTGTTCATCGTGTATAAGCATGGTCCTAGTTCTTACTTTATAGTACTAGTAGAACTGAACAATTTAAATGGCTGTGCTAGCAGTTTTGCTATCATCTAGTGCCTTTTGTGCTGTCCTATGTCATCGTCATGTGTTGGAGTATTTATGCTATACATCTGTGCTATCTCTTCCCCGTTACTTTCACTTCACATTGTTAAGTAGTGTGAATGGCACTGGCTGTAATTTGAAATGCTAATTACTTGGTAAGCTGTTCATGTGTGGGATGAATTTGTGCTATTAGAGAATCTGTGCCAGCAATGACAAGCAATCTAGCATTTTTGCTAAGAAAACAGTGCCATCAAGAAAATATGAGTTGAAGTCTTAGTCATTTTCTTTTAGCGGATACATTTGTAAGACGGAGGGAGAGGTATGCGCTTTGCCAACAGAAGTTAGCTGTGGGACTTTTTAGTTGTTCGAATGGTTAGTTTGGATCTTTGCTTGGGTTAATAGTTTGATGTTGGCAGCTTTGTATGCGATTTTGGTTTAACTTCAAAGTAGAATTGCATGTGGCACCTGGTTCCTCCTGGTCTTTGTTCTGTGAAGATTTTTTTTGTCCTTTTTTATCAGGGATACTTGCGTAGTTGTGCAGTTTGGTTCTTAACACTGTTCTATTTCTTCAGTATGCTATTGTTAAATTTTTGGTAAAGTGATCTGGTTCCTATTCTTGACTCTTGAGTTGAATTTGGTATCTTGACTTTGTCCTGTTTGGATAAAGAATTTCGTACTTTGGTTATCATGTCGGTGGTTATTGCTAGGGTATCCGTTTCCTGATTTATGTCCAGAATTTGGTGTTCTCAGGGTACAAATGACTTGGTGTTGTTCTTAGAGCAAGTTAATAATACTATGTAGCATCATGTTATGGTGTGCTGTAAGGCCTGTCAAGCATTAGTATTTTTTTATCCTAGAGCTGTTTTTTGTGTGTGGTTCCATTTAACTGCTCTTGCTGTTGGCGTCCTACACTGCTTAATTAGGCTGCCATGGTTTTGCTGGCCTGCTAAGATCTGGAAGTGATGGGCTTGGATGTTTTCTTCTTACTCTGAAACAAGAATTGACTTTGATATCTACTCTCCTGGAACCCAGGAAAATGTGCCAACTCAACTTTCATGTTTGACTAGTGGATACTAGCACTGTGAAACTCTCCCTGGTGCCTGAAGTTCAATGCAACATTTTAAAGTGCGCGCCTCCATGAAATAGCCCGGCCTTTTCTTAGTAACAGGGCTGTAGATTTCAAAGTGCAACATTGTGGAGACTGGAGAGTATACAATGAAAACATTACAGAAGGCTGCTTTTCAGCTCATTTATTGTATGGACTGCCTGTTTTGATCAGTAACATTTGTAAACACGAGAAAAAGCTGATTGTAGCATTGGTGCCACCCCTGTGAACTGGTTTTTGTAAAATCTTCTGCCTATTGAACCAGATGCAGAATTTCTCGCTGGAGCCACATTTTCTCAGCCATGTCCAGACAGCTATGTACGTATTAACATTAATAATTATTATTCACAAAATCTTTCTAGATAGCTACGTGCTCTCAGCCACATATCACAAAATCCCGAGTGCTTCCTCGTGAAAATTGCATAGGCTTGACTTTGGCGTCCGAAAAAATGATATCGTACTGGAAATGCCAAGCTCGCCATCAAAACAATTTGCACCTATTATCCACATTCGTTAACAAGTGCCCCTGAGTGGCTTTTACCCACGCTAGGTGATTGCATAGGGCTGTAAGAGCTTTTGTAAACTTTGCGCATTTCTGCCGACCTGGCAGTGCAGATAATGCCGCCGAGGAGAAGGATTGCTCTGGCAAGTCGCCCGGATGCTGGCCCGGAAGTGCGTGCCGTTTCCAATTCTGGGTGCCCAGCTCAGGTCAGTTTTTTTTTGCTCACAAGATGATCATCTCTGTAGGAAGAAGCTGCCCAATTGTGAGCTTTTACATTAAGTTCCCTAGGAATGTGTAACACCTGAGTTTCAATGTTGGCTGTTGCAGCACAGTAAATCATATACGAATTCAGTTATGAGCAACGCCGACATTGGTAGAAACGAAGCCACTGTTAGTCCCTAGACCCTCTGGTTTGGGAACCCCCTGCCCCTGCCTCCTCTCCCATCACCTGATGCAATCACAACACATGGCCAGGATATAGACATTATTGCAGATTAGTCAACAGGGATTAAGATTTCGGCTAGCTGATTGGTGCATTATGCATGGCTATTTGATTACAAAGTACACTATGTTTGATTGAGCTTATCTGTACCCCTAAATTCAACTTTATGAGAATTCAGATAACCTTTTTTTTCTTTACCGTAGCTTTCACGGAACACCAGTGGCAGTCAATCACCATGATGAAAGCAAGCCGCACGACTGTCCTTGACGACCTGCCCGAGTGGATTGTCATCGAAGAGATCCTCGTCCGGTTGCCCCCCAAGGACGTCCTTCGCTGCCGTGCTGTCCGCAAGATGTGGCGCAGTGCCACCTCCACCGACAAGTTCATGCTCGACAACTGCTACCACCAACCCTCGCTCCCTGTCATCAGAAAGGATATCCCTGGGCAGGAAGGAGTCGGGTTCGTTGTCTTTCGTGACAATGGTGCGGGAGGCTCCGACCAAAAGCTCTGGCCAATCATTCAGCACTCAAAGTTGAATAGTCTCCTTGGAGCCTGTGCCCTGTGATGGCCTTCTAATCTTGTGCGGCGGATCCGATTTCTGGATCTGCAACCCGGCCACTCGAAAATGTGCTCCACTACCACAACCTCGACTTCCATGGTCATCATCAGGGGATTTCGACATCTACATAGCCGGCTTCTACCGGCACCATCCATCTGGGGAATACCGTGTGCTCTGGTTCTCAGCTGGCTACCGTCATGGCTACGTCCTCACGGTAGGATCCGACAAGCCGAGAATCATTAGTTGGCCGTCAGTGTCATCACGGTTGCCTAGACGCATGCGTGAAGCGGCTTTTGATTCCTGGTATAGTTCACAAGTCAACCACCGCGGCAGCCTGCATTGGTTAACAGGAATTGACATGGAGACTCCCGTGGACATTATGGTGTTCGGCACTATAACTGAGACGTTCCGGTGGATGCACAGTTCTGGCCAGTTGGGTCGTCAGGTGTCATTGTGGGAGATAGATGACAAGCTTGCTTCATGCAGCACCAATGATGCCAGCATAGAGATTTGGATGATGCAAGACTACGAGGCTGAGGCCTGGGCCTTGAAGTACCGGATTAACTTGTTAGTGATGAAGACATTACCACAGTTCAAGTATATTTCTAAGATGTCAGTGCTTAACCAGCGTGAGCTGTTGATCGATTGTCGCACGGCATCGGAGTATCCTGACTTTATGTTGCACTTTGACATTGATGGAAAGTTTTTGGGATCTGTTGAAATCAAAGAGAGAGAGTATTTCGTATACTTCTCTAATCAGTACTTTCAGGAGAGCATTATTCCACTTCCGTTCTGTGACATGCAAGAAGAAGGTGGTGTGCATAAGGAGCCTCCATTCTTCATAGGGCTATAAGGCGGTTTCTACTTTTAGTTTGCCATGTACGCCTTCGGAGCATTCATCCTTTATGAGCATGCTCCTAGTTCTTACTTTATAGTACTAGTAGAACTGAACAATTATATGGCTGTGCTAGCACTTATGCGATCATCTGGTGCCTTTTGTGCTGTCTTGAGTGTCATCATGATATGTTGGATTATCTGTACTATACAGTGCTACTTCTTCCCCGTTTACTTTCACTTCTCTTTGTTAATTAGTGTGAATGGCACTGGCTGCAATTTGAAATGCTAATTATTGGTGCTACCTGAGAATTAGTGCAGCATTGACAGGCCATCTAGCATGGTTTCTAGGAAATCAGTGCCATCAAGAAAATATGAGAGATGCAGTTGTAGTCATTTTTTTTAGAGGATACTTTTATAAGACGGTGGGGGAGATACGCGGTCTGCCAATTGAAGTTAATTGTAGGACTTTTAGGTAGTTGTTGGAATGGTTAGTTTGGATCTTTCCTGGGGTTAATAGTTTGATATTTGCTGCTGTGTATGCAATTTGGGTTTAACTCCAATGTTTTATAACATGATATTCGCTGCTCTGTGGGACTTTTCGTTTCTGGAATGGTTTGTTTGGATATTTGCTCAGGTTAGTAGTTTGATATTCGTTGCTCTGTATGCAATTTGGGTTTAACTCCAATGTAGAATCTTTCGTGTCACCTGGTTCCTCCTGGTCTATGTTGTGTGAAGATGTTCTTTTTTTATTAGGGATACTTGCATAGTTGTGCAGTTTGGTTCTTAACTCGGTTCTGTTTCTTCAGTATGCTATTGTTCTTAAATTATTGTCGACCTCGGCAGCTCCCACTCCCCGCTCCTGCTAGGGTTCCCTGCTGCCGCCGGCGGGACCTAGGCCCGTCCCGCCTCGCCGCCCGCGCCGGGCGCGCCCCACTCCCCTGCTCCCGCCGCTGCCGCCGCCCGGCGTGGGCGCCCCGCTCCGTGCCCCCCTTCCCTATCCCCTCCTGCCCATCCCGCCGCCTCCGCCGTCTTCCTGGGAGGCGGCCGGGCCGACGCCTAACCTCCTTCCGTCTCGTTCGCCCCTTCTCCGCCCCCCCCTCCCCGCCGCTGCCGTGGTCGCCCCCGGATCTGGGCGGGTGGCGTCGGCGGCGGCGGGCCGTTCCTTACCCCCGCGCGCTCCTCCTTCCCGGGGTGGGGGAAGCAGCGGTGATGCTCGGCTGGTGGCGGTCCGGCGTCCTAGTGTGGAGGCCGGCGGCGCTCGCCGTGGTGGTGAGGCGGAGGGGCAGTCCGGTGGTGCTTGTCGACCGGTGGCATGTCCCCGGCCCAGATCTGGGCCCGTAGGGTCCCTTCTGGGTCCTTGCGGGTCGGCTCCGGCGCGACCGCGATGCCATCTGTATGGTGAGGCAGGGGAGCGGCTTGGACTGGGACAGCGACGCCGACATCGTGCAGCTGCTGCGCGGTGGCGGGAGCTGTCCGGGCCTTTGAGGGCCCGGCCGAGCATGTGGGGCCACGAGCCCAATAGGCTCCTGCTATGGCGTCTGGTCGGCTACCGGCGTGGACGGTGGAGGTGGGGCCCTCCCCTACGCCGACGGTGCTGCTGCCCTAGTCCCGGCTCCTCTTCTTCGTTGTGCAGACCATCTTCGCGGTGTCGTGGTGAGACAGCGTGGGAAGCTTCGTGTCCGTGTTGGCGTAGGGTGGTGGTCGGTTTGGTGGCGAGCTCCGAAGTGCCTGAGGTAGAGGCTGGGATCGGGAGAAATCCCTGTTGGCTTGGCCGACACCGACGCGGTGGCGCCTGAGGGTGCCGCCGGACCTTCCTGGAGGGCGTGGGCTACCCTTCCTTTCTCCTCGCCGTGTATCGGGGGAAACCCTTGGCAGCAGCGTCGTCATCGTCGCGTTCCTTCTTGGAGGTGTTGCTTGGTACCGGTGCTTCGGAGTCTCGGAGCTTGGTGGGCGATCTCCGGGGTGTAGCGGTCACGAGGCATCGTCGTTTTTTTGTCGATCCACTGTTATCGGCATTTGTTTCTTTTCTTTTTTTTCTCTTTCATTTCTTTTGGGCGTGACTGTGCTGCTTCCGCCCGAGCTGCTATCGTTGATTGTATCGGATGGTTGCTTTGTAATACAAAGCAGGGGGAAACCCTTTTTCTTATTGTTCTTAAATTTGGCAGTACTTAAATTTTCTGTTAAGTGATCTGGTTCCTATTCCCGACTCTTGAGTTGAATTTGGTTTCTTGGCTTTGGTTAAACAATTTGGTACTTTGGTCATATGTCGGGGATTATTACCGAAAAAGGCTTTTTCGCCCCGCTTTATATATAAAGCACGAACCTCATATCCCAGTACAACGCACACCACCACAACACACGCACACACCCAAGGCAAGATACATAGGCGCTGAGCGCGGCAACACCACCCCTAGCACTACCACCGCGAAGAGATGAAGCCGCATACGACGAACCGTAGGCTCCAAGGCGGCGCCTTCAGGAAGAATACGACACCGGAGCGCCGCCACCGCCCAATCCGAGGATTAGAGTTTCCTCCGGAGCCGCATGACGAGCAATGAGAACCGCGACGACGCCTTCAAGAAGGGAACAAGCTTCGCCGCCGCCGGTCCGTCCGAAGATAGAGCAGGTTTTCACCCCGGCCAAAACTCACCGCCACCGAACGCCACACCGGCAACCATGCCGCCCACGCGGCCATGGCCACCAGGCAGCACCAAGCCACGGTCTCCGCCTGAGAGCACCGCGCAACCACCACCAAGGCCGCCACCCCGGCATCCACGACCTAGACACCACCTCACCCGAGACCTGCCACTAGCCCAACCAAAGAGACGAGCAGAAAGGTCCCACCTTTCGCACCCCTGGGCGACCCCCAGCGCCGAGACCCAATAGGTCGGCCACCTGGCCTCCATCAACCCGTCCTGCAGCACCGGGCACGAGGCGAGCTCGGTCTCGCAACTCCGTGCGCGAGACGAGGCCAGTCCTGCAGCATCGTGCGCGAGACGAGCATAGTCCTGCGGCAGTATGCGCGAGACGAGCTCGAACCTGCGCATCGGGCGCGAGACGAGCGATGGACCGCAGCTGGGAGAAGGCCAGCCCTTCGCCGAACGTAGCGATCGGACGAGGAGGAGGAGGGGTCAAAGGCCGATACAAGCCGCCAACGAACGAACCGACGCCAGGACGTACCAGCCGTTGCCGAAGCCGATTTGCCAAGCCACCGTGGAGCCATCCACGGCCGGAGCAGCGACCACCCCGGCCACTGCCCAACCCGCGCCGCCCGGCGAGCTCCACGCGTCGGAGTCGCCGACCACACTCCTCCCAGGGCACCACCACCACCACGCCGCTGCCTCCCCGGAGATGGAGGAGGCAGCCGACCACGGTCCAAGGCCAGCGCAGCTCGCGCCATCCAACAGGGAGCTCGAGATCCCCCGGCTGGACACACATCCACCATCACGCGCTGCCGGCCGCCACAACTCCCGCTGCCCCGCACGAGACGCCGCCGACCAGCAGCACACGGGAGCTCAGGCGAGCTCCACCACCCCCTGCGCCACCAGCCGGACCCCAGGCACCAGATCCGGGCGGATCTGGCCAGACGCCCACCAACGCGCCGCCAGCCGAGCCGGACTACCCAGCAACCGCCGCACCACCACCGGGGCTCAGACTGTCGCCGCGCCGCCACCAGACGGCCGCACCGCCGCTTCAAGACCATCGGGCTGCGTCATTGGCCCTGCCGGAGCCCAGCCGCCACACCATGAAAGCACCGCCACGACGGACCTCAAGGCGGAGGAGGGAAGGCCCGCCGGCCGACCGGCTTTGCTCACAGGCCGCCGGGCGGCGGCGGGGAGGGTGGGGGGTAGGGGACGGAGGCGCTGGCGGTTAGGGTCTCTGGAAGCAGGCTGCTGGAGGGGAGGGGGATGTCGGGGGTTATTGCTAGCGTATTTGTTTCCCGATGCTTTTGTGTCCAGAATTTGGTGTTCTTAGGGTACAAATGAGTTGGTGTTGTTCTTATCATCATGTTATCATGTCTTGCCCCCTAGTGTTATCTGTCTGTTAGAATCTTTGGCAGGAATACATTTGGAATGCATTGTGGCATTAGAGGTATACTAGCTTGTTCCCGTGTGCATGTGACTCTGCAACCTCTCCTCACAATAAAACAGGGGAACATCGCCCAGATTATATGAAGCACAATTACAGTACTGCCGCCTCTATGAAAGCAAGAAGAATGAATGCTGAGCCTTATCGAAACTACATCCGTCGCTCCATTTGAAAGCAAGAAGAATGAATAGCTCAGTTACAAAGTACATCATGGATTAGCATAGCCAGAGAAGATGGCCTGCTGAAAAGCCTGGCGGACTGGGCATTGGCTATTTGTATGAGGTGAGCTACTACACGAAACCACATGTTCAACACTCTTGTTAATAACCAGTTGAGCAGAGTGGTGGGCTACTCCATTTAGATCCCTTGACGATATTGGATTCACGGAGGAGAAACTCAGGGGAGCATAGGCCGTATCTCCCGACTTCGTTGGGTCAGACCCGATGTCTCGGTGGACAGCTGCATGAGCAAGCGTCAAGTTGTGGGTTAAGAATGTGGTATGCTGCATACGCAGAGTGGCTGCAAGTTTTGCCGCAGGAAGAAGAAGAAGAGCCCCTGCTTCCGCTTTAAGTGGCGAGTAAGTTCATCCATTTAAAAAAAAATTCATCGCTTTAAAAAATATTAAAAAAAGTTCATCAATTTTGAAAAAAGTTCCTTCAATATTGGAAATTTTTTCACTGAATTTGAGAAAAGATCATCGGTTCTGAAAAAGTCCGTCTATTTTTGAAAAATGTGCATCGATTTTGAACAAATATTCAACTATTTTAAAAAAAGTTAATCAATTTTGAAAAAATGTTCATCAAATATGAAAAAAAGTTCATCTGATTTAAAAAGGCTCATTGATTCTAGAAAATGTTCAATGGATTTGAAAAAAAATCATTGATTCTGAATTTTTTTTGTCTACTTTGCAAAAGATTATCAATTTTGAAAAGAAGTTCATCGATCTCAAAGAAACATTTCATTGATTTTGAAGAAAAAAGTTCATGAATCTGAAGAAAAGATCACGCATTTAGAGAAAAAAAAAGAAAAATGGAAAAGAAAAAAGTTTCACGAACTAAAAGAGGATAAGAAGGGAAAAGAGGTGAGTAAGCACAATCTTTTGCGATGGCCTAGTGGTTAGTTCGCTTTGCTTTGAACAGGGAGTTCTCGGCTCCGAACCTTGGTTTGCAGAAATAGTAATAACCGGCGCTTGGGATTCACCAACTTTCGCGCAGGACGTGACGAAAAAGAAAAAAAAAACTGAAAGGAAAAAGGAACTAAAAAAATCAGAACAAAATCACTGAAAACCGGATAAAACATTTAATAAACCGGAAGTAAAAAACCACATAAGAAAAACGAAAAAAGACCCGCAGGAAACAGAGAAGGAAGCTGCAGCGAACGCAAAAACACAAACCCCGTACATGGGTCGGCCCAACCGGAGGCTCGCGTCAGCGAAATCATAACCTTTTGACGCTAACGAGCGTCAAATAGTGTCTCCCGTTTTCTGGCCGCCCCCTCGTCGCCTTACCCTCCTCTCCTCCGACGGCCTCGCCGCACTCTCCTCCTCGGCCTTCTCCCCGTCGCTGCCGGCGGCACCTTGTCAGGCCTCGTTATCTGAAGATTCACATTCAGAGTACTGTGGTGATTCCGGCACATAACGGTTCGGGAGATCCAACGGCCTAGATTTGTTCATCAAGTAGCTAGCGTCGCCAGCCGTTATTTTGTTTTGCCGTTACTGTTACTTTTCGTGTACGCCTATCGACAGCGAGACAACTACCTACTTAACAGCCGGGTTGTGGCTGGTGTGGGCATCGAATCTTCTAGAATTCCCCTTTGAGGATAAACTCTAAACTCATACGGCATAGCCTATAGCAATATAAGCCCAGATCGGGGTCTCTTTCCTTGCAATTCCCTGAAATTCGTCCACATACCTGGTTCCCCTGAACCCGTAGATCATCTAGGACCTGACAAATTGGTAATCAGAGCAGGGGTTCCTCGGTAGCTTCCGATCCGATCTGAAATTTTTCCAAGAGAGGAAAGAACACCCACCCAATTTCCCTCCCTGTGTTGTGTGGTGATGGCGGGCGGCGATCGATGGCGCGGTGAAGTTGTTTCTTGACTGCGACATCCGGCGGCGGCGGATCCAGGGCGGCGCTAGTTCGGGTACATATCAGTAGCATGGAGTGGTTGTGTTGGATCACTTCCAGCAAGGTAAAATCCCACGTCCTTCGCTGATCCGTGTACCTCTAGAGGCGTGGAGCGTTGGCGGCGGCAGGATCTGGTTTAGAGAGGCTGGTTACCGTGATTGCGGTAGTAAAATTCCCCTCTCTTCTCTAGATCACGGTGATGGGGCGCACGAAGGCAGTCGATGAGGCCGAGTGGCAGGAGGTGCTTTCTCTCCGAGAGCAATTTGGTGCAGTACAACAAGAAAGTGCAACGATGCGAACAGATGTGTCAAAATTACAGGAAGATGTTCAGTCCATCAGCTCCAAACAAGATGATATAGCACTGCAAGTGAGAGGAATTGAGCGAGCAGTGTTAGATCTGGGAAAACAATTATCCACAATGAGTTCGGTTTTGCAGCAATTGGTAGCTCCATCCGGTTCAGGCACTAGAAATGAACAACAACCTGAAATTGACACTGTTGTTCGCTCCCCAACATTGCAAAACAACAGCAAGATAGACCACCTAGCAGAACTGCACAGCTGAGGCAGCAGTTAGAAGCAGAGAAGGAAAATACAAGACAAATGGAAGAATTCCACACTCAACAACTACCTCAGATCAGAACTACCAGAAATGCACCACTACCTGGGTTTGGAGCTCAAGCTAACTTGGAGACAACAAGTGCTGTGGGAACACCTGTAGCACAAGGAAAGGGAAACAACACCCCTGTTTTCCAACAGTATCAGCAACCAGCTCGAGACAGGCAATTGTGGCAGGGGTACTTCAGGACTTATGAGCAGGATATGCAAGCTCAATTCATGAAGGCAATGACCAAAGGCCCAAGGATGGATTTTCCTAGATTCTCTGGTGAAGACCCTGTAGGGTGGATTAGACAATGTAACAAATATTTCTAAATGGCAGCAGCACCTGAAGAGTACAAGGTTTCACTTTCTCAGATGTACATGACAGGAGAGGCTGATGTTTGGTTAAGAAGATCCGGTTTGCTCAAGAAACAATTATCATGGCAAGAATTTGGAAAAGAAATCATTAAGAGATTCTCTGCACAAGGTTCTTATGATCTTACTGACAAATTCACTTCTCTGAAACAAGGAAACACTACAGTGTCTGAATACACAAAATTGTTTGAGGACTTAATGGCTGAACTGCAGGAGGAAAATCCTACACTGTCTGAACCTTGGTTTATTAAGTGCTATGTGAATGGGATGAGAGATGGAATAAAGTATCAACTGAGACTTCTTAGACCCATTTCTCTCACTGATGCATATTGCCTGGCAAAGGAGATTGAGCCTTGTCACCCTGCTCCAGTGACACAGGTTAAAAAGTCCACAGTGCCTTACAACAATTACTGGCAGAAAAATGCCACACCTGTAGCTGGCAAACAAGTGCCAAATCCTGCTACAGTCCCAACAACTATTGCCACAAAGAACACTGAACATGTCAATAGCCACATTCAAAAAAGCAGAAAGGTGGGAGAATGCTGGAGATGCGGTGATAAGTGGGTCCATGGCCACAAATGCACTCTAGTTCCTAATGTGCACTTGTTACAACAAGAAATGGAAGAATCTGGTCCAGAAGAAACAGACATGGATCAACAGGAAGTAATGGAAGCAGGAATGGACCAAAATGAGCAAGCAATGTTTGTATCTGCCCATGCTATGGGCCAACAACTGGCTGTGCAATCTCCCACAATAATTGTGCATGTAAATGGAAAAAGAGCAGTAGCACTATTCGATACAGGAAGTTCCACATCGTTCATCAGTGAGCAGTTTGCTATTAAATCAAACTGTCAACTACTTCCTGTTAAGCCTAGAAAAGTTACTGTAGTTGGAGGAGGACTGCTGCTTTCTGCTGCTGTAGTTCCAAATTGTGCTTTCCAACTAGCCAAGCTGAAGTTAGAGCACTCTTTCAGAATTCTCAACCTTCCAAGTCATGATATGATCTTAGGATATGATTGGTTCTCATTGGTCAGTCCAGTAGCCTTTGATGTACCAAATAATCAATTCAGTTTCACTCTCCAAGGGAAAACAACAGTCACAACAGCAATATACAACTCCAATGAGGAAATCTTGGAAATACCAGCAGAACAAGTAACTAAGTTGTTGGACAAGGGTGTGGACACATTTCTCCTCCAAATTCACAATATTGTGGCTCAAACTCCTGAAAAGCACTATATCCCAGCTGCAATAAACAAATTGTTACAGGAGTACAAGGATGTTTTTGCAGAACCAACAACATTACCTCCCAAGAGAGAATTGGACCATAAAATCCCTTTAATGCCAGGAGTAGATCCACCTCATGTAAGACCCTATAGAGTTCCTCATCATCAAAAGGAAGAAATGGAAAAGCAGATCAAACACCTACTGGATAATAAGCTCATAAGGAACAGTCAGAGTCCATATGCAGCTCCTATTCTGCTAGTAAAAAAGAAAGACAGTACTATGAGGCTCTGTACTGATTTCAGAAAGTTGAATACTGTAACAGTGAAGAACAAGTTCCCTATACCAGTCATTGAGGATCTACTAGATGAGTTGCATGGAGCAAAGATTTTTTCCAAAATTGACTTAAGGTCAGGATATCATCAAATAAGAATGGACCATGCAGACATTCATAAAACTGCATTCAGAACTTTTCTGGGGGCACTATGAGTACTTGGTGACGCCCTTTGGATTGTCTAATGCACCAGCAACATTCCAAGCTCTCATGCATTTCTTGTTTGCTAAGTACAATAGGAAATTTGTCCTGGTGTTCTTTGATGATATCCTAGTGTTCAGCAATACTGTTGAAGAGCATGTAGAACATTTAAAACAAGTGTTGCAAATCTTGAGAGAAAACAAGTTGTTTGCAAAAATGTCCAAGTGTGCCTTTGCAGTTCCTCAAGTGGAATATTTGGGACATGTAGTTTCTGGAGAAGGATTAGCTACTGAACCCAGCAAGATTAAAGCAATTGTGGACTGGCCTACACCCACTGATATCACTAAGCTGAGGAGTATTTTGGGCCTAGCTGGTTACTACAGAAGGTTCATTAAAGATTATGGAAGAATTTACAGGCCTCTGCATGATGCTCTGAAGAAAGGGAAATTCTAGTGGACAACAGAGCAAGATAAGGCTTTCAAGAGATTACAACAAGCCTTGGTAACAGCTCCAGTACTAGCCCTGCCCAATTTCAATGTCCCTTTTACCCTAGAAACTGATGCTTCAGGCTATGGCATTGGTGTTGTACTGATGCAAGAAGGCAGACCATTAGCATACTACAGTTCTTCACTCTGTCCAAGAAATGCTGCCCTGTCTACTTATGAGAAAGAAGCACTTGCAATCTTGGAGGCACTAAAGAAATGGAGACATTACTTACTGGGAAATTCAGTAATCATCAAAACTGATCAGCAGTCTTTGAAATTCATAACTGACCAAAAGATTACTGAAGGGATACAACACAAATTAATGATGAAGTTGCTAGAGTTCAACTTTACCATTCAGTATAAAAAGGGCATTTCCAACAGAGTGGCTGATGCTCTATCTCGAGTACTTCCCAAATGCATGTCTATATCCACTGTTACTCCAGAATGGGCAAAGGAGTTACTTAACAGTTATCAAACTGATCCAACCACCAAGAAGTTGCAGGAAAAATTACTAGTACAATCTCCTGAGGACAAATCTGATTATTCCATACATGCTGGCATTATCAGATTCAAAGGGAAAATCCTGGTGGGGAATGACAACAACCTGAGGGAGAGATTAATTTCTACTCTACATAACTCACCTGTGGGAGGACATTCAGGTATGAGAGCAACATATCAGAGAGTGAAAGGAATTTTTTATTGGCTAGGTCTTAAACAAGCCGTGGAACAATTCATAGCTACTTGCCCAATCTGTCAAAGAGCAAAGCATGAGAATTGCTTACAGCCAGGACTTCTAGATCCTTTGCCAGTTGCTGACATGGCTTGGCAACATATCTCAATGGATTTCATAGAAGGACTTCCCAATTCCCAAGGAAAGGATGTGATTCTAGTGGTAGTTGACAGGTTCACCAAGTACTCTCATTTCATACCTCTCTCACATCCTTATACTGTCCAGAGTGTAGCTCAAGCTTTTGTTGATAACATTATCAAACTTCATGGACCTCCAACACTCATTATCTCTGATAGAGATAGAATCTCTACCAGCCAACTGTGGACAGACATCTTTGCTGCATACAAAAGTGAACTAAGGTACAGTTCAGCCTACCACCCTCAAACAGATGGCCAAACAGAAAGGATAAATCAGTGCTTAGAGACATACTTAAGGTGCATGACTACACAAGAACCAAGGAAGTGGCTAGCATGGCTTCCCCTAGCCGAGTATTGGTACAATACCAGCTATCATACATCATTGAAAATGAGCCCCTTTCAAGCACTATATGGATTGCCTCCCCCACTGATTGCAGAATTGGCAATCCCTGGACCTGATAATGAGGAAGCGCAAGACTTCTTGACAGCCAAGCAAAATATGTTGCACCAATTGAAAGACAACTTGCTGCAAGCTTAGAATAGAATGAAAAGTATGCAGATTTGAAACGAGTAGAGTGAAAATTTGAAGTGGGAGATTTGGTTTACCTGAAGACGGCACCATACAGGCTTGCAACATTTGGGTTCAGAGGAGCAATTAAACTGCATAACAAATACTATGGACCATTCTTGGTGATCCAGAAAATTGGCAACCGTGCTTATAAGTTGCAATTTCCAGAACAAGTGCAGATGCACCCAGTTTTCCATGTCAGTCAGTTAAAAAAGCATTTGGGTCACAAGTCCATTCCCAGCCCGCATCTACCCATGGTGAACGCTGATGGCACTATCAAGACAGAACCTGCTCAAGTCTTGGAAGTCAGGCAGGTCCCTCGCAAAAACGTGCCAGTAGTACAGTGGCGGATTCAATGGGCTAATCTACCAGCGGAGGATGCAACCTGGGAAGATGCTGAGTTCATCAAGCACACCTTTCCGGCGTTCTTTCGGGCGACAACTGAAGCATGGAGGACAAACAACAATACGCCGTGAGGACACGTCGGTTCTTCAGGAGGGGGTAATGTCAGGCCTCGTTATCTGAAGATTCACATTCAGAGTACTGTGGCGATTCCAGCACATAACGGTTCGGGAGATCCAACGGCCTAGATTTGTTCATCAAGTAGCTAGCGTCGCCAGCCGTTATTTTGTTTTGCCGTTACTGTTACTTTTCGTGTACGCCTGTCGACAGCGAGACAGCTACCTACTTAACAGCCGGGTTGTGGCTGGTGTGGGCATCGAATCTTTCAGAATTCCCCTTTGAGGATAAACTCTAAACTCATACAGCATAGCCTATAGCAATATAAGCCCAGATCGGGGTCTCTTTCCTTGCAATTCCCTGAAATTCGTCCACATACCTGGTTCCCCTGAACCCGTAGATCATCTAGGACCTGACAGACCTGCGTCCGACAACGAGCGAACCCTCGTCCCTCCGCTCCGGGGAGCGTCGCGCCGTCCTTCTCCGCGTCCATCGGCGGAGGCGGGAGGAGGCGCCCGCTGTGTACTGGTAAAGACGAACTGCCCCTACAAATTCACCTTATTTTCCTGTATGTATATAAGATTTCAGTTATGACTTAAGAGCCACATCGACATTGATAGAAAAGAATCCACCATTAGTCCCCTGGACCCTCTGGTTTAGGGACTCTGCTCCTCCCCTATTACCTGATGCAATCACAACACATGGGCAGTATCAGTATGCACACATTATTGCAGATTAGTCAACAGGGATTAAAATTTCTCCTAGCTGATTGGTGCATTATGCATGACTATTTGATTACACAATATACTTTGTTCGATGGCATCTCATCTGAGGTCACTAGGACTACGATGATGTGATGAAAACAAGCATAGAAGCATTTGTTCATTCCTTTAACCTTGTACTCATGAACTCATCACTGACGTGTTCTTGCAGTAAATACTTGTATTACATTTAAATAGTACACCGAGTCAATGATTGTATGAATGGTCCGTCTCTCTTTTTTACTCCCTCCATCCCAAAATAAGTGACTCAACTTTATACTAGCTTTAGTAATAAGTGACTCAACTTTATACTAACTTTAGTACAAAGCTAGTATAAAGTTGGGTCACTTATTTTGAGACGGAGAGAGTATGATAGTTAATTTGCCAATTTATACTACTCTTCTGATTGCATCACGTAATGAAGAAAATGCATGCGTACCTGCATAAATGCTACATGATTTTCTGCTTATTATGTAGGATTCGGACGACAATTGCAAAAATCTAGCCAGGTCACACTTTCGAGTTAGGATTTTGGCTGCTTTTTGCACAGTAGTTTCTTCATAGCAATATTCTGCGCTAGAACATTTGAATTTAAAGGATCACATATCTCTTTGACACGTGCCAAACCCCAAATAGTGCTGGCTAAGTTGAATTTAGTGGTATGGATAAGCGCAGTCATCCCTACCTTTTTCTTCTTTCCCGTAGATTTGGCAGAACACCGGCGGTGGTCAATCACTATGACGAAAAGAAGCCACATGACCGTCCTTGACGACCTGCCCGAGTGGATTGCCATCGAAGAGATCCTCGTCCGGTTGCCCCCCAAGGATGTCCTTCGCTGTCGTGCTGTCCGAAAGTTATGGCGCAAGACCACCTCCATCGATAAGTTCATGCTCGACAACCGTCGCCGCCAGCCCTTGCTCCCTGTCATCAGACAGTATATCCCTGAGCAGAGCGGATTCAGCTTCGTTGTCTTCCGTGATAACGGGGCTGTAACCTCTGATCAAAAGCTCTTGCCAATCATCCAGCTCTTTAAGTTTCATAAACTTCTGGGTGCCTGTGATGGCTTTCTTATCTTGTCTGTCGGATCCGAATTCTGGATCTGCAACCCGGCCACTCACAAATGTCCTCCCCTACCACAACCTCGAGTTCCATCGTCATTACGGGAGGGTTCCGGCATCTACATAGCTGGCTTTTATGGGCACCATCCATCTGGGGAATACCAGGTGCTCTGGTTTTCGCGAGGCTGCCAACGTGGCTACATTCTCACGGTAGGATCTGACAAGCCGAGAATCATCAGACGGCCATCAGTATCATCATGTTTGCCGGAATGCAGGCGCCAAGGGGCTTTTGATTCCCGCTATAGTTCACAAGTCAACCACCGCTGCAGCCTGCACTGGTTAACAGGAATCTACATGAAGACTGTTGTGGACATTATGGTGTTTGACACACCATCGAGACGTTCTGGTGGATGCGCAGTCCTGACCAGTTGGGCTTCCGGGTATCGTTGTTGGAGATGGGCAACAGGCTTGCTTCATGCAGCAACAATGATGGCAACATAGAGATTTGGGTGATGCAAGACTATGAGGCTGAGGCCTGGGCCTTGAATTACAGGATTAACTTGGTAGCGATGACGACATCACCACAAGAGTATTTTTAATCAGGGATATGATAGGATAGCAGTATTCGATCTAGATGTAGCTCTCTGAAGTAGTAGCCTGGTACAAATCGATTACAGGGAGCGGCGCTCGAATGGGGAAAACAGGAAGAACTAGGGTTCGGTAAAGGGAAAGTAGCAGCCGCCGATTCGTTCGTGATCCTCTGGATGTCGATGCCGAGTCGCTCGCCTCCTTTAGTAGTCGTGCGGATTGGACTTCAGTTAGCCCACGTCGGCCCAATGACGAGCGGGTTGGGCCTCCTGGCCCGTGTTGACCGCTGGGCAGGGACGACGTGGTCGTGGCTGTCGCTGCTCGTTGGGTCCTGCTTGCCAGCACCGTTGACATCCCCCTTCCTTGAGACGAGGCTTGTCCCCAAGCCTCCGCAAGCGGTAACCGCTCCTGAAGACTGGCTTTGTCCTCCCAAGTGTCTCCCAGCGTCTCCGAATTGGACCAACGAACTTTAACTTGTTCTCGCATCTTGCCCTTTGACATTCTCCACCTTGACTGAATGATAGACACATGCACTGCCAGTTCATCAATGCAATGTGGAAGTTGAGGTTCGACAGACGTACCGGAGTTCAGCACACGGCGCAGCAGCGAGACGTGAAACACAGGGTGAATTGTTGCCTGTGGTGGGAGTTGCAGTTTGTAAGCCACCTCATTGATCTTGGCCACTATCGGGAAAGGTCCGTAGTACTTGTACGCCAACTTGTGACTCGCTCTTGGTGCCACTGAGGTTTGGATGTAAGGTTGTAGTTTCAGGAACACTTGGTCCCCTACCTCAAATGCCCGAAATGATCGTTTCTTGTCAGCTTGGCTCTTCATGAGTTGTCTGGCTCTATTCAAATGCTGTTGTAACAGTTCTTGAACAGTATCCCGCTCCTCGAGCCAGGACTTGAGAGCTGGTACCGAGCAGATGTTCTCCGCTGTGATCCCCCAGTGCCTAGGCTCATATCCAAACATAGCTTTCAAGGGGGTCATTCCTATGGCCGAATGATGAGAGTTGTTATACCAGAATTGAGCCAGCGGGATCCAGAAACTCCATCGCCTGGGGCAAGCTTGCGTGAAGCAAAGCAAGAACGTTTCCACACATTGATTGACTCTCTCAGTCTGGCCATCCGTTTGAGGGTGATTGGCCGTGCTGAGTCTGAGCTGCGTGCCTGCTGCCTTGAACATTTCTTGCCAAAAATAACTAGTGAATACCGGATCCCGATCGGACACAATACCTCCTGGGAGGCCATGGATCTTGTATACTTGCTGGATGAAAAATTGAGCCACTGATACCGCTGTATACGGGTGAGCTAGGGGGAGAAAGTAACTGAACTTCGTTCTTTTGTCCACGATTACCAGCAGGCAATTGAAAAAGCTGGATTGAGGGAGGCCTTCCACAAAATCCATGGAAATCATGTCCCATGGTTTAGAAGGAATGGGCAGCGGTAGCAGGAGACCTGGTGTAGCCGCTCTGTCCGGTTTGGCTTGCTGGCAGACTGTACAACACTGCACGTAGTGCTTGACTTGAGCCTTCATTTTGGGCCACGCGAACAGACGTCTGATGCGACTGTAAGTCACCGGGAAGCCTGAGTGACCTCCCATTGGACTGTCATGAAAGGCTTGGATGATGCGCTGTTGAATGTGAGTTCCCCCTCCCAGCCAGATCCTCCCCCTGAACCTGAGAATGCCCTGTTGTAGCTGAAACCTACCCATGGGATCGTCACACACTGCTAACTGCTCCAAAAGCTTCTGAGCATGAGGGTTGTTGTTGTAGCTGCTGATTACATCTTCCAGCCAGCTTGGTTGGCATGACGTAACCAACGCCAGTGCTTCTGCTGGATCCGCCCGCGATTATGCGTCTGCGCCGCTGTTGTCAGTTCCTTTTTTATACTTGATGCAGTATCCGAGTCCCAGGAGCTTCGTAAACGCCTTCTGCTGCCACGGGGTATTCAGTCTTTGCTCTTCCAGGTGGGTGAGGCTCTTTTGATCCATATAGATGACGAACTCTGAATGTTGCAGATAAGGCCGCCACTGTTCCACTGCTACAATGATGGCCAGATACTCTTTTTCGTACGTCGATAGACCTTGGTACCTTGGGCTCAGGGCCTTGCTCATGAAAGCCATGGGGTGCCCTTGCTGCTGTAGGATTGCCCCAATGCCACGATCGCACGCGTCTGTCTCCACAACGAACGGCTGTTCAAAGTTGGGCAGTGCCAAAACTGGGGCTGAGATAAGCTGCTTCTTCAACACCTGGAATGCCGTTTCGGTGATGGAAGTCCAGAGGAAAGGAACCCCTTTCTTCAACAAGTTGAACAGAGGCTTTGCAATTACTCCAAAATTTCGGACGAAACGGCGATAGTATCCTGCGAGGCCCAAGAAACTGCGGACGCCCTTGACATCTTGCGGAGGGGTCCAGCTCGCTACTGCTGCTATCTTGGTGGGATCTGTGGCTACCCCGTGCGCGCTGATGACATGCCCCAGATAAGAGACCTTGCTTTGCCCAAAAGCACACTTGCTGTATTTTACTTTCCATTGGTCCTTGCGCAACAACTCCAGTACTTGCCTCACATGGCACTTGTGCTCTTCCAAAGAGTTACTAAAGATTAAGATATCGTCGAAGAAACACAGAACACAGACTCTTATGACTGGCTTAAGAGTTGTGGTCAACCCTTCGATGAAGGTAGGTGGGGCCCCTGCTAAACCAAATGATAACACCTTGAACTCAAAATGCCCCTGCTGGGTAGAGAAAGCTGTCTTGTACTCCTCCCCCGACGCGAGCCTGATCTGATGGTACCCCGCGCGTAAATCCAACTTGGAAAACCAGGCTGCTCCGTGTAATTCATCCAACAGTTCCTCGATAACTGGAACAGGGAACTTGCCCACCACAGTGAATAGTTGTCTGTAGTCGATGCATAGTCGCCAAGTCCCGTCTTTCTTCTTCACCAAAATGACAGGAGAGGAAAAAGGGCTGTTGCTGCGTTGAATGACACCAGATTTCAAGAGGGCTTCGACTTGAGCTTCAATTTATGTTTTCTGTTCTGGCTTGTAACGATACTGCCTGACATTGACTGGCCTTGCTCCTAGAATCAGGGGAATACGATGATCGCATGCCCTCCTCGGGGGAAGTCCCACTGGTTCTTCAAACACGTCAGGGAACTGATCGACAATTTCCTGAATGCAATCTGGAGTTGGCTCCAGATCTTCCTGTAGAGGAGCGACTACACAAAGGTGTATGATATGAGAGATTGACCCCTTGTTGCACAGATTTTGCAGCTGCAAACTGTTGATGGAATGGCAATCTGTGGAAGTTGCATCGTGCCCCACTAGCCGAAGCGGACCTGCTGGTGTTGGGATCTCAATGATGCGCGCACGCCAGTCCACCTGCATCGGGCTGTGCTCCTCCAACCAATCCATGCCCAAAATGACATCGTATGTTCCTAGAGCCAGCACCTTTAGATCCGTGTAGAACTCGTGTCCTTGAGCATACCAAGCACATTGCGGGGCAATTTCCTTGCAAAGTAATTCCCCTCCGCCAGCCACACGCACCCGGCTGGGCTTGTCCATTGGTTGCGTCCCTGAAAGCTTACTTGCCAAACTCTCATTGATAAAAGAGTTGGAACTGCCTGAGTCGACCAACATGAGTACTTCGTGCCCCTGAAGCCAAGCTCGAAGCTGAAACGCCCTGGCTGACACTCCTCCCGTGACAGCAGAAACTGAAATGGCCATAGCAGTCTCTTGCAACCCCTCTTCTGAACTCACTTGGGTGTCGACGAAGCTGTCGATGCCAAACATGTCCAGGAGCTCTTCAACAACGTGCATCTGCACCGAGGTGGGGCACACATGGTCGTGCCCCCACTTCTCGCTGCACTTGAAGCATAAACCACGGGCTCTTCTATACTCACGCAGAGTCTTGAGCTTGGAGGCCTCTGCGCGTGCTGCGTCAGTGCCACGACGATCTGTTGCGACCATGGCTGGGGGATGACGCAATGGAGGAGCCGGAAGTGTTAGCGGAACGCCGGCACGTTGAGGCAGCTCCTGGGCGCGCACTGGTGGGGTACGCGCGCCCTCGGCCACCTCCTCCTGAAGCAGCGCCAGCGCGCATGCCGTATCCAGATCGGGAGGGCGTTGCACCACTACCACCGCTCGTATGTCCGTCCTCAGGCCCTCGACAAAATGATTCAAGAAATAGTAAGGATGCATAGTGTCTGAATAAGAACTTAAGTGATTGATAATAACTTCAAACTTCTCAATATAGTCTGCTACAGAAGTAGTTTGGTGGATGGTGAAAAATTGTCTAATGAGCATCTGGTGCCTATCCCTACCGAAACGCGTACCCAACAGAGAGGTGAATGCGTCCCAATCGAAATCATTGAGACGCTTCTGAATAGATTGAAGCCATATGGCCGCTGGCCCGGAGAAATTGAGGGCGGCCATGGGAACCCAGAAGGATTGCGTTATCCCAAACATGCTAAAGTACTGCTCACACAAGGTTTTCCATAGGTTCGGATTTTCGCCCGAAAACTAAGGGAAAACGATGGAGGGATGCGCCTGACCCAAACCCGTGAGCATTTGACTCGCATGTGTAAGCGGCGACAGTGGGGTGGGGGAGTTCAGAAGGGTAGTCTGACCTTTTGCCGGGGGCAGAGGCGGCGTCTCAAGCGACGCCACCGGATGCCCCCGTTGGAGATTGAACACGTCGTGGCCTTCGGGCCCTTGCTGGTTGCTCGTTGCGCCTGATGAGGTGCCGACGTGGTCCCCCAGCGGCTGCAACGTGGGTGCACGCTGGATCTCCTCCCCTTTGGGTGATGTAGGGGGAGCGGCTTGGAGGGCGGCCACCGCGTCACTGAGATCCGCGACGCGGCGCTCCAGATCTGGGCGCCAGCTGAGGAGATCGTCGATTTTTGTTGCCGTCGATTGTTGCGCCTTGGTGAGGCCGTCGATGGCGGCCTCGATCTTCGTCTCGAACCGGGTGAGGAAGGCGGAGACTCCTGGATCCATGGCGTCGCAAGCTCGTCGGAGGCCGCGCGTCTCGATGAGATGCGCCAGGTCGTAGCGGAGCGGCGAGGAGTGGTGGCTGGCGTCTCTGATACCAGATGATAGGATAGCAGTATTCGATCTAGATGTAGCTCTCTAAGTAGTAGCTTGGTACAAATCGATTACAGGGAGCGGCGCTCGAACGGGGAAAACAGGAAAAACTAGGGTTCGGTAAGGGGAAAGTAGCAGCCGCCGATTCGTTCGTGATCCTCTGGATGTCGATGCCGAGTCGCTCGCCTCCTTTAGTAGTCGCGCGGATTGGGCTTCAGTTAGCCCACGTCGGCCCAATGACAAGCGGGTTGGGCCTCCTGGCCCGTGTTGACCGCTGGGCAGGGACGACGTGGCCGTGGCTGTCGCTGCTCGTTGTGTCCTGCTTGCCAGCACCGTTGACAGGATACTTGCGTCGTTTCTTAGCACAATTATATTTCTTCCAGTATGCTATTGTTAAGTATCTGATAAAGTGATCTGGTTCCCATTCTTGTGTTGAATTTGGTTTCTTGACTTTGCCCTGTTTGGGTAAAGTATCGGGCCTGCATTTTCTCTCTCCATGCAACCAGACTAGTGGATGGATACTACGTAGCACTCTGGAACTGCTCCTAAAGGTCCATGCTGCTGCCCTTTCCATGTTCTTTCTCGTTTCTGAAAAACGATTGCACCACATGCTTTCTGGGGTTAATGAATCAATAGACCACTTGGTTGACACTGATCTGGGGCAATTCGTTTGGTCTGAAATAAAATATATGATGGATATGAATGATTCTGTTATGTAGGATGTCGAAGGCAAGAAATTTCTTCCTTCCAATAGACGACTGAAATTTCAGCCAGCTTGGCGAAAATCTGTAATTGAACTTGTGGTGTTTGTGGAACAACTTGCAGCTGAAGCCTTTGTGCAAGAGGAAGCCTTTGCCAGCGTGTTAAGCATTGTCTATATTTGTCTATATATGGTATTTTGTTAGTAAATAATAATACAGTAAAATCTTAACATTATAGTTTAATTAGCAATTTGGCAGCTTGCCGTACCCAGTTGGGCAAGTCTTTCCTAGTGTATGACCTGAGTCCGATTAGGACTTTGTGTGTTGCTTGCCATACGAGTTGTACAAGCTGGTGTCACATATAAAGATTCGGAGTAGGGGTAGGTTCAAATTAGTTGGTGTCCGTCTAGGACATGATTCGGCCATGTTTATATACATAGCCAGACCAGCCGGCGTCTAGGACAAACGTACGTCAGATGTTTTATCGAGAAATCAACGACGACCAGCCGGCGGCTAGTAAAGGGTTCTTATACTAGAAGCGACGTCGGCGCGCAGCGAGGGGAGCGACACGCGCGGCCGCCGGAGTGACCAGGTTTGTCCTCCACTCCTCATCGTTCCCGACTCTGAAATTAACTTATCAAGAGTGTCAATGGTGACCTAGTAGATGGATTAATTCCTTATGGGCTAGCAGGTAGGTTTGTCATGTCATCATTCACCGGTGTATCCGTCGTCGAAGACCACGTGGGGTCCTATTGCAAAACATGGGCCGTCGAGGCTGGCACGGACAGCGGCTACCATCTCCTTATGGTCAATGGCTACTCGCGTACCAAAGATGAGAGGCCCACCGGCAAGTGCATCAGCTCTGGTGCTTTTGTGGTAGGAGGATATGCTTGGTTACTAGAGTACTACCCCAATGGCAAGCACCCGAACTGCGCCGACTTCATCTCTCTCTATCTATCCCTTGTCCACGACGATAGCAAAGTGGATAGCAAAGTGGACGCCACCTTCAGTTTTTGTCTCGTCGACCAGGTTGAGAAGCAGATGCCAATGTACATCCGTGCAACTAATAAAGTTACCAGGTTCGAGAGTGCTGGTGATTATTCCTGGGGCATCAATGAGTTTGTCCAAAGAGATGCCCTTGAACGATCAGCAAATCTGAAGGGCGATTCTTTCACCATCCGGTGTGACATAATGGTTTGCGAGGATTCCAGTACCGAGGATCCCGGTGGCCACGACACCAAGGTGCTCTTGTCTGACATGGACCAGCATTTTAGCATTCTCCTTCAGACCAAGGTGGGTGCCGATGTGACATTCGAGGTTAGTGGCGAGATGTTCACCGCACATCGTTGTGTGCTTGCAGCCCGGTCTAAAGTCTTCATGGCACAACTCTTTGGCCCCATGAAGGAGGGCACTACTACGTCCAGTGTCATACATATCGAAGACATGGAAGCAAACGTGTTCAGGGCGTTGCTTAGATTCATCTACACAGACTCATGCCCTGAGATAGACAACGACTACGTGGAGGAGGAGCAAGAAATGTCACAAGTTCTGGAAGAAGGACAAGAAGATGAAACAACAAAGGATGATATGTGGCTGCAACGGATTCAAGACTTGTTTGTGGCGGCGGACAGGTACGATCTCCAACGACTCAAGTGCATATGTGAAATGCAATTGTCTGATAATATAGGTGTGAGCTCGGTGATGTCTACTCTTGCTCTAGCCGAGCAACACCACTGTCAGGGATTGAAGGATGCATGCTTGAAGTTTATCCAAATACAGTCTTCCTCGTGCATGCAAACAGTAACAACAACTGATGGCTGGGATTATGTTGTTTCGACCTATCCCTCGGTTTTAAAGGAGCTCTTCGTCAAGCTTGCTTCAAACCAACAAAAGTGACACTCTCCTATGTGGTACACATGTTCCTCAGCTATACCTGGAATGATCCCCTTATGCAGATACGGGATACTCTAGAGAGAGGTCGTGGTCCATGTGTCTCGCTTTCAATTTCCTCGTCATGATATAGCTCGCATATTTGTTGAACCATAGAAATCAAACGTGCATGGATATAGTTGCCAAAAAAAAACGTGCATGGATATGGTCAAGCGTCAAAATGATCTGCATGGCAGCAACGTGCAAGTTTCACACCTAGGCTTTTTGTCCTCAAATATTTCTCTGTGCATTGTCTCGTACATTGTTGCTTTATGCCTAACGCGTCATGAAACCCTTTTCTAGTGGCTACCAATCAGGAAGAACGAATGCATGCTAGTGTTTTTGGAAAGGCGTTTTATGAACCTGGATTTAGATTAAGGGAAAAGAATGTGATGACAATAGTGTGAGTTTGTAGTCTGCAAATTGCAACAATATATAAAAGAGTATTCGGTGAAAACACTTAATTATTCAGTGAAAATCTAAAAACTTGTGTTGGTAGCCATCAGATCGACGAGGAATGACCCATATGAGAGGTGGAACCCTAAACCAGCCACTTAAACACAATTTTACAGTTAATCCCCCTCTTCTTTACCCATGAATCTGAAAAGTCACCGGCGGTTCAGCTTCGGTTTTTTCGTTTTAAATTTGTTGAGCGACGGAGACATGTCCAGATCGAGTCTATCACGACACAAAAATGCTACACTTACGGATTGAAAACTACGGACTGGACGTGCGCTAACTACATCCCTTGATTTCAGCATGACCCCACCTCGTGATTTTAACCTCTTCCCCATGAGTGCTCCACGTGAGTCCGTAAAGGGATTCCGTAGCAGGAATTCCGTAAGTGTAGCATTGTTGATCACGATTATACCTGGCCATCCCTCGGGCCGGGCCGGGCCAATCAAAGCCTGACGCAAAAAACCCAGGCCCGATCCCGGCCAGGCCTGACTGTCGGCCCTAAAAATCAGGCTCGAGCCCGGCCCATCACACTAAAAGCCCGTCAGGCCTCGGACCATGGGCCGGGCCTCTTCCTTGAATGGTGAAAACAACGGGCCCAGGCCCAGCCCAGCCCGTGCTTCGGGCTCAAAACCTAGGCCCGAGCCCAGCTCGTGGACAAGGTCAGGCCGGGTTGGGTCGGGCCGGGCTGCCCATGGCCAGGACTAATCACGACGTGCCCTTAGCCGGGTGGGAGCCCTTACCTACCTCCACCAATGACATGCTGCAACGACCGACAGTGGAGACACCATCCCCCATGACCCTGCACCTGCTGGAGCGGTAGACGCCCACAACAGTAGCCTGCAACGGCAAGCAACGGGGAGGCGGCCATAACCGGTGGTCCTTGTAACGGTGATGGCACATGAGCACCACGTCGAAGCTCCACTTGGCAGGGTGGCGCACACCGACGACATTGGCCGCGAACGATGGCAACTTGGTGGTCGCAGCTGCCAGATGCGATGCCAAAGCTTCCTCCGAACCTGAGTGTTGCGAGTGAACACACACTTGTATTGGAGCGACTTTGTCTCAACATGAATGTTCTGATGTATGTGAACACACAGTTGTACTGAATATGTCATTTTGTTATGCAGCTTTGTTGCACATAATCTAGTCAAATTGTCAAAATTTGTAAATTTGTCATGAAGACAAAGTTTTGATATACGGCTTTGTATGCACTAATGAATGTGTAAAAGGAAAAACTATGTCAGGACAGAAAATCTGAATGCAGAGCTTATTTGAGTGTGCAAAGCCAAAAAAATTCTGAATACAAAACTTACATTTGAATGCACTTATGAGCCCTTTTCTTATGTAATGAATAGAAAGCAAAAAATCTGAAGACAAAGCTTCCACATACACAAATCTTAACAGGATATGAAGAGAAAGAAGAAGCTAATATGTTATCTGCTCTGAACACAAAACTTACTTGAATGCACTTATGAGTTCCTTTCATCTTCTATAAATAGAAATAAAAAATCTCAAGACAAAGCTTCTACATATAAAAATCTGAAGAAAAAGAATGACCTAAATATTTTATCTTGTAATTCTCGTATTTTGTATGTACACTAGTTAGTGTGCACGTGCAATGCACGTATTCCATCTCAAGAAAAAACATGTTTATCCTATTTAATAGGCAAACATTCAATAAAAATAAATAATAAAAGTCTAGTGATGTACTATTAAATATTACAAAATCAATAGATCATAATAATGCACTAATAATGAAGTAATGAATTTCTTTTGGCACATGAATAATGATTTACTTTGATGCATTGAGTGAAGGAGATTTGCTATACGGAGAAGAGCACTAACATATGCAAACTTCCATTGCAAAAGGTATATATTGAAACTTTTGAGGGACGTGGTTGGATTCTATCGCTCTAGTGTTCGTCCACATAGCGTCAATTCGGGGCGATATGCGATGGGAGAGGGCCGGGCAGGCGCAGGTTCGGCGGCAGAGGCTCTAGCATGGGGATACATGAGGAAGTCTTTTTTTACCTGAGCAGAGGTAGTTCTGGAGGAGGAGGTACATTGGTGGAAGGTGTGCTACGCGTGATTTTTGGCTAATGTGTTTTTTCTATGGGCCATTTGCATTTCTGTCCCTAACTCGAACCACCTAATCAGATATACCCCTAATTCGAAAGCCTGCTCAAATTTGCCCCTCCGCCGTTAGGTGTCCTTACAGAAAAGCCCTTCTGCGCCGTTACTGTCCGGTCAAACAACTTTGACCGTCCTGAAAAAATAGCAATTTTTTTTAAAAAAATCTAAAATTTTGTGAGATCAAAGATACTCATGTGCGCAAGGTGCATGCAAATTTTTGTGCTATTTGGACATTCCAGGAGCTCGTGGCGAGGAAAAACAGTTAATATGCACACTTGTGAATAGTAAATTTGAAATAAAATAGCAAGAAAATTCAAAAAAATATGAAATTTTTTGGCATCAAAGAGGCTTGGGTGCACAAGGTGCTTGCAAGTTTTTGTGATCAAATGACATGCGAGGAGCTCTCGCAAGAAAAACAAAATAGTCATTTTCTCCCAAGTTTTTCCCGAGCCAGATTTTGTTTTTTCTCCACAAGCCCTCTAATGTCCAAACACAACAAAAATTGGCACGCAGCTTTTAGACCATAGCCTCTTTGACGCCAAAAAATTTCATATTTTTTTGAATTTTCTTGCTATTTTTTTGAATTTACTGTTCACAGGCTTACATATTTACTGTTTTTCCTTTGACACGAGCTCCCGGAATGCCCAAACAGCACGAAAATTTGCACGCACCTTGCGAACCTGAGTATCTTTGATCTCACAAATTTTCAGATTTTTTAGATTTTTTTTGCTATTTTTTTGAGGCCGGTCAATGCCCTTTGACCGGCTTTGACCTGCTTTGACCGGACGGTAACGGCACAGAAGGGCATTTCTGTAAGTGCACCTAACGGCGGAGGGGCAAATTTGAGCAGGCTTTGAAATTAGGGGTAAATCTGAGAGTGGGCGCAAATTAGGGGCATAGATGTAAATGTCCCTTTTTCTATCATGTGATATATATATATGACGATTTGTTTTCTAATGAAGGTGTAATTAAGGTGCAATGATTTCTAATTAAGGTGTCATGGAGATGATACATGATATATTGTGTGACCATTTGTTTACTAATGAAGATGTAATTAAGGTGCAATGATTCCTAATTAAGATGTTGGGTGATGATTACAATTAATTAGTAAATATGTGAATTTGATGTGTTGGGACAATCTGGTCCAGTGATGAATGTTGGATACGTGGCTGAGATATAATGTTCCTGCCTCAACTCGATTGTTTAATAGTAGTGGAGATGTTCCTACTCGCGTGGGCCTGGAGAAATATTACATTCTTAAGAACTTGGTCCCAATTCTTTCAAACATGCAAAGTGTCCACCTCAATGTCTCACTAAGCATTTAAGTGTTCTTTCCCACTAAGTCGTGCAAAATCTGCCACATAAGCACCGATTCTCTCAACATGCGAACTGTCCATCTCAACATCCCACTAAGCAATGGATTAAGTTTTCTCTCTCACTAAGCCATGCAAAATTTGCCACATAAGTGGGCCATGCATTTAACTTATAAATACCAACTTTTTTTGCATTAGTCTATGCATGTAACGCTGCGTCTATGCATGTAACGCTGCCACATCATATATTCATGTTAGTCATCCTTCACAATTTCGTTCGACATGACCATTATAACTGTAATTTTAAAAAATCTATTTTTAAACACTTTCCTTTATTGATTTTCAAGCTTATACTTTCTTTCCATTAGATTTAGCAACTATTTACGCATTATTTAACAAAGTTACCGCGGAGAGAAAGAGAGTCATCCTTACTACTCATGTTTTACATTATTAAGAAGTTGGTCCCTAATTCTCTCAACATGCAAAGTGTCCACCACTAAGCAATGCATTTAAGCCTTTTCTCCCACTAAGCCATGCAAAATCTAACACATAAGCACCGATTCTCTCAACATACAAAGTGTCCACCTCAACATCCCACTAAGCAATGCATTTAAGTTTTCTCTCTCACTAAGCCATGCAAAATCTGCCACATAAGTGAGTCATCCATTTAACTTATAAATTACAAGTATTTTTGCATTAGTCTATGCATGTAACGTTGCCACATCATATATTCATGTTAGTCATCCTTCACATTTTTGCTCGAAATGATCATTTTAACTGTAATTTTAAAACATATTCTATTTTTAAACACTTTTAGCTTATACTTTCTTTTCATTAGGTTTAGCAACTACTTATGCATGTTTTTTAACAAAGTTACCACGGCAACGCGTAGAGAGAGAGAGAGAGAGAGAGAGAGAGAGAGAGAGAGAGAGAGAGAGAGTCATCCTTACTAATCATGTCCAATTATTCCTCAGTGAAGAAGACACCCGCGCGGACAACTCCAAGGAATTTTAAACTCACATTATGCTGTTGGGTTCTACGGTAGGGTGCGTCGACTGCAAATTAAAAATTCCTACGCGCAGAACATCCAGGAACATGCTACGGGAGATGGATCACAGTTCGTTACCACTAGACGCGCAGTGCCGTGCAGCGGAAGAAGAGTTGGGGCAGCGGCGTCCGCGTGGGTCGCCTCCTCCTCGCTCGATCTCCCTCGAGCGGCCGGGTCGTCCGATCCCACGCACGAAGTTCACGGAGCGGCGCAAGTGCACCGCCTCTAACGGTATCCGCGCGTGCGGGAGGAACGTCGTGCGGCGGACTGCTAGATCCGATCACACAGTCGACGGCGAGTGGAGGTGGCTATTCGCAACACATGCAAACCCTAGTCGCAGTCTACCAAGCGATCAATCGCCTCGAGTGTGCCGCACCTCCACTTTATATAGGCGTCCGTCGCGGGCTCAACACTTGGGCCTCGCACGGACCCTAAAGCCCAAAGTCTATTCGGTCACGTTCCTAGTCCATTTCGGATCACATCCGACCAGTGTCCTACGAACTGACCTCATAGGTTCCTTCCCTTGCTGCGACCCCTTAGGTTCAAGTCGGCTTGGTCACAGTTCGGATCACCTCCGACCTGACGGTTGGTAGCGGCCTCTAGCAAGGCGTGCCGACCACCAAGCGACGATGAAGCTGGTTAGGCGAACCGTACAACGTGTCACACTTCGCTCCTTTACCGACGATATATGTTGTCGGGCTCAAGGCGTAGACTGTCATCCTTGTGCTAACCCGACCTCTTTCTCGCTCCAGTTGATACCGACCACAATCCGGATTATCTCATAATCCTTGTCGCATGGCCATGCTATTCCCGGTCGATCACACGAGGGGCCCAGAGTATATCTCTCCGATCGGAGGGGCAAATCCCATCTTGCTCGACCGTGTCTCGCAAAGATGGGACTGGACAAACCCGAAACCTACCTTTGTAACTACCTACCACGGAGTAGCGTTTGGTCGGCCCAAAGCAAGTCTGTCACCATCAGTACATGTGTCACTCAGGTCTTAGGACATAGAACGATGTTGTACTAGAGACTCACAGATGACATATCGCCAAGGTCTCATAGTTGGGTCTGTCCGACTCAGACTTTATCTCGACTCGGATCCGACTATGTCGAATCCGACCAGACCTTTCCAAGTCCATATTATCCGGTTAGCATCCAATGCTCCATGGCTAGTGAGACCAAGCCATCGACCGTGTCATATACCAGTCTAGTCGGCTGCGCGTCCACACAGCCCTTTTGACTAGAGACCTTTTAGGACAGTCATCATACAATGCATAGTCCCACAAACAAGTCACATACTTGCTGATACACATCATTGATAATGTCCAAGGACTATCTTTATTCATAAACACATAGGAAATATCATCATACATGATTGCCTCTAGGGCATATCTCCAACAGTCTCCCACTTGTACTAGAGTCAATCAAATAGACATCGAATGCCCATAGCTCTAACGTTCCCCTCATGCTTGGGTTGTGGAAGCGGCTTAGTCAACGGATCTGCAACATTTGCATCCGTGTGAATCTTGCATACCTCTACATCACCATTCTTTACGATCTTTCATATCAGGTGATATTTCCGGTCTATGTGTCTGACCTTGTGGTGATTCCTCGGCTCCTTGGCTTGTGCGATGGCACCAGAATTATCACAATAAAGGTCCAACGGTTTCACCGAGGCTGGGAAAATACCAAGATCATCCGTAAAATGCCGGATCCAAACATCTTCCTTTGCAGCTTCACAAGCCGCAATGTATTCGCTTCGTGGTAGAATCGGCCACCATATCCTGCTTGGAACTCATCCATTGCACTGCTCCTCCGCTCAGACGCATACGAATCCGCATCGTGATCGACAATCATCTCATCGGTTTGGAAACGAGCATCGACGTAACCCCTTACGACGAGCTCTTCCTCACCTCCATAAACTAGGAACATCTCTTTAGTCCTTTTCGTGTACTTCAAAATAGTCTTTACCGCTGCCCGATGACTCTCACCTGGGTTGGCCTGGTATCTACTTGTTAGGCTTATTGCAAAAGCAACATCAGGCCTTGTACATATCATGGCATACATGATGGATCCGATTGCTAAGGCATACGGAATCCTACTCATCCTGCTTCGCTCATCAGATGTCGAAGGACTCTGAGTCTCGCTTAGCCTTATACCATGTGAGAGCGGCAAGAACCCTTTCTTCGCCTCACTCATGTTGAACCGCTTCAACACTTTATCTATGTACGTGATCTGGCTTAAGCCGAGCAGGCTCCTCGATCTATCTCTATAGATCTTAATGCCTAAAATATAGACTGCCTCACCAAGGTCCTTCATCGAAAACTTGCCATGCAATGATTCCTTGACCGAGTCTAGCATCGAAACATTATTTTCGATCAGTAGTATGTCATCCACATACAAGATCAAAAACACTATCGAGCTCCCACTTAACTTCTTGTATAAACAAGAGTCCTCTTCGCTTTTGATGAAACCGAGATCGTTGATTTACTTCATCAAAACGAATGTTCCAACTCCGAGATGCTTGCTTCAACCCATAAATGGATCTCTTGAGCTTGCATACCTTACTAGTGCTAGTCGGATCGACAAAACCCTCGGGCTGTATCATATACACGTCCTCGGTTAAATTTCCGTGAAGGAAAGCCGTCTTGACATCCATCTGCCATATCTCGTAATCGAAATATGCAACTATAGCTAGTATGATCCTCACCGATTTCAGCATCGCTACCGGCTAGTAAGTCTCGTCGTAGTCAATTCCTTGAACTTGTCCATAACCTTTAGCGACAAGCCGAGCTTTGTAGATCTGAACATTTCCATCCACATCGGTTTTCTTCTTAAAGACCCATTTGCAACCAATGGCGGTTACGCCAGGTGGCGGATCAACCAAGTCCCAGACTTGATTCTCATCCATGGATTTTAACTCGGATCTCATGGCCTCCAGCCATGCCTCGGAATCTGAGCTCACCATCGCTTCGTGACACGCGGGCCGGCCTGCCGCTTTCTAGCAACAATACATCACACACTCTGCATAATCTCTCCGACCTTCGTGGTTCCGGTGCCGCTTCCACTACAGGTTCCTTGACTGACTCCGGTATGATCTCATCACCAGCCGAGCCGTCCCCGAGTGGTCCTCGAATTTCTTCGAGTCGAACCGTCCTCCCACTGGCCTCCCGATTGAGAAACTCTTTCTCAAGGAAAACCCCGTTCCGAGCAACAAACAATTTGTTCTCTTCCCGGTTGTAGAAGCTATATCCCAAGGTTTCCCTCGGATATCCCACGAATATGCATTTATCCGACTTGGGTGTAAGCTTGTCTGACATAAGTCGCTTGACAAATGCTTCACAACCCCAAATCTTTAGAAAAGACAAACTGGGACTCTTCCTACCCACATCTCATGCGGTGTCTTGTCTACGGATTTTGATGGTACCCTATTAAGTGTGAAAGCTGCAGCTTTCTAGAGCGTATCCCCAAAATGACAAGGGTAAATCCGATTTGCTCATCATAGACGGACCATGTCCAACAAGGTCCTATTCCTCCGCTCGACACGCCGCTTTCTCCGTGGCGTGCGGAGGTGTGAGCTGAGGTACTATACCTCGACTTTTCGATGATCATCGAACTCCTGGCTCATGTACTCACCTCCACGATCAGATCGCAGAAGCTTTATAGTCTTGCCGAGCTGATTCTCAACCTCGCTCAAACTCTTTGAATTTTTCAAAAGTCTCCGACTTGTGCCTCATCAAATAGATATATCCATATCTACTCAAGTCGCCGGTAAAAGTCACGGCATCGATAGCCACCTCGGCAGTTGTGCTCATTGGACCACACACATCATCGTGTATAAGCTCCAACAGCTCGGATGCCCTCTCGCAACTCTTTGCGAAAGGAGACTTAGTCATCTTGCCGAGCAAGCATGATTCACATGTCTCGAACGATCCAAGTCGGACGGGTTAGGAGCCCATCATCATGGAGCTTCTTCATGCGTTTCAGACTAATGTGTCCAAGCCGGCAATGCCAGAAGTATGTCGGATTTATCTCATTAGGCTTATGCCTCTTGACATTTACGTTATAGACCGGTTCCTGTTCTAGATTCAATATAAATAGCCCATCAACAATGGGTGCATAGCCGTGGAACATACCATTCAAAAATATCAAACAACCATTGTCCTTTAAATTGAATTCATAACCCCGACTCATCAAACATGAGGCAGAAATAATGTGCCGACTAAGTGCAGGAATGTAATAACAATTATTCAATTCCATAATGAACTGGAAGGGAGCTGGAGCTGCATCGCGTCGACCTCCAACGCAGCAACTCTTGCTTTGTTGCCGACCCTGCTGTCAATCTCCCCTTGTGCCACATGCCTAGTTCTTACCAGCCCCTGCATCGAGTTGCAAACATGAACAACCGATCCGGTATCAAATACCCAAGAGCTACTAGGTATGTCAGCAAGGTAAATGTCTATAACATATGCAACAAGTGTACCTTTGCCTGAAGAAGCATTTCCGGCCTTCTTGCCATGCTCTGCAAGCCACTTGCTACAGTTCCTCTTCGAGTGACCGGTCTCCTTGCAGTGATAGCAAACGGTCTTCGAGTCTGGTCCAGACTTCGGCGCAGCGGCAGAGGTTACCATCTCCGTGCCCTTTGCCTTAGCCTTTTTCTTGGACCAACTCTTCTTGAACTTAGCCGATTTACGCACCATCAACACTTGATGCGTGCCTTTCTTAATATCCTGCTCGCCACCTTGAGCATCCCATGCAATTCAGTGAGCTTCTTATCCATGCCATGCATATGATAGTTCGAGATGAACGTCCCATAGCTGGGCGGAAGAGAACCCGAGAACAGCATCGAGTCAGCTCATCCAAGAGCGGAAGCCCAAACAATCCAAAGCTTGCACATATCCGATCATCTTGATCACATGTGGGCTCAGTGGATCACCTTCCTTCAGCCTGCAATCCATCAAGGATCGCTAGACGTTGAACCTTTCGGTCCTAGCATGTGTCTGAAACATGCTCTTGAGACTCTCGATCATATCGTAAGCCTCAACGTTTTCGAAATGCTGTTGCAAATCAGGCTCCATACAAGCCAGCATCAGACAGCTGATCTCCGTTGATTCATCAACGAGTTTCTGGTAGGCATTTTTAGCTGTGGCACTAGCATTATCAGCAGGTTCCTCTGGAAGTGGATCCTCTAGAACATGTTCCTTTTTATCATGCTTGAGAACAATTCTCAGATTTCTATACCAGGTGGTAAAGTTTGTTCCATTTAGTTTATCCTTTTCCAGAATTGATTTCAATGCAAAGTTGGGTTGAGCAGGTGGTGCCATTGATCTACAACAGAAAATATGCAATCACTAAGCAATGTGTTTATGTAGAGTAATTCTAGCCTAAACAGAAATACTCCCATCAAGTCAAGATCCTCCGCAAACTCTCGGTGATTCAGGATCCGACTAGCGCATGCGACTAGTGAGCTTTAGCATCATCGCTAGCCAACATACCTATTCGGTAAGCAACTCCTTGCTAATCGCATCTCTATACGACTTCGCCGATCGGGAAGGTATCTCATACCCTGCCCCCAACCTTCTTTGCCACAAGGCCCAAAACCATTTTGATAGCCTTGTCAAGTTAACTCGATGCAGTGCATGTCCGTGTCCGACACTTAACCCTTCAGTTCAAGGACACCCAAAGAAGCACCCCAATTTTATGAGCCCACTACTAGACGTACTTGACGTGCGAAGGTGCAACATCGGGATGGCAATTCACTTGATATTCATGAGGGATCTTTCTACCATTCTAACATGCATAGAAACAAAGAAGCATAACAATCACAAATAACACATATTGTGAAATAGTATGGCTCCTTCATGGACGTTCTTCTAGGTCGGCTCCGACTCCGATGACCATCTACGAACTCCATCTTATTTGTCACGCCGGGACGCCAAGCCGCCAACCTGATCTCTATTATCCAACTATTACAACTAGTAATGAATTTTACATAGATTCACAAGTCGACACGCAGGTCGTTATACAATATAATGACAGCACTTTGGCTCCTGCCGTCTGACAAACATGACACGCATGCCACATATAAATTACACACATGCATCACATACACATGAGCCATACTATTCACATCAAACCTGCAAAACAAAGTTATGCATAGAATCGCATTCTACCGGTTTGTGTGTCGGGTACGAAATACACGGCGCTACGCACACGGTGGTCCCGATCACATCTGAACTCCGATCACGCCGAATTCTCTGATCTGACCGATCTTATCGATCATCGCGAATCCGATTCGGATTTACGTTTCACTGTTAACCCCGATGGCGGATGACCGACCGGTAGGGGTAGATCGTGTCACAACCTCATCGATCCCGATTTACAGAAAACATAGCCTCAACGATCCCCATGTGCAGTTGATCATATCAACCGTGCACATAGCCGATCTCTTCAAGGACAACAGATCTCATCAGCCGCCTCCACATATCTAATATGCATACGATCTGAATCCAAATCCTATAACAGAGGCTCGATACCACTTTGTTGGGTTCTACGGTAGGGTGCGCCGATTGCAAATTAAAAATTCCTACGCCGCAGTAACATCTAGGAACATGCTATGGGAGATGGATCACGATTCGTTACCACTAGACGCAGCAGCGTCGCCGTGCAGCGGAAGAAGAGTTGGGGCAGCGCGTCTGCGTGGATCGCCTCCTCCTCGCTCGATCTCCCTCGAGCGGCCGGTCGTCCGATCCCACGCACGAAGTTCGCCGGAGCGGCGCAAGTGCACCGCCTCTAACGGTATCCGGCGTGTGCGGGAGGAACGCTGCGGCGGACTGCTAGGTCCGATCACGATCGGCGGCGAGTGGAGGTGGCTATTCGCAACACATGCAAACCCTAGTCGCAGCGCCGAAGCGATCAACTGCATGAGTGTGCCGCACCTCCACTTTATATAGGCGTCCGTCGCGGGCTCAACACTCCTCGCACGGACCCTAAAGCCCAAAGTCTATTCGGTCACGTTCCTAGTCCAGTTCGGATCACATCCGACCAGTGTCCTACGAACTGACCTCATAGGTTCCTTCCCTTAAGCGCGCGACCCCTTAGGTTCAAGTCGGCTTGGTCACAGTTCGGATCACCTCCGACTTGTACGGTTGGTAGCGGCCTCTAGCAAGGCGTGCCGACCACCAAGCAGACGATGAAGCTGGTTAGGCGAACCTGTACAACGTGTCACACTTCTGTTGCCTTTGCCGTATGATATATGTTGTCGGGCTCAAGGCGAGACTGTCATCCTTGTGCTAACCCGACCTCTCTTTCGTTCCAAAGGATACCGACCACAATCCGGATTATCTCATAATCCTTGTCGCATGGCCATGCTATTCCTGGTCGATCACACGAGGGGCCCAGAGTATATCTCTCCCGATCGGAGGGCAAATCCCATCTTGCTCGACCGTGTCTCGCAAAGATGGGACCGGACAAACCCGAAACCTACCTTTGTAACTACCTACCACGGAGTAGCGTTTGGTCGGCCTAGAGCAAGTCTGTCACCATCCAGAGTACATGTGTCATCTCAGGTCTTAGGACATAGAACGTATGTTGTACTAGAGACTCACAGATGACATATCGCTGCGTCTCATAGTTGGGTCTGTCCGACTCAGACCTTATCTCGACTCGGATCCGACTATGTCGAATCCGACCAGACCTTTCCAAGTCCATATTATCCGGTTAGCATCCAATGCTCCATGGCTAGTGAGACCAAGCCATCGACCGTGTCATATGCCGGTCTAGTCGGCTCTTGCGTCCCACACAGCCCTTTTGACTAGGGACCTTTTAGGACAGTCATCATATAATGCATAGTCCCACAAACAAGTCACATACTTGCTGATACACATCATTGATAATGTCCAAGGACTATCTTTATTCATAAACACATAGGAAATATCATCATACATGATTGCCTCTAGGGCATATCTCCAACATATGCTACTTATGTTCCAAAACTATTTTGCAACATTAAACTAATCAAGTATAATAAACCTCATATATTTGTATTTCATTCTCATATTGTTAATTGTAATATTCATGTTCCACATAAGCAAGTATCATCTAAACATATTGCCAACAATTCCCGCATCAACGCCAAGAGGGAATTGTTAGTTAAAATTAAATATGCAAAGCCGTGGTGGGAGTTGAACGTAAGCACTATGGGAGGAGTAAGGGGCTTGATGACCAGTAGGACAACACCTATTTTGTGTACAAGTGCTGCGATTTCATCTGTTTCAATGGTCTCATGCCATCAAGCTTTTAATTGTCCTCCAAGAGTATATATTGCACTATTTCCCGGCTAGCCAGCGGGCTGCTTGGTGAGGCCACCAGATTTCTTGGTGTACGTATGCCATGGTCAGGGTACATCATCAACTTGTAGGTAGAGCGACTTGTTGCCAGGAAGGTGGCTTTGTGTTGATCTATGTATTTATTTTGCAAGACCTTGTTGAATAATGCAATAAAAATGGCCGGCTGTGTGCATCACTTGATGTAGAGGTCAGGAGTAATCCTCCTTTTCGAAAAAATGTATTGCACTGTTTTTTCTTGTATAAAGGGGGGCTTTGTATATTGCCCTGAAGATTTATATATGTGCAAAAGCTCAACTCTAATATATGCACATGGCTGGGTTTTTATCTTTACCAATATGAGTAAGCATAATCAGGGGCGGCATATCTGCTGCCATGGCAGCAAAATGCACTGATTCTATATATACTATGTAAGCCTCTAAAGACACAAAATACTTCAAATTCTAATGGTCAGCGCTCGTTGCTCCTTACCTTATCGCGCAGTTTTGAATCCCACCTATGGTACTGTTAATTATATGTTTTTCAAATGCACTTTCAAAAGAATTTACCGAATCTTTACGTCCTAGTATATATTGTCCGCTATATTGTCATGCACAACACTCTTAATGTCCTATTGGTGTGAGTTCAAGTTCCAAGCACAACACTGCATTTTTCCCCTCCATATTCCATTAGTTGGGCTTTGAAAAAAACTGGCCACTTGCAAAAAGATCCCTGTAAAAATAGTTAGCTCGCAAGCATGCAAGGGTAAGATGACATGGCACCCATGTGATCAGTTTTTACCTACTGGATAGGTTTTGGCCTTATTTGATCAAATTAGTGAGTTTATGAATTAAATTGGATCGCTTTCCAAGTTGTTGGCCTAAAGTGTTCAATCAATTTGAGTTAATGGACGAGTGACACATTTCACTCTTACACGATGAAACATCAGAACTTCTTTCGACTCGTTCTGTCTTTGAATGCTATAGACATGTCAGCTATGGATTTTTAACTTGGTGGAAAATACCTTTTTGCCACATTACAGAAGGCTGCTTTTCAGCTCATGTCTTATACTCTCTCCGTCGGAACTACATTCATTTGAGCGACAAGTAATTCCAGACGGAGGTAGTAAGAGCTGCCTGTTTTGACCAGTAATATTTGTAAAACATGATGAAAAGCTAATGGTAGCATTGGTGTGATCCCTATGAATTGTAAAATCTTTGCCTCTAGGACCAAGATGTGGAATTTCTTGTAAGATCTTTGCCTCTTGGGTCATGGACCAAAGATCAAATGAGCACTGAACTAATGACATTATCAGGAATTCCAAGAGCTAAACCACCTAAATTTTTCTGGAACTATTTGGCCAGGCCTTCTCTTCTTTCCTTTGTTATCAATTGCATTTTCACCTTGTGGAGGAGTATTATGCTGTCAGGTGAAATTGGAGTAGCACTTGGTAGTAATTTACAGGGAACTAATTAACGATAAAGCATCATTTCCTCAAATCAGATAAGAGCTCCAAAATACGATGATTAAACCTGATACAAACTTAAAGATGGAAATAAAGCGGACATATAGAACTTCTCAATGGGATGACCTACATCATCAGACTAATCAGTGACACGGACGAACTGAATGCAAGACCCCAACAGCATGACGAGGACAAGACGCTCCGATGGCGACACCACTATGACGTGCAAGGGCGAACCGGCGCACGATCTCAACTAGTTCAGCCCTTCGGGCCGCTTCTTCGCAAGGAAGACATCAGTGAGAACCGTCTTTGACTGCAGTGACGCCTTCAGAATCTCCAAACCCTACACATTGGAACGCCAAAAATGTTGAGCGGGTAATCTACATATAATTGCTTTGTGACAGTTGTGGAGTTGTTACCTCGACATAGCCAAGCTGCACAGTCTTCTCCTGGAGCGAGCGGATGTCCGTGACGCCAAAGGCGTTGAGCAGGGTGATCCCATAGATGGAAGACATGGGCGACACCTTGAGGTCATCCATCACAGTCACAGTGTACGTCACAATCCCCTGCACGAAGCCGGCACCAGCAGCACGAGGCACAGCGCCCACATCGGAGCCGCCCTCCGAATCCACAAGCGGCTGCATCGGGGTTTCCATGCTACGATGGCAGTTGGTGCACAGCAAGCCCCTTACGCTGGCGTAGTTCCTGCAGTTGTTGTTGCATCGATAAAGAACCAATTGGATCCCAAGTGCAATTTTTTTCTCGCGGGCCACCGAAATTCTCGGTTACCGCGGTAACCACGAAATCCGGAAAAAAATTCGGACGAAATTTGAATTTGAATTCAATTTTTTTAATCTTCTATAGTTAAGCTCTGGACTCAGTATCGTCACCAACAGCCGCTTGTCGCAGTGGTTAGGTGCCGTATGTATTACTAGTCCCTCGAGGTTCCAAGATCAGAAACCTCAGGAAAGTTAGAAAGGCCACGCTTACCAGTACGTCACAGCTCGCTGCCTGTTCTACAAGAGTTCCTAATGTATGTAACCTAAGTATCAGAGTTTAAATTCAAAAAATTCGATCGATACGTAGGTTTCTCGTGGGGTGGCGAGAAACGCGGTAACCGGGCGGTATCCGAATATTCCGCCCGGTACCCAAAACCTTGTAAAGAACATCGATAGCATGCTCCGGCTTGGGGAGCACTAGTAGAAAAAGGGCCTATAGTCCCGGTTGGTGAGGGCCTTTAGTCCCGGTTCATGAACCGGGACTAAAGGGTCGGTACTAATGCCCTGACCCTTTAGTCCCGGTTCAATCCAGAACCGAGACAGATGGGCCTCCACGTGGCCTGTCCGCTACGTACTATACATACGTATAGAAAGGACTAGGTAGACACGCTAGCTAGCTAGTAATTAAGCAAACAGAAGATCGTCATGAACATATATGCATACAGAGAGAAGTGATATCGACCACCTTTCCTTCTCCGAGAGATTGGTCGAACAACAAGTTCTCGTATATCTATCCGACACTACCAGCTACATATATACAATAATTATCTTTTACAAATATATAATCTCCTAACATACGGACGCTGCGTGGTCCATATAGTATTCTCCGTCTTCAGCGATCACGTGGTCGAGAAAGAATGCCGCCAATTCCTCTTGAATTGCTCTTAATCGATCCGGTGCTAGGAGTTCATCCTCATCGAAACATCTAATTTTAAGAAAGGGGTCAATACATATATATATATATATATATATATATATATATATATATATATATATATATATATATATATGAATGAATGAATGAAACTCAACACAAATGATGGTAATAAAATAAAATTTTTAATATATTTATATACTAACTTAATATTGTTTGTCGGAGTAGCCCCGCTCACAGGTCGTGTGGCGGATGGACTCGCAAACGTAGTACCACAGAAATCATTCCCTTATTCCTGCCACAACCACTTTACAAGAAATAGAGGTCAATCAAACTGATAATTAGCAAGCATGCTAAATGGTATTGATGAAACTAGCGCTTGAATCACTAGGAGATGCCTGGAATATGCTACTATATAGTACTTACTTTTGGGTGTCTAAATTGCAGCTTCTTCGGTAGTCCCGGAGCTTTTTTGGTGAATTTTCTCCAAGCCCTGCCATACAAAGAAAACAATTACTTGATATCAGAAATGAACAAAGTTGCTGATATGGTGGATAATGATCGATTTAACTTACTTCTCGAGCATTTCAGTCATGTCCGCATACTCCTTGGGATCTTTTCGCTTGGAGTCTAAGACAGTTACTACTACCTTCTCAAGCTTAATCTCTAGGAGAATATAGTGGTAGCTGTGCACACATGCATAACTCATCAATATTACATTACTATAACCTGGACTAATAAGGAAACCGGATATGCCACAAGACAGTAACACTCACTTGAAGTTGTAAGGAAAGAGTATTATATCTTTGTGTTCATTTATTACCAACGATTGTAGCAGGTTGGCCTCGGTATTTTCTTTACGAAATTCAACCTCAGTTTTATCTATGAGATATGTGTTAATGAACCCAATATCACCCACTTGTCTTTTCTTCAATTCGGCGATCTTCAATCTGCATAATATAGTGAGGATAATTATAAATACATGCAATGAAAGGGCTGAGTTATATAGAGAGACTTAATGACAGAAGTAGTACTACTTACAGATAGTAGCAGGTGACCTTTGCTTTATCGAGGGCCAATTGATTGAAAAACTGATAGAACTCCTCAAATGGAATAAGCAACAGTTCAATTCCAAGGAGGTCATGCTCCTTTTTAACTCTCACATACAAAGTACTCCTCCCCTCAGACTCTTTGCAGGTTTTCATGTACCAATCATGCAATCTTTGCATCATCGTTGATAGAGAACTTTCATCTTTGACGAGAGGCTTCCCGTACTCGTATCTTTGTATCTGCACCTCCAAGAAATCATAATGTACATCGTCGGGCAGGTAATCTGCAGGATTGCCATAACCGGGCACCATCCTCGGATCGGCGATGTCGCTAGCAGGCACCTTGAGCGGGGGCACGATTGCTTTGCTTGTTCGCCGAGCTGGGCAATTTGTTTCCCAGCTCGTCGTTCTTTCATCCTTTGATCACCGATGCATTTCCCGACCTCTCCGCTTCGCAAGTGCCTTTCCAATAATGTGCTCATAGTTGCCTTTCGGCGGAGACTTGGGTGGTTTTGTCAGGGCAGCCAGAGTGCGCTTCGCTTTCACCGGATCTACCTTCTCCTCCGGAGGTGGATGTCTCTTTGCTTTCAACCCTTGAAACCAGTCATCCACTTTGGTCTGCGCGATCTTCGCGTTTTCCTCCTCGCTCCTCTCGTACGGTAACTTCTCTCGAGTCTTCAGAGAAGGACCGAATCTGTATCTCCTCCCGCCTTTGGCTGTACTGCTAGACGCCCGGTAGAGCAGACGGAGCGGATGTCTTCTTTCCTTGCTTACGAGGCGGAGGAGAAGGACTACGACGCGCCGGAGCAGCCGGAGCGGCGGCGGGTCTCTTCCGCCCTTGCTGACGAGGCGGAGAAGGAGGAGGCTGGCTGCTCGGACGCGCCGGCGCAGGCGGAGAAGGAGGCGGAGTGCCGCCACGCGCCGGAGAAGGAGCCGGCCGAGTGCCCTGATCGTCACTCGCCGGAGGAGGAGGCGGTGGAGGAGGCGGATTGCCCTAACTCGCCGGAGGAGGAGGAGGAGGCGGAGGCGTCCAGTTCGGAAGGTTGATGAGATCCTTCCGCCATAGGCATGAAGTCTTCAGAGCAGAACCCAGAAGATACTCCCCTTCACCGGTAGGGTGGTCAAGCCGGAGGTCCTCAAATCCCTCCGTTATTTCATCGACCATCACCTTAGCATATCCTTCTGGAATCGGCCGGCAGTGAAAAGTTGAGTCGGGTTGAGTAGGATAAACAGAGCCAACAGCCGCCTTGACCTTCAAATTGCTCCATTGCGCCATAAGGTGGCAATTTTCAGCATCCGTGATAGCATCCACGGGATAGCTGGTGTGAGCCGCCAAGACATGTTGCTCGGCTGAAGCAGCTCGGTGGAAGCCACGCCGCTTCTCCGCTGAGATGGCGGGTAGCTTCGGGGAAGCTTCGCAGGTCGCTTGCTGCGATCTCGCTTCTCGTTCCTCTTCCCGTTCCTCTAGTCCCATTACCCTTTCGTGCAGCGCCTGCATTTGGCTCTGCTCCAGTTTCTTCCTCCTCTCATGGGTTTTGTAACCCCCTGCGTCCGGAAATCCAGCCTTCCACGAAACGGAGCCTGGCGTGCCTCGTGTCCGCCTGTGGTGCTCGGTATTCCCGAGGGCCATTGTGAGCTCGCCCTTCTCCTCGTCTCGAACGAACTTCCCTTGCTGCGCTTGCTTCGATATATTACTGAAGCCTCTTGGTGGTATGTCCAATTGTTCGTCCGTCCAAATGCACTTCCCTGTTATAGGGTCCAAGGATCCGCCGCCCCAAGAACCAAGTCCGCAACGGTGCGGCCAGTTCATTGTCTCTCGGTTCGATCCCTTCATCAAGCAGATCATTCTCAGCCTTGGCCCACTTTAGGCCGGGCTACGAGGTAGCCACCGACCCGTCGGCGATGGTGAAGCTTCTTCTTCGCAGCATTTCTCTTGTTTGTCGCCGACATCTTTTTACTCTTTTCCGATGTCTTGTAGGCCACAAATGCGGGCCAGTCATCTCTGATCTTCTCATATTTGCCCTTGAATTCTGGTGTCTCATTTTTTTCGACATACGTATTGAGTTCTTTCTTCCAATTCCTGAATAGGTCTGCCATCTTCTTAAGAGCAAAAGACTTGATTAATGGCTGTATTACTGGCTTCTCCGGATCATCCTCTAGCGGAAGGGTAAAATTTGACTTCAGCTCAATCCAAAGATCATTTTTCTGTATATCATTGACATAAGACACCTCAGGGTCTTCGTTCTTAGGCTTATACCATTGGTGGATGCTGATCGGGATCTTGTCCCTAACCAGAACCCCGCACTGAGCAACAAATGCCTTCTTTGTCCGGATGGGTTCAATCGGTTGGCCGTCGCGCGCGATTGCTATGATCTCAAACCTTTCATCCAAGCTCAACTTTTTCTTCGGGCCTCGTCTCTTTACCGAGGTTGTGCTCGATCCGGAGGGCTAGAAAAAAGAACAAAGATGAGAGTTAATTAATATGTGTACATACCAAAACAATGAATGCATCAATTAGCTAGTCACGACAGGCTTAACTAATATATATACCTGGCCGGACTCGGTTTGGTGATCACCGGAGCCGTCCTCACGGTCTACTTCTTCACCCTCTCCTTCTTGCACCGGCATTGGGTCATCGGAGCCATCTAAATCATAGCCATGTAAATCATAGCCAGCTGCTTCTTCACCCTCTCCTTCCGGACCATCGTTGTCGTTGAGAAACATCAACGAGCAGACGGCATCACTTCCTTGTGCGATTATGTCCCTCAACAACGCTTCTTGTGCTTCGTCTCGGGGGGTGTCCATAGTTTCTACAAATATTTACAACATGGCAATTATTATTCAAACATGACAGATATGGATATATTAGTGGCAAACGAGAACTAGCTAGCTAATCACAATAAGGAATCATATTAGTAGCCTCGACGCTGCTTCTCTTGGGTTTCGGGTGGCCTCGAGAATGCTTCAAGGGTTAGGGGTGGCCTCGAGAATGCTTCAAGGAGGGGGTAATATCGACCCCCCCCACGTGTTGAAGCTATCGGGAGGGGGTCGGCGTTGAACACTACATCTATGTCCCACAAGTGACGTGGGCATCGACGCCCGCGGTAGGGTAGAGGGTCGTGGATCGCCGAGCGGTCGAGGGTCAAGGGGTCGAGGATCGCCGAGGGGTCAGGAGGTTGCCTAGTACCATGGATTTCTTCAATACTTTGACACTATAGGAACACTCGACCCTGAAACCTTCGACCCTTGACCCCTTACCCTCGACCCTCTACCCTAGTTCCCGACCCTCGACCCCTCGGCGATCCTCGACACCCTCGTTATATCGACAACGACGCGACATACATATACATGGGAAAATAATGTTATCGGGGAGGGGGTATCGGTACCCCCCTCTTGTGTCGTAAGTTTCTTCTTTCTCCTCTATTCCTTTCTTTCTTCTTCTCCTCTTCTTTTCTTCTTGTCCTCGAGAAAGGAAAATAAGGAAAAAGGAAGAAAGAGGAAGAAGGAAGAAGGAAGAAGAAGAAGAAAAGAAGAAGAAAAAAGGAAGAAGAAAGAATAGAGAGAAGAAGAAAAAATAGAATTTTTTCTATTTTTCTTCTTCTCCTCTATTCCTTTCTTCTTCTCCTCTTCTTTTCTTTCTTTTTCTTCTTCTTGTTTATGTCTCCTCTTCTTCCTCTCCCCTCTTCTTCTCCTTTCTTCCTCTTCTTATTTCCTTTTTCCTCTCATTCTTTTTCTTCTTCTTCCTTCTTAAAAATACATGAAGTAGTATTGCCTAATTCATTGTTCATATGAATATACAAACATTTGCATATTTACAATAATTAATATCACCCAAAAAAATCTATAAACAGAAAAAAAATCCTAATTTTTCTAAAAATCTATATTTTGCATTGTTCACATACACATATACATTATAGCCACATACACATATACATCACATATGAACAAAAAATTAAAACATAAAAAACAGGGCATAAAAATAAAAAAGAGCCTAAACATTATATATATATATATGAAAAAATTAAAGAAATAAAAAAAAAAGATGGCGGCTCATGAGCGGGCAGGCGAGGGCGCCAAGAGCGGGGCGGGCAGGGGGGCAGGGCGACGGGCGAGGGAGCGGGCGACGGCGAGCCCGTGGGAGCTCGAGGCGACGGCGGGGCGGCGAGGGCGCCATGCTGGGGCGGGACGGGCAGGGGCAGGCGACGGCAAGACGTGGCAGGGCGCGGCGACGGCGAGCATGGGGTGGGCGGGCGACGGCGACGGCGAGCACGGGCAACTGACGGCGTCGGGCGAAGGGCAGCTGGCGGCGTCGTCAAGGGAACTGGCGATGAAATCTGAAAAAACGCTAAGTCTTTGCTTATATAGAAAAGGCTTTGGTCCCGGTTGGTGCCACGAACCGGGACCAATGCCCCCCTTTAGTCCCGGTTGGTGCCACCAGCCGGGGCCAAAGGCCTTGTGCTGCCCCGCGCCCAAAAGTTTAGTCCCACCTTGCTAGTTGAGAGAGCTCGAGAGTGGATTATAAGCGCTGCTGCGCCCACCCTCTCGAGCTCCTCTCAACTGCAGACTTTCGGGCCTAATCTGTCACTAGCTATGTGCCTGTGGGCCTACTTGGCCTCCTGCGGGCCTGAATCTCAGCCCATGTAGGGTTTCTAGTCGTATTCGGGCCGTGGGGGTCCAGATGGCGGCACTATTTTATCCAGTTTTTGTTTTGTTTTCTGCATTATTATTTATTTTTGTTGTTTTTTGCTTTATTTTTAATTCTTTTTGCTTTTAGTTTTAGAAAAATTATAAACTTTCTGTTAGTGCCATTAGTTTTCAAATTTGAAAACACCTTTTTGTTTTCTTTGTTGCTTTATTTATTTTATTTTGTTTCTACTTACAACAAAATACTTATTGTTGCTATTTTTATTTTTTTTCAATTTTTTGTTCTGTTTTCTGTATTATTTATTTTTGTTGTTTTTTTCTTTATTTTTTAATTCTTTTTGCTTTTAGTTTTAGAAAAATTATAAACTTTCTGTTAGTGCCATTAGTTTTCAAATTTGAAAACACTTTTTTTGTTTTCTTTGTTGCTTTATTTATTTTATTTTGTTTCTGCTTACAACAAATCGGTGTGTAGAGGGACTGGCTTATAAACCGGTGTGAGCGCCCTTCGGTTGGCGAGTATTTCAAATTCATAGTTTTCAAATGAACTCTGAAAAAGTTGGCATAGCATGTGCATGTACATAACGGACAATGGTATCATACTAAATGCATTACAAAGTTGGCATGGTATCATCATAATAGTTGCGGGAGAAAGTCTTTACTTTTTCTTCGCTTGTGTCGTTTGCTTATTGCGCCGTAACCATGGATAATCTTCATCGTTTTTCAGGATGCTTGGGTCAGCCTTGACTTTGAAGGGGGGAATTTCATGAAACTTTTCATACTCTTCAGACATGTCTGTCTTGCCCTCCACCCCCAGGATGTCCCTTTTTCCTGAAAGAACTATGTGGCGCTTTGGCTCATTGTATGATGTATTCGCTTCCTTATCTTTTCTTTTCTCGGTCTGGTAGACATGTCGTTCACATAGATAACATGTGCCACATCATTGGCTAGGACGAACGGTTCGTCGATGTACCCAAGATTTTTCAGATCCACTGTTGTCATTCCGTCTTTGTGGGTCTACCTGCACCCGCCTCTGACAGATTGACCCACTTGCACTTAAACAAAGGGACCTTAAAATCTACTCCGTAGTCAAGTTCCCATATATCTACTATGTAACCATAATATGTGTCATTTCCTTGTCGGTTGCTGCATCAAAGCGGACACCGCTGTTTTGGTTGGTGCTCTTTTCATCTTGGTCAATCGTGTAAAATGTATTCCCATTTATCTCGTATCCTTTCCAAATCATTACAGTCGAAGATGGTCCCTGGACAACAAGTACACCTCATCACAAACATTGCTGTCACCTCACGAGGCGTGTTTCCAACCAACTGCTGAAAGTCCCGATGTGTTCACATGTAATCCGATCGTCGCCGCTCCGGGTGTTTGGAGCGCAGACTGTTCTTGTGTTCATCGACATACGGGTCACCAAGGTAGAGTTCTCAGAGAACTATGTAGTGTGCTTGAGACCAAGAATATCCGTCGCTGCATATTATTGAGTCCCTTCCAAGCGTGCCTTTTTCAGTCAGTCTCCCCTCATACCGCGATTTAGGGAGACCTATCTTCTTAAGGCCAGGAAATGAAGTCAACACAAAACCCGATGACATCCTCTGTTTGATGGCCCATGGAGATGCTTCCTTACGGCCTAAGCGATTCTGAACATATTTCTTTAGGACTCCCATGAACCTCTCAAAGGGGTACATATTGTGTAGAAATACGGGCCCCAGAATGACAATCTCGTCGACTAGATGAACTAGGACGTGCGTCATGATATTGAAGAAGGATGGTGGGAACACCAGCTCGAACCTGACAAGACATTGCGCCACATCACTCCTTAGCGTTGGTACGATTTCTGGATCGATCACTTTCTGAGATATTGCATTGAGGAATGCACATAGCTTCATAATGGCTAATCGGACGTTTTCCGGTAGAAGCCCCTCAATGCAACCGGAAGCAGTTGCGTCATAATCACGTGGCGATCATGAGACTTTAGGTTACGGAACTTTTTCTCCGGCATATTTATTATTCCCTTTATATTCGACGAGAAGCCAGTCGGGACCTTCATCTTGAGCAGGCATTGAAAGAATATTTCTTTCTCTTCTTCGTAAGAGCGTAGCTGCAAGGATCTTCATCTTGCTTGAGGCATGCCCTCTTTTTCGTGCAAGCGTTGCAGGTCCTCTCGTGCCTCAGGTGTATCTTTTGTCTTCCCATACACGTCCAAGAAGCCTAGCAGGTTCACGCAAAGGTTCTTCGTCACGTGCATCACGTCGATCGAAGAGCGGACCTCTAGGTCTTTCCAGTAGGGTAGGTCCCAAAATATAGATTTCTTCTTCCACATGGGTGCGTGATTCTCAGCGTCATACGGAACAGCTAGTCCGCCGGGACCCTTTCCAAAGATTACGTGTAAATCATTGACCATAGCAAGTACGTGATCACCGATGCGCATGGCGGGCTTCTTCCGGTGATCTGCCTCGCCTTTGAAATGCTTGCCTTTCTTTCGACATTGATGGTTGGTCGGAAGAAATCGGCGATGGCCTAGGTACACATTCTTCCTGCAGCTTCCTGTATATACTATCGGTGTCAAGTAAACAGTGCGTGCATGCATGATATCCCTTGTTTGTCTGTCACGAAAGGTTATCGAGAGCGGGCCAATCGTTGATGGTCACGAACAGCAACGCCTTTAGGTCAAATTCCTCCTTTTTGTGCTCATCCCACGTACGTACACCATTTCCATTCCACAGCTGTAAAAGTTCTTCAACTAATGGCCTTAGGTACACATCAATGTCGTTGCCGGGTTGCTTAGGGCCTTGGATGAGAGCTGGCATCATAATGAACTTCCGCTTCATGCACATCCAAGGAGAAAGGTTATACATACATAGAGTCACGGGCCAGGTGCTGTGATTGCTGCTCTGCTCCCCGAAAGGATTAATGTCATCCGCGGTTAAAGCAAACCATACATTCCTTGGGTCCTTTGCAAACTCATCCCAGTACTTTCTCTCGATTTTTCTCCACTGCGACCCGTCAGCGGGTGTTGTCAACTTCCCGTCTTTCTTACGGTCCTCACTGTGCCATCGCATCAACTTGGCATGCTCTCCGTTTCTGAACAGACGTTTCAAACGAGGTATTATATGAGCATAACACATCGCCTTCGCAGGAACCCTCTTCCTAGGAGGCTCGCCGTCAACATCACCAAGGTCATCTCGTCTGATCTTATACCGCAATGCACCGCATACCGGGCATGCGTTCAGATCCTTGTAGGCACCACGGTAGAGGATGCAGTAATTAGGGCATGCATGTATCTTTTCCACCTCCAATCCTAGAGGGCATACGACCTTCTTTGTTGCGTACGTACTGTCGGGCAATTCGTTATCCTTTGGAAGCTTCTTCTTCAATATTTTCAGTAGCTTCTCAAATCCTTTGTCAGACACAACATTCTCTGCCTTCCACTGCAGCAATTCCAGTACGGTACCGAGCTTTGTGTTGCCATCTTCGCAATTGGGGTACAACCCTTTTTTGTGATCCTCTAACATGCGATCGAACTTCAGCTTCTCCTTTTGACTTTCGCATTGTGTCCTTGCATCGACAAAGACCCGGCGTAGATCATCATCATCGGGCACATCGTCTGGTTCCTCTTTATCTTCAGCAGCTTCGCCCGTTGCAGCACCATCGTGCACATCGTCTGGTGCATCTTGATGTTCATTAGCATCACCGTATTCAGGGGGCACATAGTTGTCATCGTACTCTTCTTCCTCGCCGTCTTCCATCATAACCCCTATTTCTCCGTGCCTCGTCCAAACATTATAGTGTGGCATGAAACCCTTGTAAAGCAGGTGGGTGTGAAGGATTTTCCGATCAGAGTAAGATTTCGTATTCCCACATATAGGGCATGGACAACACATAAAACCATTCTGCTTGTTTGCCTCAGCCACTTCGAGAAAATCATGCACGCCCTTAATGTACTCGGAGGTGTATGCATCACCGTACATCCATTGCCGGTTCATCTGCGTGCATTATATATAATTAAGTGTGTCAAAAATCATTACAGAACATCATGAATAGATAATTAAGTGACCAAATTAATAGAAGTTCATCATCACATAAAAACCAAAGTACATACATAGTTCTCATCTAACAACATAAAGCTCTGCAGAGCATCTAAATTAATTAAACCATACATTGAAACTATGTAAAACATTTCAATGCGAAAACAAATGCGATCATAGTCGCAACCAAGGTAACAACTGATCCAACGGCATAATGATACCAAGCCTCGTTATGAATGGCATATTTTCTAATCTTTCTCATCTTCAAGCGCATTGCATCCATCTTGATCTTGTGATCATCGACGACATCCGCAACATGCAACTCCAATATCATCTTCTCCTCCTCAAGTTTTTATTTTTTTCTTCAAAAATTGTTTTCTTCTTCAACTAAATTTAACCTCTCGACAATAGGGTCGGTTGGAATTTCGGTTCAACAACCTCCTAGATAAATAAAATCTATGTCACGTTGGTCGGCATAATTTTCATAAACAATAAATGAACCAATAGTTATGAAAAGATAATATATACACATCCGAATCATAGACAAGGCGAGGGCCGTGAGGCGGATACCAAAACCATCGCACTATATAAGATGCAATAATAAAAGTAAAAAAATAATACAAGTAAGAATATTTTTCCATTCAGAAAGAAGATAAGAACAAGAGGCTCACCACGGTGGTGCTGGCGATGAGATCGGCTGGTGATCGGCGCGGTGAAGACAGGGGAGGCGTGACGGACCGCTAAACCTAGACAAATATTGAGGAAAATGGAGGTTGGAGGTCGAGCTTGGAGGAGAAAGCTTAAGTAGTGTGGCTCAGGCATTTCATCGAACACCTCATGTGCATAGGAGGTGAGCTAGAGCACCACAAAGCCCCCTCGCCGGGCAAGAGAAAAACAGAGCACTAGAGTGCTCTGTCATGCGAGGGGTATATATAAACAGCACTAAGGTCCCGGTTAATGCCACGAACCGACCAATAATAGTGCAGGGCCAGAGCCAGGCCCATTGGTCCCGGTTCGTCCCACCAACCGGGACCAAAAGGTCCGGACGAACCGGGACCAATGACCCACGTTGCCCGGCCGGCCCCCTGGGCCCACGAACCAGGGCAAATAGCTCCATTGGTCCCGGTTCTGGATTGAACCGGGACTAATTGGGCTGAACTGGCCTGGGCCATTGCCCCCTTTTCTACTAGTGGAGCTCAATCAGTTTGCCGGTATCCCAACCACCGGCGGGCGTGAGCAGGACGTTCTTGGCGTTATCGCGGCAGACGTAGGTGTCGTTGAGCTTGTCGACACTGCCGTATAGGTTTCCCATGCTTCCCGCCATGGAGTCCACGGCGAGGAGCCTGACGATGGTGCCGACCGGCAAGGTGAGGAGCGAGAAGAGGAAGTCGACGACGTCCTTGCCGGCCTCGGCGTACAGCACGTGGTTGGCCTTGGTGTCCACCAACAGTTTCATGCTTCGCTTGTCACCATTGATGTTGATTTTCTCTCTAGAGGCCATGTTAACGATCGACTTGGGATCTTGAAGTGGGCAAGCAAGCGCCGTATATATCAGCCCTTGAGCACAGGAGACTTCAAGACCACAGAATATGAATGTGCGTGCATTCACAACCACTAGTGGGAAGAATCTCTAGAGGCTCGATCGGTGGGAGAAGATCATAGGACGAGGAAACGTTACGTTAATCACTGGCATGCAATCTTGCACACGTTTCGTTTCCGAACAGGGCTTCTTCTTATTGGGCTAAAGCCCAACGTGATCTCTTGCCGACCCAACATGACTTACAGGCGGTGCTTCTGAAATTCCATCCCTTGGTCTGAGTGATTAGTCCCATACTGCTTACGTAAACTTCGTAACTTCTCTTTATAATGTTGATTCTTAGTGCTATTGACACCAAGTGGCCAGCTTGGTAAGCTACCAACAAAAAATTGCAATCAACGATAATGATTTCTGCTTGTGCCATTGCACAACATCTCTTAGCACACCGACATGGTGTGTTTGGATTTTTTTTCCTTTATTGGCAAGTAAATTGAAGCCGGCCGCGAGCAGCTTGACGACCTCTTCACCGACGGTTCTTCTTTTCTGTTTCAAAAAGCGAGGTAGGGGTTGACAGACATGCTTGGCGTCTTTGCGGATGTGTAGTTTATGCTCGGTGTACTTATTCAAAATTCCCAACATATCCTTCTGGGTCCATGTAAAGACATCCTGATTCTCATGGAGGAAGTCCACGAGCTTGCTTTCCTATTTGCTGTCGAGGCGGGTGCCTACAATGACGTACTTGCCCGCCTGAGCAAACCTAGTCAAGTAAAAATCCTAACTGAAACTACTAATAAAAAAATAAAAGTAAACGAGCTCGCTTTCCTATTTGCTGTCGAGGCGGGTGCCTACAACGACGTACTTGCCCGCCTGAGCAAACCTAGTCAAGTAAAAATCCCAACTGAAACTAGGTATCCGAATATTCCACCCGGTACCCAAAACCTTGTAAAGAACACCGACAACATGCTCCGGCTCAGGGAGCTGAATCAGCTTGCCGGTATCCCAACCACCAGCAGGCGTGAGCAGGACGTTCTTGGCGTTATCGCGGCAGACGTAGGTGTCGTCGAGCTTGTCGACGCTGCCGTATAGGTTTCCCATGCTGCAGATTGGATTTTTCTGATCTACGTTATTCTTCATCTGCGGCGGTTGCTGTTCTGGTGCGCTGGTCCTACGAGGCCTTAGCACGACGACTTCCCGACTGTCTACTACAACAAGTTGTGCCCGACTCCGGTGATGGAGGGGCGATGACGGCGGCGCGCCTTCGGCTCGCTTCAGTGCTGATAGTTGTCGCTAGGTGGTCTCACGGATGCGGATGTGATTTCTATTATTTACGGTATTCGTTGTACTACCATGATTGAAGATGAATAGATCGGAAATTTTCTCGCAAAAAAATCTCTAGAGGCTCGATCGGTGGGAGAAGATCATAGGACGAGGAAACGTTACGTTAGTCACTGGCATGCAATCTTGCACACGTTTCGTTTCCGAACAGGGCTTCTTCTTATTGGGCTAAAGCCCAACGTAATCTCTTGCCGACCCAACATGACTTACAGGCGGTGCTTCTGAATTTCCGTTCCTTGGTCTGGAGTGATTAGTCCCATACTGCTTACGTAAACTTCGTAACTTCTCTTTATAATGTTGATTCTTAGTGCTATTGACACCAAGTGGCCAGCTTGGTAAGCTACCAACAAAAAATTGCAATCAACGATAATGATTCCTGCTTGTGCCATTGCACAACATCTCTTAGCACACCGACATGGTGTGTTTGGCTTTTTTCCTTTATTGGCAAGTAAATTGAATGAGCAGTGTTGCTTTTGATTTATTATTTCATTTACTTACCTAGACACATCAAACGCTCGTCCTAAGGAATTCTTGTCGTCGCACACATTAATTGTTTAAATCCACTAGCCATCATAATCCATTAGAAGCAAAGAACCACACCATTTTAACCAGTATCATCATTTTCATTAAGTAATTTTATTGCACAACATCTCTTAGCACACCGACATGGTGTGTTTGCCTTTTTTTTTCTTTATTGGCAAGTAAATTGAATGACCAGTGTTGTTTCTGTTTTTTTATTTCATTTATTTACCTAGACACATCAAACGTTCGTCCTAAGGAATTCTTGTGGTCGCATTTATTAATTGTTTAAATCCACTAGCCATCATAATCCATTACAAGCAAACACACATTTTGCCGCGCCATTTTAACCATTATCATCATTTTATTAAGTAATTTTCTTGTTATATTGTATATATATTCTCCTAAAAATTAAATAGGTCAGTAATATGAAAATACAGTTCACGGTAATACTGATGACTTCATCATCATTGTATCTAATAAAAGAATATGGGTTTGTATTAAAGACCGTAATCAATTTTATACAAAGCATTGGAGGTAGCACAATTTAGAGATCTTGAAGTACATATGTAAGAAAAAGTAAGAATAAAACAAATAGAAACATAACCTGGTAGACTTACTGCTAGCAAACTCGCAGTACATGGAAACCACCAGAGCATCATTCTTGCATCGCAAAATACTCGATGGTTCAAAATCGAACGACACCACAGATATAAAATTTAATGTCCCATGGCCTCCGGCAAAGAAAGTATAAACTACTTAGAAGACGTAAAAAGAGCAGTAACGTGTGCAAGTCAAAATCAAACATCAACACTAACTCCAAGTAGCATTGTGAACCAATCTGTGATTGGATGTTTAGGTGGACAGTGGTATCACCAATGTTTAAGTCTTGATGTTCACATTTATTCCAGGATATGGATTCATTTCAGTATTTTCGATGATGCCCATTCAGTGGGAGAAGACGTTTTCGTCGACTACGAGGTGCATTCGGTGACTTAGTCAATCTCAAGATGATATGCCGGCTTAATCTTAAGATGATATGTAGCTTACCAGTGTTGGACACGTTAAACAAACCTAACCGGACTTGACATCCTAGTACAAACTCTACTCGCCAACCAATGAGTATTTGGATAGTTAGGAGGATAGCGGTATCCTCATGCCACCAAGATTCAAGTCCTAGACATTTTCATTGGTGTTCGTATTTATCTGAATTTATTTTAGGATTTCTGGCGATGTGGGTTCACTCGATGAAGACGTTTCCATCGATTACGAGGGCGTCTGTAACGACTTTATCAATACGAGGATGATGTGTCGGCTCAGTCTTAAAGAGGTGCTCATAGGTGTTGTACCATGTTAAAAAAAAGTAGAACAAACTTTACTATTATAATTTGTATTTAGAGTAAAAAAAATCTTACACTATGGGACGAAGGAGTACCTGACATGACATGCACAAGTAGTCAAGCACTAGCACAGCTAACAGCTGGACTCATGACATGCAGCACTAAAGTGCTCTTAGACTAACTTCGCATCTAACTAAACCTAACACTTTCAAATCAAAACAATCAAGATTTCGACTAACATCTTTAGTATTTTTCAAAGAGATTTTATATAGAAGAAATCATCGTGATCACTGATCAGTGGTGCACGCCACGCTCGCTTTTCCGGCGCGGCATCTTCGTGTCCGGCCGTGGCGGCGCAGGCCTAGGATTCTAGGGACGCGCATGGGACCCTTAGGAGCCTCGTCGTTGAAGAAGCTGAGTTTGCAGCGGTGGAGCTGGGGGTTGTAGTTGACCCAGCGCATGAAGTCGTGGACGCACCGCTGCCTGTCGCCGGCGTCGCCGGGGATGTCCTGGACGAGCGACTCCACGTCGGATCCCAGCGCCCAGAGGCAGTAGGCCCACGCGGCGGCGCCGTTGGGGTGGTTCGCCAGCACCGGCCGCACGCGGCGGTCCAGGTAGCCTCGCGCCCACTCCGTGTCGCCACGCCTGAGCGCGTCTGCCAAGCGCTGGAGCCTGACGACGAACAGCGCGGCGGACGCCGCCGGCGTGCCCGCGTCTCCCAGGAACGCCGACACGTACTCGTCCGCCGCCCGCCACCGGCCGGCTTCCAGCAGGCGCGACACGCGGCGGAGGTCGAACCTGAGGCGCGCCTCCTTCTCCAGCGCATAGGCCGTCGCCTCCAGGCCCCGCGAGTCGAGGAACGCGCGCAGGCGGCGCAGGACGACCCACTCCGACTGCCGGTCGGTCGTCGCCGCTGGTTTAGTCGCGGTTCTTCTGAACCTCATCGCCTCCTTCTCCAGCGCCCGCGCCGTCGCCGTCAGGCCGCGTGATTTGAGGTAAGTGCACGCGCTACGCAGGACGATGCGCTCGGACTGCCGGTCGATTATCGCCATGGCTCTCTAGCTTAGCTAGGTTGGTGCTTTGCTACGTGCGTGCGCCTCTCTTCTTTCTCTCTCTTTGCTCAGAGAAGAGAGTTCGCTTGGTTTGTGCATCAGCGCACCCAGCCTTTATCCATCTGGTTCAGCTCGCCGATTCCAGATTGGAGTCGGTGTTGATGGTTCGACTTCTAGGCGGCCCCGGTTTCTAGCAGATAGCAGATACTCCATGTCATTGCCGTTGGATGCCACGAGGAGATTCGTGGTGTGTTTTATCGGTCAACTCAAAAAACAATTTGCATTGTCAGTCAACTCAACTCAATTATTATTTTTTTGTAAAAACTTGTATTACTCAACCATCACTTGCAAGTGGTGCCCCGGGCGCGTCCGCAGGCAGTGATCGGGCACGCCTCAAATTTCACGAGTTACATAGGACATCTCATACTAGATTCAGAATTCATACAAAGACATGCAAACGAAATAAACCTGCGTATTACGTTGATCACCTAGCTACTCGTCGTCGGAAATGTCTGCGATCTCCATGCCCGGCTCAGGCAGCATGGGCGGCAGCTGCAGCTCTGACCTCCTCCGCCCCTATCTCCGCGTCAAGTTCGGCAAAGAGCGCGTCGGACGCCGCTTGCTCCTGCCGGAGGAACGCCCAGTTGGCCTCCACATAGGCCTCATCCTGGATGGACTCCAGGATGGCCTGCTGTTTCGCCGTCTCCTCCGACTGGGAGACGGCGAACTCCGCCTCTGCTTGCTCCATGTTGAAGTCCGGCAGCTCCTGCTCCGGCAGCTCCAGCTCCGGTTGCTCCGCATCCTCCGCCTCCTCCACCTCCATCAGTGCCAGCTCCTCTTCCTTCTCTTTCCCTGGCTGCTCCTCCTCCTTCGGCTCCCGCGAGTCCGGAGGCAGCCCGGCAACGATGCGGGCGGTGCGCGCGGCTTGCCTCGCCCGGATCTCCTGCTGGATCTCGTACCGGTGCTCCTGTGTCAGCATTACGTAGTAGGTTATCTTCCTCCGGGCCATGGAGGAGCGTGGGCAGAGCGCTGGAGCGAGAGAGGGATGAGGTGGATGGGCTCGGACTGGCGGCACGGAGATGAGGGAGGTGGATGGGCTAGTGTTGCGGGACGCCGGCCGGCTTAAATAGGTGGATTTGGTCTCGGATGGCAAGCCGGAGCAGCGTCACACGACGTTCACACCGCGGCGACGGACACGGCATCCATCAGGCCGCCGGGTTTTAGGGTGTTTTCGCGTGGGGCTCTGCCGTTAGACCAATGTGAAACGCCCCTATATCTACCTTATATTTGGGCTGGATATGAGGAATGACGGTCAACCCGGCCTTTTAAGACCCATTTGAGAGGACCGTCTGGCCCGAGCGCTTGACATCGGTTTGGGACGCCCGACTATAGATGCTCTAAAAAAGTTGAAGGACCTGACCCGAACCAAGTCACAGTCCTAAACTCAATTAACCGATTGTATCTCTAAATCTCAGTAAATTGAGACTTCGTTGTGTCTCAGATTTTCAGTTAATGTTGTATTCGTGAGATTCTTTTTTTTTAAAACAAGGAACCGCCACGAGTCCAGATTTTATACATGAAGCAAAATCAAACAGCGTCAGTGAACGTAGTAAGGGCAGACATAGACACCTAGCCCAGAAAACAAAACAAGAAAACTAGAACCCAAGTCTGGAAAACCCCAGGAATGGAACACACAAGGATCCTCACAGGGGAGTGGTGTCGTGGTTTTGTCACCCCATTAGCAATTCGATTTGAATATTAAAATTTTAGATCATCGTGGAGATACTCAAAGCTTCATTCATTAGATAAATCAGAAGGGACCTGTCAAGCTTCTCATTCGCAAGAAAGAAGTGTACGAAAGCACAATCAGTCTCTAAAAGAATAGACTGGTGAAGAGTGATAACTATATAAAGTCCTACTAGGCAGGCGTGGAGCTTAACTTCATTCACACTGATACACCGATCAATAAAATCCCAGGAAGAAACAATAATTTCTCCAGAAGGATTATGAGATACAACTCTCACACTGGTTGCATTAGTACTTTGTACTCCCTCCGTCCGGAAATATTTGTCGCAGAAATGGATAAAAGTGGATGCATCTAAAACTAAAATACGACTAGATACATCAATTTCTCCAACAAGTATTTCCGGACGAAGGGAGTACAAAACTGGCATCAACATTGATCTTGATATGGTCATTAGGGGGAGGTGTCCACACTACAATATCTTTTAACGTTGCATAATCAACCACAACACCGCTCACCTTCTCCTTACCTTTGTTGCTAGCGTCCAACTGAACAGTGTCGTGACAGGACATGAAGGCGGCCCAATAATTGTCTAAAAAATGTGCGGAGGCATTAATGGATTCTGTTGGGGAACGTAGTAAATTCAAAAAAAATTCTACGCACACACAAGATCATGGTGATGCATAGCAACGAGAGGGGAGAGTGTTGTCCACGTACCCTCGCAGACCGAAAGCGGAAGCGTTAGCACAACACGGTTGATGTAGTCGTACGTCTTCATGATCCGATCGATCAAGTACCAAACGCACGGCACCTCCGAGTTCAGCACACGTTCAGCCCGATAACGTCTCTCGAACTCCGATCCAGCCGAGTGTTGAGGGAGAGTTTCGTCAGCACGACGGCGTGGTGACGATGATGATGTTCTACCGACGCAGGGCTTCGCCTAAGCACCGCTACAGTATTATCGAGGTGGACTATGGTCGAGGGGTCCACCGCACACGGCTAAAAGATCAAACGATCAATTGTTGTGTCTCTAGGGTGCCCCCTGCCCCCGTATATAAAGGAGCAAGGGGGGAGGTGCGGCCGGCTAGGAGGAGGCGCGCCAGGAGGAGTCCTACTCCCACCGGGAGTAGGACTCCCTTGTTGGGGAACGTAGCAGAAATTCAAAATTTTCCTACGTGTCACCAAGATCTATCTATGGAGAAACTAGCAACGAGGGAAGGAGAGGGCATCTACATACCCTTGTAGATCGCTAAGCGGAAGCGTTCAAGAGAACGGGGTTGAAGGAGTCGTACTCGTCGTGATCCAGATCACCGGAGATCCTAGTGCCGAACGGACGGCACCTCCGCGTTCAACACACGTACTGCCCGGTGACGTCTCCCACGCCTTGATCCAGCAAGGAGAGAGGGAGAGGTTGAGGAAGACTCCGTCCAGCAGCAGCACAACGGCGTGGTGGTGGAGGAGCGTGGCAATCCTGCAGGGCTTCGCCAAGCACCGCGGGAGAGGAGAAGGGAGAGAGGTAGGGCTGCATCAAAAGAGAGAGGTTCTCATGTGTTGGCAGCCCCAAAACCCTCAAGTATATATAGGGGAGAGGGAGGGGGGTGCGCCCCCTCTAGGGTTTCCACCCCAAGGGGTGCGGCTGCCCCAATCCCATCTAAGGGTGGCGGCCAAGGGGGAGAGGGGGAAACTTGCCCCCAAGTTAGGTGGAAGCACCCTCCCCAAACCCTAGGCGCCTTGGGCCCTCAGGGGGCGCACCAGCCCACCCGGGCTGGTCCCTCCCACACTTGGCCCATGCAGCCCTCCGGGCCGTGGCCCCACTTGGTGGACCCAGGACCCTCCGGTGGTCCCAGACGTTACCGATAAAACCCAAACTTTTCCGGTGACAAAACAGGACTTCCCATATATAAATCTTTACCTCCGGACCATTCCAGAACTCCTCGTGGACGTCCGGGATTTCATCCGGGACTCAACAACATTCGCAACCACATACAAACTTCCTTTATAACCCTAGCGCCATCGAACCTTAAGTGTGTAGACCCTACGGGTTCGGGAGACATGTAGACATGATCGAGACGTTCTCCACCAATAACCAACAGCGGGATCTGGATACCCATGTTGGCTCCCACATGTTCCACGATGATCTCATCGGATGAACCACGATGTCAAGGACTCAATCGACCCCGTATACAATTCCCTTTGTCTAACGGTATTGTACTTGCCCGAGATTCGATCGTCGGTATCCTGATACCTTGTTCAATCTCGTTTCCGGCAGGTCTCTTTTACTCGTTTCGTAACACATCATCCCGTGATCAACCCCTTGGTCACATTGTGCACATTATGATGATGTCCTACCGAGTGGGCCCAGAGATACCTCTCCGTTTACACGGAGTGACAAATCCCAGTCTCGATTCGTGCCAACCGAATGACACTTTCGAAGATACCGTAGTGCACCTTTATAGCCACCCGATTACGCTATGACGCTTTGGTACACCCAAAGCATTCATACGGTATCCGGAGTTGCACAATCTCATGGTCTAAGGAAATGATACTTGACATTAGAAAAGCTTTAGCATACGAACCACGCATCTTTGTGCTAGGCTTAGGATTGGGTCTTGTCCATCACATCATTCTCCTAATGATGTGATCCCGTTATCAATGACATCCAATGTCCATGGTCAGGAAACCGTAACCATCTATTGATCAACGAGCTAGTCAACTAGAGGCTTACTAGGGACATGGTGTTGTCTATGTACCCACACATGTATCTGAGTTTCCTATCAATACAATTATAGCATGGATAATAAACGATTATCGTGAACAAGGAAATATAATAATAACTAATTTATTATTGCCTCTAGGGCACATTTCCAACAGTCTCCCACTTGCACTAGAGTCAATAATCTAGTTCACATCGCCATGTGATCAACACTGATAGGTCACATCGCCATGTGACCAACATCCAAAGAGTCTACTAGTGTCTCAAACTAGTTCACATCACCATGTGATTAAGTCTCAATGAGTTCTAGGGTTTGATCATGTTTTGCTTGTAAGAGAAGTTTTAGTCAACGGGTCTGCAGATTCAGATCCGTATGTACTTCGCAATTCTCTATGTCATATTGTAAATGCTGCTTCCATGTTCCACTTGAAGCTATTCCAAATGGTTGCTCCACTATACGTATCCGGTTTGCTACTCAGAGTCATTCGGATAGGTGTTAAAGGTTGCATCGATGTAACCCTTTACATCCAAATCTTTATCACCTCCATAATCGAGAAACATGTCCTTATTCCTCTAAGGATAATTTTGACCGCTAACCAATGATCCGTTCCTGGATCATTCTTGTACCCCTTGACTGACTGATGGCAAGGCACACTTCCGGTGCGGTACACAGCATAGCATACTACAGAGCCTACGTCTGAAGCGTAGGGGACGGCCTTCGTCCTTTCTCTCTCTTCTGCCGTGGTCGAGCTTTTAACTCTTAACTTCATACCTTACAACTCAGGCAAGAACTCCTTCTTTGACTAATCCATCTTGAACACCTTCAAGATCATGTCAAGGTATGTGCTCATTTGAAAGTATCATTAAGCATTTCTGATCTATCCTCATAGATCTTGATGCTCAATGTTCAAGTAGCCTAATCCAGGTTTTCTATTGAAAAACACTTTTCAAACAACCCTATATGCTTTCCAGAAATTCTACATCATTTCGATCAACAATATGTCAACAACATATACTCATCAGAAATTCTATAGTGCTCCCACTCACTTCTTTGGAAATACAAGTTTCTCATAAACTTTGTATAAACCCAAAATCTTTGATCATCCTATCAAAGTGCATATTCCAACTCCGAGATGCTTACTTCAGTCCTTAGAAGGATCGCTGGAGCTAGCATACCTTTTAGCATCCTTAGGATCGACAAAACTTTTCTGATTGTATCACATACAACCTTTCCTTACGTAAACTGGTAAGGAAACTCGTCTTGACATCCATCTGCCAGATTTCATAAATGCAGCTCATGCTAACATGATTCCGACGGACTTAAGCATCGCTACGATTGAGAAAATCTCATCGTAGTCAACTCCTTGAACTTGTGAAAAAAAAACTCTTCGCCACAAGTCGAGCTTCATAGACGGTGACATTACCGTCCATGTCCGTCTTCTTATTAAAGATCCATTTATTTCAATGTCTTGCCGATCATCGGGCAAGTCCACCAAAGTCCATGCTTTGTTATGATACATGGATCCTATCTCTGATTTTATGGCTTCTAACCATTTGTCGGAATTTGGGCCCACCATCGCTTCTCCATAGCTCGTAGGTTCATTGTTGTCTAGCAACATGACCTTCAAGACAGGATCACCGTACCACTCAAGCAAAGACACATCCTTGTCACCCTACGAGGTACGGTAGTGACTTGATCCAAAACTTCATGATCACTATCATAAGCTTCGACTTCAATTGGTGTAGGTGCCACAGGAACAACTTCCTGTGCCCTTGTTACACACTTGTTGAAGTGACGGTTCAATAACATCATCAAGTCTCCACCATCCTCCCACTCAACTTTCTGAGACAAACTTTTCCTCGAGAAAGGACCCGATTCAAGAAACAATCCCTATTGCTTTCGGATCTGAATTAGGAGGTATACCCAACTGTTTTGGGTGTCCTATGAAGATGCATTTTATCCGCTTTGGGTTCGAGCTTATCAAACTGAAACTTTTTCACATAAGCGTCGCAGCCCCAAACTTTCAAGAAACGACAACTTAGGTTTCTCCAAACGGTGTCGTCTCAACGGAATTACGTGATGCCCCATTAAAGTGAGTGCGGTTGTCTCTAATGCCTAACCCATGAATGATAGTGGTAATTCGATAAGAGATATCATGGTACGCACCATATCCAAAGAGAGTGCAACTATGATGTTCGGACACACCATCACACTATGGTGTTCCAGCGGTATTAATTGTGAAACAATTTGCACAATGTCTTAATTGTGTGCCAAAACTCGTAACTCAGATATTCATCTCTATGATCATATCATAGACATTCTATCCTCTTGTCACGAAGATCTTAAACTTCACTCTGAAATTACTTGAACCATTCAATAATTCAGACTTGTGTTTCATCAAGTAAATATACTCAACATCTACTCGAATCATCTGTGAAGTAAGAACATAACGATATTCACTGCATGCCTCAGCACTCATTGGACTGCACACATCAAAATGTGTTACTTCCTACAAGTTGCTTTCTTGTTCCATTTTACTGAAAACGAGGCTTTCAGTCATCTTGCCCATGTGGTATGATTTGCATGTCTCAAGTGATTCAAAATCAAGTGAGTCCAAACGGTCCATCTGCATGGAGTTTCTTCATGCGTATGCACCAATAGACATGGTTCTCATGTCTCAAACTTTTCAAAAACGAGTGAGTCCAAAGATCCATCAACATGGAGCTTCTTCATGCGTTTTATACCAATATGACTTACATGGTAGTGCCACAAGTAAGTGGTACTATCATTACTATCTTATATCTTTTGGCATGAAAATGTGTATCACTACGATCGAGATTCAATAAACCATTCCTTTAGGTGCAAGACCATTGAAGGTGTTATTCAAATAAATAGAGTAACCATTATTCTCCTTAAATGAATAACCGTATTGCGATAGACATAATCCAATCATGTCTATGCTCAACGCAAACACCAAATGACAATTATTCAGGTTTAATACTAATCTTGATGGTAGAGGGAGCGTGCGATGTTTGATCACATCAAACTTGGAAACACTTCCAACACATATCGTCAGCTCACTTTTAGCTAGTCTCCGTTTATTCCGTAGCTCTTTTATTTCGAGTTACTAACACTTAGCAACCGAACCGGTATCTTAATACCCTGGTGCTACTAGGAGTACTAGTAAAGTACACATTAACATAATGTATATCCAATATACTTCTATCGACCTTGCCAGCCTTCTCATCTACCAAGTATCTAGGGTAATGCTGCTCCAAAGGGCTGTTCCCCTTATTACAGAAGCACTTAGTCTCGGGTTTGGGTTCAACCTTGGGTTTCTTCACTAGAGCAGCAACTGATTTGCCGTTTCATGAAGTATCCCTTCTTGCCCGTGCCCTTCTTGAAACTAGTGGTTTCACCAATCATCAACGATTGATGCTCCTTCTTGATTCCTACTTTCGGTGTCAAACATTGCGAATATCTCAAGGATCATCATATTTATCCCTGATTTGTTATAGTTCATCACGAAGCTCTAGCAGCTTGGTGGCAATGACTTTGGAGAAACATCACTATCTCTGGAAGATCAACTCCCACTCGATTCAAGTGATTGTTGCACTCAGACAATCTGAGCACAAGCTCAACGATTGAGCTTTTCTCCCTCAGTTTGCAGGCTAAGAAAATCATCGGAGGTCTTATACCTCTTGACGTGGACACGAGCCTGAAATCCCAATTTCAGCCCTCGAAACATCTCATATGTTCCGCGACGTTTCGAAAAACGTCTTTGGTGCCTCAACTCTAAACCGTTTAACTGAACTATCACATAGTTATCAAAACGTGTATGTCCGATGTTCGCAACATCCACAGACGACGATTGGGGTTCAGCTCACTAAGCGGTGCATTAGGGACATAAGCTTTCTATTGTTCGCATAATCGCTACTGTCAACTTTCAACTATATTTTCACTAGGAACATATCTAAACAGTGGAACTAAAGCGCGAGCTTACGACATAATTTGCAAAAGGTCTTTTGACTATGTTCAGGATAATTAAGTTCATCTTATGAACTCCCACTCAGATAGACATCCCTCTGGTCATCTAAGTGATTACATGATCCGAGTCAACTAGGCCGTGTCCGATCATCACGTGAGACGGACTAGTCATCATCGGTGAACATCTTCATGTTGATCGTATCTACTATACGACTCATGCTCGACCTTTCGGTCTCGTGTTCCGAGGCCATGTCTGTACATGCTAGGCTCGTCAAGTTAACCCTAAGTGTTTCGGCGTGTGTAAATCTGTCTTACACCCGTTGTATGTGAACGTAAGAATCCATCACACCCGATCATCACATGGTGCTTAGAAGTGACGAACTTTAGCAACGGTGCACAGTTAGGGGAGAACACTTCTTGAAATTGTTGTAAGGGATCATCTTATTTACTACCGTCGTTCTAAGTAAACAAGATGCATAAACATAATAAACATCACATGCAAGTATATATAGTAGTGACATGATATGGCCAATATCATATAGCTCCATTGATCTCCATCTTCGGGGCTCCATGATCATCATCGTCACCGGCATGACACCATGATCTCCATCATCGTGTCTTCATGAAGTTGTCTCGCCAACTATTACTTCTACTACTATGGCTACCGGTTAGCAATAAAGTAAAGTAATTACATGGCGTTGTTTAATGACACGCAGGTCATACAATAAATAAAGACAACTCCTATGGCTCCTGCCGGTTGTCATACTCATCGACATGCAAGTCGTGAATCCTATTACAAGAACATGATCAATCTCATACATCACATATCATTCATCACATTCTTCTTGGCCATATCACATCACATAGCATACCCCGCAAAGACAAGTTAGGCGTCCTCTAATTGTTGTTTGCATGTTTTACGTGGCTGCTATGGGTTTCTAGCAAGAACGTTTCTTACCTACGCAAAACCACAACGTGATATGCCAATTGCTATTTAACCTTCATAAGGACCCTTTTCATCGAATCCGTTCCGACTAAAGTGGGACAGACTGGCACCCGCTAGCCACCTTATGCACCAAGTGCATGTCAGTCTGTGGAACCTGTCTCACGTAAGAGTACGTGTAAGGTCGGTCCGGGCCGCTTCCTCCCACAATACCATCGAAACAAGATTGGACTAGTAATGGTAAGCATATTGAACATCATCAACGCCCACAACTACTTTGTGTTCTACTCGTGCAAAGAATCTACGCAATAGACCTAGCTCATGATGCCACTTTGTTGGGGAACGTGGCAGAAATTTAAAATTTTCCTACGTGTCACCAAGATCTATCTATGGAGAAACTAGCAACGAGGGAAGGAGAGTGCATCTACATACCCTTGTAGATCGCTAAGCGGAAGCGTTCAAGAGAACGGGCTTGAAGGAGTCGTACTCGTCGTGATCCAAATCACCGGAGATCCTAGTGCCGAACGGACAGCACCTCCGCGTTCAACACACGTACAGCCCGGTGACGTCTCCCACGCCTTGATCCAGCAAGGAGAGAGGCAGAGATTGAGGAAGACTCCATCCAGCAGCAGCACAACGGCGTGGTGGTGGTGGAGGAGCGTGGCAATCCTGCAGGGCTTCGCCAAGCACCGCGGGAGAGGAGAAGGGAGAGAGGTAGGGCTGCATCAAAAGAGAGAGGTTCTCATGTGTTGGCAGCCCCAAAACCCTCAAGTATATATAGGGGAGAGGGAGGGTGCGCCTCTGGGGTTTCCACCCCAAAGTGCGGCTGCCCCAATCCCATCTAAGGGTGGCGGCCAAGGGGGGAGATGGAAACTTGCCCCCAAGTTAGGTGGAAGCACCCTCCCCAAAACCTAGGCGCCTTGGGCCCTTGTGGGGGCGCACCAGCCCACCCGGGCTGGTCCCTCCCACACTTGGCCCATGCAGCCCTCCGGGGCAGTGGCCCCACTTGAGTGGACCCCGGGACCCTCCGGTGGTCCCAGACGTTACCGATAAAACCGAAACTTTTCCGGTGACCAAAACAGGACTTCCCATATATAAATCTTTACCTCCGGACCATTCCGGAACTCCTCGTGACGTCCGGGATCTCATCCGGGACTCGAACAACATTCGGTAACCACATACAAACTTCCTTTATAACCCTAAGCGTCATCGAACCTTAAGTGTGTAGACCCTACGGGTTCGGGAGACATGTAGACATGACCGAGACGTTCTCCTGTCAATAACCAACAGCGGGATCTGGATACCCATGTTGGCTCCCACATGTTCCACGATGATCTCATCGGATGAACCACGATGTCAAGGACTCAATCGATCCCGTATACAATTCCCTTTGTCTAACGGTATTGTACTTGCCCGAGATTCGATCGTCGGTATCCCGATACCTTGTTCAATCTCGTTACCGGAAAGTCTCTTTACTCGTTCCGTAACACATCATCCCATGAGCAACCCCTTGGTCACATTGTGCACATTATGATGATGTCCTATCGAGTGGGCCCAGAGATACCTCTCCGTTTACCAGAGTGACAAATCCAAGTCTCGATTCGTGCCAACCCAACAGACACTTTCGGAGATACCTATAGTGCACCTTTATAGCCACCCAGTTACGTTGTGACGTTTGGTACACCCAAAGCATTCCTACGGTATCCGGGAGTTGCACAATCTCATGGTCTAAGGAAATGATACTTGACATTAGAAAAGCTTTAGCATACGAACTACGATCTTTGTGCTAGGCTTAGGATTGGGTCTTGTCCATCACATCATTCTCCTAATGATGTGATCCCGTTATCAATGACATCCAATGTCCATGGTCAGGAGACCGTAACCATCTATTGATCAACGAGCTAGTCAACTAGAGGCTTACTAGGGACATGGTGTCTATGTACCCACACATGTATCTGAGTTTCCTATCAATACAATTATAGCATGGATAATAAACGATTATCGTGAACAAGGAAATATAATAATAACTAATTTATTATTGCCTCTAGGGCATATTTCCAACATCCCTCCCTTTCCTTGTTGGATTAGGAGAAGGGGGAAGGAGGAGAGAGGGGGAAGGAAAAGGGGGGGGCGCCCCCCCTCCTTGTCCAATTCGGACTTGGGGGGGAGGGGCGCGCGGCTGCCCCTTGGCCGCCTCTCCTCTTCCACCAATTGGGCCCATGAGGCCCAATAGTCTCCGGGGGGCTCCGGTAACCCCCCGGAGTAAGTATATATCCGATAACCCCCAGAACCATTCCGGTGTCCGAATATAGTCGTCCAATATATCAATCTTCATGTCTCGACCATTTAGAGACTCCTCGTCATGTCCGTGATCACATCCGGGACTCCGAACAACCTTCGGTACATAAAAACTCATAAACTCATAATATAACCGTCATCGTAACTTTAAGTGTGCAGACCCTACGGGTTCGAGAACTATGTAGACATGACCGAGACACGTCTCCGGTCAATAACCAATAGCGGAACCTGGATGCTCATATTGGCTCCCACATATTCTACGAAGATCTTTATCGGTCAAACCACATAACAACATACGTTGTTCCCTTTGTCATTGGTATGTTACTTGCCCGAGATTCGATCGTCGGTATCTCAATACCTAGTTCAATCTTGTTACCGGCAAGTCTCTTTACTCGTTCCGTAATACATCATTCCGCAACTAATTCATTAGTTACAATGCTTGCAAGGCTTATAGTGATGTGCATTACTGAGTGGGCCTAGAGATACCTCTCCGACAATCGGAGTGACAAATCCTAATCTCAAAATACGCTAACCCAACAAGTACCTTCGGAGACACCTATAGAGCACCTTTATAATCACCCGGTTACGTTGTGACGTTTGGTAGCACACAAAGTGTTCCTCCGGTAAATGGGAGTTGCATAATCTCATAGTCATAGGAACATGTATAAGTCATGAAGAAAGCAATAGCAGAATACTAAACGATCGTGTGCTAAGCTAACGGAATGGGTCAAGTCAATCACATCATTCTCCTAATGATGTGATCTCATTAGTCAAATGGCAACTCATGTCTATGGCTAGGAAACATAACCATCTTTGATCAACGAGCTAGTCAAGTAGAGGCATCTTTGGTGATACTCTGTTTGTCTATGTATTCACACAAGTATTATATTTTGGGTTAATAGAATTCTAGCATGAATAACAAACATTTATCATGAAATAAGGAAATAAATAATAACTTTATTATTGCCTCTAGGGCATATTTCCTTCAGATTCTTCCCCCTTCCCAAAAATTAAATCATTTCTCAAATGTCATGCTTGCTAGAAAAGAAACAAGATTTGCTCCCTCTGTTGCATGCTCAACTGAGCCAGCAAAAGCAATAACCAATCTGGTCCCAAGCACTTGAAGAAATCTTCATCTGAAATATTCCAAAACTCTCTCAAAGCCAGTCGCAGAGCACGAGCTTTAGAACAATTTACCAGAGCATGAAAAGTTATTTCATATTCTATGGAGAATGGGCGAATTGAGTTGTTGTAACACCTCACTTTGGTACATCATTCCTATGGAGAATGGGCGAATGCAGTATGTTGGTATAGATATGATGGCTAAACATGCAGTTAGATCTATTAGTCTAAAAGAAAAAAGGGAACATGTAATGTTAAGTGAAGGGGTCCACGCACCAACGTACGTGAGCCTCGATCAGAACTAATGCGCCCTGATTGGGGGCGCCCAAAAACCAACTCAGGTTTTGGGTCCCCTGTCTCCAACAGTATATTAAAGGGATAACGGGAGAGAGTTGGCCCCAAGTGAGATCACAATTCACATACTGTTTCTCTTCTACCGTTATTCTCACCCCATCCGGTCAGGGGAGTGTTGCAACGACAGGAAGACCTAAGTCAGTCGTCGCCGTTGTTCCAGTCCAGTGTCGGTGGCGTCCTGAGGGCATCAGGACATTGAGGAGGCCCTCTACCTCGACAACATCACCCCTCCATCGCGCCTGCACCGAGCAGGCGATCATGTCGATCGACCTCCGTGACATGTAAAGGATCTCTAAACCCACTCATGTTCATGTTATCTTTGTTGGACTTCTTGTACCTGAACCTAGCGTCCGTTTCTGAACCTTTCGTATGGTGTAGTACACCAACGATCAGTCTCCTCTGTAACGCCATGATGGGGGCTCTTCCCACCTATATTAACACGCAACCGGGATCTGAGGAGGCATCTCGTTTCCTGCAATTCCACATGGAATCAGAGCCACCTCTTCCGAGGTCTAGCGATCTGATCTAGCCAAACACACACACCAAAAACCTGATCGCTGGTCAAGATCATCGATCGATTCCCTCCCTCCTTCCCCATTGCGACCTCCTCTTCAACACTGTCGGCGCTTCTAGGATCTCCTCCCTCGAAGAAACTCTCTAGGGAAAATCACATATACCGGAAGATGCAGGTTCTTCCTGCCTTTCGCGGTGCTCGGGTCATGGGGCTACTTGATGGTTCCGATTCAGCACCTGCAAAAACACTGGAGGTTGAGGCTGAAATCATGAGGACCATTGTGTCGAATCCAGCCTACGAAGCCTGGATTGAGAGGGATAAACAAGCCGTGAGCTATCTCACAAAATCAACAAGTAAGGATATTCTTGCTCAATTTTTTGCGTTAGAACATGTTGAAGGAAATATGCCCTAGAGGCAATAATAAAGTTGTTATTTATATTTCCTTATATCATGGTAAATGTTTATTATTCATGCTAAAATTGTATTAACCAGAAACTCAGTACATGTGTGAATACATAGACAAACAGAGTGTCACTACTATGCCTCTACTTGACTAGCTCGTTGAATCATAGATGGTTAAGTTTCCTAGCCATAGACATGAGTTTTCATTTGATTAATGGGATCACAGCATTAGAGAATGATGTGATTCACTTGACCCATCCGTTAGCTTAGCACGATGATCATTTAGTTTGTTGCTATTGCTTTCTTAATGACTTATACATGTTCTTATGACTATGAGATTATGCAACTCCCGAATACCGGAGGAACACTTAGTGTGCTATCAAACATCATAACGTAACTGGGTGATTATAAAAATGCTCTACAGGTGTCTCCGATGGTGTTTGTTGAGTTGGCATAGATCAAGATTAGGATTTGTCACTCCGATTGTTGGAGAGGCATCTCTGGGCCCTCTCGGTAATGCACATCACTATAAGCCTTGCAAGCAATGTGATTAATGAGTTAGTTATGGATGATGCATTACGGAACAAGTAAAGAGACTTGCCGGTAATTAGATTGAAATAGGTATTGAGATACCGACGGTCAAATCTCGGCAAGTAACATACCGATGACAAAGAGAACAACGTATGTTGTTATGCGGTTTGACCGATAAAGATCTTCGTATAATATGTAGGAACCAATATGAGCATCCAGGTTCCGCTATTGGTTATTGACCGTAGATGAGTCTCGGTCATGTCTACATAGTTCTCGAACCCGTAGGGTCCGCACACTTAACGTTTGATGACGATCAGTATTGTGGGTTTATGTGTTTTGATGCACCGAAGGTAGTTCAGAGTCCCGGATGTGATAACGGACATGACGAGGAGTCTCGAAATGGTCAAGACATAAATATTGATATATTGGACGGGTATGTTCGGACATCGGAAGTGTTCCGGAGAAGTTTGGGATAAAACCGGAGTGCCGGAGGATTATCAGAAACCCCGGGGGAACTAATGGGCCTCGATGGGCCTTAGTGGAGAGAGAGAGGGGGCGGCCAGGGCAGGCCGCGCGCCCCCTCCCCCTTGAGTCCAAATTGGACTAGGAAGGGGGCGGCGCCCCCCTTTTCCTTTCCCTCTCCCTCTCCTTCCTTCCCCCTCTCTCCCTTTTGGTGGAAACCTACTAGGACTTGGAGTCCTAGTAGGATTCCCCTCTTAGGGGCCGGCCTCCCCCTCCCTCCTTTATATACGTGGGGAGGGGGGCACCCTAGAACACGCAAGTTGCTTGTTTAGCCGTGTGCGGTGCCCCCTTCACAGATTTCCACCTCGGTCATATCGTTGTAGTGCTTAGGCGAAGCCCTGCGTCGGTAATTTCATCATCATCGTCATCACGCCGTCGTGCTGACGAAACTCTCCCTCGACCTCAGCTGGATCTAGAGTTCGTGGGACGTCACCGAGCTGAACGTGCGCAGATCGCGGAGGTGTCGTACTTTCGGTACTAGGATCGGTCGGATCGTGAAGACGTACGGCTACATCAACCGCGTTGTCATAACACTTCCGCTTTTAGTCTACGAGGGTACGTGGACAACACTCTCCCCTCTCATTGCTATGCAACACCTAGATAGATCTTGCGTGTGCGTAGGATTTTTTTTTAAATTACTGCGTTCCTCAACACATGCTACTGAAATCTGGGCTGCAATTGAAGCCTCGTTTGCCTCACAATCCAAGGCACGCATCAATATGTTGCGTGGAAAACTTGTGAATACAAAGAAGCGTGATATGCCTGCAGATATTGCTTTGATGAAAAGTTTTGCTTCAGAACTTGCTGCAGATGGTCGGCTAATTGATGATGATTGAGGGAGTCCCAGACTAGGGGGTGTCCGGATAGCCGGACTATCATCACGGCCGGACTCCAATACTATGAAGATACAAGATTGAAGACTGCGTCCCGTGTCCGGATGGGACTTTCCTTGGCGTGGAAGGCAAGCTTGGCGATACGGATATGTAGATCTCCTACCATTGTAACCGACTCTGTGTAACCCTAACCTATCCGGTGTCTATATAAACCGGAGGGTTTTAGTCCGTAGGAAAAAACAACAATCATACCATAGGCTAGCTTCTAGGGTTTAGCCTCCTTGATGTCATGGTAGATCTACTCCATATCATCAATATTAATCAAGCAGGAGTAGGGTATTACCTCCATCGAGAGGGCCCGAACCTGGGTAAAAACATCGTGTCCCTTGTCTCCTGTTACCATCCGCCTAGACGCGCAGTTCGGGAGCCCCTACCCGAGATCCGCCGGTTTTGACACCGATATTGGTGCTTTCATTGAGAGTTCCTCTGTGCCGTCGCCATCAGGTAGGATGCCTCATCTCGTCTTTAAAGACGATACCATCGCCAAAGAAGCCTTGGCCACTGGTCAGACTCTTCGGCTAGGCGGTTTTCTCATGACCGCTAGTTCGGCCGCCGCGCCGACAATGACCTCTCGAGTCATCGAAACCAATCTCCAGGTTAGTTCGGAACTTGTCGAACAGTTAGATCCGATCGAGCTCTCCTCCGTAAACGAGCTCTTGTATCGCATCGCCACCCTGGGAGTCGCCACAGACTACGACCGGATCGGGCCTAAAACCGATCTGAGAGAGATCAACTCTCCCCGGGCTACCCATCATGTTGCCGTGATAGAGGAGCAATACGGCGATTCTTCTTCTACCTTAAGGACTAGCTACGTCCGGATTCCCGATCCCTCTATGCCGGACTCCCGCAGAGGGACGGATGTCGATCAAGCCCTGAACTTAAAGTCGGGCAGCGGGTTGGACTCATTGGATAACACTCAGAAATCCAAACTTCCGAGTTCGGAAACTTCTCGGCCCCTGAGTCCTAAATTGGACGGGGTTCCGGATCTAGTTCCACCCGCCCACCCAAACATTAGCGATCTCTCTCGAATTCGGCAAGAGCCCGCTGAAACAAGACATCATTACTGGGCCAGATTCCTCTTGGTTATGAACAGGATAAAGGACTGCCGAGAGGAGGACGCAATCCCAATTTTCTGCAATAATTGCACGGACAAGGGAATCCTAAACGCCATAAGTCGTCGCGAAATTACAAAAGTACTGTGCGATGGAGAGCGCCTGGAAAACCGAAAGTAAATTTTAGGATAATCCGGCCCCGAATACATCCCTCGTCCGAACTAAAAGGGTGCATCATTATCAAGCACCTGGGTCAAATACCAAAAAACCAAAACCCCTAAAAGTGCGAAACCGTCTTGGAGGGATGGCTAAATGGACCCTGCAAAATTCATAGCACAGAGGGCGCCACTCCAGCTCATAGCCTTCGAGCATGTTGGATACTACGGCAGGTGGCCAAAAGTGGCGAAGAGCTTCTAGCTTCAGAATCCCAGCCCAGCAACACCAGTACAGTGTTAACAGTCTTCGAGACTTTCGCATCAAATAACATGCGAAAACGAACACTCCGCAACCTTGCCGAAGTCTACCAAGTAGCAACAATAAATCCATGGAGTGACACGGCTATTACCTTTAATGCCAGTGACGAACCTAAATTCCGAACAGGCCGAGCACCAGCCGCATTGGTTCTCAGTCCGAGTGAATGACTTCGCCTTACTACTAAGGTACTCATGGATGGCGGCAGCGGACTAAACCTCATCTATGAGGAAACCCTTGAAAAATGGAAATAGACTGGAACCGCATTGAGCGAAGCAGCACAACCTTTAGAGGAATAATCCCTAGCCGGGAAGCATGCTGCACAGGAAAAATCACACTGGCGTAGTGTTATTTCGCCGGAAAATTACAGGTCCGAGGAGGTCACATTTCAAGTGGCCCCGTTCAACAGCGGATATCATGCTTTATTAGGACGAGAGGCATTCACAATTTTTCAAGCTATACCCCATTATGGGTACATGAAGCTTAAAATGCCCGGAACTAACGGAATCATCACTCTCGCTAGTGATCCGAACATAGCACTCCGCGCCGAAAACAAGACAGCCGCACTAGCCCTCGAGGCACTATCCGAAGCCCTAGCGGCCGAGGAACTCACCGTGAACAGGGACGATGTGATACTTGATAAAAGATCCAAGTCCACCTCTTTTAAACCAGCGGATGAAATAGTCAAATTCCAAGTCCACCCAATGGACCCTGCAAAGACGGCGTCCATTGGGGCACAACTAAACCCTGATGTAGACGCCGCACTACGAGAATTTCTCTGAGAAAACTGGGACATCTTTGCTGGCACCCTTCGGACATGCCAGGAATCCCACGTCACCTGGCCGAGCACAGCCTAAATATCCTAAAAGGATTCAAGCCGATCAAACAGGCTCTTGGCGCTTTTAGAACCCAAGAGACATGCCATGGGAGAGGAGCTAGCCAAACTTTTGGAAGCCGGATTCATCAGAGATATCAATCATCCGGCCTGGTTAGCAAACCTGGTGATGGTACCAAAGAAGGATAAATCCTGGCGCCTATGTGTTGATTTTAAAGACCTTAATAAGGCTTGCCCAAAGGATCCCTCCCCCCTCCCTCGAATTGATCAAATTATTGACGCTTCTGACAGGCACGACTCATTGTGCTTCCTCGACGCGTACTCGGCTACCACCAAATCAAGATGGCGGAGCAGACCAAAGCTGCAACAGCATTCATCACTCCATACGGCCCGCTCGCTTCAACACAATGCCCTTTGGGCTCAAAAGCGCGGCGCAACATATCAGCGCATGATCCGGACATGTCGGCAAACCGAATCGGCAAAGCGGTGGAAGCATATGTAGATGGCGTGGTCGTCAAAACCAAGCACGTAGAAACTTTAGTAGACGACACAGGCTCACATTCGATAATCTTGAAAATATGACATCAAGCTCAATCCGGAAAAATGCGTCTTGGCGTTCGGTAGGAAAGCTCCTGGGCTTCATTGTGTCCGGTAGAGGAATTGAAGCAAATCCAGCCAAGATCCGAGCTCTGTCACAATTGGATATTCCAAAAGACCTCAAACAAATACAAAAATTGACGGGATGCGTAGCGGCTCTAAGCCGCTTTATTTCCCGTTTGGGAAAAAAGGCGTTACCCCTTTACCGCCTCCTCTGCCGCACCGAACACTTCGAGTGGACGGATGCCGCCACGGCTGGACTCGAAGAGATAAAAGCCATATTGGCAACAAATCCGGTCCTGGCCGCGCCCAATGTGGGCGAACCAATGCTATTATATATCGCCACAACACATCAAGTTGTCGGTAGCGGTGCTCGTTGTCGAGCGAGAAGCGGACGGACACGGTTCCCTCTTCAAAAGCCAGTTTACTATGTGTCCCTTGTCCTAACTCCATGCAAGTCCCGGTACCCACACTATCAAAAGATAGCATACGCGGTGTTCATGGCATCCGGAAGCTGCGACACTACTTTCAAGAGTGTTCGATAACGGTAGCCTCCGAAGTACCTCTTAATGACATAATAAACAACATGACATGACGGGCGGATTGCTAAATGGGCCATAGAGCTCCTTCCATTCGACATAACCTACAAGCCACGACGAGCTATGAAGTCGTAGGTTTTGGCCGACTTCGTGGCGAATGGACCAAGCCGAACTCCTAAAGAGTCTGAAGCATACTCCAATTGGATTATGCACTTTGACGGCTCCAAAATGTTGGCCGGCCTGGGGGCTGGCGTCGTCCTGACGTCCCCAACCAGGGACACAGTCCAATACGTCCTTCAGATAATGTATACGGACTCCAACAACGCAGCCGAATATGAGGCCCTTCTGCACGGCCTCCGGATGGCAGTCTCCATGGGCATTCAACGCCTAGAGGTGCGCGGGGATTCGAACCTCGCAATATCTCAAATAAACGGAGACTTTGATGCCAAAGATCCGAAAATGGCAGCATACTGCAATGCGGTCCTAAAAATGTCAGCACGGTTCGAAGGACTCGAATTTCATCATATAGCCTGGGATAACAACCAGGCGGCGGATATATTGGCACGCATCGGTGAAAAACGCGATGCCGTCCCACCTAATATCTTTCTGGAACGGCTGTTCAAGCCATCCGTACTATGGGAAGGGGAGTCCGGCAATAACAATCCGGACCCAACCGCACTGCCTGACGCTGAACACTCTGACACAACCGAAGGCTCTGCCCCCGAGATAACACCCTCCGCTCACGAAATAATGGCGGTTATCGCCCTGTGGACGAAACCATTCCTAGCCTACCTAACTAGGCAGGAACTCCCGAAGACCAAAATGAGGCTCGCTGCATAGTACAGCGATCTAAAGCCTATAAAGTCCATGAGGAGAGCTTTATAAGAAAAGCACTACCGGAGTCCTTCAAAGGTGTATCTCCGAAGAGGAAGGGCGAAACCTCCTGGCTGAAATTCATGCCGGACTGGGTGGGCACCACGCCGCAGCCCGGGCACTTGTAGGCAAGGCCTTCCGTACAGGATTTTATTGGCCGACGGCCCGGGCAGATGCGTGGGATTTAGTCCAACGATGCGTCGGTTGCCAGCTTTTTGCTAACCAAAGCCACATGCCACCCACCGCCCTCAAAACTATACCCATCACCTGGCCGTTCGCGGTCTGGGATGTGGTTGGATTCTATCGCTCTAGTGTTCGTCCACATAGCATCAATTCGGGGCGATATGCGATGGGAGAGGGCCGGGCAGGCGCAGGTTCGGCGGCAGAGGCTCTAGCATGGGGATACATGAGGAAGACTTTTTTTACCTGAACAGAGGTAGTTCTGGAGGAGGAGGTACATTGGTGGAAGGTGTACTACGCGTGATTTTTGGCTAATGTGTTTTTTCTATCATGTGATATATATATATATGACGATTTGTTTTCTAATGAAGGTGTAATTAAGGTGCAATGATTTCTAATTAAGGTGTCATGGAGATGATACATGATATATTGTGTGACCATTTGTTTACTAATGAAGATGTAATTAAGGTGCAATGATTCCTAATTAAGATGTTGGGTGATGATTACAATTAATTAGTAAATATGTGAATTTGATGTGTTGGGACAATCTGGTCCACTGATGAATGTTGGATACGTGGCTGAGATATAATGTTTCTGCCTCAACTCGATTGTTTAATAGTAGTGGAGATGTTCCTACTCGCGTGGGCCTGGAGGAATATTACATTCTTAAGAACTTGGTCCCAATTCTTTCAAACATGCAAAGTGTTCACCTCAATGTCCCACTAAGCAATGCATTTAACTGTTCTCTCCCACTAAGTCGTGCAAAATCTGCCACATAAGCACTGATTCTCTCAACATGCGAACTGTCCATCTCAACATCCCACTAAGCAATGGATTAAGTTTTCTCTCTCACTAAGCCATGCAAAATTTGCCACATAAGTGGGCCATGCATTTAACTTATAAATTCCAACTTTTTTTTGCATTAGTCTATGCATGTAACGCTGCCACATCATATATTCATGTTAGTCATCCTTCACAATTTCGTTCGAAATGACCATTATAACTGTAATTTAAAAAAATCTATTTTTAAACACTTTCCTTTATTGATTTTCAAGCTTATACTTTCTTTCCATTAGATTTAGCAACTACTTACGCATTATTTAACAAAGTTACCGCAGCAACGCGCGGAGAGAAAGAGAGTCATCCTTACTACTCATGTTTTACATTATTAAGAAGTTGGTCCCAAATTCTCTCAACATGCAAAGTGTCCACCTCAATGTTCCACTAAGCAATGCATTTAAGCCTTTTCTCCCACTAAGCCATGCAAAATCTAACACGTAAGCACCGATTCTCTCAACATACAAAGTGTCCACCTCAACATTCCACTAAGCAATGCATTTAAGTTTTCTCTCTCACTAAGCCATGCAAAATCTGCCACATAAGTGAGTCATGCATTCAACTTATAAATTACAAGTATTTTTGCATTAGTCTATGCATGTAACGTTGCCACATCATATATTCATGTTAGTCATCCTTCACATTTTTGCTCGAAATGATCATTTTAACTGTAATTTTAAAACATATTCTATTTTTAAACACTTTTAGCTTATACTTTCTTTTCATTAGGTTTAGCAATTACTTATGCATGTTTTTTAACAAAGTTACCACGGCAACGCGTAGAGAGAGAGAGAGAGAGAGAGAGAGAGAGAGAGAGTCATCCTTACTAATCATGTCCAATTATTCCTCAGTGAAGAAGACACCCGCGCGGACAACTCCAAGGAATTTTAAACTCACATTATGCTACTTATGTTCCAAAACTATTTTGCAACATTAAACTAATCAAGTATAATAAACCTCATATATTTGTATTTCATTCTCATATTGTTAATTGTAATATTCATGTTCCACATAAGCAAGTATCATCTAAACATATTGCCAACAATTCCCGCATCAACGCGCAGGGAATTGTTAGTTAAAATTAAATATGCAAAGCCGTGGTGGGAGTTGAACGTAAGCACTATGGGAGGAGTAAAGGGCTTGATGACCAGTAGGACAACACCTATTTTGTGTACAAGTGCTGCGATTTCATCTGTTTCAATGGTTTCATGCCATCAAGCTTTTAATTGTCCTCCAAGAGTATATATTGCACTATTTCCCGGCTAGCCAGCGGGCTGCTTGGTGAGGCCACCAGATTTCTTGGTGTACGTGGCGCGCGGTCAGGGCACATCATCAACTTGTAGGTAGAGCGACTTGTTGCCAGGAAGGTGGCTTTGTGTTGATCTATGTATTTATTTTGCAAGACCTTGTTGAATAATGCAATAAAAATGGCCGGCTGTGTGCATCACTTGATGTAGAGGTCAGGAGTAATCCTCCTTTTCGAAAAAATGTATTGCACTGTTTTTTCTTGTATAAAGGGGGGCTTTTTATATTGCCCTGAAGATTTATATATGTGCAAAAGCTCAACTCTAATATATGCACATGGTTGGGTTTTTATCTTTACCAATATGAGTAAGCATAATCAGGGGCGGCATATCTACTGTCATGGCAGCAAAATGCACTGATTCTATATATACTATGTAAGCCTCTAAAGACACAAAATATTTCAAATTCTAATGGTCAGCGCTCGTTGCTCCTTACCTTATCGCGCAGTTTTGAATCCCACCTATGGTACTGTTAGTTATATGTTTTTCAAATGCACTTTCAAAAGAATTTACCGAATCTTTACGTCCTAGTATATATTGTCCGCTATATTGTCATGCACAACACTCTTAATGTCCTATTGGTGTGAGTTCAAGTTCCAAGCACAACACTGCATTTTCCCCCTCCATATGCCATTAGTTGGGCTTTGAAAAAAACTGGCCACTTGCAAAAAGATCCCTGTAAAAATAGTTAGCTCGCAAGCATGCAAGGGTAAGATGACGTGGCACCCATGTGATCGGTTTTTACCTACTGGATAGGTTTTGGCCTTATTTGATCAAATTAGTGAGTTTATGAATTAAATTGGATCGCTTTCCAAGTTGTTGGCCTAAAGTGTTCAATCAATTTGAGTTAATGGACGAGTGACACATTTCACTCTTACACGATGAAACATCAGAACTTCTTTCGACTCGTTCTGTCTTTGAATGCTATAGACCTGTCAGCTATGGATTTTTAACTTGGTGGAAAATACCTTTTTGCCACATTACAGAAGGCTGCTTTTCATCTCATGTCTTATACTCTCTCCGTCGGAACTACATTCATTTGAGCGACAAGTAATTTCAGACGGAGGTAGTAAGAGCTGCCTGTTTTGATCAGTAATATTTGTAAAACATGATGAAAAGCTAATGGTAGCATTGGTGTGATCCCTATGAATTGTAAAATCTTTGCCTCTAGGACCAAGATGTGGAATTTCTTGTAAGATCTTTGCCTCTTGGGTCATGGACCAAAGATCAAATGAGCACTGAACTAATGACATTATCAGGAATTCCAGGAGCTAAACCACCTAAATTTTTCTGGAACTATTTGGCCAGGCCTTCTCTTCTTTCCTTTGTTATCAATTGCATTTTCACCTTGTGGAGGAGTATTATGCTGTCAGGTGAAATTGGAGTAGCACTTGGTAGTAATTTACAGGGAACTAATTAACGATAAAGCATCATTTCCTCAAATCAGATAAGAGCTCCAAAATACGATGATTAAACCTGATACAAACTTAAAGATGGAAATAAAGCGGACATATAGAACTTCTCAACGGGATGACCTACATCATCAGACTAATCAGTGACACGGACGAACTGAATGCAAGACCCCAACAGCATGACGAGGACAAGACGCTCCGATGGCGACACCACTATGACGTGCAAGGGCGAACCGGCGCATGATCTCAACTAGTTCAGCCCTTCGGGCCGCTTCTTCGCAAGGAAGACATCAGTGAGAACCGTCTTTGACTGCAGCGACGCCTTCAGAATCTCCAAACCCTACACATTGGAACGCCAAAAATGTTGAGCGGGTAATCTACATATAATTGCTTTGTGACAGTTGTGGAGTTGTTACCTCAACATAGCCAAGCTGCACAGTCTTCTCCTGGAGCGAGCGGATGTCCGTGACGCCAAAGGCGTTGAGCAGGGTGATCCCAGAGATGGAAGACATGGACGACACCTTGAGGTCGTCCATCACAGTCTGATGTACGTCACAATCCCCTGCACGAAGCCGGCACCAGCAGCACGAGGCACAGCGCCCACATCGGAGCCGCCCTCCGAATCCACAAGCGGCTGCATCGGGGTTTCCATGCTACGATGGCAGTTGGTGCACAGCAAGCCCCTTACGCTGGCGTAGTTCCTGCAGTTGTTGTTGCATCGATAAAGAACCAATTGGATCCCAAGTGCAATTTTTTTCTCGCGGGCCACCGAAATTCTCGGTTACCGCGGTAACCACGAAATCCGGAAAAAAATTCGGACGAAATTTGAATTTGAATTCAATTTTTTTAATCTTCTATAGTTAAGCTCTGGACTCAGTATCGTCACCAACAGCCGCCTGTCGCAGTGGTTAGGTGCCGTATGTATTACTAGTCCCTCGAGGTTCCAAGATCAGAAACCTCAGGAAAGTTAGAAAGGCCACGCTTACCAGTACGTCACAGCTCGCTGCCTGTTCTACAAGAGTTCCTAATGTATGTAACCTAAGTATCAGAGTTTAAATTCAAAAAATTCGATCGGTACGTAGGTTTCTCGTGGGGTGGCGAGAAACACGGTAACCGGGCGGTATCCGAATATTCCGCCCGGTACCCAAAACCTTGTAAAGAACACCGATAGCATGCTCCGGCTCGGGGAGCTCAATCAGCTTGCCGGTATCCCAACCACCGGCGGGCGTGAGCAGGACGTTCTTGGCATTACGGCGGCAGACGTAGGTGTCGTTGTGCTTGTCGATGCTGCCGTATGGGTTTCCCATGCTTCCCGCCATGGAGTCCACGGCGAGGAGCCTGACGATGGTGCCGACCGGCAAGGTGAGGAGCGAGAAGAGGAAGTCGACGACGTCCTTGCCGGCCTCGGCGTACAGCACGTGGTTGTCCTTGGTGTCCACCAACAGTTTCATGCTTGGCTTGTCACCATTGATGTTGATTTTCTCTCTAGAGGCCATGTTAACGATCGACTTGGGATCTTGAAGTGGGCAAGCAAGCGCCGTATATATCAGCCCTTGAGCACAGGAGACTTCAAGACCACAGAATATGAATGTGCGTGCATTCACAACCACTAGTGGGAAGAATCTCTAGAGGCTCGATCGGTGGGAGAAGATCATAGGACGAGGAAACGTTACGTTAATCACTAGCATGCAATCTTGCACACGTTTCGTTTCCGAACAGGGCTTCTTCTTATTGGGCTAAAGCCCAACGTGATCTCTTACCGACCCAACATGACTTACAGGCGGTGCTTCTGAAATTCCATCCCTTGGTCTGAGTGATTAGTCCCATACTGCTTACGTAAACTTCGTAACTTCTCTTTATAATGTTGATTCTTAGTGCTATTGACACCAAGTGGCCAGCTTGGTAAGCTACCAACAAAAAATTGCAATCAACGATAATGATTTCTGCTTGTGCCATTGCACAACATCTCTTAGCACACCGACATGGTGTGTTTGGCTTTTTTTTTCCTTTATTGGCAAGTAAATTGAAGCCGGCCACGAGCAGCTTGACGACCTCTTCACCGACGGTTCTTCTTTTCTGTTTTGAAAAGCGAGGTAGGGGTTGACAGACATGCTTGGCGTCTTTGCGGATGTGTAGTTTGTGCTCGGTGTACTTCCTTGAAATTCCCAACATATCCTTCTGGGTCCATGTAAACACATCCTGATTCTCATGGAGGAAGTCCACGAGCTTGCTTTCCTATTTGCTGTCGAGGCGGGTGCCTACAATGACGTACTTGCCCGCCTGAGCAAACCTAGTCAAGTAAAAATCCTAACTGAAACTACTAATAAAAAAATAAAAGTAAAAGAGCTCGCTTTCCTATTTGCTGTCGAGGCGGGTGCCTACAACGACGTACTTGCCCGCCTGAGCAAACCTAGTCAAGTAAAAATCCCAACTAAAACTAGGTATCCGAATATTCCGCCCGGTACCCAAATTAAACCTTGTAAAGAACACCGACAACATGCTCCGGCTCGGGGAGCTGAATCAGCTTGCCGGTATCCCAACCACCAGCAGGCGTGAGCAGGACGTTATTGGCGTCATCGCGGTAGACGTAGGTGTCGTCGAGCTTGTCGACGCTGCCGTATAGGTTTCCCATGCTGCGGATTGGATTTTTCTGATCTACGTTATTCTTCATCTGCGGCGGTTGCTGTTCTGGTGCGCTGGTCCTCGAGGCCTTAGCACGACGACTTCCCGACTGTCTACTACAACAAGTTGTGCCCGACTCCGGTGATGGAGGGGAGATGACGGCGGCGCGCCTTCGGCTCGCTTCAGTGCTGATAGTTGTCGCTAGGTGGTCTACGGATCTGGATGTGATTTCTATTATTTCTGGTATTCGTTGTACTACCATGATTGAAGATGAATAGATCGGAAATTTTCTCGCAAAAAAATCTCTAGAGGCTCGATCGGTGGGAGAAGATCATAGGACGAGGAAACGTTACGTTAGTCACTGGCATGCAATCTTGCACACGTTTCGTTTCCGAACAGGGCTTCTTCTTATTGGGCTAAAGCCCAACGTAATCTCTTGCCGACCCAACATGACTTACAGGCGGTGCTTCTGAATTTCCGTTCCTTGGTCTGAGTGATTAGTCCCATACTGCTTACGTAAACTTCGTAACTTCTCTTTATAATGTTGATTCTTAGTGCTATTGACACCAAGTGGCCAGCTTGGTAAGCTACCAACAAAAAATTGCAATCAACGATAATGATTCCTGCTTGTGCCATTGCACAACATCTCTTAGCACACCGACATGGTGTGTTTGGCTTTTTTTCCTTTATTGGCAAGTAAATTGAATGAGCAGTGTTGCTTTTGATTTATTATTTCATTTACTTACCTAGACACATCAAACGCTCGTCCTAAGGAATTCTTGTCGTCGCACACATTAATTGTTTAAATCCACTAGCCATCATAATCCATTAGAAGCAAAGAACCACACCATTTTAACCAGTATCATCATTTTCATTAAGTAATTTTATTGCACAACATCTCTTAGCACACCGACATGGTGTGTTTGCCTTTTTTTTTCTTTATTGGCAAGTAAATTGAATGACCAGTGTTGTTTCTGTTTTTTTATTTCATTTATTTACCTAGACACATCAAACGTTCGTCCTAAGGAATTCTTGTGGTCGCACGCATTAATTGTTTAAATCCACTAGCCATCATAATCCATTACAAGCAAACACACATTTTGCCGCGCCATTTTAACCATTATCATCATTTTATTAAGTAATTTTCTTGTTATATTGTATATATATTGTCCTAAAAATTAAATAGGTCAGTAATATGAAAATACAGTTCACGGTAATACTGATGACTTCATCATCATTGTATCTAATAAAAGAATATGGGTTTGTATTAAAGACCGTAATCAATTTTATACAAAGCATTGGAGGTAGCACAATTTAGAGATCTTGAAGTACATATGTAAGAAAAAGTAAGAATAAAAACAAATAGAAACATAACCTGGTAGACTTACTGCTAGCAAACTCGCAGTACATGGAAACCACCAGAGCATCATTCTTGCATCGCAAAATACTCGATGGTTCAAAATCGAACGACACCACAGATATAAAATTTAATGTCCCATGGCCTCCGGCAAAGAAAGTATAAACTACTTAGAAGACGTAAAAGAGCAGTAACGTGTGCAAGTCAAAATCAAACATCAACACTAACTCCAAGTAGCATTGTGAACCAATCTGTGATTGGATGTTTAGGTGGACAGTGGTATCACCAATGTTTAAGTCTTGATGTTCACATTTATTCCAGGATATGGATTCATTTCAGTATTTTCGATGATGCCCATTCAGTGGGAGAAGACGTTTTCGTCGACTACGAGGTGCATTCGGTGACTTAGTCAATCTCAAGATGATATGCCGGCTTAATCTTAAGATGATATGTAGCTTACCAGTGTTGGACATGTTAAACAAACCTAACCGGACTTGACATCCTAGTACAAACTCTACTCGCCAACCAATGAGTATTTGGATAGTTAGGAGGATAGCGGTATCCTCATGCCACCAAGATTCAAGTCCTAGATATTTTCATTGGTGTTCGTATTTATCTGAATTTATTTTAGGATTTCTGGCGATGTGGGTTCACTCGATGAAGACGTTTCCATCGATTACGAGGGCGTCTGTAACGACTTTATCAATACGAGGATGATGTGTCGGCTCAGTCTTAAAGAGGTGCTCATAGGTGTTGTACCATGTTAAAAAAAAGTAGAACAAACTTTACTATTATAATTTGTATTTAGAGTAAAAAAAATCTTACACTATGGGACGAAGGAGTACCTGACATGACATGCACAAGTAGTCAAGCACTAGCACAGCTAACAGCTGGACTCATGACATGCAGCACTAAAGTGCTCTTAGACTAACTTCGCATCTAACTAAACCTAACACTTTCAAATCAAAACAATCAAGATTTCGACTAACATCTTTAGTATTTTTCAAAGAGATTTTATATAGAAGAAATCATCGTGATCACTGATCAGTGGTGCACGCCACGCTCGCTTTTCCGGCGCGGCATCTTCGTGTCCGGCCGTGGCGGCGCAGGCCTAGGATTCTAGGGACGCGCATGGGACCCTTAGGAGCCTCGTCGTTGAAGAAGCTGAGTTTGCAGCGGTGGAGCTGGGGGTTGTAGTTGACCCAGCGCATGAAGTCGTGGACGCACCGCTGCCTGTCGCCGGCGTCGCCGGGGATGTCCTGGACGAGCGACTCCACGTCGGATCCCAGCGCCCAGAGGCAGTAGGCCCACGCGGCGGCGCCGTTGGGGTGGTTCGCCAGCACCGGCCGCACGCGGCGGTCCAGGTAGCCTCGCGCCCACTCCGTGTCGCCACGCCTGAGCGCGTCTGCCAAGCGCTGGAGCCTGACGACGAACAGCGCGGCGGACGCCGCCGGCGTGCCCGCGTCTCCCAGGAACGCCGACACGTACTCGTCCGCCGCCCGCCACCGGCCGGCTTCCAGCAGGCGCGACACGCGGCGGAGGTCGAACCTGAGGCGCGCCTCCTTCTCCAGCGCATAGGCCGTCGCCTCCAGGCCCCGCGAGTCGAGGAACGCGCGCAGGCGGCGCAGGACGACCCACTCCGACTGCCGGTCGGTCGTCGCCGCTGGTTTAGTCGCGGTTCTTCTGAACCTCATCGCCTCCTTCTCCAGCGCCCGCGCCGTCGCCGTCAGGCCGCGTGATTTGAGGTAAGTGCACGCGCTACGCAGGACGATGCGCTCGGACTGCCGGTCGATTATCGCCATGGCTCTCTAGCTTAGCTAGGTTGGTGCTTTGCTACGTGCGTGCGCCTCTCTCTTCTTTCTCTCTCTTTTGCTCAGAGAAGAGAGTTCGCTTGGTTTGTGCATCAGCGCACCCAGCCTTTTATCCATCTGGTTCAGCTCGCCGATTCCAGATTGGAGTCGGTGTTGATGGTTCGACTTCTAGGCGGCCCCGGTTTCTAGCAGATAGCAGATACTCCATGTCATTGCCGTTGGATGCCACGAGGAGATTCGTGGTGTGTTTTATCGGTCAACTCAAAAAACAATTTGCATTGTCAGTCAACTCAACTCAATTATTATTTTTTTGTAAAAACTTGTATTACTCAACCATCACTTGCAAGTGGTGCCCCGGGCGCGTCCGCAGGCAGTGATCGGGCACGCCTCAAATTTCACGAGTTACATAGGACATCTCATACTAGATTCGTAAATTCATACAAAGACATGCAAACGAAATAAACCTGCGTATTACGTTGATCACCTAGCTACTCGTCGTCGGAAATGTCTGCGATCTCCATGCCCGGCTCAGGCAGCATGGGCGGCAGCTGCAGCTCTGACCTCCTCCGCCCCTATCTCCGCGTCAAGTTCGGCGAAGAGCGCGTCGGACGCCGCCTGCTCCTGCCGGAGGAACGCCCAGTTGGCCTCCACATAGGCCTCATCCTGGATGGACTCCAGGATGGCCTGCTGTTTCGCCGTCTCCTCCGGTGGGAGGCGGCGAACTCCACTCTGCTTGCTCCATGTTGAAGTCCGGCAGCTCCTGCTCCGGCAGCTCCAACTCGGTTGCTCCGCATCCTCCGCCTCCTCCACCTCCATCAGTGCCAGCTCCTCTTCCTTCTCTTTCCCTGGCTGCTCCTCCTCCTTCGGCTCCCGCGAGTCCGGAGGCAGCCCGGCAACGATGCGGGCGGTGCGCGCGGCTTGCCTCGCCCGGATCTCCTGCTGGATCTCGTCCCGGTGCTCCTGTGTCAGCATTACGTAGTAGGTTATCTTCCTCCGGGCCATGGAGGAGGCGTGGGCAAGCGCCGGAGCGAGAGAGGGATGAGGTGGATGGGCTCGGACTGGCGGCACGGAGATGAGGGAGGTGGATGGGCTAGTGTTGCGGGACGCCGGCCGGCTTAAATAGGTGGATTTGGTCTCGGGTGGCAAGCCGGAGCAGCGTCACACGACGTTCACACCGCGGCGACGGACACGGCATCCATCAGGCCGCCGGGTTTTAGGGTGTTTTCGCGTGGGGCTCTGCCGTTAGACCAATGTGAAACGCCCTATATCTACCTTATATTTGGGCTGGATATGAGGGATGACGGTCAACCCGGCCATTTAAGACCCGTTTGAGAGGACCGTCTGGCCCGAGCGCTTGACATCGGTTTGGGACGCCCGACTATAGATGCTCTAAAAAAGTTGAAGGACCTGACCCGAACCAAGTCACAGTCCTAAACTCAATTAACCGATTGTATCTCTAAATCTCAGTAAATTGAGACTTCGTTGTGTCTCAGATTTTCAGTTAATGTTGTATTCGTGAGATTCTTTTTTTTAAAACAAGGCACCGCCACGAGTCCAGATTTTATACATGAAGCAAAATCAAACAGCGTCAGTGAACGTAGTAAGGGCAGACATAGACACCTAGCCCAGAAAACAAAACAAGAAAACTAGAACCCCAAGTCTGGAAAACCCCAGGAATGGAACACACAAGGATCCTCACAGAGGAGTGGTGTCGTGGTTTTATCACCCCATTAGCAATTCGATTTATCTTTGAAATATTAAAATTTTAGATCATCGTGGAGATACTCAAAGCTTCATTCATTAGATAAATCAGAAGGGACCTGTCAAGCTTCTCATTCGCAAGAAAGAAGTGTACGAAAGCACAATCAGTCTCTAAAAGAATAGACTGGTGAAGAGTGATGACTATATAAAGTCCTACTAGGCAGGCGTGGAGCTTAACTTCATTCACACTGATACACCGATCAATAAAATCCCAGGAAGAAACAATAATTTCTCCAGAAGGATTATGAGATACAACTCTCACACTGGTTGCATTAGTACTTTGTACTCCCTCCGTCCGGAAATATTTGTCATGAGAAATGGATAAAAGTGGATGCATCTAAAACTAAAATACGACTAGATACATCAATTTCTCCAACAAGTATTTCCGGACGAAGTGAGTACAAAACTGGCATCAACATTGATCTTGATATGGTCATTAGGGGGAGGTGTCCACACTACATTATCTTTTAACGTTGCATAATCAACCACAACACCGCTCACCTTCTCCTTACCTTTGTTGCTAGCGTCCAACTGAACAGTGTCGTGACAGGACATGAAGGCGGCCCAATAATTGTCCAAAAAATGTGCGGAGGCATTAATGGATTTTGTTGGGGAACGTAGTAAATTCAAAAAAAATTCTACGCACACACAAGATCATGGTGATGCATAGCAACGAGCGGGGAGAGTGTTGTCCACGTACCCTCGCAGACCGAAAGCGGAAGCGTTAGCACAACACGGTTGATGTAGTAAATGCGTCTTCATGATCCGACCGATCAAGTACCAAGCATACGGCACCTCCGAGTTCAGCACACGTTCAGCCCGATAACGTCCCTCAAACTCCGATCCAGCCGAGTGTTGAGGAGAGTTTAAATCGACCTGACGGCGTGGTAGCGATGATGATGTTCTACCGGCGAGGGCTTCGCCTAAGCACCGCTACAGATTATCGAGGTGGACTATGGTCGAGGGGTCCACCGCTGCGGCTAAAAGATCAAACGATCAATTGTTGTGTCTCTAGGGTGCCCCCTGCCCCCGTATATAAAGGAGCAAGGGGGGAGGTGCGGCCGGCTAGGAGGAGGCGCGCCAGGAGGAGTCCTACTCCCACCGGGAGTAGGACACCCTTGTTGGGGAACGTAGCAGAAATTCAAAATTTTCCTACGTGTCACCAAGATCTATCTATGGAGAAACTAGCAACGAGGAAAGGAGAGGGCATCTACATACCCTTGTAGATCGCTAAGCGGAAGCGTTCAAGAGAACGGGGTTGAAGGAGTCGTACTCGTCGTGATACAAATCACCGGAGATCCTAGTGCCGAACGGACGGCACCTCCGCGTTCAACACACGTACAGCCCGGCGACGTCTCCCACGCCTTGATCCAGCAAGGAGAGAGGGAGAGGTTGAGGAAGACTCCATCCAGCATCAGCACAACGGCGTGGTGGTGGTGGAGGAGCGTGGCAATCCTGCAGGGCTTCGCCAAGCACCGCGGGAGAGGAGAAGGGAGAGAGGTAGAGCTGCATCAAGAGAGAGAGGTTCTCATGTGTTGGCAGCCCCAAAACCCTCAAGTATATATAGGGGAGAGGGAGGGGGGTGCGCCCCCTCTAGGGTTTCCACCCCAAGGGGTGCGGCTGCCCCAATCCCATCTAAGGGTGGCGGCCAAGGGGAGAGAGGGGGGAAACTTGCCCCCCAAGTTAGGTGGAAGCACCCCCTCCCCAAACCCTAGGCGCCTTGGGCCCTTGTGGGCGCACCAGCCACACAGGGCTGGTTCCCTCCACACTTGGCCCATGCAGCCTTCAGGGCAGTGGCCCCACTTAGTGGACCCGGGACCCTCCGGTGGTCCCGTGCGATGCGATAAAACCCGAAACTTTTCGGTGACCAAAACAGGACTTCCCATATATAAATCTTTACCTCCGGACCATTCCGGAACTCCTCGTGACGTCCGGGATCTCATCCGGGACTCGAACAACATTCGGTAACCACATACAAACTTCGTTTATAACCCTAAGCGTCGCCAGACCTTAAGTGTAGACCCTACGGGTTCGGGAGACATGTAGACATGACCGAGGCGTTCTCGGTCAATAACCAATAGCGGGATCTGGATACCCATGTTGGCTCCCACATGTTCCATGATGATCTCATCAGATGAACCACGATGTCAAGGACTCAATCGATCCCGTATACAATTCCCTTTGTCTAACGGTATTGTACTTGCCCAAGATTCGATCGTCGGTATCCTGATACCTTGTTCAATCTCGTTTCCGGCAAGTCTCTTTTACTCGTTCCGTAACACATCATCCCGTGATCAACCCCTTGGTCACATTGTGCACATTACGATGATTTCCTACCGAGTGGGCCCAGAGATACCTCTCCGTTTACGGAGTGACAAATCCGATCTCGATTCGTGCCAACCCAACAGACACTTTCGGAGATACCTGTAGTGCACCTTTATAGCCACCCGATTCACGTTGTGACGTTTGGTACACCCAAAGCATTCCTACGGTATCCGGGAGTTGCACAATCTCATGGTCTAAGGAAATGATACTTGACATTAGAAAAGCTTTAGCATACGAACTACGATCTTTGTGCTAGGCTTAGGATTGGGTCTTGTCCATCACATCATTCTCCTAATGATGTGATCCGTTATCAATGATATCCAATGTCCATGGTGGGAAACCGTAACCATCTATTGATCAACGAGCTAGTCAACTAGAGGCTTACTAGGGACATGGTGTTGTCTATGTACCCACAAATGTATCTGAGTTTCCTATCAATACAATTATAGCATGGATAATAAACGATTATCGTGAACAAGGAAATATAATAATAACTAACTTATTATTTCCTCTAGGGCATATTTCCAACATCACTCCCTTTCCTTGTTGGATTAGGAGAAGGGGGAAGGAGGAGAGAGGGGGAAGGAAAAGGGGGGGGCGCCCCCCCCCCCTCCTCGTCCAATTCGGACATGGGGAGGAGGGGCGCACGGCTGCCCCTTGGCCGCCTCTCCTCTTCCACCAATTGGGCCCATGAGGCCCAATAGCCTCCGGGGGGCTCCGGTAACCCCCCGGAGTAAGTATATATCCGATAACCCCCAGAACCATTCCGGTGTCCGAATATAGTCGTCCAATATATCAATATTCATGTCTCGACCATTTAGAGACTCCTCGTCATGTCCGTGATCACATCCGGGACTCCGAACAACCTTTGGTACATCAAAACTCATAAACTCATAATATAACCGTCATCGAAACTTTAAGTGTGCGGACCCTACGGGTTCGAGAACTATGTAGACATGACAGAGACACGTCTCCGGTCAATAACCAATAGCGGAACCTGGATGCTCATATTGGCTCCCACATATTCTACGAAGATCTTTATCGGTCAAACCACATAACAACATACGTTGTTCCCTTTGTCATTGGTATGTTACTTGCCCGAGATTCGATCGTCGGTATCTCAATACCTAGTTCAATCTCGTTACCGGCAAGTCTCTTTACTCGATTACGTAATACATCATCCATAACTAATTCATTAGTTACAATGCTTGCAAGGCTTATAGTGATGTGCATTACTGAGTGGGCCTAGAGATACCTCTCCGACAATCGGAGTGACAAATCCTAATCTCAAAATACGCCAACCCAACAAGTACCTTCGGAGACACCTGTAGAGCACCTTTATAATCACCCGGTTACGTTGTGACGTTTGGTAGCACACAAAGTGTTCCTCCGTGGCAGGAGTTGCATAATCTCATAGTCATAGGAACATGTATAAGTCATGAAGAAAGCAATAGCAGAATACTAAACGATCGTGTGCTAAGCTAACGGAATGGGTCAAGTCAATCACATCATTCTCCTAATGATGTGATCCCATTAGTCAAATGGCAACTCATGTCTATGGCTAGGAAACATAACCATCTTTGATCAACGAGCTAGTCAAGTAGAGGCATACTGGTGATACTCTGTTTGTCTATGTATTCACAGAAGTATTATATTTTGGGTTAATAGAATTCTAGCATGAATAACAAACATTTATCATGAAATAAGGAAATAAATAATAACTTTATTATTGCCTCTAGGGCATATTTCCTTCAGATTCTTCCCCTTCCCAAAAATTAAATCATTTCTCAAATGTCATGCTTGCTAGAAAAGAAACAAGATTTGCTCCCTACATTTGCATGCTCAACTGAGCCAGCAAAAGCAATAACCAATCTGGTCCCAAGCACTTGAAGAAATCTTCATCTGAAATATTCCAAAACTCTCTCAAAGCCAGCATGAGCACGAGCTTTAGAACAATTTACCAGAGCATGAAAAGTTATTTCATATTCTATGGAGAATGGGCGAATTGAGTTGTTGTAACACCTCACTTTGGTACATCATTCCTATGGAGAATGGGAGAATGCAGTATGTTGGTATAGATCTGATGGCTAAACATGCAGTTAGATCTATTAGTCTAAAAGAAAAAAAGGGAACAGGTAATGTTAAGTGAAGGGGTCCACGCACCAACGTACGTGAGCCTCGATCTGAACTAATGCGCCCTGATTGGGGGCGCCCAAAAACCAACTCAGGTTTTGGGTCCCCTGTCTCCAACAGTATATTAAGGGGATAACGGGAGAGAGTTGGCCCCAAGTGAGATCACAATTCACATACTGTTTCTCTTCTACCGTTATTCTCACCCCATCCGGTCAGGGGAGTGTTGCAGCGACAGGAAGACCTAAGTCAGTCGTTGCCGTTGTTCCAGTCCAGTGTCGGTGGCGTCCTGAGGGCATCAGGACATTGAGGAGGCCCTCTACCTCGACAACATCACCCCTCCATCGCGCCTGCACCGAGCAGGCGATCATGTCGATCGACCTCCGTGACATGTAAAGGATCTCTAAACCCACTCATGTTCATGTTATCTTTGTTGGACTTCTTGTACCTGAACCTAGCGTCCGTTTCTAAACCTTTCGTATGGTGTAATACACCAACGATCAGTCTCCTTTGTAACGCCATGATGGGGGCTCTTCCCACCTATATTAACACGCAACCGGGACCTGAGGAGGCATCTCGTTTCCTGCAATTCCACATGGAATCAGAGCCACCTCTTCCGAGGTCTAGCGATCTGATCTAGCCAAACACACACACAAAAACCTGATCGCTGGTCAAGATCATCGATCGATTCCTCCCTCCTTCCCCATTGCGACCTCCTCTTCAACAACATTTGGCGCTTCTAGGATCTCCTCCCTCGAAGAAACTCTCTAGGGAAAATAACATATCTTTGGAAGATGCAGGTTCTTCACGCCTTTCGCGTGCTTTCGGGTCCTGGGGCTACTTGATGGTTCCGATTCAGCACCTGCAAAAACACTGGAGGTTGAGGCTGAAAGCATGAGGACCACTGTGTCGAATCCGGCCTATGAAGCCTGGATTGAGAGGGATAAACAAGCCGTGAGCTATCTCACAAAATCAACAAGTAAGGATGTTCTTGCTCAATTTTTTGCGTTAGAACATGCTGAAGGAAATATGCCCTAGAGGCAATAATAAAGTTGTTATTTATATTTCCTTATATCATGGTAAATGTTTATTATTCATGCTAAAATTGTATTAACCAGAAACTTAGTACATGTGTGAATACATAGACAAACAGAGTGTCACTAGTATGCCTCTACTTGACTAGCTCGTTGAATCATAGATGGTTAAGTTTCCTAGCCATAGACATGAGTTGTCATTTGATTAATGGGATCACAGCATTAGAGAATGATGTGATTCACTTGACCCATCCGTTAGCTTAGCACGATGATCGTTTAGTTTGTTGCTATTGCATTCTTAATGACTTATACATGTTCCTATGACTATGAGATTATGCAACTCCCGAATACCGGAGGAACACTTAGTGTGCTATCAAACATCATAAGTAACTGGGTGATTATAAAAATGCTCTACAGGTGTCTCCGATGGTGTTTGTTGAGTTGGCATAGATCAAGATTAGGATTTGTCACTCCGATTGTTGGAGAGGCATCTCTGGGCCCTCTCGGTAATGCACATCACTATAAGCCTTGCAAGCAATGTGATTAATGAGTTAGTTGCGGGATGATGCATTACGGAACAAGTAAAGAGACTTGCCGGTAATTAGATTGAAATAGGTATTGAGATACCGACGGTCAAATCTCGGGCAAGTAACATACCGATGACAAAGAGAACAACGTATGTTGTTATGCGGTTTGACCGATAAAGATCTTCGTATAATATGTAGGAACCAATATGAGCATCCAGGTTCCGCTATTGGTTATTGACCGTAGATGAGTCTCGGTCATGTCTACATAGTTCTCGAACCCGTAGGGTCCGCACACTTAACGTTTGATGACGATCAGTATTGTGGGTTTATGTGTTTTGATGCACCGAAGGTAGTTCCAAGTCCCGGATGTGATCACGGACATGACGAGGAGTCTCGAAATGGTCAAGACATAAATATTGATATATTGGACGGATATGTTCGGACACCGGAAGTGTTCCGGAGAAGTTTCGGATAAAACCGGAGTGCCGGAGGATTATCAGAAACCCCGGGGGAACTAATGGGCCTCGATGGGCCTTAGTGGAGAGAGAGGGGTGGCCAGGGAAGGCCGCGCGCCGCCTCCCCCTTGAGTCCGAATTGGACTAGGAGGGGGCGGCGCCCCCTTTTCCTTTCCCCTCTCCCTCTCCTTCCTTCCCCTTCTTTCCCTTTTGGTGGAAACCTACTAGGACTTGGAGTCCTAGTAGGATTCCCCTCTTAGGGGCGCGCCAAGGAGGTCCGGCCGGCCTCCCCCTCCCTCCTTTATATACGTGGGGAGGGGGGCACCCTAGAACACGCAAGTTGATTGTTTAGCCGTGTGCGGTGCCCCCTTCACAGATTTCCACCTCGGTCATATCGTTTTAGTGCTTAGGCGAAGCCCTGCGTCGGTAATTTCATCATCATCGTCATCACGCCGTCGTGCTGACGAAACTCTCCCTCGACCTCAGCTGGATCTAGAGTTCGTGGGACGTCACCGAGCTGAACGTGTGCAGATCGCGGAGGTGTCGTACTTTCGGTACTAGGATCGGTCGGATCGTGAAGACGTACGGCTACATCAACCGCGTTGTCATAACGCTTCCGCTTTCAGTCTACGAGGCTACGTGGACAACACTCTCCCCTCTCATTGCTATGCAACACCTAGATAGATCTTGCGTGTGCGTAGGATTTTTTTTAAATTACTGCGTTCCTCAACACATGCTACTGAAATCTGGGCTGCAATTGAAGCCTCGTTTGCCTCACAATCCAAGGCACGCATCAATATGTTGCGTGGAGAACTTGTGAATACAAAGAAGCGTGATATGCCTGCAGATATTGCTTTGATGAAAAGTTTTGCTTCAGAACTTGCTGAAGATGGTCGGCTAATTGATGATGATTGAGGGAGTCCCAGACTAGGGGGTGTCCGGATAGCCGGACTATCATCACGGCCGGACTCCAAGACTATGAAGATACAAGATTGAAGACTGCGTCCCGTATCCGGATGGGACTTTCCTTGGCGTGGAAGGCAAGCTTGGCGATACGGATATGTAGATCTCCTACCATTGTAACCGACTCTGTGTAACCCTAACCTATCCGGTGTCTATATAAACCGGAGGGTTTTAGTCCGTGGAACAACAACAATCATACCATAGGCTAGCTTCTAGGGTTTAGCCTCCTTGATCTCGTGGTAGATCTACTCTTGTACTACCCATATCATCAATATTAATCAAGCGGGAGTAGGGTATTACCTCCATCGAGAGGGCCCGAACCTGGGTAAAAACATCGTGTCCCTTGTCTCCTGTTACCATCCGCCTAAGCACAGATTCGGGACCCCCTACCCGAGATCCGCGGTTTTGACACCGACATTGGTGCTTTCATTGAGAGTTCCTCCGTGCCGTCGCCATCGGGTAGGATGCCTCATCTCGTCTTTAAAGGCGATACCATCGCTAAAGAAGCCTTGGCCACCGGTGGAACTCTTGGCTAGGCGGTTTTCTCATGACCGCTAGTTCGGCCGCAGCGCCGACAATGACCTCTCGAGTCATCGAAACCAATCTCCATGTTAGTTCGGAACTTGCCGAACAGTTAGATCCGATCGAGCTCTCCTCCGTAAACGAGCTCTTGTATCGCATCGCGGCCCCGGGAGTCGCCACAGACTACGACCGGATCGGGCCTAAAACCTATCTGAGAGAGATCAACTCTCCCCGGGCTACCCATCATGTTGCCGTGATAGAGGAGCAATACGGCGATTCTTCTTCTACCTTAAGGACTAGCTACGTCCGGATTCGATCCCTCTATGCGGACTCCTGCGGAGGGACGGATGTCGATCAAGCCACGAACTTAAAGTCGGTGGCGGGTTGCACTCATTGGATAATACTCAAAATCCAAACTTCGAGTTCGGAAACTTCTCGGCCCTCGAGTCCTAAATTGGACGGGGTTCGGATCTAGTTCCACCCGCCCACCCAAACATTAGCGATCTCTCTCGAATTCGGCAAGAGCCCGCTGAAGCGATACATCATTCTTGGGACAGATTCCTCCTGGTTATGAACAGGATAAAGGACTGCCGAGAGGAGGACGTAATCCCAATTTTCTGCAATAATTGCATGGACAAGAGAATCCTAAACGCCATAAGTCGTCACGAAATTACACGCTTTGCTGACTTGGTGACCATAGTACAAAAGTACTGTGCGATGGAGAGCGCCTGGAAAACCGAAAGTAAATTTTGGGATAATCCATTTGAATACATCCTCGTCCGAAATAAAAGGGTGCATCATTATCAAGCACCTGGGTCAAATACCAAAAACCAAAACCCCTAAAAGTGCGGAACCGTCTTGGAGGGATGGCTAAGCGGACCTGCAAAATTCATAACAGAGGGCGCCACTCCAACTCATAGCCTTCGAGCATGTTGGATGCTACGGCAGGTGGCCAAAAGTGGCGAAGAGCTTCTAGCTTCAGAATCCCAGCCCAGCAACACCAAAGACGGTGTTAACAGTCTTGAGACTTTCTCATCAAATAACATGCAAAACGAACAGTCCGCAACCTTGCGAAGTCTACCAAGTAGTAACAATAAATCCATGGGTGACACGGCTATTACCTTTAATGCCGATGTGAACCTAAATTCGAACAGCCCGAGCACCAACCGCATTGGTTCTCGGTGCGATAGTGAATGACTTCGCCTTACTAAGGTACTCATGGATGGCGGCAATGACTAAACCTCATCTATGAGGAAACCCTCTGAAAAATGGAAATAGACTGGAACCGCATTGAGCGAAGCAGCACAACCTTTAGAGGAATAATCCCTAGCCGGGAAGCATGCTGCACAGGAAAAATCACACTGGACGTAGTGTTCGGCTCGCCGGAAAATTACAGGTCCGAGGAGGTCACATTTCAAGTGGCCCCGTTCAACAGCGGATATCATGCTTTATTAGGACGAGAGGCATTCACAATTTTTCAAGCTATACCCCATTATGGGTACATGAAGCTTAAAATGCCCAGACCTAACGGAATCATCACTCTCGCTAGTGATCCGAACATAGCACTCACAGCGAAAACAAGACAGCCGCACTAGCCCTCGAGGCACTATCCGAAGCCCTAGCGGCCGAGGAACTCACCGTGAACAGGGACGATGTGATACTTGATAAAAGATCCAAGTCCACCTCTTTTAAACCAGCGGATGAAATAGTCAAATTCCAAGTCCACCCAACGGACCCTGCAAAGAAGGCCTCCATTGGGGCACAACTAAACCCTGATGTAGACGCTGCACTACGAGAATTTCTACGAGAAATCTGGGACATCTTTGCCTGGCACCCTTCAGACATGCCAGGAATCCCACGTCAGCTGGCCGAGCACAGCCTAAATATCCTAAAAGGATTCAAGCCAGTCAAACAGGCTCTTCGGCGCTTTTCCGAACCCAATAGACAGGCCATGGGAGAGGAGCTAGCCAAACTTTTGGAATCCGGATTCATCAGAGATATCAATCATCCGAACTGGCTAGCAAACCTGGTGATGGTACCAAAGAAGGATAAATCCTGGCGCCTATGTGTTGATTTTAAAGACCTTAATAAGGCTTGCCCAAAGGATCCCTTCCCCCTCCCTCGAATTGATCAAATTATTGACGCTACAGCAGGGCACGACTCATTGTGCTTCCTCGACGCGTACTCCGGCTACCACCAAATCAAGATGGCGGAGCCAGACCAAGCTGCAACAGCATTCATCACTCCATACGGCCCGTTCTGCTTCAACATAATGCCCTTTGGGCTCAAAAACGCCGGCGCAACATATCAGCGCATGATCCAGACATGTCTGGCAAACCAGATCGGCAAAACAGTGGAAGCATATGTAGATGACGTGGTCGTCAAAACCAAGCACGTCGAAACTTTAGTAGACGACCTGAGGCTCACATTCGATAATCTTCGAAAATATGACATCAAGCTCAATCCGGAAAAATGCGTCTTGGCGTTCAGTAGGAAAGCTACTGGGCTTCATTGTGTCCGGTAGAGGAATTGAAGCAAATCCAGCCAAGATCCGAGCTCTGTCACAATTGGATATTCCAAAAGACCTCAAACAAATACAAAAATTGACGGGATGCGTAGCGGCTCTAAGCCGCTTTATTTCCCGTTTGGGAGAAAAGGCGTTACCCTTTACCGCCTCCTCCGCCGCACCGAACACTTTGAGTGGACGGATGCCGCCACGGCCGGACTCGAAGAGATAAAAGCCATATTGGCAACAAATCCGGTCCTGGCCGCGCCCAATGTGGGCGAACCAATGCTATTATATATCGCCGCAACACATCAAGTTGTCAGCGCGGTGCTCGTTGTCGAACGAGAAACGGACGGACACCGGTTCCCTCTTCAAAAACCAGTTTACTATGTGTCCACTGTCCTAACTCCATGCAAGTCCCGGTACCCACACTATCAAAAGATAGCATACGCGGTGTTCATGGCATCCCGGAAGCTGCGGCACTACTTTCAAGAGTGTTCGATAACGGTAGCCTCCAAGTACCTCTTAATGACATTATAAACAACCGCGACGCCGACGGGCGGATTGCTAAATGGGCCATAGAGCTCCTTCCATTCGACATAACCTACAAGCCACGACGAGCTATCAAGTCGCGAGGTTTTGGCCGACTTCGTGGCGAATGGACCGGCCGAACTCCCTAAAGAGTACGAAGCATACCCAATTGGATTATGCACTTTGGACGGCTCCAAAATGTTGGCTGGGTAATTTGGCATCGTCACAGCGTCCCCAACCAGGACACGATCCAATACGTCCTTGAGATAATGTATACGGACTCCAACAACGCAGCGAATATGAGGCCCTTCGCACGGCCTCCGGATGGCGATCTCCATGGGCATTCAACGCCTAGAGGTGCGCGAGATTCGAACCTCGCAATATCTCAAATAAGCGGAGACTTTGATGCCAAAGATCCGAAAATGGCAGCATACCGCAATGCGATCCCAAAAATGTCAACGGTTCAAGGGCTCGAATTTCATCATATAGCAGGGATAACAACCAGGCGGCGGATATATTGGCACGCATCGGTGCAAAACGCGATGTCGTCCCACCCAATATCTTTACGGAGCGGCTGTTCAAGCCATCCGTACTATGGGAAGGAGTCCGCAATAACAATCCGGACCCAACCGCCTTTGACGCCTTGAACACTCGACACAACCGGAGGCTCTGCCCCGAGATAACACCCTCCGCTCACGAAATAATGGCGGTTATTGCCCGTGGGCGGAACCATTCCTAGCCTACCTAACTAGGCAGGAACCCCCGAAGACCAAAATGAGGCTCGCTGCATAGTACGGCGATCTAAAGCCTATAAAGTCCATGAGGGAAAGCTTTATAAGAAAAGCACTACCGGAGTCCTTCAAAGGTGTATCTCCGAAGAGGAAGGGCGAAACCTCCTGGCTGAAATTCATGCCGGACTGGGTGGGCACCACGCCGCAGCCCGGGCACTTGTAGGCAAGGCCTTCCGTACAGGATTTTATTGGCCGACGGCCGGGCAGATCTTGGCGGGATTTAGTCCAACGATGCGTCGGTTGCCAGCTTTTGCTAACCAAAGCCACATGCCACCCACCGCCCTCAAAACTATACCCATCACCTGGCCGTTCGCGGTGCAGGGCTTGACATGGTTGGACCCCTTAAGGGAGGAACCCACGAGCAAAAATACTTATTGGTCATGGTGGATAAATTCACCAAATGGATAGAGGCCAAGCTCGTTAAAACTGCCGAATCCGGACCAGTGATAGACTTCATATCAGGGGTAGTGCACCGTTACGGTGTCCCCCACAGTATCATCACTGATAACGGCACCAACTTCACGGCCGATGAGGTCGAATTATGGTGCAAAAACATGGGCATCAAGCTCGATTACGCCTCAGTCGATCACCCTCAAACAAACGGCCAAGTCGAACGAGCAAATGGTCTAATCATGAGCGGCATTAAACCCAGACTACTGCGGTCCCTCAAGGAATCTAACACGCACTGGGTTGAGGAGCTCGACTCCGTACTCTAGGGGCTGCGGACCACGCCGAATTGTACTACCGGATTCACACAATTCTTTATGGTGTACGGCGCAGAGGCAGTCTTGCCCTGCGACATAATACATGACTCACCTCGCGTGCGCATGTATGAAGAAAGAGAATCCGAGCTCGACCGGCAGGACAGTTTGGACGCATTGTAGGAGGAGCGCGACGTGGCAAAAGCTCGTTCCGCATTCTATCAACAGCAGGCTCGAAGATATCAAAGCAGAGAAGTACGGGCCAAAGCTTATAACATTGGCGAACTAGTTCTACGCCTGTCGGACAAGAAAAAGGACAAACTCAAGCCCAAATGGGAAGGTCCCTTCATCATCGACCAGGTCCTGACCGGCGGAGCATACCGTCTGCGAAACGCATCGGATAACCGACTCGAGCCGAACCCATGGAACGCAGCCTGTCTACGAAGATTCTATGCCTAAGCGCCGGACTCCAAGTTCGTCTCCTTCCTCCGTCCACATTTTCTATTTTTACTGTCTTTTATTTCTCTCCTTCATCCTCCTTCTTCTTGAAGCCTCTAGAGGCTCGTTTGCGCTTTTTTCGCACATACTTGATGCGTTGTCCGTGCTCATTATACCTGGGGGCTTCTTTAACAGAAGCTTATTTATACGGGCTTCATGCCCAACACATGCGTTAAACTTCCGCATGTACCTTTTATTCACCATTATATGCATCGATATGACTTAAGTTTTGGCCAAGCTGGGTTGACTGGCTCCTGTGCTTTCCCCTACATTCCCGATTGTTCGGCTAGGTGGTAAAGGGAGCACCTCTGCGATTGTTCTTGCCCGGGTCAGCCGGATGTGTACCTCAGACTGGGTGAAGCCGAAAGATAGCGTTCTTAAGAGAATATTCGGTCGGTGAACTGAAAGATGATTTTTAATTATTTACCCATCTGCCCCCAGATGATTTTCTGCTTTCATAGCAGCTTTGACATGCACTTTAGGGCATGCATCCCAGCGAAAGGAACCCTTAACAGAACTATTCTCCCTGAAAGATGTTTCTTACTACCCATGTAATATAACATAACTAGTTGGGCACTTGTCTGATACAGCAACAATGACCCCTACGCCTTTTCTCCATGCATACCCTGGTTCTTATATAACCACGAAGGTATTCGGACACACTCCGGACTGTTGGGTCCGGAGGTCGAAGCGAAAAGGTCCGCTATGACAAACGATCTACAATCCGGCTAGAAGACATTTTTTCATGTCATATTTTTACATAGTCAACTCGACTCGTTGTATTCCTCCTCAATGCCATCTAATAGGCTATCTAATTTACAATCTTGCTGGAATACTTGGCGGCCAATTCTACTTGGTCGTACACTAAGCTTACATGGATCTCCATCCCATCAGGCCCCACATGTCCGACCTCGGCCATGTGGTTTGGGTCAGCCTTCGTGTACCGCGTCTTTACCATGGCCCAGGCCTCCCTGGCGCCTTGACGGCAGGCCGATATCTTCCATAGCCGGAAGCGCCGCCGTGCTCCTTGAAGCCGCTCTGCCAGCTCCCCAATGCCTTCGGGCAGGGAGATAGATGGCCACAAGGCCTGACCGATGCCTTTAATCACCTGCCAGACTCGTTCGTGCAGCTGACGCAGTTCGGGAAGAAGATCACCCGAAGAACTGGGCATCTCCTCCTCAGGACGACCTGTGAGCAAACCTACATACGTGTTTATGTTAGTCGCCTTCCCCGCCGAACTCTTTCAAAGTTCGTTCAAGCACTTACTAAAAATGCCGCGACGAAGCCGCCGATTCTCCTTTACAGAGTCAGACAACTGGGCACGAACATCCTTTAGTTCCTCACCCAGCTTGGTGTTGGCGTCTTGGAGGTTATTTTTCTCCTGCCGCACCCTCGTAAGCACGCTCTCGCCGGCCTTTAGCTGGCGCAAGAGCTGCTGCTTGTCCAGATCTAGTCCGACGCCATCTGCAATATTCTTGTCAGATTTACACACACGCCGCACTTCACAAACTATTTATCTTCTGAAGCGTATATTACGGAGGGGTCTGTAGCTCCCCCCGTAGCGGCTAGTGCGGCCTCAAGTTGGGCCTTGCACTCTTCAAGCTCCTGGGACAGTCGGGTATTCTTTTCTGTAAGATCCTGCACAACAAATGATCCTTAAATCAGTTATTCTAACTATTTTAAGTCTCGGGGGCTACTGGCATATATAACTGTCAATTTTCCTTACCCGTATGTCCTTTACATACTGCTCCGTGGCTCTGGCTAGACCATCTCGAGCGGCACGGAGGTGCGCATCTCCCGAATCGAAGGCATTCAAGGCCTCTTGGGAGAAACATGCGTCACGAAGAACTGTCCGCGGCGCTTTGTGATTCAAGGCGCTCTCCACCTCGGTTGGTGGCGGACAACCTGTCGGCATCCTCTGTCGGAGGAGCATCCGACGCCGCCTCGTGCTCGCCTCAGCCTCCGGACCCGGCTTTGAAGCCTGGCCGGTGAAGGTTCAATTGGCAACCTCTCCGGACTCAGTCCGGCGAGCGCTCTTTTTCCTGAAAAGAGCACCAGCGTTAGTACGCCTTCCAAGAATCAATCCTGGAAGTATGGCGACATGTCATACTGTTGCGGCGGAGTTTCGATCCAGACAGCACTTCTTTTTAGCCTGCGGGGCCGCAATGCCCTTTGTTGGCCAGCCGCCGCGGGCTCGGCTTCCTGCCTCGGAGGTACCCCCTGCGAAACACCATTGGTATACGGTGATCAAAATAAGCATGGATGGGTCATTATCAGGGTTTTGGGATCTCGGTCTCAGTTACCTGTGAGGCTGGAAGTATTCCGGGGTAATCAGCCGTAATGGCAACCAAAGCATTGTCGATGCTAAGTTGGTAGAACACCCCGTCGATCAACTCCACCTTTATATCCGGATCCTCTTCGGAGGTCGGATCGAGGGACCTCTCCAGATCCTCGGGTTGTGGGGGTGGGTTGTGTATCTTCTCCACAGTCCGGCGCAGTTCCTGCGCAAAAACCATGAAATGAGATATTTAATCACGGTAACATGGATCGGACAGGCGACAAAGATGTTTGCTTACCCAGCTTCGAGGATTATTCGAAGAAAACTCCTTCAGTGGATTGACGCGGAGGAAATCCTCCTCCTCTCCTTTATACATGGCAGACAAGATCTTCACCAGTTCGGTGACCGATCCCGGCCCTTTGCGGCCATGGCGGGTGGCATCATCCTCCCCTTTGAAGTCCCACATGGGGTGGCCCCTATATTGGAGCGGTTGCACTCCCCTCATAATACAGATTGCCATGACTCCAATCATGGTCAACCCGGCATGAGCCAGTAACCTTATTCGGCTCATCAAATAGAGGACATCCCGGTCATCTTCCCTCCGGGGGCTTCGAGGGCGCCATCTTAGGCGCTTCTTCAGAGGAGCCTTGCTAAAACTCCGGAAGGTCGATCCGAACAGGATCCAGCAGCAGGACGTCCTCCATATAAAACCATTCCGAAGGCCAGTCTTCGGACGCCTTCTTTGGGGTTCCGGATAGGTATCCGGTCCCGGCGATGCGCCATAGCTCGGCTCCGCCCACTTGATATATTGACCCCTCGTGAGAATGGGGTACTAGGCAGAATAATCTTTTCCACAATCCGAAATGAGCCTCGACGCCCAAGAACAGTTCGCAAAGGGCCACGAAGCCCGCGATGTGCAAGATGGAGGCGGGAGTAAGGTGGTGCAACTGGAGGCCGTAGAACTCCAAGAGCCCCTGGAGAAACGGATGGATTGGAAATCCAAGTCCTCTTACTAGATAAGGGATGAAGCATACCCGCTCTCCTTTAGAGGGATCGGGGGCACTCTCGGCTTGCTTTCCGCCCTTGTAGGTGGCGAGTCCGGCTCGAACCGGAACCATGAAGGCGTGGGGGAAGAAATCCCTTGGCTTGGAGTATAACTAGCTCGCTATGCGGGACTGAGCATCTCTCCCAATTTCCAGGCTGAGGGCTGGGAGCGCGAGAGGAGGAGTCGCGTCGACTATGGAATGGGCTTTGGTCAGGGGCGCTCCGATGAAAGCTCGCAAGGGAGGGATGGTGTGGCTCAGATCTAGATCCTCGCCCCTTTTATAGGCAGCTCATTTGCGCAGCTAGGGGTTAAGTGTAAAAATAACCTTACTTTTCGAATTAATTCAAACGCGTGGAAGATGGCCATTATTGGGCTTAGAAGCCAAGGAGCGCAGCATTTATCAGAAGCCGGACAATATTCGACAAGTATATGGAATTTGGAGAAGAACCCGCCTCGCAATGCCGAAGATCATCAACGCGCCGGACTCATCGTCATTGAAGCCTGGTTCGAGGGCTACTGAGGGAGTCCCGGACTAGGGGGTGTCCGGATAGCCGGACTATCATCACGGCCGGACTCCAAGACTATGAAGATACAAGATTGAAGACTTCGTCCGTGTCCGGATGGGACTTTCCTTGGCGTGGAAGGCAAGCTTGGCGATACGGATATGTAGATCTCCTACCATTGTAACCGACTACTGTGTAACCCTAACCTATCCGGTGTCTATATAAACCGGAGGGTTTTAGTCCAGAGGAAAAAACAACAATCATACCATAGGCTAGCTTCTAGGGTTTAGCCTCCTTGATCTCGTGGTAGATCTACTCTTGTACTACCCATATCATCAATATTAATCAAGCAGGAGTAGGGTATTACCTCCATCGAGAGGGCCCCGAACACAGGTAAAAACATCGTGTCCCTTGTCTCCTGTTACCATCCGCCTAGACGCACAGTTCGGGACCCCCTACCCGAGATCCGCCGGTTTTGACACCGACAATGATGAACTAAAGGAGTATATCCTTGGTGGTCTTGATGGAGAATATAACTCTGTGGTTGCCTCTATTAGCGCTGTTTCTACCACCACCCTTCCTGATGTTTGTGCACAGCTTATGGCATATGATTACAGGCAGCAAATGCTTGCCGAGTCAGATCAAACCGTTGGGATTTTCAGTCTTCTGCTAATGCTGCTACACGAGGACGTTCCTTCAATAATAATTATCGGCAAAACTCTCGTGGTGGATATGGGCAATACCGTGGTCGTCCGTAGCAGACACATCCAACACACGGTCGTAATCCACAGAGAGGTTGTCATCATTGTGGTCGTGTCCGTGGTCGCATACCTTCCCCTCGCCAGGATATTACACGTCAGATATGCAAAAAAATATGGGCACCCAGCAAGTGATTGTTGGTGGAGGTATTCTGACAATGGTGATGATGATGACTCTCACTCGGATGACAAGGATGATACAGGAGTGGATACAAACTGGTATGGGCATCTTATGGAGTGGATACAAACTGGTATGTTGATACAGGAGCAACAAATCACATCACCGGAGAATTACACAAATTGACCACTCGAGGAAAATTACAATGGACGTGATCAAGTCCATACGGCAAATGGAAATGGTATGGCAATGACACATGTTGGTCATCCTACTTTGCACACCCCTCATAATTCTCTTTCTCTTAACAATATTTTGCATGTTCCTAGTGCATCCAAAAATCATTTATCTGCTCATCAACTTGCCTTAGACAACAATAACGCCACGATGGGGGCTCTTCCCATCCCATTAACACGCAACCGGGACCTGAGAAGGCATCCCGTTTCCTGCAATTCCACAGCCTTGGGTGATCTAAATGCAACCAGTTCCTACTAACGGCATCCCAGAGATGTGTATTCATCGACACTAAGATGTCTGAAAATACAAGCCAACGTCTCGATGGAACATCACAGCTGATTTTCTCTCTTGTTTATTCTCTTGGAACTTTTGAGTGTAAGCAATTAGACCTGTCAGGTCAGCTATGGATTTTTGCCTTACCGGAAAATACTTTTTGCCACATTACAGAAGACTGCTTTTCAGCTCAGCTCTTTCTTGTATGAACATCCTGTTTGCGTTTAGGATCGATCTGCCTGCTTTGATCAGTAGCATTTGTAAACATGACGACAAGCTGACGGTAGCATTGGTTGTATTCCTGTGAATTGTTGTCTGTAAAAAAAATTGCCTGTTGGGCCAAAATGTGGAATTTCTGGTACTAAGATCTTTGCCTCTTGTTCTTGGACCAAAGATCAAATGAGCACTGAAATAATAACATTATTAGAAACTCCCTGTGCGCAGCCACCTATTTTTTTTTATTAAACTGATGCTGATTTAATGTGAATTTCTGAAGAACCTGCTCATTCACTGCAAAAGGAACTTCCGAGTTGCAAGAGGAAAAAAAGGTATCCACATCATTGTTTTTATTCAACTTGGGTACCCCCAGCACGTGGGCCTCAAAGCAAGTGTATTACTAGTACTCCTCAAAGATGAAATGTGATTCTTCTTGGGACTGTCTATTTGATATTTGACTGTTTTACAATTTGAGAACATTCAAAAATCCTGACAAATAAACATATGACACTTGTACAGTCACAAAAACAGCTGACAGACAAAAAGGACGCCAAAACGGGTCAGAGAAAGTAGCTGACCCGGTAACCCTGGACAACAAACCGCTCCAGAAAAATCAGCGACCTACCCCTCTCTTGATCTCCAGGGCCACACAGCATGTGCCCAGCTTGCAACGCACGAAAAGGGCCAAACCCCTCTGCAAATCACTGGACAGATCTCACCTAACAACACGAAAAGCGAATCAGAAAGGGGGAGAAGAGAAGAAGGGAGAACATGGAGGCGGCAATGGGCGATGGGGCAGAAGAAGAAGGAAGGCAAACAGAAACCAGAAGAGCTTCGAAGAAGATGTTGTACCTGACGAGCAGCAAGAAAGAAGGACATCAGAGGGAAATCGGCATCATGATCCACAGGTCAGCAAAAACAGTCCCAACTGCTCGCCAACTTCTCTCTTCACCTCTCACATGAACAAATCAGGGGAGGAAATTTCTTCATCTACAAAAAGAGATAGATCAACATCTGTTGTAATTCTAGGAAATTACATAAATTTTGGGATCAATTACATTGACATCATCATGGAAATTACATTGACATCATCATGGAAATTACATTGTAAACACTAAAGTTGTTTCGAAATGGAAAAAATACAGTGTAAAAAAATTCAGAAAACTTACAAGAGTAATTACAGAGGAAAATAAACAAATTCCAGTGTAAATCCCTAGTAAATTCTAGCGTAAGTAGCTGGTAATTTCCAGTGTAGATCCCAGTATAAAACCTACTGCAAGTATCTTGTAATTTCCACTGTGAAAACATGTTTTACAGTGAAAATCAGTAAAAACTACTGTAATTATCTTGTAATTTACACTGTAAAAACATGTTTTATAGTGACTGTAAGTATCTTGTAATTTACACTGTAAAAACATGATTTCCAGTGTAAATCCCACTGTAAAAACTACTGTAAGTATCTTGTAGTTTCTAGTGTAAAAACATGTTTTACAATGTAAATCCCACAGTAAAAACTACTGTAAGTATCTTGTAATTTACATTGTAAAAACATGTTTTACAGTGTAAATCCAACAGTAAAAACTACTGTAAGTATCTTGTAATTTACATTGTAAATACATGATTTCCAGTGTAAATCCCACAGTAAAAATGACTGTAAGTATCTTGTAATTTCCAGTGTGAAAACATGTTGTACAGTGTAAATCCAACAGTAAAAACTACTGCAAGAATCTTGTAATTTACATTGCAAACACATGTTTTACAGTTATTATTTATTATTTATGTCATGATAAATGTTTATTATTCATGCTAGAATTATATTAACCGGAAACGTAATACATGTGTGAATACATAGACAAACAGAGTGTCACTAGTATGCCTCTACTTGACTAGCTCGTTAATCGAAGATGGTAATGTTTCCTAACCATAGACATGAGTTGTCATTTGATTAACGGGATCACATCATTAGGAGAATGATCTGATTGACATGACCCATTCCGTTAGCCTAGCACTTGATCGCGTTTAGTATGTTGCTATTGCTTTCTTCATGACTTATACATGTTCCTGTAAACTATGAGATTATGCAACTCCCGTTTACCGGAGGAACACTTTGGTGCTACCAAACGTCACAACGAATCGGGTGATTATAAAGGAGTACTACAGGTGTCTCCAAAGGTACATGTTGGGTTGGCGTATTTCGAGATTAGGTTTTGTCACTCCGATTGTCGGAGAGGTATCTCTGGGCCCTCTCGGTAATGCACATCATTATAAGCCTTGCAAGCAATGTGACCAATGAGTTGGTTACGGGATGAAGCATTCTGAGCGAGTAAAGAGACTTGCGGTGGCGAGATTGAACTAGGTATTGGATACCGGCGATCGAATCTCGGGCAAGTAACATACCGATGACAAAGGGAACAACGTATGTTGTTATGCGGTCTGACCGATAAAGATCTTCGTAGAATATGTAGGAGCCAATATGGGCATCCAGGTCCCGCTATTGGTTATTGACCGAGAATAGTTCTAGGTCATGTCTACATAGTTCTCGAACCGTAGGGTCCGCACGCTTAAGGTTTCGATGTGAGTTATATTATGGGTTTATGATGTTTCTGTACGAAGGTTGTTGAGTCCCGGATGAGATCACGGACGTGACGAGGAGTCTCGAAATGGTCGAGACATAAAGATTCATATATTGGAAGTCTATGTTTGGACATCGGAAGTGTTCCGGGTGAAATTGGGAATTTTACCAAATGCCGGAGGTTACCGGAACCCCGGAATACTAATGGGCCAACATGGGCCTTAGTGGAAAGGAGAAAAGGGGGCCCAAGTGCTGGTCACCTTCCCCCTTCCCTAGTCCTATTAGGACTAGGAGAAGGGGCGCCTCTCTCTCCCTTCCCACTTTGGGAAACCTAGTTGGACTAGGATTGGGGGAATCCTACTCCTAGTAGGAGTAGGAAACCCTGGTGCGCCTCCTCTCCTTGGCCGGCCAGCCCTCCCCTTCCCTCCTTTATATACAGGGGCAGGGGGCACCCCATGACACACAAGTTGATCTACGTGATCGTTCCTTAGCCGTGTGCGGTGCCCCCCTCCACCATATTCCACCTCGGTAATATTGTAGCGGTGCTTAGGCGAAGCCCTGCGACGGTAGAACATCAAGATCGTCACCACGCCGTCGTGCTGACGAAACTCCTCCCCGACGCTTTGCTGGATCGGAGCCCGGGGATCGTCATCGAGCTGAACGTGTGCTAAGAACTCGGAGGTGCCGGAGTAACGGTGCTTGGATCGGTCGGATCGTGAAGACGTACGACTACATCAACCGCGTTAATATAACGCTTCCGCTTTCGGTCTACGAGGGTACGTGGACAGACACTCTCCCCTCTCGTTGCTATGCCATCACCATGGTCTTGCGTGATCGTAGGAAATTTTTTGAAATTACTGCGTTCCCCAACAGTGGCATCCGAGCCTGGTTTTATGCGTTGATGTCATATGCACGAGTAGAACACAAGTGAGTTGTGGACGATACAAGTCATACTGCCTACCAGCATGTCATACTTTGGTTCAGCGGTATTGTTGGACGAGACGATCCGGACCAACCTTACGCGTGCTCTTTACGCGAGACCGGTTCCCTCGGCGTGCTTTGCACATAGATGGCTTGCGGAAGACTGTCTCTCCAACTTTAGTTGAACCGAGTGTAGCTACGCCCGGTCCTTGAGAAGGTTAAACGGAGTCTATTTGACGAAGTATCGTTGTGGTTTTGATGCGTAGGTAAAGAACGGTTCTTGCTCAGCCCGTAGCAGCCACGTAAAACTTGCAACAACAAAGTAGAGGACGTCTAACTTGTTTTTGCAGGGCATGTTGTGATGTGATATGGTCAAGACGTGATGCTATATTTTATTGTATGAGATGATCATGTTTTGTAACCGAGTTATCGGCAACTGGCAGGAGCCATATGGTTGTCGCTTTATTGTATGAAATGCAAACGCCATGTAATTGCTTTACTTTATCACTAAGGAGTAGCGATAGTCGTAGAAGAAATAGTTGGCGAGACGACAACGATGCTACGATGGAGATCAAGGTGTCGCGCCGGTGACGATGGTGATCATGACGGTGCTTCGAAGATGGAGATCACAAGCACGAGATGATGATGGCCATATCATATCACTTATATTGATTGCATGTGATGTTTATCTTCTATGCATCTTATCTTGCTTTGATTGACGGTAGCATTATAAGATGATCTCTCACTAATTATCAAGAAGTGTTCTCCTGAGTATGCACCGTTGCGAAAGTTCTTCGTCTTTGAGACACCACGTGATGATCGGGTGTGATAGGCTCTACGTTCAAATACAACGGGTGCAAAACAGTTGCACACGCGGAATACTCAGGTTATACTTGACGAGCTATGCATATAAGATATGACCTCGGAACACGGAGACCGAAAGGTCGAGCGTGAATCATATAGTAGATATGATCAACATAGTGATGTTCACCATTGAAACTACTCCATCTCACGTGATGATCGGACATGGTTTAGTTGATTTGGATCACGTGATCACTTAGAGGATTAGAGAGATGTCTATCTAAGTGGGAGTTCTTAAGTAATATGATTAATTGAACTTTAATTTATCATGAACTTAGTCCTGGTAGTATTTTGCAAATTATGTTGTAGATCAATAGCTCGCGTTGTTGCTTCCCTATGTTTTTATATGTGTTCCTAGAGAAAATTGTATTGAAAAATGTTAGTAGCAATGATGCGGATTGGATCCGTGATCTGAGGTTTATCCTCATTGCTGCACGGAAGAATTATGTCCTTGATGCACCGCTAGGTGACAGACCTATTGCAGGAAGCGGAATCACGAGGCGTTATGAGCGTTTGGCTAGCTCAATATAATGACTACTTGATAGTTTAGTGCACCATGCTTAACGGCTTAGAATCGGGACTTCAAAGACGTTTTGAATGTCATGGACCATATGAGATGTTCGGGAGTTGAAGTTAATATTTCCAGCAAATACCGAGTTGAGAGATATGAAGTCTCCAACAAAGTTCTATAGCTAAAAGATGGAAGAGAATCGCTCAACTAGTGAGCATGTTCTCAGATTGTCTGGGTACTTCAATCGCTTGAATCAAGTGGGAGTTAATCTTCCAGATAAGATAGTGATTGACAGAATTCTCTAGTCACCATCACTAAGTTAGTAGAACTTCGTGATGAACTAGTCTCAAGTAAAAGGGCAAAGGGAAGAAGGGAACTTCAAGAAGAGCGGCAAGCAAGTTGTTGCTCGAGTGAAGAAGCCCAAGTCTGGACCTAAGCACGAGACTAAGTGCTTTTGCTGCAATGGAACTGGTCACTAGAAGCGGAACTACCCCAAGTATTTGGCGGATAAGAAGGATGGCAAAGTGAACAAAGGTATATTTGATATACAGATCGTTGATGTGTATTTTACTAGTGTTCGTAGCAACCCCTCAGTATTTGATACTGGTTCAGGAGTTGCAGAATAAATAGAAACTAGTTGAAGGGGAAGTGACGATGAGTGTTGGAAGTAGTTCCAAGATTGATATGATCATCATCGCACACTCCCTATACTTTCGAGATTAGTGTGGAACCTAAATAAGTGTTATTTGGTGTTGAGCATAAATATGATTTGATCATGTTTATTGCAATACTGTTATTCATTTAAGTAAGAGAATAAATTGTTGTTCGCTTTACATGAATAAAACCTTATATGGTTACACACCCAATGAAAATGGTTCATTGGATCTCGATCATAGTGATACACATATTCATAATATTGAAACCAAAAGATGCAAAGTTAATAATGATAGTGCAACTTATTTGTGGCACTGCCGTTTAGGTCATATTGGTGTAAAGCGCATGAAGAAAAATCCATCTTGATGGACTTTTGGAATCACTTGATTTTGAATCATTTGATGCTTGCGAACCGTGCCTTTTGGGCAAGATGACTAAAAACTCCGTTCTCCGGAACAATGGAACAAGCTACTGACTTATTGGAAATAATACATACCAATGTATACAAATTCAATGAGTGTTGATGCTCGTGGCAAGTATCATTGTTTTCTGACCTTCACAGATGATTTGAGCAGATATGCGTATATCTTCTTGATGAAACATAAAGTCTGAAATAGTTGAAAAGTTCAAAGAATTTCAGAGTGAAGTAGAAAATCATCGTAACAAGAAAATAAAGTTTCTGCGATCTGATCGTGGAGATGAATATTTGAGTTACGAGTTTGGTCTTCAATTAAAACAAAGTGGAATAGTTTCACAGCTCACGCCACCTGAACACCACAACGTTATGATGTGTCCAAACATCGTAACCGTACTTTATTTTGATATGGTGCGATCAATGATGTCTCTTACCGATTTACCACTATCGCTACGGGGTTATGCATTAGAGACAGCTGCATTCACGTTTAAAAGGGCACCATCTAAATACGTTGAGGCGACACCGTATGGTTTAGCGATAAACCTAAGCTGTCGTTTCTTAAAGTTTGGAATTTTTGATGCTTAATTGAAAAATTTTTAACAAGATAAGCTCGGACCCAAAAAAGATAAGTGTGTCTTCATATAAAACCCAAAGGTAACTATTGGGTACACCTTCTATCACAGATCCGAAGGCAAGTTTTTCGTTGCTAAGATGGATCCTTTCTAGAGAAGAAGTTTCTCTCGAAAGAAGTGAGTGGGAGGAAAGTAGAACTTGATGAGGTAATTGTACCTTCTCCCTTATTGGAAAGTAGTTTATCACAGAAATCAGTTCCTGTGACTACTACACCAATTAGTGAGGAAGCTATGATGATCATGAAACTTCAGATCAAGTTACTACAGAACCTCGTAGGTCTTCCAGAGTAAGATCCGCACCAGTGTGGTACAGTAATCATGTTCTGGAAGTCATGTTACTAGACCATGATGAACCTACGAACTATGAGGAAGCGATGATGAGCCCAGATTCATGAAATGGCTTGAGGCCATGAAATCTGAGATAGGATCCATGTATGAGAACAAAGTATGGACTTTGATTGACTTGCTCGATGATCAGCAAGTCAAGTTAAATAAATGGATCTTCAAGAGGAAGACAGAATCTTGATAGTAGTATAACTATCTACAAAGCTCGACTTGTCGCAAAAAGGTTTTTCGGCAAATTCAAAGTGTTGACTACAATGAGATTTTCTCAAACTGTAGCGATGCTTAAAGTCTGTCCGAATCATGTTAGCAATTGCCACATTTTATGAAATCTGGCAAATGGATGTCAAGACTACATTCTTTAATGGATTTATTAAAGAAGAGTTGTATATGATGCAACCAGAAGGTTTTATCAATCCTAAAGGAGCTAACAAAATGTGCAAGCTCCAGCGATCCATCAATGGACCGTGCAAGCATCTCAGAGTTGGAATATACGCTTTGATGAGTTGATCAAAGCATATGGTTTTATCTGAGACTTTTGGAGAAGCCTGTATTTACAAGAAAGTGAGTGGGAGCACTACTGACATTTACGATAAATATATGTGATTGACATATTGTTGATCGGAAATAATGTAGAATTATTCGCAAAGCATAAAGGAGTATTTGAAAGGGGTTTTTTCAAAGAAGGACCTCGGTGAAGCTGCTTACATATTGAGCATCAAGATCTATAGAGATAGATCAAGACGCTTGATAAGTTTTTCAATAAAGTACATACCTTGTCAAGATTTTGAAGTAGTTCAAAATGGAACAGTCAAGAAAAGTTCTTTCTGTGTTGCAAAAACGTATGAAATTGAGTAAGACTCAAATCCCGACCACGGCAGAAAATAGAAAAGAGAATGAAAGTCATTCCCTATGCCTCGATCATAGGTTCTATGAAGTATGCTATGTACGGACCTATTGTATATCTTGCTCTGAATTTGGCAAGAGAGTACAATGGTGATCTAGGAGTAGATCACTGGACATTGGTCAAGAACATCCTTAGTGAGGACTAAGGAAATATTTCTCGATTATGGAGGTGATAAAAGAGCCCGTCGTAAAGAGTTACATCGGTACAAGCTTTTACACTGATCCAGATGACTCTAAATCTCAATCTGGATACATATTGAAAGTGGGAGCAATTAGCTAGAGTAGCTCCGTGCGAGCATTGTAGACATAGAATATTTGCAAAATACATACGGCTCTGAATGTGACAGACCCGTTGACTAAGCTACTCTCACGAGCAAAACATGATCATACCTTAGTACTCTTTGGGTGTTAATCACATAGCGATGTGAACTAGATTATTGACTCTAGTAAACCCTTTGGGTGTTGGTCACATGACGATGTGAACTATGGGTGTTAATCACATACAGATGTGAACTATTGATGTTAAATCACATGGCGATGTGAACTAGATTATTGACTCTAGTGCAAGTGGGAGACTGAAGGAAATATGCCCTAGAGGCAATAATAAAGTTATTATTTATTTCCTTATGTCATGATAAATGTTTATTATTCATGCTAGAATTGTATTAACCGGAAACGTAATACATGTGTGAATACATAGACAAACAGAGTGTCACTAGTATGCCTCTACTTGACTAGCTCGTTAATCGAAGATGGTAATGTTTCCTAACCATAGACATGAGTTGTCATTTGATTAACGGGATCACATCATTAGGAGAATGATCTGATTGACATGACCCATTCCGTTAGCCTAGCACTTGATCGTTTAGTATGTTGCTATTGCTTTCTTCATGACTTATACATGTTCCTGTAAACTATGAGATTATGCAACTCCCGTTTACCGGAGGAACACTTTGGGTGCTACCAAACGTCACAACGTAACTGGGTGATTATAAAGGAGTACTACAGGTGTCTCCAAAGGTACATGTTGGGTTGGCGTATTTCGAGATTAGGTTTTGTCACTCCGATTGCTCGGAGAGGTATCTCTGGCCCTCTCGGTAATGCACATCATTATAAGCCTTGCAAGCAATGTGACCAATGAGTTGGTTACGGGATGAAGCATTACTGAGCGAGTAAAGAGACTTGCCGGTAACGAGATTGAACTAGGTATTGGATACCGACGATCGAATCTCGGGCAAGTAACATACCGATGACAAAGGGAACAACGTATGATGTTATGCGGTCTGACCGATAAAGATCTTCGTAGAATATGTAGGAGCCAATATGTGCATCCAGGTCCCGCTATTGGTTATTGACCGAGAATAGTTCTAGGTCATGTCTACATAGTTCTCGAACCGTAGGGTCCGCATGCTTAAGGTTTCGATGACAGTTATATTATGGGTTTATGATGTTTCTGTACCGAAGGTTGTTCGGAGTCCCGGATGAGATCACGGACGTGACGAGGAGTCTCGAAATGGTCGAGACATAAAGATTCATATATTGGAAGTCTATGTTTGGACATCGGAAGTGTTCCGGGTGAAATTGGGAATTTTACCAAGTACCGGAGGTTACGGAACCCCGGAATACTAATGGGCCAACATGGGCCTTAGTGGAAAGGAGAAAAGGGGCCCAAGTGCTGGTCGCACCTTCCCCTTCCCTAGTCCTATTAGGACTAGGAGAAGGCGCCTCTCTCTCCCTTCCCACTTTGGGAAACCTAGTTGGACTAGGATTGGGGGGGAATCCTACTCCTAGTAGGAGTAGGAAACCCTGGTGCGCCTCCTCTCCTTGGCCGGCCAGCCCCTCCCCTTCCCTCCTTTATATACAGGGGCAGGGGGCACCCCATGACACACAAGTTGATCTACGTGATCGTTCCTTAGCCGTGTGCGGTGCCCCCCTCCACCATATTCCACCTCGGTAATATTGTAGCGGTGCTTAGGCGAAGCCCTGCGACGGTAGAACATCAAGATCGTCACCACGCCGTCGTCGTCTTGTGAAACTCCTCCCGACGCTTTGCTGGATCGGAGCCGGGGATCGTCATCGAGCTGAACGTGTGCTAAGAACTCGGAGGTGCCGGAGTAACGGTGCTTGGATCGGTCGGATCGTGAAGACGTCGACTACATCAACAGCGTTAATATAACGCTTCGCTTTCGGTCTCACGAGTGCGTGGACGGACACTCTCCCCTCTCGTTGCTATGCCATCACCATGGTCTTGCGTGATCGTAGGAAAATTTTTGAAATTACTGCGTTCCCCAACAGTAACTACTACTGTAAAATGCATGTACTTACAAGTTTTACTACACTGCAAATTGGCGAAAAAGGACACTGGAGGGATACTTGTAAGATTGAAATGAGAGAGGATAAAATCACGGCCAGACTCAGGATCAGAAACAAGTGGCTCACCATCTACTGGGAGGTCAAGGATGTCATGGATATCATACTTAGTTAAGGGAATGAATTTCCTTTTCAACTGAAACTCAGACGCAGGAACATCAAACCTAGATGCAAGCCACTTAACAAGCCTAAGAGGAACCTCGCTACGGACAAAATTGAGGAGACAACCACTAGTGCAGAACCGGGCAATAGCACCGGTTCGTAAGGCCCTTTAGTGCCGGTTCCACAACCGGCACTAAAGTGTGGTCACTAAAGCCCCCCCCCCCTTTAGTACCGGTTCAGCACGAACCGGTGCTAAAGGCCAACCACGTGTACGAGGCAGCTCCGGGGGCAGGGAGCCCTTTAGTACCGGTTGGTAACACCAACCGGTACTATAAGGTTTGGGGGGGGGGTTTAGTTTTATGATTTCTTTTTCATTTAATTTTGTGTTTCCATTTTAATTCTTTTTCGTTTGCTGGTATTTTACGATACTACACATTGTACATGTTATGCATATATATATATATATATATATATATATATATATATATATATATATATATATATATAATTTCTAGTAGAGCCAATCATGCATATATATATCATCAATGTCTCACAAACCACCATATTAATTAATTCACACATACACACATGTATAGCTATATACAATTTCTCCTACATATGCATGTTGCCTTGAGCCAGTGGCATTAGCCTAATTGGTGCCTTGAGCACGATGACAATTGGAAGTGGTTTTCATGGGGGCGGTGGCGGTAATAGTATTCTCCCTTGGATTTATGACCTGGTCGAGCAAAAATCCCGCTATTTCCTCTTGAAGTGCTTCTACGCTCCATTTCTAGGAGCTTGTCCCGCACCTCTGTGAACTGTTAAGAAGGAGATCAATATGCATGTGTATTAGTTGTGTGACTAGATATCGATAATGGTGTAAAAATTGTGAATAGTGTTCTAACAAGCGTACCCATTCCTGTCTTTGAGATCTGCTCCTTTCGGACGCCATCATGTGAATGTTCTCGCAAACGCAGAATGCACACAGATCAGTCCCCTCATACCGCAGGCCTTTACGAGAATGGAATTTTATAAGATAATAATTAATCAAGCATGATAATTAAAGAGATGGCAGCTAGCTAGCTAGCTAGTACTACTTAATTACTTACCTTGGGTCGAAACAATTTAAGCTTATTTTTTCAATCGCCTTGGTGACGCCGATGAACCTTGCCCAAGCCCTGCCGCCGACAAAGAAAATGAATAAAGGTTATTAAATAGTTCATATCATGAAATGACGAACTAAATAGGCCGAGATATATAGTTAATAATGATTGAAATTAGCTGTTGACTATCCCAAACAAGATGTTATAGTCAGTATTTGCTTTGAGTAGTGAGTCCAGTATTTCAACTGTTCGGCCAACTTTAATGATACACAAGATCCAGTGAAATCTGCATGCACACAGGTTTGCATGTCTTAATTAAGCGGGCATATGTAAGCAAAAACATGTAGCTAGCTAGTAGGCAAAAACAGAGAATTTGTAGTACAAGACAGTGTGACTCACTGGAAGTTGTAAGGAAGTAGTATATCTTCATTGTATTTGAGGCGCTTCAAGAACTCTAGCATTTTGTCCTCTATGGCCTTTTGATGATGTGGATTTATTAACCATGTGTATTCATTAACGGTGTTTGGGTCAATGAACCCAATGCCAAAGCGTCCACCTTTTCTCATTTCATACATTTTCATCCTGCATAATACCACAGAAAAGAATATAGTGAGGATAATTACAGGTAATGATTGATCAAAAGGATCACTATAGCTAGATTGAGACTTAACAGAAAGAAATCACTTACAGACAATAGCAACTGACGATAGATTTGTCGAGTGCGTCTTGATTGTATAACTGAAACAGTTCAGAATACTCAACGGACAGAGCTTTCTCATGGAAGTAATGCTCCTCCTTGACATTCACCATGAGGGACAATCGATTAGAAATCTTGGTAATGTTCATGTACCATTGATGCAATTCATACATTCTCGTTGGGAGGTTCTTGACCTTGTCTGGCTTGACCAAAGGTTGGCCCCGGACATATTTCCGTTTTATTTCATCCTCTGTAAGCACAGGCATGGGCTCGATCTCGAGGAGTTGTCCAACAGTGATGTTGAGAACTTCAGCCTGCATTATATGGTCCTTGGTTATTAGCACATTGCCCACCTCGGAAACGTAAACTGTTTGCCCACAATAACATTGGGCGCGCGTACTGTCACGTGTTGTTGGCACAACAAGCGAGGGGATCGATTGCGCCGCCTGTTCTCCCAGCTGGGGAATGGTTTTCCCGCATTTTTTGACAGCTGCTTGTTATTTGCTGATCCCGAGCTCGCCTCCTTACGTGACGCGTGCTCGATTTAACTTCGATGTGGCGCTCATAGTCTGTGTCAACAGGCTTGGGAGCTGGTGGTTGAGCCATACGAATGAAGTGCTCAATCGTTTCCTCAGGCACTTTCTCCCTTGGCGGCGGTGGCGGTTTCGGTGCAAAATGGGCTTCCACCTAGGCCTTCGATATGGCTGCGTTTTCCTCCTCGGACCTGTCATAAGGCCTCTGCGGAAGAGGCGTGAGGCTTGGACCATATTTATATCGCTTGCCTCCTTTGTACTTCTGTACTACCTCGACTCGTGCCGCTCGCACCATAGCTGCGGGGTGTCTCTTCTGCGATTGCCGAGGCGGCGGAGACGGCCGACGGGGCTGAGTTGGACAAGGAGGAGTGGCCTGAAGCTGTTCCGGACTTGGAGGAGGAGTGGCACGAGGTTGTGCCGGACTTGGAGGAGGAGTGGACGTCTGGCTGTGGCGGACTTGGAGGAGGAGGAGTGGCCTCGACACTTTGCGGACTTGGAGGAGGAGTGGCCCGACACTTTGCCGGACTTGGTGGACTTGCAGAGGCGGAGTCTGCTGACTCGGTGGCGGACTTCGACGAGGAGTCGGCCGACGTGGTGTCGGTGGCCTTGAAAGATGATGCAATCCTTTTTCCATAGGATGATACGATGTTTGGCCTCTCCGAGAAAGTGCTCGTCGTCACCTCCGGGAATGTCAAGTTGTAGCTCAATATGGGTCCACCACCTCATCAACCAAGACACGAGCATAGCCCGCTGGAATCGGGTTGCAATGGAAGGTTGCCTCGCGAGGATTTGTAAAAGCAACAGCGTCGCCACCTTCATGGATATGTTCTTCATTTTGACGTGTAGCCCGTGATTAGTGTTATCCGTGATGTCATCCACGGGTATCTATCCAGCATTGCGTCGTCCGGGGTGGAACCCACGCTGCTTCTCGGCATGGATGGGGCGGTGCTATCCAATGCTGGATCATCCGCTAGGTGCTGCAGCTGCTGAGACCCCCTTTGCTGGCTAAGTGAGTCGATCTGCTCATGCTGCCGCTGGAATTTGACTGCCAATTCTGCTTGACTTGCTTCTAGTCCTTGAAGGCGTTCATAGTCCCGCTTCCTCTGCTCCTCCTCCATCTTCCTCTTCTTCTCCTCCGCAATCTTCTTTCTCGCACGGGTTCTGTAGTCGTTGTTCCAGTCTGAAAACCCCTCATACCACGGAATAGCGTCCTTGCCTCGTGTTCTTCCCGGTGTTCAGGATTTCCCGAGCACGGCCAGTAAGCTCGTCATTCTCTCATTGGGCTGGAACACCCCGATCATGCCTCTTCTATTGCAACAAGTATCGCATCGTCGGCTCCCTTCAGACTTGCCCTCGTCGAAACATTGCCTGTCTTGGGTCCAACTTCCCCCATGCGCATAGAACCAAGTCCTGCACCTGGGGGCAGCTCAATGTTTCTGGAGTGACACCTGCATCCTCCATCTCTTTCTCAGACTTATCCCACTTAGGCATTGCCACCGCATAGCCACCTGGCCCCAGCTTATGGAACTTATCCTTTTTTCGGCATTCTTCTTGTTTATTCTCGATAGTTCCTTAGCTAATTCCGAATCCTTGAATTTCACGAAATCGTCCCAATGAGCACGTTGGTTCTCTAGTGTTCCCTCGAATACTGGAGTCTTCCTTCCTCCCTTGACATACTTGTCCCATTCACGACTCTTGTGGTTCTTGAATGCAACCGCCATCTTCCTAAGAGCAGCGTCCTTGACTTTCTGCACATCTGCTTCTGTGAAATGATCTGGTAGGGTGAAATGTTCCATGAGAGTATCCCAAAGCAGTACTTTTTGTGGTTTGTCGACAAAAGTAACATCTGGATGTGGCTTTGCTGGCTCTCTCCATTCTTGAAGGGAGATCGGGAGTTGGTCCTTCACAAGAACTCCGCACTGACGAACGAACTTGCCCACAATCTTCTTAGGCGCTAATGGTTCGCCATTAGGTCTGATCGCCTCGATATTGTACTTTACGCCCTCCTTCAACTTTTTGTTCGGGCCTCGTTTCGTCCTTTTGCCTGAAGATTTGCTCGATTCGGATGGCTGAAAGAACAAAGATCGATTCGTTAATATATCTTCAAGTCATTTAAAACATGTGATGATCACCAGATGCCCGCTTATATAAATATATATACCTCGCCGGTCTTTGTTGTTTCAAGATCAACATTTTCTTCGTCATCATCATAATTATAGTTCATGACTTCATCAATTCGGTCGTCGCGATCGAATATCATATCACCCTCTCCGTGTTGTTTAGAAATTCGGAGCCGTCATAATCTTCTTCATTCTGATCATCATCTGGCCCGTGAGGATGGCGTATCATATTGAACATGGCCTGTTCTCCCTCTCTGCCGGTATTGTCCGCCATAGCTTTTATTTAACTAATCCAAAAGAAATATAAAACAATTTAGTATTCAAATTACATCGTCTCGAATAATAGATATAATCTCGAATACATCGTCTCGAATAATAGATATAATCTCGAAAACATCGTCTCGAATAATAGATATAATCTCGAATACATCGTCTCGAATAATAGATATAATATCGAATACATTACTGGCTAGGTAGCTAATAAAGATTGAATACTACAGAAGAATCTAGGACACTCGCGGTTCCTGCGGCGCGGGCGGTGGACACCCAAAGAGAAGGAACCCTCACACGATCATAGCTGAAGTGAGATCCTCAAGAAACTGCTGTATTGGAGAACCTGCCGCCCTTTAACGCAACCATGTAGCGATGGACGTGCTCGTCCTCCTCCTCGACACGGGCGACGTACCACCTCCGGGCGGCGCCGCTCCCTCCGCCGAAACTGGCCCACGTGAACGCCACCAAACGAGATCAGGTCGACGACGGGACCCGGCCGGGTTCCTCATCAAGCGGCGCCCCTCCAGCAGCACCTCGGTGCCAGCCCGACGGAGCCCAGTCCGGACATGGGTCAGCCGGACGTCGTCATGACGTGTCGACGGTGGGGATGCGGTCGGGCATCGTCGAGAACAAATACTAGCTATATGCCCGCAAAAGTAACATTTTTTAATGATTGGATTTTGATAACTAAAATTTCTAACATTTCTATATAACTAACATTTCTATAACATTTCTAACAATGCTATATATAACTAACATTTCTATAACATTTCTAATATTTCTATAACTAAAAAACAGAAGAAAAAAATTATAACATTTCTATATATATAACTAGCATTTTTATAACTAATTCTATAACTAAAAAACAGAAAAATTTCTAACAATTCTAACTTTTTTATAACTATTTCTATAACTAAAAAACAGAAAAATTTCTAACAATTCTAACATTTCTAACTATTCTAACAATTCTAACATTTCTAACAATTTCTGAAAAACAGAAAAATTTCTAACAATTTCTAAAAACAGAAAAATTTCTAACTATTTGTATAACTAAAAAACAAAAAATGTATGTGTGTGTGTGCGCTCACCGGCGAGGCGAGGGACGACGGGGGGCGGCGACGGGGGGCGCGCGGCGACGGGGACGGCGATGGGCGCGGCAACGACGGGGATGACGACGACGGGACGGACGGGCAGGGCGGCTACGACGACGGGACACTATGGCGGCGCCGACGACGGGACGGGACGACGCAGGACGGGCCGGACGGGCGGCGGTGACGACGGGACGACGGGGACAGGGAAGACGGGCGGCGACGACGGGACGGGCGGCGACGGGCGGCGACGAGGATGAAGACGTCTGAAGGCGGGCGACGGTGCAGAGGAGAAGAAGCCGATGAGAAACTGAAATTTTCGCAAGTGTTGTTTATATCGGAGGGGCCTTTAGTACCGGTTTGTGCCACCAACCGGTACTAAAGGCCAGTTTTGGCCAGCCCAAGCGGCGGGAAGCGACCCCCTTTAGTACCGGGTGGTGGCACAAACCGGCCCCCTTTAGTACCGGTTTGTGCCACGACCCGGTACTAAAGGGGGTCTTAACAGCAGTCTTGATCTTGACAAGTTTAGTCCCACCTTGCTAGCCGAGGGGCGACCGTGACCGGTTTATAAACCCCGTGCGGTCGCTCTCTCGAGCTCCTCTCCAAAGCAGGCCCTCTGGGCCTACGTGTTCTTCTTTGCCACAGGCCCACTTGGCCTTCTTGGGCCTGCATCACAGCCCAACAATAGGTTAGGTTTCTAGTCGTATGCAGGCCGCTCTGGCCTAGTAGGCGGGCTTTTTTTTTTTTTTGCTTTATTTTTTTGTGTTGTTTTTTTGTGTGTTTAGAGTTTCTTTGTGAATATTTTTGCTTTAGGTACAAAAAATTACAAAATTTCTGTTAGTGCCTGTAGTTTTCAAATTTGAATAGTTTAAATTTTGAATTATTTGAAATTAGTGTGAATCACTAGTTTGTGAATAATTTAACTTTAAAAATCAGTAAAGGCATGAAAGAATTTGTTTGCACATAAAATTTCTTCGCGTTTCAAATGCCAAAACACATAACTACCCTAACTATTACAGAGATTCCCCTCTAGGTGTGAAACACAGAAGAAAGTGATGATAGTGAAGCCGATCACATCCCAGATCTTTGGGTGTGAAACTTTTTCTTCGCGTGTGTCCCTTTGCGTCGTAACCATGGAAAATCTTCATCATTTAACGGGATACTCGGGTCAATATTCATTGTGAATGGAGCAATTTCATCAAACTTTTCATAATCTTCTGACTTGTCTGTCTTGTCATCCACTCCCACGAAGTTTCTCTTCCCAGAAAGAACTATGTGCCGCTTTGGCTCATCGTACGATGCATTCGCTTCCTTATCTTTTCTTTTTCTTGACTTGGTAGACATGTCCTTCACATAGAAAACCTGTGCCACATCATTGGCTAGGACGAATGGTTCGTCTGCATCATAAGATTGTTGAGATCCTTGTTGTCATTCCGCATCGCGGGTCTTCCGTTACCCGCCTCGTGTCATATTAACCCATTTGCACCGAAACAAAGGGACCTTTAAACCACGTCGATAGTCAAGTTCCCATATGTCCTGTATATAACCATAATATGTTTCCTTTCCGTCTTGGTTTACGCATCAAAGCGGACACCACTGTTTTGGTTGGTGCTCTTCTTATCTTGAGCGATCGTGTAAAATGTATTACCATTTATCTCGTACCCTTTGAAAGTCATTATATTCGAAGATGGTAACTGAGACAGCAAGTACAGGTCATCTTCAATAGAGGTGTCATGCATGGTACGTGGTTCGCAACCAGTGGCGGAACTCCTGGTTTGTTCACGTGTAATCCAGTCATCGAGACCGCTCCGGGTGTTTGGAGCGTAGCAAATTCTTGTGTTCATCCATATACGGAGCCACCAAGGCGGAATTTCAGAGAAGCGTAGTGTGCTTCAGTGAGAGAATGTCCGTCCATACATATTATTTGTTCCCTCCTAGCGTGCCTTTTCCATCCAGTCTGCCCTTATGCCGCGATTCAGGGAACACCAATCGGCTTAAGGTCGAGAATAAAGTCAATACAAAACTCAATGACCTCCTCATTTTGATGGCCCTTGGAGATGCTTCCTTCTGGCCTAGCACGGGTATGAACATATTTCTTTCAGACTCCCATGAACCTCTCAAAGGGGAACATATTGTGTAGAAATACAGGACCTAAAACGTTAATCTCTTCGCATAGGTGAACTAGGACGTGCGTCATGATGTTGAAGAAGGATGGTGGGAACACCAACTCGAAACTGACAAGACATTGCTGTTGGAAATATGCCCTAGAGGCAATAATAAAAGCATTATTATTATATTTCCTTGTTCATGATAATTGTCTTAATTCATGCTATAACTGTATTATCCGGAAATCGTAATACACGTGTGAATACATAGACCACAATACGTCCCTAGTGAGCCTCTAGTTGACTAGCTCGTTGGTCGACAGATAGTCATGGTTTCCTGACTATGGACATCAGATGTCATTGACAAGCGGGATCACGTCATTAGGAGAATGACGTGATGGACAAGACCCAATCCTAAGCATAGCACAAAGATCGTGTAGTTCGTTTTGCTAGAGCTTTTCCAATGTCAAGTATCTCTTCCTTAGACCGTGAGATCATGTAACTCCCGGATACCGTGGGAATGCCTTGGGTGTACCAAACGTCACAACGTAACTGGGTGACTATAAAGGTGCATTACAGGTATTTCCGAAAGTGTCTGTTGGGTTGACACAGATCGAGACAGGGATTTGTCACTCCGTATGACGGAGAGGTATCACTGGGCCCACTCGGTACTGCATCATCATAATGAGCTCAAAGTGACCAAGTGTCTGGTCACGGGATCATGCATTACGGTACGAGTAAAGTGACTTGCCGTAACGAGACTTAACGAGGTATTGGGATACCGACGATCGAGTCTCGGGCAAGTAACATACCGTCTGACAAAGGGAATAGTATACGGGTTGCTTGAACCCTCGACATCGTGGTTCATCCGATGACAACATCGAGGAGCGTGTGGGAACCAACATGGGTATCCAGATCCCGCTGTTAGTTATTGACCGGAGATCGTCTCGGTCATGTCTGCGTGTCTCCCGAACCCGTAGGGTCTACACACTTAAGGTTCGGTGACGCTAGGGTTAATAGGAAGACAAGTATGTGATTACCGAATGTTGTTCGGAGTCCCGGATGAGATCCCGGACGTCACGAGGAGTTCCGGAATGGTCCGGAGGTAAAGATTTATATATGGAAAGTGGTTAAGCGGACTCAGGAAAGTTTAGGGCCATACCGGTAATGTACCGGGGCTACTGGAGAGTTCCGGAGGTCCACCGGGAGGGGCCACCCCTCCCGGGGGGCCACATGGGCTAAGTGGGAGAGGGAGCCAGCCCTTGGTGGGCTGGGCTCGCCTCCCCACCTAGGCCCATGCGGCTAGGGCTTGGGGAGGGGAAACCCTAAAGGGGCAAAGGGGGCGCCCCCTTGGCTTGGGGCAAGCCACCCTTTCCTCCTCCCCTTGGCCGCCCCCTCTAGATGCCATCTAGAGGGGCCGGCCCCTCTCCCTTCCTCCTATAAATAGAGGGGTGGGGAGGGCTGCACACACCATTGAAGGCGCAGCCCTCCCTCCCAACACCTCTCTTTCTCCACGCGAGCTTGGCGAAGCCTGCTTGGAGAACTGCCAGACCAACCGCACCACGCCGTCGTGCTGCCATTGGAGTTGTCTTCCTCAACCTCTCCTTCACTCTTGCTGGATCAAGATGGAGGAGACGCCATCGTCTCCGTCGTGTGTTGAACACGGAGGTGCTGTCCTTTCGATTACTTTGGTCATCGGTGATCGGAATCACGTTGGGAACGTCTTCATCATCACCACTCTCAAGAACGCTTCCGTACTCGATCTACAAGTGGTATGTAGATGCAAACTCTCTCTCGTTACTCGTTGCTTAGTAGAACTCATAGATGGATCTTGGTGAAACCGTAGGAAAATTTTAATTTTACGTAACGTTCCCCAACGGTGGCATCATGAGCTAGGTCTATGCGTAGTTCTCTTTGCACGAGTAGAACACAATTTAGTTGTGGGCGTGGATCTTGTCAATTTACTTGCCGCTACTAGTCTTATCTTGCTTCCGCGGTATTGTGGGATGAAGCGGCCCGGACCAACCTTACGTGACGCTTACGTGAGACCGGTTCCACCGACTAACATGCACTAGATGCATAAGGTGGCTGGCGGTGTCTGTCTCTCCTACTTTAGTTGGAGCGGATTCGATGAAAAGGGTCCTTATGAAGGGTAAATAGAAGTTGACAAGATCACGTTGTGGTTATTCGTAGGTAAGAAAACGTTCTTGCTAGAACCCAATTGCAGCCACGTAAAAGATGCAACAACAATTAGAGGACGTCTAACTTGTTTTTGCAGCAATTGTCATGTGATGTGATATGGCCAAGTTGTGATGAATGATGAATGACACATTGTGATGTATGAGATCATGTTCTTGTAATAGGAATCACGACTTGCATGTCGATGAGTATGACAACGGCAGGAGCCATAGGAGTTGTCTTTATTTTTGTATGACCTGCGTGTCATTGAAGAACGCCATGTAACTTACTTTACTTTATTGCTAAACGCGTTAGCCATAGAAGTAGAAGTAGTCGTTGGCGTGACAACTTCATGGAGGCACAATGATGGAGATCATGATGATGGAGATCATGGTGTCATGCCGGTGACAAGATGATCATGGAGCCTCGAAGATTGAGATCAATGGAGCTTTATGATATTGGCCATATCATGTCACTACTATATAATTGCATGTGATGTTTATTATGTTTATACATCTTGTTTACTTAGAACGACGGTAGTAAATAAGATGATCCCTTACAACAATTTCAAGAAGTGTTTCCCTAAGCGTGCACCGTTGCCAAAGTTCGTCGTTTCTAAGCACCACGTGATGATCGGGTGTGATGGATTCTTACGTTCACATACAACGGGTGTAAGACAGATTTACACGCGAAAACACTTAGGGTTTACTTGACGAGCCTAGCATGTACAGACATGGCCTCGGAACACAGAGACCGAAAGGTCGAACACGAGTCGTATGGAAGATACGATCAACATGAGAATGTTCATCGACGAGACTGGTCCGTCTCTCCGTGATGATCGGACACGGCCTAGTCGACTCGGATCGTGTAACACTTAGATGACTAGAGGGATGTCTAATCTAAGTGGGAGTTCATTTAAATTTGATTAGATGAACTTAATTATCATGAACTTAGTCTAAAACTTTTGAATAATATGTCTTGTAGATCAAATGGCCAACGCTCATGTCAACTTGAACTTCAACGTTCCTAGAGAAAACCAAAATTTGAAAGATGACGGCAGCAACTATACGGACTGGGTCCGGAACACGAGGATCATCCTCATAGCTGCCAGGAAACAATATGTCCTAGAAGGACCGCTAGGTGACGCTCCGTCCCGAAGAACCAAGACATTATGAATGCTTGGCAAACTTCATGACGATGATTACTCCCTCGTTCGGTGCAGCATGCTTCTGACTTAGAAGGGGCTCTAAAAGCGTTTTGAGCATCACGGAGCATATGAGATGTTCGAGGAGCTGAAACTTGTTTTCCAAGCTCACGCCGGTCGAGAGATATGACATCTCCGACAAGTTCTATAGTTGTAAGATGGAGGAAAACAGTTACATCGGTGAGCACATCTTGAAGATGTGCAGGTTGCACAACCGTATGACCCAGTGAACATTAACCTCCACGATGAGGCGGTCATTGACAGAATCCTCGATCGCTCCCACCAAGCTACAAGAGCTTTGTGATGAACTACAACATGCAGGGGATGGTAAAGACCATTTCTGAAGTGTTCTCTATGCTGAAGTCAGCCGAGGTTGAAATCAAGAAAGAACATCAAGTGTTGATGGTCAATAAGACCACTAAGTTCAAGAAGGGCAAGGGTAAGAAGAACTTCAAGAAGGACGGCAAGGAGGTTGCCGCGCCCGGTAAGCAAGCTGAAGAAGTCAAAGAATGGACCAAAACCCGAGACTGAGTGCTTTTATTGCAAGGGGAGGGGTCACTGGAAGCGGAACTTCCCCAAATACTTAGCGGATAAGAAGGCCGGCAACACCAAAGGTATATCTAATATACATGTAATTGATGTGTACTTTGCCAGTACTCGTAGTAACTCTTGGGTATTTGATACCGGTGCCATTGCTCATATTTGTAACTCAAAGCAGGAGCTGCGGAATAAGCGAAAGCTGGCAAAGGACGAGGTGACGATGCGCGTCGGGAATGGTTCCAGAGTCGATGTGATCGCCGTCGGCACGCTACCTCTTCATTTACCTACGGGATTAGTTATGAACCTTAATAATTGTTATTTGGTGCCAAGTTTGAGCATGAATATTGTATCTGGATCTTGTTTAATACGAGATGGCTACTCATTTAAATCCGAGAATAATGGTTGTTCTATTTATATGAGAGATATGTATTATGGTCATGCTCCAATGGTCAATGGTTTATTCTTAATGAATCTCGAGCGTAGTATTACACATGTTTATAGTGTGAATACCAAAAGATGTAAAGTTGATAACGATAGTCCCACATACTTGTGGCACTGCCGCCTTGGTCACATTGGTGTCAAGCGCATGAAAAAGCTCCATGCTGATGGACTTTTGGAGTCTCTAGATTATGAATCATTTGACACATGCGAACCATGCCTCATGGGCAAGATGACCAAGACTCCGTTCTCCGGAACAATGGAGCGAGCAACCAACTTGTTGGAAATCATACATACCGATGTGTGCGGTCCAATGAGCGTTGAGGCTCATGGAGGGTATCGTTATGTTCTCACTCTCACAGATGACTTGAGTAGATATGGGTATGTCTACTTGATGAAACACAAGTCCGAGACCTTTGAAAAGTTCAAGGAATTTCAGAATGAAGTAGAGAATCAACGTGACCGAAAGATAAAATTCTTACGATCAGATCGTGGAGGAGAATATTTAAGTCACGAATTTGGTACACACTTAAGAAAATGTGGAATCGTTTCACAACTAACGCCGCTGGAACACCTCAGCGTAATGGTGTGTCCGAACGTCGTGTCGCACTCTATTGGATATGGTGCGGTCTATGATGTCTCTTCTTGATTTACCGCTATCATTTTGGGGATACGCTCTAGAGACAGCTACATTCACTTTAAATAGGGCACCGTCTAAATCCGTTGAGACGACACCGTATGAATTATGGTTTGGGAAGAAACCTAAGCTGTCGTTTCTAAAAGTTTGGGGATGCGATGCTTATGTCAAGAAACTTCAACCTGAAAAGCTCGAACCCAAGTCGGAAAAATGCGTCTTCATAGGATACCCTAAAGAAACCATTGGGTATACCTTCTACTTAAGATCCGAGGGCAAGATTTTTGTTGCCAAGAACGGAACCTTTCTGGAAAAAGAGTTTCTCTCGAAAGAAGTGAGTGGGAGGAAAGTAGAGCTCGATGAAGTACTACCTCTCGAACAGGATAGTAGTGCAGCACAAGAAAATGTTCCTGTGATGCCTACACCAACTGAAGAGGAAATTCATGATGATGATCAAGGTACTTGGATCAAGTTGCTCTTGAACTTCAGAGGGTCCACTAGGGCGCGTTCCGCACCAGAGTGGTACGGCAACCCTGTCTTGGAAATCATGTTGCTAGACAACAATGAACCTTCGAACTATGAAGAAGCGATGGCGGGCCCAGATTCCAACAAATGGCTAGAAGCCATGAAGTCCGAGATAGAATCCATGTATGAAAACAAAGTGTGGACTTTGGTGACTTGCCCGATGATCGTGAGCGATAGAAAACAAATGGATTTTTAAGAAGAAGACGGACGCGGATGGTAATGTCACCATCCATAAAGCTCGACTTGTCGCTAAAGGTTATCGGCAAGTTCAAGGGATTGACTACGATGAGACATTCTCTCCGTAGCGAAGCTTAAGTCCGTCCGAATCATGTTAGCAATTGCCGCATACTATGATTATGAGATATGGCAGATGGACGTCAAAACAGCGTTCCTTAACGGATATCTTAAGGAAGAGCTGTATATGATGCAGCCGGAAGGTTTTGTCGATCCTAAGAATGCTAACAAAGTATGCAAGCTCCAAATGATCCATTTATGGGCTGGTGCAAGCATCTCGGAGTTGGAACATTCGCTTTGATGAGATGATCAAAGCGTTTGGGTTTATGCAGACTTATGGAGAAGCCTGCGTTTACAAGAAAGTGAGTGGAAGCTCTGTAGCATTTCTCATATTATATGTAGATGACATACTTTTGATGGGAAATGATATAGAATTCTTGGACAGCATTAAGGCCTACTTGAATAAGTGTTTTTCAATGAAGGACCTTGGAGAAGCTGCTTATATATTAGGCATCAAGATCTATAGAGATAGATCGAGACGCCTCATAGGTCTTTCACAAAGCACATACCTTGAAAAGATTTTGAAGAAGTTCAAAATGGATCAGTCCAAGAAGGGGTTCTTGCCTGTATTGCAAGGTGTGAGATTGAGCTCAGCTCAATGCCCGACCACGGCAAAAGATAAAGAAGAGATGAGTGTCATCCCCTATGCCTCAGCCATAGGATCTATTATGTATGCCATGATGTGTACCAGACCTGATGTAAACCTTGCCGTAAGTTTGGTAGGAAGGTACCAAAGTAATCCCGGCAAGGAACACTGGACAGCGGTCAAGAATATCCTGAAGTACCTGAAAAGGACTAAGGACATGTTTCTCGTTTATGGAGGTGACGAAGAGCTCGTCGTAAAGGGTTACGTCGATGCTAGCTTCGACACAGATCTGATGACTCTAAGTCACAAACCGGATACGTGTATATGTTGAATGGTGGAGCGAAGCTGGTGCAATGCAAGCGAGAGCGTCGTGGCGGGATCTACATGTGAAGCGGAGTACATGGCAGCCTCGGAGGCAGCGCATGAAGCAATTTGGGTGAAGGAGTTCATCACCGACCTAGGAGTCATACCCAATGCGTCGGGGCCGATCAAACTCTTCCGTGACAACACCGGAGCTATTGCCCTTGCCAAGGAGCCCAGGTTTCACAAGAAGACCAGGCACATCAAGCGTCGCTTCAACTCCATCCGTGAAAATGTTCAGGATGGAGACATAGAAATTTGTAAAGTGCATACGGATCTGAATGTCGCAGATCCGTTGACTAAACCTCTTCCACGGGCAAAACATGATCAACACCATAACTCTATGGGTGTTCGATTCATCACAATGTAAACTAGATTATTGACTCTAGTGCAAGTGGGAGACTGTTGGAAATATGCCCTAGAGGCAATAATAAAAGCATTATTATTATATTTCCTTGTTCATGATAATTGTCTTAATTCATGCTATAACTGTATTATCCGGAAATCGTAATACACGTGTGAATACATAGACCTGTACGTCCCTAGTGAGCCTCTAGTTGACTAGCTCGTTGGTCGACAGATAGTCATGGTTTACCGACTATGGACATCAGATGTCATTGACAACGGGATCACGTCATTAGGAGAATGACGTGATGGACAAGACCCAATCCTAAGCATAGCACAAAGATCGTGTAGTTCGTTTTGCTAGAGCTTTTCCAATGTCAAGTATCTCTTCCTTAGACCGTGAGATCGTGTAACTCCCGGATACCGTAGGAATGCCTTGGGTGTACCAAGCGTCACAACGTAACTGGGTGACTATAAAGGTGCATTACAGGTATCTCCGAAAGTGTCTCATTGGGTTGACACGGATCGAGACAGGATTTGTCACTCCGTATGACGGAGAGGTATCACCGGGCCCACTCGGTAGTGCATCATCATAATGAGCTCAAAGTGACCAAGTGTCCGGTCACGGGATCATGCATTACGATGCGAGTAAAGTGACTTGCCGGTAACGAGACTAAACGAGGTATTGGGATACCGACGATCGAAGTCTCGGGCAAGTAACATACCGTCGACAAAGGGAATAGCATACGGGGTTGCTTGAACCCTCGACATCGTGGTTCATCCGATGACAACATCGAGGAGCGTGTGGGAACCAACATGGGTATCCAGATCCCGCTGTTAGTTATTGACCGGAGATCGTCTCGGTCATGTCTGCGTGTCTCCCGAACCCGTAGGGTCTACACACTTAAGGTTCGGTGACGCTAGGGTTAATAGGAAGACAAGTATGTGATTACCGAATGTTGTTCGGAGTCCGGATGAGATCCCGGACGTCACGAGGAGTTCGGAATGGTCCGGAGGTAAAGATTTATATATGGAAAGTGGTTAAACGGACTCCGGAAAGTTTCGGGGCATACTGGTAATGTACCGGGGCTACCGGGAGAGTTCCGGAGGTCCACCGGGAGGGGCCACCCCTCCCGGGGGGCCACATGGGCTAAGTGGGAGAGGGAGCCAGCGCCCCCCTTGGCTTGGGGGGCAAGCCACCCCTTTCCTCCTCCCCTTGGCCGCCGCCCCCCCCCCCCTCTAGATGCCATCTAGAGGGGCCGGCCCCCTCTCCCTTCCTCCTATAAATAGAGGGGTGGGGGGGAGGGCTGCACACACCATTGAAGGCGCAGCCCCTCCCCTCCCCAACACCTCTCTTTCTCCACGCGAGCTTGGCGAAGCCCTGCCGGAGAACTGCCGTACCAACTGCACCACGCCGTCGTGCTGCCATTGGAGTTGTCTTCCTCAACCTCTCCTTCACTCTTGCTGGATCAAGATGGAGGAGACGCCATCGTCTCCGTCGTGTGTTGAACACGGAGGTGCTGTCCTTTCAGTACTTTGGTCATCGGTGATCGGAATCACGTTGGGAACGTCTTCATCATCACCACTCTCAAGAACGCTTCCGTACTCGATCTACAAGTGGTATGTAGATGCAAACTCTCTCTCGTTACTCGTTGCTTAGTAGAACTCATAGATGGATCTTGGTGAAACCGTAGGAAAATTTTAATTTTCTGTAACGTTCCCCAACAATTGCACCAAATCATTCTGTAATCTTGGTATGATTTCTGGATCGATTACCTTCTGAGAGATTGCATTGAGAAATGCACATAGCTTCACAATGGCTAATCGAACGTTTTCCGGTAGAAGCCCCCTCAATGCAACCGGAAGCAGTTGTGTCATAATCACGTGGCAGTCATGAGACTTTAGGTTCGGAACTTTTCTCTGCCATGTTTATTATTCCCTTTATATTCGACGAGAAGCCGACGGTACCTTAATATCGAGCAGGCATTCAAAGAAGATTTCCTTCTCTTCTTTGGTAAGAGCGTAGCTTGCATGACCCTGATGTATGTCGTCTTCTCCGTGCAGACGTTGCTGGTCCTCCCGTGCCTCAGGTGTATCTTTTGTCTTCCCATACACGCTCAAGAAGCCAAGCAGGGTCACGCAAAGATTCTTCGTCACGTGCATCACGTCGATTGCGGAGCGGACCTCTAGGTCTTTCCAATATGGCAGGTCTCAAAATATAGATTTCTTCTTCCACATGGGTGCGCGTCCGTCAGCGTCCTTCGGAACAGGTTGTCCGCCAGGACCCTTTCCAAATATCACCTTCAAATCCTTGACCATATCATGTACATCAGCACCAGTACGGTGGTGAGGCTTTGTCCGGTGATCCGCCTCACCTTTGAAATGCTTGCCTTTCTTTCTTACGGGATGCCTGCTCGTAAGAAATCGACGATGTCCTAGGTACACATTCTTCTTACAACTATTCAAATATATAATGTCGGTATCATCCAAACAGTGCGTGCATCCGCGATATCCCTTGTTTGTCTGTCCTGAAAGGTTACTGAGAGCAGGCCAATCATTGGTGGTCACGAACAGCAACGCCTTTAGGTCAAATTCTTCCCCCATGTGCTCATCCCACGCACGTACACCTGTTCCATTCCACAGTTGTAAGAGTTCTTCAACTAATGGCCTTAGGTACACATCAATGTCGTTGCCGGGTTGCTCCTTGCGTCATCTGCAAACTCCTTCCCGTACTTTCTTTCGATTTTTCTCCACTGCGACCCGTCAGCGGGTACTCTCAACTTTCCGTCTTTCTTACGGTCTTCTCTGTGCCATCGCATCGCCTTGGCATGCTCTTTGTTTTGGAACAAATGTTTCAACCGTGGTATTATAGGAGAATACCACATCACCTTGGCAGGAATCTTCTTCCTGGGGCGCTCGCCCTCGACATCACCACGGTCATCGCGGCTGATCTTATAGCGCAATGCACCACATACCGGGCAAGCGTTCAAATCCTCGTACTCACCGCGGTAGAGGATGCAATCATTAGGGCATGCATGTATCTTACGCACCTCTAACCCTAGAGGGCAGACAGCCTTCTTTGCTTCGTACGTACTCTCGGGCAATTCGTTGTCCTTTGAAAGCATATCCTTTATCATTACCAGCAACTTTCCAAATCCCTTGTCAAATACACCATTCTTTGCCTTCCATTGCAGCAATTCCAGTGTGGTGCCCAGCTTTTTCTTGTCACCTACGCAATTCGGGTACAACAATTTTTTGTGATCCTCTAACATGCGCTGCAACTTCTTCTTCCCGAAATCACTTGCGCAGTTTCTCTTTGCATCGGCAATGGCCCGACCTAGATCATCAACGGGCTCAGCTGATGCCTCTTCTTGAGCTTCTTCCCGCATTGCCGGCTCAGCTTCTTCCCGCATTACCGGCTCAGCTTCTTCCCCCATTTTTGTATCATCGTATTCAGGGAACCCATGGCCAGGATAGCTGTCGTCGTCCTCTTCTTCTTCATTATATTCCATCATAACCCCTCTTTCTCCGTGCTTGGTCCAAACATTATAGTGGGGCATGAAACCGGACTCAAACAGGTGGACGTGAATGGTTCTTGACGTAGAGTAATTGCGACCATTCTTACAGCCAGCACATGGACAAGGCATAAAACCATCCGCCCGCTTGTTTGGCTCGGCCATAGCGAGAAAAGTATGCGCCCTCAACAAACTGGGGAGAGCATCGGTCATCGTACATCCATTGCCGGCTCATCTTCATTACACAACACCGAATAGACCAAACTAATACAAGTTCATACAACACTTAAATGCAACAAACAAATAACTCTCTAGCTAAAGCATTTAAATGCAACAACAAATGCGATCAAGATCGCAACTAAGGTAACAATTGATCCAACAAAGCATAATGATACCAAGCCTCACTATCGATGGCATATTTTCCAATCTTTCTAATCTTCAAGCGCATTTTCTCCATCTTGATCTTGTGATCATTGGCGACATCGGCAACATGCAACTCCAATTCCATCTTCTCCCCTCAATTCTTTTCAATTTTTCTTTCAAGTACTCGTTTTCTCTTTCAACTAAATTTAACCTCTCGACAATAGGGTCGGTTGGAATTTCCGGTTCACATACCTCCTAGAAAAAATTTCTATGTCAACTTTATGGGCATAATTTTTCATAAACACGAAACGCAACTAGTTTTAAAAGAGAATATATATACCACATCCGAATCATAACAAGGACGAGGGCCGACGGGGACGGATATCAAAACCATGGCACTATATGTATAACAAACAACGTACGGGTAAGATAATTATAAGAGTAACTATATATCCAAATCACACAAACATCAATTTTATTATAAAATTTCGTGAACAAGAGGCTCACCACAAGGTGGTGCCATGACAGAGATCAGTGCGAGGCGATCGACGGTGAATTCTGACGGAGATTTAGAAGGCACTAAGTAAATCACACCTACATATGCAAACTAAGTGTTATTTTTGACCTCAAATTGCATATAAATCAAATACTAGAACATATATATATTTCCTCCCAAATTACTAAACTCACATAATCACTATATAAAGCATTGCAAGAGCTAATCTAGCAATGAGAGATGAAAGGACAAAGTTGCTAACCTTTGTGATCATTTGAATGGATGGGGGCCTTCAAATCTTGACAAATTTTGGGCAAAATGTGTGATGAGCTCGAGAGGAAGAGGGGAAGAACAGAGAGGAGAGAGGAAAGGGGAAGAACAGAGCGAGCTCGGGTGGACGAAGGGTTTATGTAGGACGACCTTTAGTACCGGTTCGTGCCAAGAACCGGTACTAAAAGTGCTGGAGGGGCCCCAGACTGACAACATCCTGCCACCACTCTCATTAGTACCGGTTCGTGGCACGAACCGGTGCTAAAGGTTCGCCACGAACCGGTACTAATGAAAGCGGCCCGGCTAGCCGTTGGAACCGGCACTAATGTATACATTAGTGCCGGCTCAAATTCAAACCGGCACTAATGTGCTTCACGTTTGACCCTTTTTCTACTAGTGAACCCAACCCATAATTCCGAATAACACCCTTGTACCTAGGACACATGCCATCAACAACTCCTAAGAAGAACTTTCCAGAATATCTAATGAATGTTGAACACACAGGGAAATCAGACCATCATTTCTGCCTCTACAAGAAAAAGATAATAAGAACGTCATTAAATCCAAAATAAACTAAATACACAAAGGGGAAACCCCAGCAAAACAAACATCATACAAGCAATCAAAATGATAAGAAGAGAAGGAAAAAAGAAACACAAGAAGAGGAAAGAGACTTACAACATTCCTTCTACCAACAGATGATAATTTCCTCTTGAGGTGCTTGACTTTCTGTACAAAACAAATACATGAACATCAAACCAACATCTAAAAGGATAAATATAATCAGAAAAAGATAATCATGAAAAAATAAAATTAGATCAGAAAAATACTTACATTAGTCACATAGGAATTGTGAAGTGCTTTATCAAACTCTTCATCATCAGCAGAGAAATCCTGAAAAAGGAAAAATTCAGACAATAAGCACAACACAGAAAATGAAAAACAGAAAAAACACAATGAAAATGAAAAGAAGACAAAGATAACTACCAAAGACATAACATTCTCATCAGAAAAATCATTAGGCACAGAAGGATCTTTTATAGAATCCTGACTCTCAACTGAAAAAACTTGCGGAACATCCTTGGCCAAGACTTTCCGTAGTTTGCCCATTGATCTACTAGCTGAAAAACAAGAGAGAAAACAGGACTCAGTTATTGAGAGACTCCAAGTGCAAAACTGTGTAAATTTACAGTAATAATCGAAGAGAATTTTACACTGTAAGAGAACAAACTACACAGTAATTATGAATAAAATTAAACTGTAAAAAGGCAACGGGTTGCAATGTAGAACACCATCGAATTACAGTGTAAAGTACATAAATTATGGGTACAATTACACTGGAAAAAAGCATCAGGTTACCCATTTTACACCGTAACTACACCGTACAATCTCTACTCCTAATGGACGACTTGGTGAATAGTCGCCAGGTCAATTTTCGCTGGTTTTTTTTCGTCATACTCGCACCGCCGGTTATTTTTCGTCATCGCACTCCGGTTAATTTTCGTCATCGTATCGAAAACAACTGGGATCGATCCCTCGTTCACACAGATCTAACTCCGCCGCCGCCGGATCGCACGCCAGATCCACCAGTACGCCCAGACCGCGGCCTCGATCCCACCAGAATGATTATTATCTCTCCTCCCACCAGCGGCCTCGATCTGGGATCGCCAGGACGCCGCCCGCCGCCGCCACGGATCCCACGGACGCCGCCTCCAGCGGATCCCACGGCGCCACCTCGCCGCCACCTCGCCACCGCTGGTCGCCATGGCGCGGCGTCGCCCGCCGCCACCTCATAGCGCCCGCGCCGCCCCTCGAACCCTAGCCCGCCCCTCCGCCCGGCCGACGGATCGCTTCCGCTCCTCCACGCGGCGAGCTGCGGCGACCTGCGCCTCTTCAAGAGTACGTGGGCGATTCCGGGCGGGTTTTGTTTGGATCTGGAGGCACCGACTCTCCCGTTAAATCGCGTCGCAGGCTGGTGAGAGATCTGGATCGTGGCAGGGGCCGTCCTGGAGGTGGTGGAGACGGCCAAGGACCAAGGTCTCGTGGCGCTGCACTTTGCTGCCGGGAAGGGAAGGCCACGGGTGTGCAGGTACCTGGTCGACGAGCTAGGGGTCGATGTGGACGCCGTCGATAATGGAGGTGCGTGCCTCTGCCGTTTAATTTGCCTCTAAACTGTAAATGTGTCTGAACTGTACTCCTATATGGCTCGCGTTCAGAATTGGGCTATAGGAAACTGTATGTTGACCAGCACCAGTTTATTTTTCGAAATAAACCGGGGATTCCGCCATGCCCCGCGTCAAGTCCGGCTCTAGCGGCTGCTTGTTCTACCGGAGGAAGCACTCATGGCGCTGCGATGAGTTAGTGAGCAGGAGCACCGTGCATCTGGTGAGGGTCTTCTTCATCATCTCCCATCAATTGCTATCAGTTGCCACTTGCCAGTCAGAATCGGCCTGCAGACGTTGTTTCTTTGTGCGCATTGGGAAGGTGGCAGAATTGTAATATTGCATCCTTCGACATTCTCTAAGTCAGCAGCATTTTGCTGATATATATATTAGTCTGCTATGTTGCTGATTATTATGGCCACTCTGAATAATCGAGTCCTTCTATTTTTGTGTATTTTTATGAAATGTTTTATGTGTTACTGTGAATATTCAGAAGAATTGACTGTACTAAGAAAGTTTATCAGGATTTATGAAGTCAAGAGATCAAAATTAAAGATTAAGTCATCACAGAGTCATGCAGACTTCTTTTTATTCAGAAAGGAGTTATTGTTAGTCTTTGGTAGAGCATGTGGCATCATTCCCATAATATGATAGGGATTTGTAAGATCATATAGTTGCAATAGGCTGTTGTTTTTACTGGCCTCATTATTCTGATGTTTCTTGTTGATTTTATGGCAACACCTGCAGCTGGACTTTGACGACGGTACACCACCGTAAGATGCTTGGAGAAGAAAATTAAGTAGTTACGCTAATAGACTGAAGGAGTTCAATGTGACGTTCAGAGAAGCATTTAAAATGGTATGAAAATGCAATTGTCAAACAGAGGTACTAACTATCTGTGTTGTCATTCTTACGAAGTCTTGAGGAAGATGTCCAAATTATGTTTTCCCCTTGACCATCAGATGAAGCTTGGTCTCGGCTTTGGTCATATGTTCGAGAGGAAGCTTCTCATGGAAGGGTAATGCATTGGCATCCTTTTATTTTTCTTAAGCATACATCTAAATTCACGTAATTTTGTATTAGAATTTAGAAGAAAGACACCGAGAAGCCTCAGAATACAAACCCAAACCAAAAACCAATTCCAAACAAATAAAATAAAATAATCTGAAGAAGAAGAACATTGAAACAAAGATCCTTGTACTGTTTATAATGCGTATGCATTCCTTTACTATTTTTCACCATAAGATCCTTTTATCACTCATTAAAATTTCACAAGTTCTTGCCACGCCCGAAGCTTCCGTTCTCGCTGACTTCACCGGAATGCCTGCACCATGTTCCACGGTACCAATTTTTAATCCTGTATTTAGGTGCTTCTACATGAACCCTGTGCATAGTCTCGATCACCACCCACCGGGGCAGCTACTTCTGCTGTCAGTAGCAATTTCCTCTGACATATGTGTTTTTCTGTCATTGTGTGCTTCTACATTAATCCCGTGTCATTGTATTTAGGTTCTCTAAGGCCTAAACTGTCACTTTTCTTAATTGTATGTCTTACACCTCATTTTATTGTACTAATTTATTCAGTTGCACCATTACTAGGTGGGGAGAGTTTGGGTTCGGAAGGTAGTGGGTGGGAGCGGAGGAAGGAAAGGGAGAAAGATGTGCTTTCCTCGCTGCAACGCACGGGCAATTAACTATATTGCTAATAATTATGTGATTTTCTATCTTCTTTGTACAATTCAAATGAATTTTGATAATGATCACACCTAATAATGGATATTTTTAACATGTCTTTCCAGGAGGGCTCCTGCAGTGACACTACTATTTTTGCAGGTGAAGCGACAACCAAGTTTCCAAGTTTATGTCAGAATACAAGAGAAGGGGGTTTAGTATTTTCTTGATGGCACATGTTGGAAGGTGCCATCTTTATTTCTCTTATCTTATGGGTTTCCTCACAATGGTTTTCTTACAATGTGCACAATTTTGCAACAATAAACATTGGCTGGGTATATACACTTGAATGGATGATCTGGTTAGATAGCATGCAAAACGAGGAGTTTCAGGAATTATGATGTGTTGGTTTTATTTGGTTGAAACCATTAATGGTTGTGTCTGAGTTACTTTACTAGGACTGTTTGGGCATGATGTGTTGCTCTATAACTCCTTCCTATTGTATATCCTGACAAAAGTGAAGTACTTAATTATGTCGATAGGATGTTGTTTCTCAAAACTCTTAACATCTTGTAGTGTACCGTTAGTGTTAAAATATAAGTCTTATCATCTATTGCATTTCTTCTGTCCTTGATTCGAAAGGAACTGTAGTAATTACTTTGCCTAAAGTTTGTGTTATTTCCATTTACGATGTGTTCACTCACTTGTGTTATTAAAATACTTTTATCGCCGGATATTTATCAAGAAGCTAGCTTACCACTTTGAATACAACCTTAATTATTACATGCATTAGTTTTCTTATTACATGTTGTCATTATTGTAAGCATCAAAACTATCTTCTACGGTCACAACTTATGCTTATGCCTCCATTTAAAAAAAACTACCTTCTACAGTCACGGCGTTACTGGGAGCTAGGGTGAGAAACTAAATGTCAACGTGGTTGTGCAGGTCTGCAGGAGGTGCCTTTGAGGACTTGCTCGTCTACTCGAGCTTCACTGTCAGCGAAGTCTCCACTGGGTTGCCTAGATCTGTCCTGAATTGCTTCATTGATGATAATTTGGAGAAGGCTTCGCTGACACTTACAAGGATGTTTTCCTTTGTTAGAAAGACGAGGATGCGCTGGAGATAGACATGGGGTGGTAAGAAAATGACGAGCTCCTGATGGTATTATGCTTGCTGGTCTGAACCAACATGTATTATGTCAGTCTGTTGTTAAGAGTATCTTGAAAATATAAAGCCACTGGAGAGCCAGGCATTCGGTACCATCGTCTTTCCAATAGCCCACATTTCTGCATGTATATATTTGTTGTACAGCCTATGCTGGCTTTCCTGCAATAATAATTATCAAAAGGTAATATGGAGCAGTCGAATTCTCTCGACGTTCATTTTGTCATGTTCTTAAGCAAACCCTGCGTTGCCATATTCCTCAAGAGGTGAAGTGGACAGGAAGACACATGTGCTAAAGCAACAAAATAAATAGAAAAGCAGTATATTCGGAATCTACCCCTTAGCTTAATTTACAAGTTGTGTGAGTGTGCTCATATATTGATATTATTCTCAGGATAGCAAGAAACATATTCTTTTATTCTGCTATAATTGAGTAACCAGCTTTAAAATTAAATAACTGTAACCATGTTACGTATGCGTTCCTATTAAAAGAGAGAGCAATGCATGTCAGCATGCGTGTCTCGGCGTGGCGTGCCATAGCGGATCACAATATTCTTCTAGGTGCGTATGAGCTGTGTGCCTGTGTGTATAAGTTGCACAAGCATCTCTATACCGCTCGTCGCTTATGTCTCCGTTTTCCTCTACTGTAATGTCACCGATAATTGGTTGCTCTATTTCTTTCCTCTCTCTAGCGCACTTCTCTTTGGGTTCCATGCTTCAGTCAAATCAAATCAACAGCATTACGGGATTGCGTGCTAATTTTTTGTTTTTCTTTCACGGCAGTAATTAGGGGATTGTGATACAGTCTTGCCCAACCTCACAACTAAGACTCCCAGTCGATACTATATCCGTGAGATCTACCATTAAGATCCATGCAAAAAAAAAACAGTTTTTTCTCTCTCCTATATGTTAGGTCACTTAACTTAGACTTGGTTAAATTTCAATGGACTGAGACCTAGCCATACTCATTGTGATAAGTTAGGATTAGCTCCTAAAGTTGCTTTCGCCTCTACCCATCTTCGCCCTCCTCGCTACCGCCCAAGCGGGCCGCCTGGCCCTGGTTAGGCTGGGTGGTGGCGGGGCTTTCTCCTCCCCGTCTGTCTCTGGTGGCGTAGGGTGCGGCGGGTCCAACAGGGGTGCGGCGCTGTGTGTAGGGCTTGGCAGCGGGGTTGTAAGTTGCAACGCTGGTAGCGTGGCCAATGCTGGTGGTGTGGCTGAGGTGGTGGGGGTGCGTACGCGTCCCGGAGTCCGATCGGGCCTTCCTCCCCGGCTTCTGGACGACGGCATGCAGCACGTGCGTACATCTCTAGGGCCCATCCTTGGCGGTGGATCTACCCTCCTCTTCGGCAGACATGCAGTTGTTGTGGCCTCTTGCCAGTCTGCAGCAGTAGCCGTGGCGGGGCGAAGCAGGGGAGCTTCGGCTGTGGTCGGGGAGGGGAGGTCGACGAGGGATGGGGCTCCGCCGTTGTTGAGTCACATGTCGTCGGCATAGAGGATGCCAATTGTGGTCGTGTCGTTCCTCCCTTCCCTTTCCCCACTGGTGCTCTTCGGCAACGCTTCAGGTTGGACGGGCGTTGCCGATTTCGGCGGTGGTTGGAGTTGGTGGAGCTATTTGAAGCCACCCCCTTTGATTTTCTCAGGGTGGTCTGGGTGCAGAGCCACGACCCTAGCGATGGGAGGCGCGTTGATCTTGGGCGGATTTGCGCGGCTTGGGTGCGGGCGAGCAGACATGGCCTCTCGGGCGGCATGGATGCGGGTGGTTGGCGGAGCGGCGTGCGACGGAGGGGGTCAGAGAACCAATGTACATCACTTGCCCAATCTTTGTACTAGCCGTCGGCGGCGGCATCCACAGACATTGTTTCCTTCTTGCAGGTTCCGCCGCGGTACTCTCACCCCCTTCGTGTTGCTCTGGGTGAAAACTTGATCCACGGGATCAGACGGTGGCGGCTATCCGCAATCCGCCCTTTTGGAGGCACTGTTTTGGAGTCCTCGCTTGGCGTTGGTCGTCTCACCCCTCCTTGATGGATCACTCATGTGGTGGTCCGTCGACTAGAAGCGGTTCTTCTCTGCTCATTCGTAGTATGCTTGGTAGTCGTTGGGGTGGTTTGTCGGCACCTTTGTATCTTGCTTCGGGTGTGTGTTGAGCGCGGTGGTAGCGTGTGTTTGTATCGGTCTTCTCAGATGTATGAGGTGATGGTTGCTTTATAATATAGGGGGGTGGGGCGTTTTCGTCATTAGGGGATTGTGTCCTGAAGAGATAGAGAGGGCTAGAAAGAAAGAGGGAGCGAGGGTGGGAAAGAGACGGTTAGGGAGAGAGATGGAGGGTGGTAGACAAAGTGGGGAACGGAAAGACATATATGCAATGTATTCATAGGTGCAATCAGATTAAAACAAACTACAAAGCCCGTGGCAACGCACGGGCACCCATAGTTACACTGTAACTGTGGGTAAAATAACGCTGTAAAAAATCATCGGGTTACAGTGCAACTACAGAGTAACTATGCGGTAGTTAACGGTAAATTTACACTGTGATAACGCATCAGACTACACTATAAAACAGGGACAATGTATGCAGTAATTTAATACACATCGGATTACAGTGAAAAATCAGGACAAACTACACAGGAAAATAAACTGAAATTAAGAGAAAATTACACTCCAACATGCATACATGGGATTAGGGGGACAAGTTAGCCAAACAGAAAATTAGGGGGGCAAGTTTCACAGTACTTTAGTGCAAGATACAAAATGGGAAATAGGGCAAAAACAGGGGGAACAAATAAAACTACAGCACAGCTACATAGGGTGCATAAGATAGCAGTGAAGCTCTAGATTACAAGTTGCAGTGAACATATAGCACAACTAACAGAGTTAAAAATTGAACAGCATAACTCAAGCACATATCTCTGCAAGACCTTGGTCTAACATGCATGAAATTCAAGAGGGTACACAAAAACCTTGGACTAACAAGTTGCAGAGAAGTTCATTAACCACCAGAATGAACAACATCATGGGACAAAACATAAACAAACATGAAGAAATTCAACGACTATAACCACACCTCCACCTTCAGAGACAAGTTACGGGATCAACCACTGGAAATTAAAGCCTACTAAGCTACCTACAAATCAACTTATTCTCTAAACCTACCTACAAATCAACAACGAGAACACAATCGGCCCGGAATTTGGTCTGCGCCCACAACAAAAACAGGAAACTACAGAAGGCGCACTGCAGGCTCCTCCCAAAACTCACACGAACAACCATGGCACCGTGGCGGACTAGAACACCACGGCATCGACATGCACATCCCGCGGAAATCACAGGCCGTGGATCCACGAAGCCAAAAAATCACCAGATCTGGAACTACACGGCCACAAAAAAGGATGGGCAAAGCACGAGAGACAAGGAAAACGAACCAGAGCAGCCCGCGGACGAGGAGAAGAAGAGGGAGAAATCAGTACCCTACGGTGGATGAGCTCGAAATCGCCATGAACGCAAGCAATCGCCTCCCCCTCTTCCACCGCTCGAGCTCTCTCTCTCTCTCTCTCTCTCTCTCTCTCTCTCTCTCTGCCTTCTCCAAATGCGAAGAGATGAGAAAGGGAAACGACGAGACACCCCGCTCCCAAATTCAAAAGAGACAAAAACCAAACAGTGCCCGGCTGGGACGGGGCGGGCAGAGGAAAACGGGCGGAAGAAGAAAACCGCGCCCGATAACAAAAACCAACCCAAAAAACAGCAGACCGAGCGTGAATCTCAGAGCAAAGAACGGACAGACAGAAATTTGAATGTTGACGAATTGAAAAACACTTGACTGTAAAATAGCAAATCCGTTCTTTTTTTTGTTTTTTATCGTGCAGTTGCGTGACTAGGCAGACCGGACTAGCAAAGAGCAAAAGCTAACCAAAGCATCTTCCCTTTCCTCGCTCACAAGCAAAGCATCCTCTTGCAACCACGGTGCACCTTCTGATTCCTTCAGGTGGGTTTTGATATTGGTTCTTTCGCACATTCTTGGTGTCCTCGTCTGCTGCCTCACCGACACCTGAGAGCCGATTGATCTCACCGGCGCCGGAGCAGACCGACAGCATGGGCTCCCTGCTGATGCCGCTGCTGAGCAGCGTGGCAGCCAAGGTGGGCGACGTGCTGGTGGGCGAGCTGCTACGGGCGTGGGGGCTGCACGCGGCCCACCGGAAGCTGGAGCGCCACCTCGCGGCCGTCCAGCACATCCTGCTGGACGCCGAGGCGAAGAGCCGCACCAACCCCGCCGTCCGTGAGTGGGTCAGCGACCTCAAGACGGCCGCCTACCAGGCCGACGACGTCCTCGACAACTTCCGCTACGAGGCGCTGCGCCGCCGCGCACAGACCCGCCGCTCCATGCCCACGACGCGCAAGGTTTGTCGTCGACCACCTTCCCACAGTCCACCACCGCCCGCCACTATATATGTTCATTCAAAGCGCATGTTGCAATGGAATGTCATCATAGTTTACAATGGGGTACCTTCGATTTTGGTATTAATTGAAAGCATAATACTGCATAAGCAAGTATGGTGTGTTGTTCTTCTTTCAAGTTACATACTCCCTTGTCAGAGAGAAGTTACATATACTCTGTCTCACCACACCGTTCTACATGGGCCTAATCTGCATTGCAGTTTCTAACCATGTCGCACCCGCATCGCCTTATTTATTTTTTTACCTGTTTTCATTTCAGGTGCTAAGCTACTTCACCGTTGATAGTCCCATAGTTTTCCGTTTTTCCATGAGTAGGAAGATGAAGGATGTCCTTGAAAAGATAGATGAGCTGGTTGTGGAGATGAACAATTTTCACTTCCTTACGCATACCAAGACACCAAGCATTGTTCACCCGCAAACACATTCTCGTGTTGATGAATCAGAGATTGTAGGCAAACTACATGAGAAGGAACAGGTGGTGAAGATATTGCTCGAGAACCAATATGACAACAATAATGTCATGGTCCTCCCAATAGTTGGCATGGGGGGGATTGGCAAGACCACCCTTGCTCAACTCGTGCACAATGATCAGAGAGTGATGCATCATTTTGAGTTGGTCATATGGATCTGTGTCTCTGACCAGTTCGTCGTTGAAGAAATAATTCGATCTATTATAGAAGTGGCCACGATGAAGAAGTATGAATTGATTGAGATGGAGGCACTGCAAAAGAAACTTAGCCAAGTGTTGGGCAAGAAAAGGTACCTCCTAGTTATGGACGATGTTTGGAATGAAGATAGACAAAAGTGGGATGGTCTGAGATTATTACTATGCTCAGATGCTGGCTCAGGTAGTGCTATAATTGTGACAAGCCGCAGCAACCAAGTTGCTTCTATCATGGGAACAATTCGTTCACATCAGATATCACTTCTGAATGAGGATCAATCATGGGAGCTTTTCCACAGGAATGCATTTGTAGGGGAAGTGGAAAAGCAAGATGAACTGATTTTAATGGCTAGGAATATTGTCCAGAAGTGTAAGGGGTTGCCTCTTGCTATCAAGACCATTGCAGCTTTACTTCGTATGGAGCATCACAATGAGTGGTTTTCTATTCTGGATAGTGATGTCTGGAAGAATGAGATCCTCAGAACTGGGTTTATACCTGCATTACAGCTAAGCTACGATCACTTGTCACCCGAAGCAAAAATATGTTTTTCCTTCTGTGTTATTTTCCCGAAGGGTAGCATGCTCGATAAAGACATGTTGATCCAGTTATGGCTTGCCAATGACTTTATTGCATCAGAAACAAGGGGCCAACAAATTTTTGAAGTGTTGGTTTGGAGATGTTTCCTCCAAGATGTGAAAACTCAAGAGAATCTGCTCTCAGGATTTCGAGATGAGTACATCCACAGACCAACTACATGCAAGATGCATGATCTCATGCATGATCTTGCTGAGTCCGTAAGCGGAAATGATTGCACAATCCTTCAAAAGTATTCACCTAATGAAATTATGCAAGGATCCACACATGATAGTTTATTACTACGTGATGTTCGACATTTGTCACTTGTTTCTATCAATAATACTAGAGCAGCCATGAAGGATATTATAGCTCCCCGCACAATAATATTCCAAAAGGAGTGGTTTGTGACTCCTCTGATTATGGAAGAGTCAAAATTCATGTCCTTACGAGCATTGAAGGCCTTCTCAATCAAGACACGTATGACAAACTTGAAGCATCTTCGCTATCTAGATTGTTCTTATTCTCTTATACGTGCCCTGCCAGAAGCCACTTCCATGTTGTATAGCTTGCAAACTCTAAAGCTCATTGGTTGTCAAAATCTCAAGAAATTACCAGAAGGGATGAGATGCATGATCAATCTTCGGCACGTCTTCCTCATTGGGTGTTATTATTTGGAGCACATGCCAAAGGGTATTGGTCAGCTAAGTTATCTGCAGACATTGACCAATTATGTCATTGATAGTGACACAAGTCGTGGAATCGATCAACTAAAAGATTTGAATCTTGGTGGGGCTCTTTCTTTGATTGGGCTGAGAAAAGTGCACAGTGCAGAAAATGCTAAAGAAGGAAATATTTCTGCCAAGCATAATTTGAAATGTTTATCACTCGATTGGTATGGACCTTATAGCACACATGTTGGAGATGAAGTACATAATGCAGAAGGAATATTAGAGGCCCTTCATCCTCCCAAAAGACTTCAAGTTTTACAGTTATCTAATTATATTGGTGCTCAATTATCATTGTGGATGCATGACTCTATACTGTTAGAACATCTCAGTGAACTTTCTCTGAGTAGCTGCAAGAACTTCAAGGATCTTCCACCATTATGGCAGCTGCCCTCCCTCGTGTACTTGAGTTTGGATGGTCTGCATGACTTGACACGTATATGCATTGGTAATGTTGCAGACAATGGGGAATCATGTATGTCCCCGCCGCTCTTTCCTAAATTGGAAACCATGAAAGTTTCCAGCATGCCTAAGCTAGAGAGATGGCACCAGGAGGCGACAGGGCAAGTATCAGTCGTATCATTCCCTCAGCTCAAGAAGCTAAAGATTTCTGAGTGCCCAATGTTAGCAAGCATGCCCAGGATGCTCCCTTTGCTTGAAGATCTAGAGGTGAGGTGGACAACAAAGATCCCCTTTTACCACATGATGAATCAGTGTGTGCAATCAAATCTTGAGTGCAAAGGCTACATTGAAGTGGAACCTGCTGGTTGGCTGGTGAGGGGCATCCATTTATCGAGGTTTCGTGACTCTGATGTGTCACTGAAATTAAAAGGTCTCGTGGAAAATGCAGATCACTTTGAAGAGGAACTGAAGAGAATACCTTGCAGATTTATTAAGAAGATGAAGATAATAGACTGCAACTGTCTTTTCTCATCTGAACCATCCAAATACAGCGAAATATATGGAATCGTTTTGTCTTTGTTGAAGATCTGTGGATTATAGACTGCAGCAATATAGTACAATGGCCAACAGTGGAATTCAGAAACTTGAATTATCTTCAATCTCTGCACTTGAGTAATTGTTGGAACTTAACGGGCTCACTTCCATCAACATCCGATGCTGAAAATGTCCTGCCTCCTCGACTCAAAAAGCTTGCAATTGTAAGCTGTGAAAATATGGTTGAAGTGCCAAAGTTGCCTGCGTCTCTTGAAGAATTGCACATAGCTTATTGCCACAAGTTGGTAACGGTGCCAACAATTCTTGGGAACGCCAGAAATCTGAGAAGACTTTTTCTGGCCAAGTGCGACGCCCTGACGACGGCAGTTCCAGATGGAATTTATAAACCCACTGCGCTCAAGGAGCTGAATATTTCTGAGTGCCCAATGGTAAAGACGCTAACGGATGGACTCCTGCAGCAGCTCCTCACCCTTGAGGGAATATATATCGGAGGTTGTCCGGACTTGGAGAGAGCCTTGGCGAGCGCATTCTCAAGAGGAGGAGCATACTGGCATTTGGTTGAAGCAAACTCACATAGAGGCATATCAACAACGTCTAATGGAGTTCGGCTCGAGCAAAGTGGAGAGATGGTTGCTGCTCACGCTGATGAGGCCATCAACCCATGCCCTAGATGCCTTTATGAATGCGCGCAATGTTGCACAGCCTGTCTTTTCTGTACCCTGTGCATGCTCTGTTAAGCAACGTATAATCTGCTTAGTCGTGGCAGGTTGAAGACTTGCGTCCCAAGGGTAGTCCGGAATAGATAGGACAGGTTGTTAGCATATAGTTTATCTCTGTAACAAATGTATCTCTCTATCTTCTTATCCCATGTATCACAAGTTGTAATCTCAACTATGTACGCGATCAGGTGAGTTGCGCCCCAGTATATTAACACGAAGCGGTCGACCAGAGAAAGGTACGACGTTAACACAAGTTTTCACATGCTCTAGATTCAACACTTGTGATTCAACCTGGGTCAGTCATAGCTGTATCTATCTGTGTATGTACGGAAGAACAATGTATGTGCGCGTTTTATCTGTTGAAATGCACCGTCGCTTGTTCTTGGCCCCGGCTTTTGCAGAAGCTGGTTTCAGCTTGGGATTTCTCACGGGAGACCGTGTTGGGGCCGGGGAAGCGGCGAGGAACTGCATCCATGTTCTCGGCTTCTACCGGCTGACCACTCCATGCAGTCTCTCATCATCGATCGGAAGCTGCTGGTGGAAGGATCTCGCTCCCCCAGAGAACCGAACCACACGCGGGGGACCTGCGCAACACGGCTTACGTCATTCACGCGGACGGACGGAGCTCCTCGTGGAAATGGTCGCCCCAAGTGACCCAAAGTACCAAGCCCGTGGCACGTGGTCGCGATCTGGCTTGTGGGAGGCAGGTGTACAGTAGGCACATCAAAGCAATCAGAGACGACCTGCAGCAATGTTTTGCATAGGGAAAAGGACGCCAACGGTTTTTCCAAAATTCTACTCCCTCCGATCCCATAATGTCCGCCAGAAAACGTCTTACACATTATGAGACAGAGGCAGTAACTAATACACCCTCTGTAAAGAAAGATGAGAGCGTTTAGATCACCAACTACTACCGAGGGGGTACAGTCCAGTAAAAGTTGTACAACGCCCCAATAAAAGGGGAAACTGTGCTCTGAAAACATTCATCACACGATGATGGGATGATGGGATGATGTGATGATCGTGTATATGAGCGCTTGTGTCTGTACTGATGCTTAAAAAAAAACATTCATCACACGATACAAACTTCAGAGTTGACATGCGTATAGGTCATCCAAGTTCAGACGCCATTTTCTTGAGACATCAACTGCGGTGTTATATTACAGCACAACAGGTAGAGCTACAGATAACGAAACGGTCTTCTACAGAAGACATATCCCCAGCACGAGGCCGTCGTCGTTACCACCAGAGCAAAAGATCAGGAAACAAAAAAATAAACACAATACCCACTAGATCGACTGGACATGCCTCCTATTGCAGATACCGCGGGTGTAAGGTGGTGTGAGATGTACATTACATGGTCTGTTTATCCTGCCTCAGTTGTGGACGCCGCCCTTCCGTTTCGTGGTGGTGCTTCGGGGCCGAGCTGACCTGTTGTTGGTCCTTGGCAGCTGCCTGTCCTCCTGCTCTTGCTTGGCGTCTAACATCTCCGATGAGACATCCATGGTGGTTTCTGGCCATGGTGTGCGCTTGGCGGGAACGACGACTTCCAAAGGTGGCTCAATCACCCACCTGCAAAGGAAGAACTTAAGTTATTAAAGCCTAAAAAGGGATAATTTCAACTTAGGCAATTACAGCCTAAAGAAGAAGAAAATTGAGCATATGCTTAATACAGAAGAGAAGGAAAAATCTAAGAAAACAAATCTGACAATCAGAGTTGATAGGTTAGCAGAATCTTATATTTGACTGCAGTGAAATCCAGAGTTTTTCTCAAGACCTTTTATTCCTCAAGTCTCTCAGAAGGAGGGCTCTCTATGGCACATGGTTTTTGAAACCAAGACTAACACGAGGAATGGGTCTTTTTCTTCCGCCTAACTGATTTGAGAAAATGTTCTTAAACGGTTAAACCATTTAATTTGACGATATTAAACTACATGACAACGTAGGGTCCAAAATTTAACAACTTGTGTTGACAATGATACTCCCTCTGTCTCAAAATTCTTGTCTTAGATTTGTCTAGATATGGATGCATCAAGTCACATTTTAGTATTAGATACATTCGTATCTAGACAAATCTAAGACAAGAATTTTGGGACGGAGGGAGTATATTGAAACATTCTTTGTTCTAACATTGCCATATGGCACATGCCAGTGGAAGAGGTCAATCTCAAATATTTACATAAAACTATATTGCAGCTATGAGATACTTTATTTTACACTGGCTCTAATGCGTGCCAAATAACTGGTGGCTAAAAAATGAGTAGCACACATGCTACTTTGCAGAACTGTTGGTGCAACCTGCATTGAGCAATTTCACTAAAGTGGAGAGTCAAAACTATAGTAGTACAACACTCGATGTAACAGGGACATTCCGCAAAGAGAAACAGCCTTTGTTTGGAAATACAGAATGCAAGATAGCACTTTAGCAGATTGTAAATGTATGTCAAAGTGTAAACCAGAATCAAGTTCCTTTCCGAAACTAGTATGAAAAGGAAAACCAAGCAAAACTATCATAGGCCTATAGCGCTCACGATCCCAAAGATTACTTTAACAGTATTACAAGCACAACACATAAAAAAATCCTAGACCAGAATGGAACTCTTAGACAAGAGTACAAGACAGGCTAGAGGCTGGGCAATATTGGCTATTTCTAACTGGGTTTTTAAAGATTTTTCATTTAGAAAATCACATGTAACGAAATCTGACACCACTCAGCCCGACATAACCATACTAAATATGGGCAGTGGTGGAGCCAGGAAACTTTTGGAGCCTGGGCAATACAGCAGGATTAACTATCTCGGTGTCCAGGATACAGTGACAATTCTTAAAACATGGCCTACTAAGTCTGGTTAGGCCTAACTAACAGGAAGGGTTCTCTATGATCTGTGGTCGCATGAGGTGTTTAAAGTATTGGACAAAAGGTGAAGTGTCCTATGGAACAACATAATACTTCCTGATAAGAAACAGGAAAATTAAAATGACCAGCAACACATAACAAAAACAGGGTCTAAAACGAAATCTTACCCTTGTGGAAACTTGCTGTCGGCCCGGGCTTCAACACGGAGCCACCAGAGTAGGACCTTTTTCCCACAGTTCCCCAACGGCTCAACATAGGACGCATCATTCAAGAGAGTAAGAGGATTCTCAATCTCCTCCCCATTCTCCCCCACAGCATCGAGGTCCTTCACCCAATCAGGCTTGCCCTCTGCCTCCTTCCACAGCATTCTCGAGTTCATCACAAACCCAGCCCACTCCAAACCCTTCGGTAGCACCGGCGCTGCCTCGCCAACCACCGTGGCGGTTTTCCCAGAGAACGGCAACGTGTTGAATGTGTGCCATCCAGCCAAGTGCCCGGAAGAGTTGCAGGCAGGACCCTGGACTGGAAGTGGCATGTTCTTCTTGTCCTCTTCGGTAAGGCGTGGCTGCTCTGCTGTTCCGGTGTGCGCAAGGATACCCACAGACACGGCGGCCATCCACTGGACCTTCTGCACCTCATCGAACAGCTCCATGCTATGCACGTTGCTGTCATCCGCAAACACAACCACACCGTCCATCTTCCTCTCCCGGATCACCCTAGATGACAGTAGCAAACCAATCATCATCAGTAATAAGTCACCTTACACTCTCTGTTACAGGCAGGCAGGCTATCTGGCTATGAGTAGGAGGAAGTAGGGAAGTGTGCGCATACCGTAGGGCGTGGAGGCGCATGCGGTTCTCAGTGGCGTGGCGGTCGGCCCATTCGAGGGGCATTTTTTCCGGGAAGGGGACGTGGACGAAGGTGAGGCTGGAGCGCGCAAGCATGGAGGCGGTGGCGTTGGTGACGCCGCCGGCCTCGACGACGATCCAGGTGAGCGGGTACGGCACGTTGCGGAGCGAGTGGAGGAGGCCGGTGAGGTGGAGCGCCTGGAAGGCGCGCGAGTAGGTCGGGGTGACGACGAGCACCTGGCGCGGCTCCCTGACGCCGTACCAGCGGCGCTGCTCCTCCTGCACGCGCTCCATGATCCGGTGCGCGCGCATGACCTCGACGGGGTCGGGGTGCGGCCAGGGGCGGATCCGAATCCCGTGGCGGCCGACCACCACGTGGCTCTGCGTGCTCCCGGCGGCCTCCTCCAGCGCGGCGGCGGTGAGGTTGTCCGGGTTGGACGGGGGCGGGTTGCCCGCGGCGGCGAAGGAGAGGGTGAAGGTGTTGGTCGTCGTGGTGGTGGTGGTGGTCGTGGTGGTGGTGGTGGTGATGGCGCGCAGCACGGCCGACTTGTTGTTGGAGGTGGCGGCGTAGAGCGCGCTGCTGGAGAAGAGCAGGAAGAAGAGCAGCCTGGAGAAGCGGAAGCCGAGAAAGAGCGAGATGAGGCAGCAGAGCGCGTGCAGCAGGAACCAGAAGGTGGAGGAGGAGGCCGTCCGCCCGCCCGCCCCCGCGCCCGCCCCGCCGCCGTCGGGGCCCCCCGCGCCCTCGACGCCGACCCCGCCCCCCGAGGAGCGCGCCGCCGACGCCGCCGCCGAGCGCCGCAGCTGGCTCTGCGGCAGCAGCTGCTTCATCATCGCCGCCGCGGCCGGATCTGGTGCGCCACCGCCCCGCGCTGTGGATCAATCGGCCGTGTCGATCGCTCGTCGGTGGGTGGATGGTCCGCGGCGATAGGTTTTGAGGGGGGAGGGGAACACGGGGGGAGGTAGGTGGTGGGTGGAGAAGTGCGGTGCACGAAACTGCGGGTGCGGTGGCCTGGCTATCGTTGGTCAGTCAGGTGTGGAAAAGGGGGGGAGGGGATGGGATGGGTTTGGTGCCGGACGGGGACGGAGGCGTGAGGGAGGCCGAGCCCGAGCGCGTCGGGTCGGGGTTGGGGAGAGGAAGTCGGGCGGAAGTGGTCGGGCCGGCGGGTCGTCAGCGTTTCCGTGCGTGTTCGGCGGGCGGCGTCCTTGTCCTTTCCACCTTGTTTTTTTCTATTCTATATCTCTACTTTTTTTTCTTGATCCTTTGTACGAGTTTTAAATTACATTTATATACTTTATTACCTTTATATATTCTGAGGAGTAATTGATTATTACTTTTACATATTTTTTGGCACCGCATGGGGCATGTGGTTGGCAAACTTAAAATTTGGAAAAATTATATTTTTTGGCACTATTTTTTCTTTGTAGTAGCGTTTAAAATTACTTTTTAGCCGAACATTTACAATGATTGACGAGGCTGCAGCTGGGGGTCGGCGCGGGTTGGGCTCCTGGTCTGTGACAGGCTGCCGGTGCCAACCGCGTTTGACTTGCGAGCAGAAAGCGTAGTGTCGGTTTAGGCGACTTGCTTACGACTCGTTTACCATTGTTTTCAGAAAAAAAAATACAACAGACTCGCCAGCTATATGCGATTTCTTTTCATTTGTTTGGTCCAGATTTTTTTTTCTCGGTCCAGGTTTCTCGCCTAAAATTTCTTAGTACTCTTTTTTTTTATTCTTGATGATGAGTGGCAGTGGCAAGATCGACATGGAGCGCAGAACAATATTTTTATTTTATTTTGGCAGGACAATCATTCTTTTGACTTCGGAATGCAGCCTAGTTGTGTCCTTGCCCCCTCCACATGTCAGGCGGAGAGGGGAAAGAGAGAGGTGGTAAGATGTGGATGAGCGAAACAGTCTGCGCCATCGGATCCTTATCACATGGTTCAAAAATGCCCGTTGACAAAATGAAAAAGAGACCAAACAAAAAAACAGTGCGCCAAGTAGACACCGCCGAAAGGTAGAACATGAAGCTGCATTTAACCCCCGCAACTGCGAAGCACATTTCTGCATCGCTCGTTACAGATAATAAACCCCATAAGCGAAGAAGCATGTGCGTACCCATGAAAAGGTGATCTCTGATCTACGAAAACAAAATTGATACCACTTCCACATGGAGCAGAACAGGGAGGCTGCTGCTCAGAAAGGGGCCTCTCGCACACGGCACACACGGTGGTCCAGTACCCTTCATGGCTAGCTAGTTGACTGGATCGCACTAAAGCATTCAATCTGTTCCTCGGAACGAATAGATAATCATCTCAAGGATCAATGCGACCACCATACCATCCCCATATTCCCAATTCTTTCCATGCCATTACAACAAGGGCGTTCTCCAGTGAACAATTGCTTCTGGCTCTTATGCATAATACAATTATACAACAATGGGTACAGTGTAGTAGAAATAAATACCCTGCTAGCTAGACTGGCAGCCGCAACTCTATGGGCAGCCACCACCATCCACGCTTCCGATCATGATGTCTGCTCACTCGTAAGGGTTCCTGAAGTTCTTGAGCAGCTCCGGGATGTCGTACCCGAGCATGTCGTCCACCGCCTGGATCATCTTGGGCTTCACCTTCTCAAACTTGTCGATGCTGTACCCACCCAATGCTTCTCTGAAGTGCTCCACGTATGGGAAATCCCCCGCGGGGAGATGATGTTCCCTTTGCACCTGTTCCAACAGATATCAGTTATTATTAGCATTAATATTATTAATGAAGGGTGTGCGTAGAAGCAGAAGTTCAGACAGTTCAGAAAACCGCAATCAGCTCTTATTACAGGTTGGAACTGCAATTTTAAAGCCAGTGGTGGTCTGGCAAGTAGTAACACTGTATGATGCCCATATACCAAAACCAAACACCTGGGCTAAGAACATCTACTATGAACCCATAAACACAAGGCTTGATCTTAGCAGAAGCAAGGGGTAATCATGTCTTGTCAATGCACAACAGTTGTGGACTGGATACAACCATCTTAGCAGAAGCAAGGGTAATCATGTCTTGCCAATGCACAACAGTTATGGACTGAGACGAACAAAATACACACCTTTGCAAACTCGCCCTCCAAATTGTCTATAAGTTTCTGCTGGGCTTTAGCTTTCCCCATCATCGTAGGCATCTGATTCTTTAGATGCCCAATTATATAAGCATGTATCTTGGCAGCTCTAGCACGTTTGACGAATTCATTGATCTGTACATACATACCAATGTGTTTATTGTGGGGCGTGAGGGACAGGAGGCCAGGACTTGAAAAGAACACAAACGGTGAAAAAAAACTTACCCTGCGGTCACAAGCTTTCTTTGGTATATCTTTTAGATCAGAAAGGAGATCATCCTGCTCTTTCTCAAATAGTTCCTTTCCGATTGGGCCAACAGCTGATTCCTTTACTGGTTTATCATTGAACGATCTGCATGTTGATTCCTAAAGTGAGTTTATTGTTTCAATATGCTGGGTTGACCCAGTCATTACCATTTACATACACAAGATTCAGATATTTTCTCTTAAGCGATTCAAAGTATGCTAAACACTCCACTGAGATAAATAAAAAAGTACATCTATGAGACTTCTAGTAATATTCAATCTAGAGTTTTGACAAGATTATAAGTCCAGAGATAATATGCAGCAAACTACAATACATTTGATTATATGAGTGGAACAAAGTAAATGAGGGCATGGGTGGTTACCCAATATAAACACGCGACACCTCAGGGGTATTCAATACTTTACCAAGAGACCACATAAGTGCACCATACACTCTCATAAGCTGCAGGTAAAAAATTGTTACGTACAGAAAATAAAGCAATAACACCACAGGTCATGCAGAGAGAACAATGAATAACTACCTGTTGAGTGTCAATTTGGTCGGCCTTGTTTAGAACTACACGTATTTTGTCATCATGTCCACGTAAAGATCCGATGACACGTTTAAACTCATCGCTAATATCAAGCTTATGAGGATCAAACAGAAGCAGGATAAGGTCACACTTGGCAGCAAACCATGATGTAACGCCTGTGAATTCATAGCTACGTTGTGTCCGTTGCTTTTCACCAGAAAGAACACCAGGTGTGTCGACAAACGTGATATGCTCTAGTAGCTTCAAGGTACAAGTTAGGTATCAGTGTCCAAATAACCATGTGCCTTCTACATGCATAAAAATAAAAGCTTACTGGATGTGGCATCTGAGAACATTCGAACTTAGATAAAAACGAAGTCCCAAATGTTGTGAGACCACTGAAAGGCATATCTGCTTGAACAGCTAAAGTATTCCCGGGAATAGTTCTTTCATCAGGTCCTGACTGGTAAGAGGAAAAAAATTAACAGGACTACTGAAGAAACGAACAGGGAGAAACATAAGTAAAGCACTTTACATTAATATATACTATCTGGGATGTGGACATGTGGTCAATTCTGTTTACATTGCACCAGCATCTAATACGAGTTGCAACAACTAAAACAATGGATCGATAGTGTCCATGCAATTTAACCTCACTTACAATATCCATAAGCAGGAATAAGTACAAAATTTAGAAGAGACGGGCCTAAAGTTAACTGGTGCACATGTTTACACTTATTGTACACTAGCTCACAAACCTTGAGAAATCAGCAGCCATTATCGATGACATACTCTAAACAATTCTCGCTCGGTAAAAAATTTCATCAAATCAGGCACAGATTGCTAATCAATGCAGAACTGTGCCAAAGAGATAAGCTATGTAAGTAGCATCACAAGCTACCAACAGTCCAACACACAATCAATGGTAGGATAAGAATCTAAAAGAAATCAGCCACTAATGCATTTAGAGTTGTAGACTTCTAGAAACCATGCATTGGCCATAAACTCTTCCAGTTATATTATTCAATAAACTTGCTTTCACAAATAATATCTGGGGTAATATTTTTGGTCCACTTAGTATTCCTACAAATAGGAGACTTAAAGAATGCCTGAAGTTTACCATGACAACAACAAATCTGTCTGTTGTCGGCTCTGGTCCAATATGGGCACCTGCAAAATTGCAAAGCAGAAGAATTAATTGTCAGTTTGTCACATAGTATGTGATGAAATTAAACCAAAAATTACAGGAAATACATGTGCCAAGTATATAACCTGGATAGCTTGTTTTTAGCAGATGTTTGATGAAAGTAGTTTTCCCTGTAGAATATTGACCTAAGAGCATAACCATTGGCTTTGCATCAAAATCACTGTTTGTCTGCAAAATGGAGGGTATTATTTGTACTTAAGTAGCTTATTTGAAGGTAATGCCACAAGGAGATAACATTAGGAAGAAATATAAACACACAAAAATGAATGAAGTAGTCCTTTTGAATCATATAGAAAGCAGATACAGAGAATACAAGTACTTACCAGTAACGGGGACACAAAATCATTGAATTTGTATGTAACTTCCAAAGGCTTCAATTTTTCGATGTATAGTCTTTTTAATCCATCAATGACAGAAGTAACAGCAGTCAGGGGTATCTGTATTAAAAACACCATAAACAAGGTAAGCATAAATGATACATGTGTCACCGAGGAAATAAGTATTATTTGATAGAAAATCACTTGCTTTGCTACAATGCCTTACTATTTAACTTAATAGCATGCGAGTCTGCAATGTCTAATAACCAGAAACAAAAATACTAAATGCCTTGGTTCTTAAAACACAATCAATCAAAGGTTCTCTATGGTGTCTGGGCACATTCTGTAGGGTGTCTGAGCAGATTCTGTAGGATAACTGAGGTACGCTTCAGCAAAATTAAGTGTAACCTTTTGTGTTAAAGTTCATTAACTGAAGCTTTGATTGAAATGGATAGGAAATTGCCTTAAAATGAACCATGATTCATCACAACAACAGTGTAAACATAGATTAACTTCTACTTGGTTGGGTACAGCAGAGCTTCATACATAAATGACTTGAGTTCGATGTCGTGTTTCCTTTATTAGAAAATCATTGACATATCAAGAAATTTTAGTACTCCCTCCGTTCCAAAATAGATGACTCAACTTTGTACTAACTTTCTCCACTTTAGAAAGTTAGTACAAAGTTGAGTCATCTATTTTGGAACGGAGGGAGTATTTGTCAAACCTTCTTTATATGTTAGTTAAAACTTCAATTAATTGTCCTAACCAGCTGAATTTCAACATCAAGTGCTGTCTCTCTATAAATAGTATTGTACAAATTATACTATTTCCGAGGAAAGAAGCCCTGCTGAAGAAAAAGTACATCTTATAGATAACTACTCCCTCCGTAAAGAAATATAAGAGCGTTTAGATCACTAACTAGTACTCCCTCCGTTCCATATTACTCGTCGCTGATTTAGTACACCCTCCGCTCCATATTACTCGTCGCTGATTTAGTACAACTTGTACTAAATCAGCGACGAGTAATATGGAACGGAGGGAGTACATTCAAACTCCAAAATGAATAGGACCCTTGTATTGTTGCTTTGGAGTACATGTCAAAGCTTTACCTCACCTCATGACCAATGTATGGAGAACTTCACCTCAGAGCAAACTCTCAAAGTACATTTGTTCATTCAAAACAGCAAAGTTATATGCTATCCAACAATGACCAGAAATGAAACTTTCTAACATTTTGCAAGAGGTTGAAGTGACACATATAATACTTCAACTCAACAAACAAAACAAAACGGAAGAACATGAGCACTACCTTCTTGGATGACTTAGAGTTGAACCAATGGTTAGTAGAAGGTCCTTGTGCCTGAGGAAATCCTACACAAAATTAAAAAACTGCTTGTTATATTTCTCCTGCGGGGATGAATTCATGCTTAAGATTCACTCCTTACCATCCATATCCTGATCGACCCTCTTTGCCAAATGCTTGGATTTCTGAAAAGCAGTTATCATCATTCTCACAGGTCAGTGGAATTCAACAAAAAACATGGGTAAATATTAACGAGGCAGCATCAAGGCATATAGCAGACTTACGGCAAGCAGAGCATCCAAACCCTCCATCACTGGGGGATTGAAGCTGATTAGATCTGTCAGACAGGGTGAACTAATTAGCACTCAACGAATGATAAGTAATAAACAGAGCTAATTTGGTGGCTAGCAACAACCTTCCCGCTGAAGGCTGTCCTGGGATATCTCATTCCCCGCTTGCGCCAGAGAGACGAGCTGCCCAATCGCAACAAGCCCGTCACAAATCGATAACAGCCAAAACCGTCTAGCGGCAGCACAGTGGTACAATGAACAATGAGATGCCGTCGGATAGCGAGGCAAACCTGCATCGCGGTGATGAACTCGCCGAAGCCGAGGTACCCCAAGCGCTTGGAGTCGGCGATGGCCCAGACCTTGAGGCGCGACACCGTCCCGCATTAGAGATCAAATCGGTAGCTCCATCTACAGTACTAGCGCGAGACGAGGCGGGGGTACCTACCTGCTTGAGGTCGGCGCGGGGGAGGCTGGACATGGCGAAGAACCTGATGGCGTCGGGGCCCGTGATGCGGCCGTCGCCATCTGCGCGCAGTGGAGCAGTGAGGGGTCCGATCGAATCGAATCGCGAGCAGCAAGCAGAAGGGGATCGATTACTGGGGGATCAGAGGGGAATGGGAGATGGGGGCGGGGATCGGACCTGAGTCGGCGAGGGCGAACCAGTCGCGGTAGATCTTTTGGTGCTCCTTGGAGCAGCTGCTCGCCGGGTGCTGCCCCCCGATCTCCATGGCTCCCCTCCTCCCGCCTCGGTCGCCGCGGCCTCTGCAGCTTGGGGAAAGGGAAAGCAAAGGTAAAACCCTACTGCGAGGGAGGCTACCACCACGCCGGGGACGTGGCGACGCGCTGTGAGGTGTCACAACAGCGAGTTCAAAAATGGCTTTTACTACTCGGGGATTGAGAACTTGAGATTGATTGACTGGAGTGGAGTTTGGCTCGAACCCACGCGGTGGCGTTGCTTGCTGCTGCTGCCGAAGCCGCGCTGCCCGCCCAACTCCGTTGACGCTACCGAACTCGCGAGGTTGGGCCGGATCCCACCTGCATTTTCCACGTCAAAGGCATCTTATCTCTACTATATTTGTTTCTCAAAAAAACTTTACTAGTATGTTTTAGAAAAATCTCTACACTACTTTAAAAAAGATAGTGTTTCTTTTTCTTTTTAGACAGAGTGCTTCACCCAACCTTTCGTTCTTTTACTAACTCAAATGATAATTGCCACACATGTAGCACGAAGTAACACTGCTCTTACGCTTTTTACAACTAACTAGCAAAATGTCCGTGTGCTGCATTTAACATCAAGATGCATTTGTATGAACGGTTTATCTTGTGAGAGAAAAGGATAAACGAGGGAATGCCTTATTTGTAAATGTGGGGAGGGTGTGGCTATCTTTTTGCAAAATTTATAGTCTCCTTCTTATCCGACAAATATAAATCGGACGGCCTATATTGCAAGATGGCAGGCACACCATCATCACCAATTCTGTTTTTTATAAGAGTAGAGAAATTGTCATCCGAAAAAAAACTGAAACTTGCCATCCAAATAAAAAGTTGTCATGCTTCACAACTAAAGTTGTCATCCTACTGCTCAAAAATAAAGTTGCCATCCTCGGCTAACTAAACTTGCTATCAAAACACGTCAGGACGGAATTGCTCAGTGCCACACGTGTGGAGTCTTTTATTGACTTGCCGAATAAATTTATGTTTTAGTACCTCCGTCCAAAACTAAGTGACCCAACTTGATACTAACTTTTACAAAGTTAAGTCACCTATTTTAGGGCGGAGGGAGTATTTGATAAGCCAATAAGTGGTTACAAAATAAAATTCTAAAATAATCACCGGCGGGATTTGGTAAACATTTATTTACACGATTACATTAATATGGGCTGGTAAATCATGGGCTAAAATACTAAAATAATTGTATTTGTTTCATCGCACGGGCAATTACCAAGTCTTATATATATAAAGTAGTAAATATTCACTATGTTTGTAAATATAAGTCTTTTTAGAGATTTTAATATAAACTACACACGAATGTATGTAGACGCATTTTAGAGTGTAAATTCACTCATTTTGCTCTGTATGTAGTTCATATTAAAAATTTCAAACCTAGGTATGTAGTCCATATTGAAGTATGTAAACTATTTTCAAACCCTTGTTCACTCAAACAAAATAAGGAAAATATTTATCTTATGAAATTCCTTTCCTGCCCTTTTGCAAATTTTTGAAGATCATTTTTGGAGTAACATCCATGGTCACCAATTGAACTCACAATGATTTGAGTTTAAGTGTTGATCATGTTTGTTTCAAAAACCAATTAGGCATAGTAAATCTTGAATGCATTTGTTTCAAGGTTCACATCTAAATTTTAGGAAAATTTTGGGTTGTGAAAGTAGGACAACATTCCTGAATTGGTTAAGCTTGCCTTTTGGCTGATAACCATGCTGAAAGCATCCGACGTCGCCATGCTGTCCTTAGAAGTAATGGGCCTGGCCCATTAACAAATTCTGAAATCTCAAATAGTGGCCCATGAATAAAATAGCAAGTGGTGGCTCTAAGTTTAGTCTCACCCCGAAAGTTGAGGAAGAGTAGGATCTCTTTATATAGTGGGTTCTCTCCATCACTCTGAGTGGTGTGTTGAGAAGAGAAAGGGAAGACCACACGTGTGCGCTCACTCGGCTCGCCTGGTCGGGAAGACCAGTCGCGGTAGATCTTCTGGTGCTCCTTGGAGCAGTTGCTCGCCAGGTGCTGCCCCCGATCTCCATGGCTCCCCTCCTCCCGCCTCGGTCGCCCGCAGCCTTTGCCCCTTGAGGAAAGGGGAAGCAAAGGTAAAACCCTACTGCGAGGCTACCACCACGCCGGGGACGTGGCGACGTGCTGTGGGGTGGCACAACAGCGAGTTCAAAAATGGCTTTAGATCATCTCCAGCCGTTGCCCCTCAGGGAGGCTTGAAAATCGCCGCCTGGGGGCGAGTAGGCGCAAAAACCGGCGCTAGGGGTGATTGGGTTCCCAGCCACCGCCCCCAGATCGCCCCCAGGCAATGATATCGCCCCATTTGTTTCGCAAAGCATCCGCTTTTCGGCCCAGTTTCGGCGACAAATCGGCCCGATATCGGCCCATATTCGCATGGTTCGGCGCAAATTCAACACAAGTAACTTTTTTTATCACATAGTTCATTACCGAAAATGAATAGAAATCAAATAGTTCGACAACAAATAATTCAATACAAATTATATAGTTCAAAAAATAAAAACTCTTATTTCATCACACGTCGAGCTAGGAGTTGCCCTTGAGCCTCCATAGGTGCTCCACTGATCTGCTGCAGTTGTGATGCACTGTGGGTCTCGGATCTCCGACGCATATTGAGGAAGGCAGTCCAGTTGCCGGTAGTCGGTGATCAACTTGCACAAGAGGACCATGTCTGTAATATGGTTCAGTGTCAAACACTGGCTCTTCCTGCTCTCTCTCAATGATCATGTTGTGCAAGATGACACAACAAGTCATGATCTCCCACATTCGATCTTTAGACCGGGTCTAAGCAGGGTACTGGACAACAACAAATCGAGATTGGAGTACACCAAATGCCTGCTCGACATCCTTCCTGCAAGCCTCCTGAACCTTCGCAAAGTGGGAGTTCTTGCCTCCTGGCACAGGGTTTGAGATAGTCTTCACAAATGTAGACCATCTCGGATAGATGCCATCAGCTAGGTAGTACCCCTTGTTGTAGTGTCGCCCATTGACCTCGAAGTTCATCGGAGGAGAATGACCTTCAACAAGCTTGGCAAAGACAGGGGAGCACTGCAGGACGTTGATGTCATTGTGAGTTCCTGGCATCCCAAAGAAGGAGTGCCAAATCCAGAGGTCCTGTGTGGCCACTGCCTCAAGTACCACACTACAACCGCCTTTGGTGCCTTTGTACATCCCCTACCAAGCAAATGGACAGTTCTTCCATTTCCAATGCATGTAGTCGATGCTTCCAAGCATCCCAGAAAATCCTCTTGCTTCATTTTGTGCTAGGATCCGAGCAGTGTCTTCAGCATTGGGTGATAGCAAATCATGCGTCCAAACATCGCCACCACCGCTTTGCGTAACTTGTAGAAACACTAAATGGTCATGGACTCGGCCATGCGCCCATAGTCGTCGAGTGAATCACCGGGAGCTCCGTATGCAAGCATCCTCATAGCTGTCGTGCACTTCTGGATTGAGGTGAATCCAAGTGTGCCGGTGCAATCCTTCTTGCACTTGAAGTAGCTGTCGAACTCCTGGATGGAATTCACAATCCTGAGGAAAAGCTTTTCGCTCATCCAATAACGGCGCCAAAATGTTTTTTCGCCGTGCAATGGAGTGTCGGTGAAGTAGTCGGAGTAGAGCATGCAATGGCCTTCCAGATGATGCCGATTCTTTGCTTTCAGCCGCCCCGGCGCCGAGCCACCTCGTCGCGACTTTTCATTCGCGAGTAGGGCAGCGAGGACCATGAGATGCTCCTCCCCCTGGACGTCGGCATCGGCTTCCTCCTCCAGCAATGTCGCGAGCGCCTCCTCGTCATCCGAGTCCATCGCCGGGTCGGGTAGACAAATTGCCGAACACCTGGTGGGCGTCGTAGGCGCACAACCACCGGTATACCGCCCTGCGCTGCCGGAGCACCGGAAAACTCGCCCGGAAGGTGGTGAAGAGGTTGCTGCGGCGAAACCTTCTCTCCTTTCCATCAGGGAATTGCCTATCTAACAGTGCCGGGTGATACGTCTCCAACGTATCTATAATTTTTGATTGTTCCATGCTGTTATATTATCATTCTGGGATGTTTTACAATCATTTTATAGTCATTTTATATCTTTTTTTGGTACTAACCTATTGACATAGTGCCAGTTGCTGTTTTCTGCATGTTTTTTACATGGCAGGAAGTCAATATTAAATGGAGTCCAAACGCAACGAAACTCCTGGAGGATTTTTTTTGGGACAGAAGAAAGCCAGTGGGCCAAGGAAGCACCTAGGGGGTTGCTCGATAACGATGACATGATGTAGACAAGATCTATTTATGTAGAAATAGACCTCATCTTGTTATCCTTAATAGCAACGATACATACGTGTGGGTTCCACTTCTGTCACTGGGATCAAGCACCGTAAGATCGAACCCATCACAAAGCACCTCTTCCCATGGCAAGGAAAATTGATCTAGTCGGCCTAACTAAACCAAAGATTCGAAGAAGAAATACGAGGCTATAAGTAATCATGCATATAAGAGATCAAAATACTCAAATAACTTTCATGGATAAAAACATAGATTTGATCATAAACTCAAAGTTCATCGGTTCCCAACAAACACAGTGCAAAAAGAGTTACATCAAATAGATCCCCAAGAGACCATTGTATTGAGAATCAAAAGAGAGAGAGAGAGAGAGAGAGAGAGAGAGAGAGAGAGAGACTAATTAGGGCCGACTGTGGCGTTGGGATATATCCTTGTTCCAACAGTTCGCTGTACTCCATCAACCCGAAAGCCTTGTCAACCGCAGCAAACGCTCGAGTTGCTTCAAACTGTCATACTCATAGGCACCTCCGATGTATGAACATCCATGATGCAGATTCAATGATTTGTCTAAAAAGGAATCTAGATCAAAGCATGCACTAGTAGAAAACAGGGCTTTCGTCCAGGCCAGTTTAGCCCATTAGTCCCGGTTCAATCCAGAACCGGGACCAATGGAGCTATTTGCCCCGGTTCGTGAGCCCAGGGGCCGGCCGGGCCACGTGGGCCATTGGTCCCGTTCGTCTGACCTTTTGGTCCCGACAGGGACGAACCGGGACCAATGGTCCTGCCCGCCCACCACTATTGGTCCGGTTGGTGGCATGAACCGGGACCAAAGGCTTCCCTTTAGTCCCGTTCAAGCCACCAACCGGGGCTAATGGTGCTGCTATATATAGCCCTCACAAGAGCAAGAGCAGCACACCGCCTGCTTTTTTCCGGCCGAGGGGAGAGGGCTTGGTGGTGCTCTAGCTCACCTCCTATGCACACAAGGTGTTCGATGGAATGCCCGAGCCACACTACTTAAGGTTTCTCCTCTCCAAGCTCGACCGCCAAGCTCCATTTTCCTCAATATTTGTCTAGGTTTAGCGGTCCGTCACGCCCCGTCCCCGTCTTCATCGCCGTCGATCACCCGCGCCGATCTCATCGCCGGCACCACCGTGGTGAGCCTCTTGTTCTTATCTTCTTTCTGAAAGGAAAAATATTATTACTTGTTTGTTTAGATAGATACTTGTATTATTTTCTTACTTTTATTATTGCATCTTATATAGTGCGATGGTTTTGGTATCCGCCCGTCGGCCCTCGTCTTTGTCTATGATTCGGATGTGGTATATATTATCTTTTCATAACTATTGGTTCATTTATTGTTTATGAAAATTATCTTTGACCAACGTGACATAGATTTTATTTATCTAGGAGGTTGTTGAAGCGGAAATTCCAACCGACCCTATTGTCGAGAGGTTAAATTTAGTTGAAGAAGAAAACAATTTCTTGAAGGAAAAAATAAAAAAACTTTAGGAGGAGAAGATGATATTGGAGTTGCATGTTGCGGATGTCGTCGATGATCACAAGATCAAGATGGATGCAATGCGCTTGAAGATGAGAAAGATTAGGAAATATGCCATTCATACCGAGGCTTGGTATCATTATGCCGTTGGATCAGTTGTTACCTTGGTTGCGATTATGATCGTATTTGTTTTCGCATTGAAATGTTTTACATAGTTTCAATGTATGGTTTAATTAATTTAGATGCTCTACAAAGCTTTATGTTGTTAGATAAGAACTATGTATGTACTTTGGTTTTTATGTGATGATGAACTTCTATTAATTTGGTCACTTAATTATCTATTCATGATGTTCTGTAATGATTTTGACACACTTAATTATATATAATGCACGCAGATGAACCGCAATGGATGTACGGTGAGACACACCTCCAAGTACATTAAGGGCGTGCATTATTTTCTCGAAGTGGCTGAGGCAAACAAGGTAATGATTTTATGTGTTGTCCATGCCCTATATGTGGGAATCTGAAGTCTTACTACGACCGGAAAATCCTTCACACCCACCGCTTTACAAGGGTTTCATGCCACACTATAATGTTTGGACAAGGCACGGAGAAATAGGGGTTATGATGGAAGACGGCGAGGAAGAAGAGTACGATGACAACTATATGCCCCTTTATACGGTGATGCTCTTGAACATTAAGATGCACCGACGATGTGCACGATGGTGCTTTGGAACGGGCGAAGCTGCTGAAGATCAAGAGGAACCAGACGATGTGCCCGATGATGATGATCTCCGCCGGTCATTGTCGATGCAAGGACACAATGCGAAAGTCAAAAGGAGAAGCTGAAGTTCGATCGCATGTTAGAGGATCACAAAAGGGTTGTACCCCAATTGCGAAGATGGCAACACAAAGCTGCATCGTACTCGAATTGCTGCAGTGGAAGGCAGAGAGAATGTTGTGCCCGATAAAGGATTTGAGAAGCTACTGAAAATAATGAAGAAGAAGCTTCCAAAGGATAACGAATTGCCCGACAAAGACATACGCAGCAAAGAAGGTCGTATGCCCTCTAGGATTGGAGGTGGAGAAGATACATGCATGCCCTAATGACTGCATCCTCTACCGTGGTGCCTACAAGGATCTCAACGCATGCCCGTATGCGGTGCATTGCGGTATAAGATCAGACGAGATGACCTGGTGATGTTGACGGCGAGCCTCCGGAAGAGGGTTCTCGCGAAGGTGATGTGGTATGCTCCTATAATACCACGGTTGAAACGTCTGCTCGTAAAACGGAGAGCATGCCAAGTTGATGCGATGGGCACAGTGAGGACCATAAGAAAGACGGAAGTTGAGAGCACCACGACGGGTCGCAGTGGAGAAAAATCGAGAGAAAGTCTTGGGATGAGTTTGCAAAGGACCCAAGGAACGTATGGTTTGCTTTAAGCGCGGATGGCATTAATCCTTTCGGGAGCAGAGTAGCAATCAAGCACTGCCCGTGACTCTATGTATGTATAACCTTCCTCCTTGGATGTGCATGAAGCGGAAGTTCATTATGATGCCAGTTCTCATCCAAGGCCCTAAGCAACCCGCAACGACATTGATGTGTACCTAAGGCCATTAGTTGAAGAACTTTTACACCGTGGAATGGAAACGGTGTATGTACGTGGGATGAGCACAAAAGGAGGAATTTGACCTAAAGGCGTTGCTGTTCGTGACCATCAACGATTGGCCCGCTCTCAAGAACCTTTCGTGATGCATAAACAAGGGATACCACGCATGCACGCACTGTTTACTTGACACCGATAGTATATACCGGAAGCTGCGGGAAGAATGTGTACAGGCCATCGCCGATTTCTTCCGACCAACCATCAATGTCGAAAGAAAGGCAAGCATTTCAAAGGCGAGGCAGATCACCGGAAGAAGCCCGCCATGCGTACCGGTGATCACGCATTTGCTATGGTCAATGATTTACACGTAATCTTTGGAAAGGGTCCCAGCGGACTAGCTGTTCGAATGACGCCGAGAATCACGCACCCATGTGGAAGAAGAAATCTATATTTTGGGACCTACCCTACCGGAAAGACATAGAGGTCCGCTCTTCGATCGACGTGATGCACGTGACGAAGAACCTTTGCGTGAACCTTCTAGGCTTCTTGGGCGTGTATGGGAAGACAAAAGATACACACGAGGCACGAGAGGACCTGCAACGCTTACGTAAAAAAGAGGGCATGCCTCCGAAGGAGTATGAAGGTCCCGCTACCACGCTCTACGAAAGAAGAGAAAGAAATATTCTTTCAATGCCTGCTCAAGATGAAGGTCCCGACCGGCTTCTCGTCGAATATAAAGGGAATAATAAATATGCGGAGAAAAAGTTCGAACCTAAAGTCTCATGATCGCCACGTGATTATGACGCAATCGCTTCCGGTTGCATTGAGGGGCTTCTACCGAAAACGTCCGATTATCCATTGTGGAGCTATGTGCATTCCTCAATGCAATATCTCGTAAGGTGATCGATCCAGAAATCGCACTAACGCTTAAGGAGTGATGTGGCGCAATGGCTTGTCGGGCCGAAATGGTGTTCCCACCATCCTTCTTCAATATCATGACGCACGCCCTAGTTCATCTAGTCGACGAGATTGTCATTACGGGGCCCGTATTTCTACACAATATGTACCCCTTTGAGAGGTTCATGGAGTCCTAAAGAAATATGTTCAGAATCGCGCTAGGCGAAGGAAGCATCTTCATGGGCCATCAAACAGAGGATGTCATTGGGTTTTGTGTTGACTTCATTCCTGGCCTTAAGAAGATAGGTCTCCCTAAATCGCGGTATGAGGGGAGACTGACCGAAAAGGCACGCTTGGAAGAGACTCAATAATATGCAGGACGGATATTCTTGGTCTCAAGCACACTACGATTCTGTAACTCTACCTTGGTGACCCGTATGTCGATGAACACAAGAACGATCTGCGCTCCAAACACCCGGAGCAAAGATCATGACGATCGGATTACATGTGAACACATCAGGACTTTCAGCGGTTGGTTGGAAACACGTCTCGAGGTGACAAGACTGTTTGTGATGAGCTGTACTTGTTGTCCAGGGGACCATCTTCGATTGTAATGATTTGGAAAGGATCTGAGATAAATGGGAATACATTTTACACGATTGACCAAGATGAAAAGAGCACCAACCAAAACAGCGGTGTCCGCTTTGATGCAGCAACCGACAAGGGAAATGACACATATTATGGTTACATAGTAGATATATGGGAACTTGACTACGGAGTAGATTTTAAGGTCCCTTTGTTTAAGTGCAAGTGGGTCAATCTGTCAGGAGGCGGGTATGTAGACCCACAAAGACGGAATGACAACAGTGGATCTGAAAAATCTTGGGTACACTGACGAACCGTTCGTCCTAGCCAACGATGTGGCACAGGTTATCTATGTGAAGGACATGTCTACCAGACCGAGGAAAAGAAAAGATAAGGAAGCGAATACATCATACAATGAGCCAAAGCGCCACATAGTTCTTTAGGAAAAAGGGACATCACAGGGAGTGGAGGGCAAGATGGACATGTCTCAAGAGTATGAAAAGTTTCATGAAATTCCCCTTCAAAGTCAAGGCTGACCCAAGCACCACGATAAACGATGAAGATTATCCATGGTTACGGGCGCAATAAGCAAACGACACAAGCGAAGAAAAATGAAGACTTTCTCCGCAACTATTATGATGATACAAAGTGCCAACTTTGTAATGTATTTAGTATGATACCATTGTCCATTTTGTACATGCACATGCTATGCCAACTTTTTCAGAGTTCATTTGAAAACTATGAATTTGAAAACCTCGCCAACCGAAGGGCGCTCACACCGGTTTATAAGCCCGTCCCTCTACACACCGTTTTGTTGTAAGCAGAAACAAAATAAAATAAATAAACCAACAAAGAAAACAAAAAAGTGTTTTCAAATTTGAAAACTAATGGCACTAACAGAAAGTTTATAATTTTTCTAAAGCTAAAAGCAAAAGAATTAAAAAATAAAGCAAAAAACAACAAAAACTAAATAATGCAGAAAACATAACAAAATACTGAAAAAATAAAAAATAGCAACAATAAGTATTTTGTTATAAGTAGAAACAAAATAAAATAAATAAAGCAACAAAGAAAACAAAAAAAGAGTTTTCAAATTTGAAAACTAATGGCACTAACAGAAAGTTTATAATTTTTCTAAAACTAAAAGCAAAAAGAATTAAAAAATAAAGCAAAAACAACAAAAAATAAATAATGCAAAAACAGAACAAAAAACTGAAAAAAATAAAAATAGCAACAATAAGTATTTTGTTGTAAGTAGAAACAAAATAAAATAAATAAAGCAACAAAGAAATCTAAAATAGAGTTTTAAAATTTGAAAACTAATGTCACAAACAGAAAGTTTATAATTTTTCTAAAACTAAAATCAAAAAAGAATTAAAAAATAAAGCAAAAGATCAAAAGAAAAATAAACCAAAACCAAAATAAACTAAATAACGCAACAAATAAAACAAAACAAACAAAAAAAAGTGCCACCTACTGGGCACCCACGGCTGAATACGACTAGAAACCCTACCATGGGCCAGATTCAGTTCGCTGGTGGCCCAAGAGGGCCCACATGCACATATTGCACGTTTAGGCCCGAAAGCCTGCTTTAGAGAGGAGCTCGAGAGGGAAGGCGCACCGCACCTTATAAACTTGTGCGGCTCCCTCTCAACTAGCGAGGTGGGACTAAACATTTGGCGCGGGGCAGTACAATGCCTTTGGTCCCGGTTGGTGGCACCAACCGGGACTAAAGGCATTAGTCGGTTGGTGCCACGAACCGGGACCAATGCCCCTTAGTCCCGGTTGGTGGCCTTTGGTCTCGGTTGGTGGCACCAACCGGACTAGTAGCATTGGTCCCGGTTCGTGGCACCAACCGGGACCAATGCACTTTCTATATATACAGGACTTGTGAAAATTTCACATCTCCTCGCCTCCTAGCTGATTGCCCCGCCGCCAGTTGCCCAAATCGCCACAAGGCCTCGTCGCTGCCGCCGCCGGCCGCCATCCCTGCCTCCCGTGCCCGCCGCCGCTCGAGCCCACGCTGGCCGCCGCCTGCGTCTGCCCGTCCCTCGAAAGCACGCACGGCCGCGCCGCGCCCGCCCGCCTCACCATTGTCGCTGCCGCCGGGCGCCTCGCCCCACCGCCTCGCCTCGACGCCGCCTCCTCCTGCTCGGTCCGGCTCCGACGACCCCCTTTCCTCCCTGTCCCCTCGATCCTCTTCATATAATTTTTTTTCATATAATTTTTTTTCATATGCATATGTTGATTATATGGATGGATGGATGATTATATGTTCATTATATGGATGGATGGATGATGTATGCTTTTTTCATATAATTTTTTTAGGCAGATTTTTAGATTTTTTTAGGCAGATTTTTAGAATTTTTGTGTATGTATGTTATGTTTATATGTATGTATGTATGTTCATATGTATGTATGTTTATATGCAAAGCATATGCAAAGAAAATGTATGAATGGTCATATGCAAAGAAAAATGTATGTATGGTCATATGCAAAGAAAATGTATGTATGTTTGTTCATATGAAAGAAAAATGTATGTATGTATGTTCATATGCATATGCAAAGAAAATGTATGTTCATATATATGATGATATGTTCATATAAAAAGGAAAATAAGAAGAGGAAGAAAGGAGAAGAAGAGGAGAGGAAGAAGAGGAGAAATAAATAAGAAGAGGAAAAAGAAAGAAAAGAAGAGGAGAAGAAGAAAGGAATAGAAGAGAAGAAGAAAATAGAAATTTCTATTTTTCTTCTTCTCTTCTATTCCTTTCTTCTTCCTCTTTTTTTCTCTTCTTTTATTGCGCTGCTGTATATGTATCGAGGGTGTCGAGGATCGCCGAGGGTCGAGGGTCAGGAACTAGGGTAGAGGGTCGAGGGTCGTTAAGGGTCAAGGGTCAAGGTTTCTGTGGTCGAGGGTTCCTATAGTGTCAAAGTATTGAAGAAATCCATGGCTTCATCATTAGCCGGAAGTAACCATGGCATGATGGTATGAAGTCCTCCAAAGTTATTACGGAATGGAGTCCCGGATAGGATAATTTGCCTTTTGTACGAATCTCGGCAAAGGGCTTTCAAATAACGATATTCGGAAGGTTCTTGCTGAACTTTGTACCGTAAAGTGAAATATCCTATCTGGGACTCCGCTCCAAAATAACTTTGGAGAGCTTGCACCATCATGCACCTGCATTACTAATGATGAAGACATGGTTTTGTTGAATCCTTTGACACTAGGCAACCTCCCGACCCTCGGCGATCCTCCACCTCGACCTCGACCGCCGGGCGATCCACGACCCTCTACCCCATCATGGGCGCCGATGCCCACGCCACTTGTGGGACATAGATATAGTGTTCAACGCCGACCCTCCCGATAGCTTCAACACGTGGGGCGATACATTACCCCCTCCTAGCTTGAAGCGTTCTCGAGGCCACCCCTAACCCTTGAAGCGTTGTCGAGGCCACCCCAAACCCTAGAGAAGCAGCGCCGAGGCCACTAATATGATTCCTTATTGTGATTAGCTAGCTAGTTCTACGTTTGCCACTAATATATCCATATCTGTCATGTTTGAATAATAATTGCCATGTTGTAAAAAATTTGTAGAAACTATGGACACCACCCGAGACGAAGCACAAGAAGCGTTGTTGAGGGACATAATCGCATAAGGAAGTGATGCCGCCTCCTCGATGATGTTTCTCAACGCCAACGATGGTCCGGAAGAAGAGGGTGAAGAAGCAGCTGGCTATGATTTACATGGCTCCGATGACCCAATGCCGGTGCAAGAAGGAGAGGGTGAAGAAGTAGACCGTGAGGACGGCTCGGTGATCACCAAACCGAGTCCGCCAGGTATATATATTAGTTAAGCCTTTGACTAGCTCTCGCCTTTTGTTTTGGTATGTACACATATTAATTAACTCTCGTCTTTGTTCTTTTTCTAGCCCTCGGATCGAGCACAACTTCGTAAAGAGACGAGGCCCAAGAAAAAGTTGAGCTCGGATGAAAAGTTTGAGATCATAGAAATCGCGTGACGGCCAACCGATTGAACCCTATCGGACAAAGAAGGCATTTGTTGCTTAGTGCGGGTTACGGTTAGGGACAAGATCGATCAGCATCCACCAATGGTATAAGCCTAAGAACGAAGACCCCGAGGTGTCTTGTGTCAATGATATGCGTAAAAAGACCGAGCTGAAGTCAAATTTTACCCTACCGCTAGAGGATGATCCGGAGAAGCCAAGAATAGAGCCATTAATCAAGTCTTTTGCTCTTAAGAAGATGGCAGAACTATTCAGGAATTGGAAGAAAGAACTCAATACGTATGTCGAAAAAAATGAGACACCAGAATTCAAGGGCAAATATGAGAAGATCGAGATGATCGCCCGCATTTGTGGCCTACAAGACATCGGAAAAGAGTAAAAGATGTCGGCGACAAACAAGAGAAATGCTGCGAAGAAGAAGCTTCACCATCGCACGGGTCGTGGCTACCTCGTAGCCCGACCTAAGTGGGCCAAGGCTGAGATTGATCTGCTTCATAAAGGAACGAACAAGAGACAATGAATCGCTGCACCGCTGCGGACTTGGTTCTTCGGGCCATGGATCCTTGGACCCTATAACAGTGGAAGTGCATTTGGACGGACGAACAATTGGACATACCAGTCAAGAGGCTTAAGCATTATATCGAAGCAAGCGCAAGGGAAGTTCGTTCCAGACAGGGAGAAGGACGAGCTCACAATGGCCCTCGAATGCCGAGCACCTGGACGGACACGAGGCACGCCAGTTCGCTTTCATGGAAGGCTGGATTTCGGACGCAGGGGTTACAAAACCCATGAGAGGAGGAAGAAATCGAGCAGAGCCTAATGCAGCGCTGCACGAAAGGGTAATGGGGCTAGAGGAACGAGAAGAGGAACGAGAAGCAAGCAGATCACAACAAACAACCCGCCAAGCTTCCCCGAAGCTACCCCGCCATCTCGGCCGAGAAGCAGCGTGGCTTCCACCGAGTTGCTTGACCAGAGCAAAGATGCCTTGACGGCTCCTCGCCAGCTATCCCGTGGATGCTATCACGGATGCTGAAAATTGCCACCTTATGGCGCAATGGAGCAATTTGAAGGTCAAGGCGGCTGTTGGCTCTGTTTATCCTACTAAACCCGACTCAACTTTTCACCGCCGCCGATTCTGAAGGATATGCTAAGGTGATGGTCGATGAAATAACGGAGGATTTGAGGACCTCGGCTTGACCACCCTACCGGTGAAGGGGAGTATCGGCTGCGTCGCTATGAAGACTCCATGCCTATGGCGGAAGGATCTCATCAACCTTCCGAATCGACGCCTCCGCCTCCTCCTCCTCCTCCGGCGAGTCGTGGCACTCCGCCTCCACCGCCTCCTCCTCCCGTGAGTGACGATCAGGGCACTCGGCCGGCTCCTTCTCCGGCGCGTGGCGGCACTCCGCCTCCTTCTCCGCTGCACGGCGCGCCCGAGCAGCCAGCCTCCTCCTTCTCCGCCTCGTCGGCAAGGGTGGAAGAGACCCGCCGCTGCCCGGCGCGTCGTAGTCCTTCTCCTCCGCCTCGTAAGCAAGGAAAGAAGACATCCGCCTGGCTCGCTCTGCCGGCGTCTAGCAAAGACAGCCAAAGGCGGGAGGATATACTGATTCGGTCCTTCTCTCAAGACTCTGCAGAAGTTACTGCACGAGAGGAGCGAGGAGGAAAACGCGAAGATCGCGGCAGATCAAGTGGATGACTGGTTTCAAGGGTTGAAAGCAAAGAGACATCCACCTCCGGAGGAGAAGGTAGATCCGTCAAAGCGGTTACATTTCGCTGCCCCGACAAAACCACTCCAAGTCTCCGCCAAAGGCAACTATGAGCGCATTATTGGAAAGGCATTTGCCAAAGCGGAGAGGTCGGGAAGTACTGCTGCTGATCAAAGGATGAAAGAACGACGAGCTGGGAAACAAATTGCCCAGCTCAACAAGCTAAGCAATCGTGCCCCCGCTCAAGGTGCTCGCTAGCGACATCGCCGATCCGAGGATGGTGCCCGGTTATGGCAATCCCGCAGATTACCTGCCTGACGATGTACATTATGATTTCTTGGAGGTGCAGATACAAAGATACGAGTACGGGAAGCCTCTCACAAAGATGAAAGCTCTCTATCAACGATGATGCTAAGATTGCATGATTGGTACATGAAAACCTGCAAAGAGTCCGAGGAGGAGTACTTTGTAGGTGAGAGTTAAAAGGAGCATGACCTCCTTGGAATTGAACTGTTGCCTATTCCATTTGAGGAGTTCTATCGCTTTTTCAATCAATTGGCCCTCGATAAAGCAATGGTCACTGCCATCGTCTGTAAGTAGTACTACTTACGTCATTAAGTATCTCTATATAACTCAGCTCTTTCATTGCATGTATTTATAAATATCCTCACTATATTATGCAGATTGAAGATTGCCGAAATGAAGAAAAGACAAGTGGGTGATATTGGGTTCATTAACACATATCTCATAGATGCAAATGAGGTTAAATATCGTGCCGACGAAACCCAGGCCAATTTGCTACGATCGTTGGAAATAAATGAACACAAAAATATAATACTCTTTCCTTACAACTACAAGTGAGTGTTACTGTCTTGTGGCATATTCGGTTTCCCTTATTCGTCCAGGTTATAGTAATGTAATTTATGAGTTATGCATGCGCAAGCGCAGCTACCACTATATTCTCCTAGAGATTAAGCTTGAGCAGGGAGTAGTAACTGTCTTAGACTCGAGACTTAAAAGATCCCAAGGAGTATGCGGACATAACTGAAATGCTCGAGAAGTAAGTTAAATCGATCATTATCCACCATATCAGCAACTTTGTTCATTTACGATATCAAGTAATTGTTTTCTTTGTATGGCAGGGCTTGGGGAAAATTCACCAAAAAAGCTCCGGGACTCATCAAGAAGCTGTAATTTAGACATCCCAAAGTAAGTACTATATAGTAGCATATTCCACGCCAAGCATCTCCTAGTGATTCAAGCGCTAGTTTCATCAATACCATTTAGAATGCTTGCTAATTATCAGTTTGATTGACCTCTGTTTCTTGTAAAGTGGTTGTGGCAGGAACAAGGGAATGATTTCTGTGGATACTATGTTTGCGAGTCCATCCGCCACACGACCTGTGAGAGGGGCTACTCCGACAAACAATATGAAGTAAATAAAAATATTCACAATTTTATTTTATTACCATCATTTGTGTTGAGTTTCATTCATTCATATATATATATGTATTGACCCCCTTCTTAAAATTAGATGTTTCGGATGCGGGATGAACTACTAGCACCAGATCGCTCATGAAAGCAATTCAAGAGGAATTGGCGGCATTCTTTCTTGACCACGTGATCGCTGAAGACGGAGAATACTATGTGGACCACGCGTCCGTATTGTAAAAGATAATTATTGTATATATGTAGCCGATAGTGTCGGATAGATATACGAGAACTTGTTGTTCGACCAATCTCTCGGAGAAGGAGAGGTGGTCGATATCACTTCTCTCTGTATGCATATATGTTCAAGACGATCTTACATTTGCTTAATTACTAGCTAGCTAGCGTGTCTAGCTAGTCCTCTCTATACATATGTATAGTACGTAGCGTCGATAGCACAATATATGAAACACCTAAATTAATTAGGTAGCTATAGCACAATATATGAAACACCTAAATTGACCCCCAAAACCCCCAAACACCCCCGCCTTTTCAAAAAAAACAAAAACCACAGCCATAGAAATGTCGACGCTGCGGATGTTTATTAGTCCCGGTTGGTGCCACCAACCGGGACCAAAGGCCCTTCTGCCTGGGCTCATGGACAGGCCACGTGGAGGCTCATCGGTGCCGTTCTGGATTGAACCGGGACTAAAGGGCCAGGGTATTAGTACCGACCCTTTAGTCCCGGTTCATGAACCGGGACTAAAGGCCCTCACCAACCGGGTCAATAGGCTCCTTTTCTACTAGTGATGGTTAGAACTTGGACGTGGAGGGAACAATAGTCGGTGGAGGAAGGGCTCAGAGAAAGAAACAATTAGATCGTGAGTTCGTAACCTTTCAATCGGAGGAAGGTTTCCAATTTTAATCTTTTGTTTCCAAATCTAGGAGGAAAGACCATCAGATTTATGTCTCACCTTTTTTCTTTTAAAGGCAAATATGGAGAGACCAAGGATAGGAAGGCTCTCATACGTGTGGGGAAATATGGGGAGACCAAGGGTAGGAAGGCTCTTGTACGTGGGTGTGTCTCATACTTCATCCACCGGCTACAGATACATCATATACTAATCGGATGGTCTAATTTCATTGATTTCTAGGATTAACATGGTGTCTTCAATTAGTAAATATAAGATTTTTGGATGTTTTACAATCATTTTATAACAATTTTATATCATTTTTTGAGACTAACCTATTGACATAGTGCCAAGTGTTAGTTGTTGTTTTCTGCTTGTTTTTTACATCGCAGGAAATCAATATCAAACCGAGTCCAAATGCAGCGAAACTTGTTGTGGATTTTTTCTGAACTAGAAGACACCTATTGGGCCAAGAAAGTACCTGAGGGGAGCTCAGAGGAGAGCACAACCCACCAGGTATGTCCCTCTTAAGGTAACAGATGCCATGAGTTTGTACTTACACTTAATGGTTTGGTAGTGCAATGTGAATTCTGACGTGAAAAAACAAACTGTTGCTTGATGCGAAGAATCACCCAACAGCCAGCCTCCTAAGCATGTGTAGCGTAAGGGATTTCTTTTTACCAGGGCGTCAATTGTTCGGTTAAATCTCTGATCCATGATTTTCTTGAGGGGTGAGAGCTAATGGTCCATCAGTTAGTAGTGTTGTTAATCTCTTATCCTGTCAGGTGAAATACCATGGTATTTTCTGATAGTAGTACCGCTGCATTCAGAAATTTATATTATATACTTGATGTGAGACATGACGCTTGGTTCCTGTTTCTATAATCCTACACCGCAAGCACAATACGTGTACCAACTACATAGTGGTGTGGTGAAATTGATAATATACTATTCAAACAATTTGTCCTTTATCCATACATTGAACACATAAACCCTGTAAATGGTTTTCTTAGCCTCAAGATGAGTCCAACTTTTTATTAAATTAGTAAAGGCTCAACTGGCTAGGAGTAGAACGACCAACAACTAGGCAACTTACAACACAGGGAAAATATTAAAGCAATCACGCCATGTATAAATAGGATTTCAGTCTGAAGATGAATCATATAGATAAGAAGATTTAATCTGCTTCGATTCTGTCTCATGTTCATAATATTTTCTCTTGGTCTAGAAGCCACAAATTGGTACATATAAATTAAATTGATTTTCGTTGTGAAGGAATGCGGTTTTCTACTATTAAACTAGTAGTTAATGATAACGGCACCTCAAGCGCAACAACGGGAACACATTATTTTCTCCTCATATGTTGCTCTTTATCAAATCAATTATTATCTCCCCACATTGCTTTCCTTTTACACAATTGCTTTAATCTCCAAACTAATTTTTTTAGAAGTGGTACTTAGCTTTGTTTACCTATAATGTTATAACTATAAATACGTCTTGAGAATTCGGCTAAGAATCAACCCATTAATTGTGGATTGTCATTGTGGATGTAGGTCTTACTGCAATTTCAAGTATTTTTGAGGCACTTGACCTGTGAGCGCGTACTTTTGGTGGTTGACCAGCACGGTGGACACTTTAAAAAATTTCAAAAATCCCATTTAAAAGTTTCAAAAATCAAAAAGTCATGGAAACTTATATATGTTCCAAGAGGACCATGTGAAAATTCGGTAGAAAAATTGTGAATTGTAGGCTATAAAAAAACAAATTTCAGGCTCAACAACAAAAAAGGTCGCCCCATTTTGGAAATATGTACGCCACGTGTGAAAGTACAATGTTATAAAATTTTGTACATACATGTGTATGTATGTTCATAGAAAAATTCAGAATTTTTCGCACCGTGGAAATTTGTATTTTGAAAACGTCCACCATGATGGTTGGCCACCATTGGCATTTTCTACTTATCATGTTTACTACATGTTCCTTTGACAAATCAAAAGAAATGTAGAAACTCATTTAAATCATGATTGAAATATTTTCAAGGTTACAAAAGAATTTCTGTTATAAAACAAGACACAAGTAGTCGACTTAAATAATGCTTCACCTCAAAATTTTACTGCAGTGCGCTGTAGGCCAGTCGACTGCTCTTAGCTCTAGAGTTCCAGCGAACTCTACAACTCCATGAGTATTTATATGTTATTACCCTTCTAATATGTTTCGCTTTAATAATCATCTCCTTTTTATGTGATACCAGATATGTACAGATTGATCATTCAAGAATAAAAATAAATTCATATCAAAACGATGGTGTTTATCTCATCGTGGAATGTTCAACTTCTGTTTGTGCTAAGGGATTTTTCATTGGTCATCACATATCTACCTTTGTTATACTTAACGTTTTACTCTAACCAGAAAATCATTACATGATTACCTCTACTTTTATCTTCTCATCTCCAATTGACTGTTGGATCAAAACTTTCTGCTGAATTTGGTTCAAGATTTGTCGACAGAAGGATGATTGTTGGACCGTAATACGTTGAGCGATTAGAAGGAAAGAGTACAAACACCATCGAAGCCAACATGTGCATAAAATAAGTGTGGTCCATGAGCCTCCAATGAACCATGCAATGAACAAAATGGAGTGCTTTTTACAAAATAAATAGTGTAACAATGCTAGAATTGGCAGCCAAATATACTTTGCTATTTTCTCTAAGGATATTTAATGTTAGGTGTTAGTGGTTATATTCGGAAGGTGCACTGTAAAATTTTGCAAATGTAATTTCGAGAAACAGGCATATTTTCATTCTATAAGTACGTGACATATGATATATCTAGCCTGTGCAGTCCGCACGGGTTGATGACTAGTGATAGTATAACAACATAGAACAATAAAAATTATAAATACGTTGGAGACGATCGTATGCCGCACACGGCTAAGACAATGTTGTGTCCTTGTGTGGCGCCTCCCCACATATATATAGGTGGAAGGGGAGGAGGAAGCCTAGGGAAGCTGTGGCCCGCCCAAGGGGCTGGCCGGTCCTAGGGCCCCCGCCTCCCTCTGCCCCTCTTTCCTTGTATGACCAAGGGGGCAGGAAAGAGAGGGAAGGAAGGGGAAGTCCTACTCCACACTTTCCTTTCCCTCCCCTCTTTCCTTCTCCTCCTCATAGGGCCGACCACTATAGGGGCGCACCAGCCCCTTGTGGGCTGGTGTGTTCCCTCTACTGGCCCATAAGGCCCATAGCTTTGCCGGGGGTGCCCTAAACTCCTTTTCGGTGACCCGATAAGTACCCGTACCCTCAAACACTTCCGTGTCCGAATACCATCGTTCTATATATCAATCTTTACCTCTCGACCATTTCGAGACTCATCATCATGTCCGCTTTTCTCATCCAGGACTCAGAAACATTCGCCACCAAATCACATAACTCATGTAATACTATATCGCCATCGAACGTTGTTGCAGCAGACCCTACGGGTTCGAGAACTATGTAGACATGACCGAGACACCTCTCCGGTCAATAACCAATAGCGGAAACTGGATGCTCATATTGACTCCTACATATTCTACGAAGATCTTTATCGGTCGAACCGTTATGACAACATACGTAATTCCCTTTGTCCATTGGTATGTTACTTGCTCGAGATCCGATCGTCGGTATCTCTATACCTAGTTCAATCTCGTTACTGGAAAGTCTCTTTACTCGTTTCGTAATACATCACCTCGTAACTAACTCCTTAGTCATTTGTTTGCAAGCTTATGATGTGTATTATCGACAGGGCGCAGAGATACCTCTCTGATACTCGGAGTGACAAATCCTAATCTCGATCTATGCCAACTCAACAAACACCTTCAGAGATACCTGTAGAGCATCTTTATGATCACCCAGTTATGTTTTGACGTTTGATAGCACACAAGGCATTCCTCCGGCATTCGGGAGTTGCATAATCTCATAGTTAGAGGAATATGTATTTGACATGAAGAAAGCAATAGCAATAAATTGAACAATCATTATGCTAAGCTAACGGATGGTTCTTGCCCATCACATCATTCTCCTAATGATGTGATCTTGTTATCAAATGACAACTCATGTATTTAAGTTTCCGATCAATACAATTCTAGCATGAATAATAAACCTTTATCATGAATAAGGAAATATAAAATAATAACTTTATTATTGCCTCTAGGGCATATTTCCTTCACTTTGACACCAGCAGTAGTGTAAAAACGCTCTTATATTATGGGATGTAAGGAGTAGTAGATAAATTATCCAACATGCCTCTCATGAACAATTGTAGGTACCTTCATCTTATGAGTTCCAAAGTATTTTTTAGAAAACAGGAGTACTCCCATTTCCATTAGATGAAACCACATGCTTACACAGTTTAGGACAAGTTTTTCCTCTCTCCTGTGAAGAGGGAGAAACTAAAAGATGTAAACTAATAAGTTCCAAAAGCAATAAAATGCAAAACCAGCATCAATCTTTTTTGCTGCAAGTTCCATGCAGGAAGCAGTTTTGTAAACACGACCTCTAAGTCGCAACCTCAATCTCCTCGGAATGACTTCCTTGCCTTCGTGAGGGGTGTTGTCCTCGGCCGGCCCAAATGCCCATGAGATTGCCTTTTGGTACCTTTCACCACGAGATCTGTGCGGTCTCCCCACAGCTTCTCGCCCGAGCTCAGCTCGAGTTGCCTAGCAATAGTCAAATAGAGAGGCCTTGACAGTGTATGTCGCCAGAATGAGACGAACGCCTAACCGGGTCCTTTCTCCGTCTCCCCGTAAAGAATCATCCATCTTCCGATCGTAGCATGCAGCTTTCCCAATCACCTATTTTATATTAGACCATGCAGTGTTATTAAAGATCATGGAGTTTCTAAACTTCCATAAGCACCACATGGTGGCAGAGCTAGCAACATTACGAGTAGCATTCTTCTTGTTAGATACCCACAATCTAGACATAGAAAAGTAATCAGCTCCTGATTGTTTTTGAAGTGTCCCTTAATTACCAAACTCCAAATAATTTTAGCAACTACACAATAAAAAAAGGTGTTGTATAGATTCCTCCAAGAGCAAAATACACAAATTCAAATGGTTTAATGATGTGTCTTTTCCTAAGATTATCTCTGGTCAAGATCTTATTATAAGAGACCAGCCAGAGGAAAATATGTATTTTAGGTGGCACCGTAGCTTTCCATACCACAGGATGCACACTGGCTTCACCCCTCTAAAATTAATCACATGATACAAGGGGCTACTAGAGTACACCCCTTTGCTGTCTAACTGCTAGACCAAGGAGTCCGTTTCTTCAACAAGAGTGATAGTTTTAATGATCTCCTCTAGTTGATACCAGGATTCCATCATCTTGTCACTAAAATCCTCCTGAAAGAGAGTTTGATCTAAGTCCCATCCCAGATTTCACTGATGGTTTTAGAGGCCTCGTTGCATATAGTATATACAGGGGCCAAAATTGAACAGCTAAAGGGGAAGTACCAAACTAGGTGTCTTCCCCAAACCTAATTTGCTTACCATTTCCTACTAGCCATCTATAACCAAATTTAATTGCTTTAACTACGTTCATCACTTGTTTCCGTAATCTGGAGGCATGGAGTGTAGTACTAGTAAATATATTCGATCCGTGGGTGTCGGAAAAGAATCAATAGAAGGAGAATCGGACGATATCTTTCTAAACAAACAAAAGGACTTACTTCACCCTAAACGAAAGAAGACTTCCATATCCAAGTTTAGCTCAGACGTAGCTGCCTTCTTTTTGGGCGTGAAGAAGTGTCAAATGTTAGTAACGGAACCCTCTTCAAATAGGTCTAATGGATAAGCTACATAACGGTGCCGTCCATGGATCAAATTATTTCGTGGATTGGATTTCACTTGCCTTTCCTCTATGTTGTTTAAGTAAATCTGGTTCTTTTGGGGTTATAGTCGATGGTTCTCTTTCACCACTTCATGGAAAAAAAAAAGAATTTCTTGAGATGGAAGTATAGATATAATATTCAAGTCACACACTCATATTCCAGAGATACCGAAACAAAAAAATTCCGCTGAATGGTTAAAGCGCCCAACTCATAATTGGTAAATTTGCGGGTTCAATTCCTGCTGCCCATTTAACATTTAACCCTATATCATTTAAGGATACATAAAAAATATTTATGTCTTTTTGATTCCGTCGAAAATCTATTTTACGGTTCCATAATTAATCGATTGAGTGAATTCTAATTAAAACCTATGTTTAAGAAAAGATCTCATGATAGTCAATATGGGCCCTCAACACCCATCAATGCATCCAAGATTTAATAATCGATCCATTCTCATCCTCGGTAAAGTCCATCTTATTGTGATAGAATGTCTACCACACTCTTCCACAATTTACGCTTCTCCGGGAATATCTCTCGCACCTGTGAACCCAACATACACATATTAAGTTCTTGGAGGTTAGGGATACCTAGTCCTCCAAACTGCTTCTTCATACACACTAGCCTCCAGTTGGCTAGGTGTAGTTTTCTATGTCCTCCAAAGTCATTCAAAAGACAAGCCATCTGAGAATTAATCATCTCAATAGCCCATTTGGGGAATTTAAAATGGGATGGAAGGTAGATAGGGATGCTTGCTAAGCAAGCTTAGATCAAAACTAGTCTACCTTTATAAGAAAGGAGTTTCCTTCTCCCACCAGCTAACATTTTAATGATCTTATCTATGAGGGGTTGCACATCCTCCCTCCTAGGCTTGTCATAATGCATGGGTATCCCAATGTATTTAATAGGGAAAGCCCCACCTTTGCACTTCAAGACATCTATGAACCTCATGGTTTCATCATCTGCCATGTTAATGGGGATTAAGTCACTCTTGTTGTAGTTAATTCTCATGCGGACACTTGCTCAAAGCAAGACAAAATCATCTTAAGATTTTGGGCCATCTTTAAGTTTTTTGCAGGAACAAAATAGTGTCATCAAGATACTACATGTGCAAATTACCCCACTGTAGAAGTTAGGGCATAGCCCTTTGATCAGCCCCCGATGCAAAGAGCATTGGTTAGCATTCTAGCAAGCACATCCACTAAAAGATTGAAAAGGAGAGGGATATAGGGTCCGTTGTTCAAGATCTTTGCTGGTTATAAAAAAATCACTTTCACAACCATTGATCTTAACTCCTACAGATCCCCCCTCACAATGGCTTTGATTTGATCCAAGCAATCCATTTGGGACAAAGCCTCTCTTCAACGGTAGTGGGTTCCAGTTTATTGACCAACAGAGAGTCACCTGAATACGCGCTTGGGCTTAATAATCCAAGCCTTCAATGGTCTGAAACAACCTCACAGATCTAGCATGAGGCGGATAATAGTGAGCAAGTCGCCGGCTGCCGAGCTGCTCGCAGGCGAGATTTCGGTGTGGTGTGCCGCGTAGCACAGGAACTCCACTCACACCTCAAGATGACTTCCGCATGTTGGGCAAGCCCCACTCATTGCGGAGCAGCTTAGCAAAGAAGATGCACACCACCGAGCAGAGTCCTTCGGCCAGTCAGGTCGCCTTTGTCACCACTGTCAGCCAGACTTGTCAAGCAGAAACGATCAAACTCCTGGCTAGTGAGGTTTTGGTCCCGATTTCCTCCTCTCCAAGAAAAGCAAAGACTCTTTGTGGACCTCCACTTGCGCTCCAAAACGGTGTCATTGCCGGAGAGAAAGTTATACGAACCCCACCGGGAGCAAGTCGGGCGCACCAGGAGGAGGAACCCCATGTAGTTGGACAAGATCTTGATTGCCTTTTCTAGCTCTCGCACCGGTGGCTATTGTTGCGGTTGCAATAAGGTATATGTGGCTCGCAATGCGCCAGAAATGGATGCACTGCAAAGTCCCTACCTCCAACACTCCACCAGATTTCTTCCAACATCTTGGACTCGGCGAGCACGAGGCCGCCACGGGCATTCATCATGTCAAATTTCTGGGAAGCGCATTTTGAGCACTATATGCACCATCAAGAACTCCTTGAGCTCGGTTGAGATCGGAATGGTTCTTGAGAAATGCAGCTTCTTCCACCACTCCCGAGGCCTATCGCCTCCATGACCCTTGCTCGAGCTCGGTGTGGTCACGGCTGCAGTAATCCAACACATCATGCTGCCCGATAGAGTGCAACCATCTCCGCTTTTTGCTTCCGGGCGTTGACAAGCCGGGCAAGGCGCATGACCATGGCATTGGCTCCATCATACTCCCAGAATCCAAGTAGGCGCAGGTCCATGTGGATCCTAGCGCTCTCAGGCCAAGTGATCTCTGGCGATGGCGCGCCAACCAACAGGAGGTAAGTGATGGCGACATCGCCTCTCAGAGGAAGCTTTAATGTCGAGATGGAACAGAAGAAGGCGACCACCGTGGCGGGCGCGACGACTCAGATGGAGCAGCCCCGCCAGTGTGGATCACCGGCGCCTTGGTGTACAAAGCAGGTCGTACAGGATGGAGAGCTCGCCTCAACCAGGTCATACATGTACATGCCGCGATTGAACAGCTCGCGCATGAGACCGCCCACAAAGAAAATTTGCATTATCAAACGAAACCCCCGGGTCAATGTTGAGAAACGAGCTCTTGCGTAACCCGAACATGTAATGAGCATCCAGCAGAGCTCTTCCTCCGCACTCCACCGATAGTCTGTTGTACAACCCGGCATCGTGATCTTGCGTAACGTGGTGAAGGGGTTGAGGGTCTCGATGTTGGTGCTCTCGAGCGCCAACACCTCTCCCCTGCATTTCTGAGGAACCCGACGATGAAGATGAGTATGGTGGACGAGATCGGCGCCGGGTCTTGACGCCGCACAAGCAAAGTCGCAGTGGCGCCCGCCACAACCGGTTGTCCCGCAATGAGTAAGCGGTGATGGTGTCCTGCCACCTGTGCAAAGGAAGAAGGGCGCCAGAAGGCCACTGGCCCGTCCTTGTCAGCGGCCGATTGTCTGTGGACATGTGGCCAAGCTGCCAGACATCGCAACATTGTCCGCCATCGTATGCCACCACAGGAGGAACATGAGCTAAGAGAGGATTTGCGCCGACGGATCCCGGCGAACACGAGGAGCACGAAGTTGCAAAGACGAAGTCGGTGACGACCAAGATCTCGAGACCCCATTCTTTCCACACCCGCACCACCAATCCTCGGCGTCATTGCCTCACCGCAATGCAACGCGCACATCACAAGTGTGTCGTAATAATGTATAGCTAGCTTGCTAGCTCACAACCAAGCAAAATCCTGTCTTGGGTTTGAATCCAGAGCTTGCAAAAGCTTCATGGAACTCGCTTGGCCTTATTCTTTAGGGAAAACATACTTTTGATTACGAGCAGACCTAGTGAGTCCCCTATCATTCAATCTGTTAAAGATACACATGAGATATCTATCTTGGTTGCTAAACCAATCTTACCATTTCTCTACCGAGCATTCCATCCAGGTCCGAAAGTCAAAGTGATGCTAAAACATCCCCCACTATCATTCAATCATTAAAGATACACACGAGATATCTATCTTGGTTGCTAAACCAATCTTACCATTTCTCTACCGAGCATTCCATCCAGGTCCGAAAGTCAAAGTGATGCTAAAACATGCCCCCCAAAAAAAAAAAAGAAAGGATAAACATCCCGCCTGTATCCTCAGATGCACACACCGTAGATGGTAAAAACAAGCTCACCAAGGTGGCATGAGCTAGACAGGGATTAAAATTTCTTCACAAATGCTGTCAAGCTTGGCGGGAAATAACAATGATGGCAACAATTGAGCTACTACAAAAATAACAAGTACAAACCAATGCTTTACATCATCCAGATCCGAGAACGAAAGAAACAGAAATAGACCAAATAAGCTGACTAATTGTGTGACTTACATGTGAAGCAGCCGGTGTGCAGCTAGCACAGTCCCCAGATCCGTCCGACCAAGAATCAGATCAGACAGATAAAAAGAGCGGAAGATGAACTAGCAATGGACGGATCAAGCTTAACCGCTGTAACAAATTGGTTAGCCACAGCTTGAGAGCATTGACTGACTCCCGGTCTAGCCTCAGTCCGAGTGCAAGTAGGATTTATTATTATTTTTATTTGAAGAAACGAGTGCAAGTAGGTGGGGACAACGGTCGGGAATCTTTTCTTTGAGTGGACCCAGGTGGTAATAAGGGCACTTTCACCCGAAGCTGCACACGAGAGGTCACATGGAGAATTTGTGGGCCGGTGGGCCAGTTCGAGCCCCTTAGCTTTTCCATCCGGGTTTTCATCTGGTTCACCCTACAAAAACGGGCTGCTATATTTTTCTTTGATAGAGTCAAAGAATTAAATAGTTACAAAATTCTAAAAATATTTTTAAAAATCAAACACTGTTCCTGAGTTTTTGAAAATGTTTATGAACTTTAAAAAATACACCCGCATCCTAGAAAAATTATCTTATTTTCTAAAAAATGTTCTCAAATGTTACCATAATCTTGGATTTAGAATTCTTTGTGTATTTGAAAAATGTTTTTTAAAAACATGAATATCAGAATATTCATAGATCTTAAGAAGAATCATGATTTAAAAATATATTTATGAATTTTAAAATTGTTCAGAAATTTTAATTTTTTATCAGATTTTAAAAAATATTTGTGAAAAATATATACTAAATTTAAAATATGTTCAGGAATTCATAAAACAGTTTTGTATTTCAGAATATGTTCATCGGAGTTGTTAGACGTCAAGAAAGAGTGGGAGGACGGGCGGCTATGTCAAGGACCAATAGGCCATCCCACCTCGAAGAACCACCACTTAACGGAAGGAAGATGTCCAAAACCGAGGCAAGATAAACATACCATGTAATGTATATCTTACATTATCTCGACATCCGTGGTATCTCGCAATAGAAGGCATATCAAGTTGATATAGATTTTGTTTATTTATTTTGTTCAAAGGACAATGAGGACACCTCATATTCGGTTATTGTATCCGTAGCCCTACTTGTTGTGATGTAATATAACACCACAATTGAGGTCTCAAGAAACTGGTGTTCAATTACGAATAGCCCATTAGCTGCGAAATGTGAAGCATGGGGTGATCAATGTTTTCGGGCACAATTTCCATTTCTTGTTGGGGTTGTACTGAAATCGGGATGTCCGTTGTTTACTCGATGGAGATATTATGTTAATCTGTGAGATGCGTATATTATTGAGATCCACATCACCCCCTCCCCTCGGCCTCTGCAAGGCAACGAATCTCCTTCTATAGGGTAGATCGATGTAATACAAACGGTTGCTCTCGCCGTCGAGGCCACAAGTGCTATTCATATGGTCTAGAAACTCCTCAAGGATATAACTCTGAGGTACTATGCTGACATGGCGACATTTGTTTTTGGCAACCATCTTCATCTTTTTAATTAGAGCTAGAACTGAGAAATAATTAGAGCAAGAGTTGAGTACTAAGCATTAGCACATTACCAATGTAAGTGTCGCATCGCTAGTTCCAAGTTTACACATGAACTGGTATATATAGTTGTGTAACTTAGCCAGTCCACAATTCCAAATTTGGGCTAGTTATGGTAGTAGCCCGGCGTTAATCATTATGTACTTGGGGCGGTTGAAGCGAACAAGGTCACGCTTAGTACTTCAATGTTGAGCATAGCATGGCACTCGTTGGTGTAGTCTATGTGAGATGGGTTCTCGCCGTGAGCACTACATGACTCAATTGGCATCCCAATCTTAGGGCGTGTTTCTGATGAATTTGTTCCCGATTCATGTTTCATGGATCTATAAACAAATGTGGCTACAATTATTTACATCCATTAAAGCTTGACTTATTGCAAACTATTTTGATAAGTTCAAGGAGTTGATTACTCGACATAGCGATGCTTAAGTTAGTTTCGATTATTCTAACAATTGCAAGACATCACTACAAGAAATATGTCAACTTGTGACCATCACTATTGGTCGCTGAAAGGTCATTGTTTTTCATTTGCGACTTTTTTGTGACCAAAAGTAAATGGTCAAAAGCTGGCAGTCATTAATGAAAATTAACAACCTTCTTTGTGATATGTAAAAGGTCGTTGGTTCTACGACCAAATTTTTGGTCATGGCAGCCTCCCTGCACTAATGAGGATCCAACGTGGCAAGTTGACGTGGATACGAATCAGCCGGTCCAATTCGATTGTTTTACATGGGCCGAGCCCAACAATTCAACCTATTTAATAATGTATTTTTTTCATGTGCTTTTATTAGCTACATGGGCCTGGCCCAACAATTCAGCCTTATTAATTTCTTTGCGTGGCCCTTTTAACAACATATTTTCTTTTTGATCATGTATTTTTCTGGGCCATTTCTTTGATGGGCCTCTCATGTTTTTCTCTCAAAAATAATTGTCCAATATAACTTGGGCCTAGCCCAGTTCCGAAAAAATCGATCCAATCCAAAAAAAAATTATTATGCCATCGACACTACAACACATCACACCACAAGCTATCTTGGGCCTAGCCCAGTTATGATACATTTTCAAAGCAACATGCAATGTTATAATATTGCAAACTATTTTGATAAGTTCAAGGAGTTGATTACTCGACATAGCGATGCTTAAGTTAGTTTCGATTATTCTAACAATTGCAGCACATCACTACAAGAAATATGTCAACTTGTGACCATCACTATTGGTCGCTGAAAGGTCATTGTTTTTCATTTGCGACTTTTTTGTGACCAAAAGTAAATGGTCAAAAGTCTGGCAGTCATTAATGAAAATTAACAACCTTCTTTGTGATATGTAAAGGTCGTTGGTTCTACGACCAAATTTTTGGTCACCGGCAGCCTCCCTGCACCACGTAGGATCCAACGTGGCAAGTTGACGTGGATACTAATCAGCCCGGTCCAATTCGTGTTTTACATGGGCCGAGCCCAACAATTCAACCTATTTAATAATGTATTTTTTCATGTGCTTTTATTAGCTACATGGGCCTGGCCCAACAATTCAGCCTTATTAATTTCTTTATGCGTGGCCCTTTTAACAACATATTTTCTTTTTGATCATGTATTTTTCTGGGCCATTTCTTTGATGGGCCTCTCATGTTTTTCTCTCAAAAATAATTGTCCAATATAACTTGGGCCTAGCCCAGTTCTGAAAAAATTAATCCAATCCAAAAAAATTATATGCCATAGACATTACAACTCATCACACCACAAGCTATCTTGGGCCTAGCCCAGTTCTGATACATTTTCAAAGCAATGTGCAATGTTATTATATTACAACCATTCATTCCAGCAATACATATCTTTACATTCCGAGAACAGTAAGTGCCAAACAAAACTATTCTATGACAAAGAAAATTAAAACAGAAATTTAGATGATAAGACATAACAAAAGTTCCTATTGTCCTCCTCCTTCAACATTTGAAAACCTCATTCACCGGCAAGAGATCAATCATGACCGAGAAACTATATAGCAGAAAAAATATTCAAACGATGCAAAAAATAACAATCACTACACATGGTATTCGGGTACAGATTCATTACTCATTCCACTTGGTACGGTAGGTACAGATTCATCAGCCATTAGAGTAGATAATAACATCACTGGCAACAATTAATACGGTTTGGATCAAGTCGCAAGCATAATACAAAGACATATTAGTCCGGTTTATACTCCTCTTTAGAGGTACAGATTATAGCTAATGGGAGCTAATGTCCAGGAGTATTTGCAAATGATACAACATCATGGAGTAGGATAACATGTTTAGCAAGACAGGTTATATAGTAAGCAAGCAAGCAATTTGGCAAGCTATGTTGCAAGATAATTGTTGTGACGCTAACAATCACCATGTAAGTATATCCTCATCATTAACAATCAGACAATTCTAAATGTAAACGAGATGGCATTTGTATAGATCTAGAATCTCATATGTTGCGAGCTAGAAAAAATGAGATATTCACTAGCAAATGAAAACAAGCACCTGCCGGAAACATCACACTATGAATGAGATATTTCCTAATGCATGTGTCGCATGATACATGCATCAAGCATCAAGCCATCAAGCATCAGGATGAGTAGATACCCGACTTCATGTCGATGTTATGGATGGGGCTGTAGTAGAACATCTGGTCCGCATCATCTTTTACGCTAGACGTTGACAATACTTGTCCGTTTAGAAGTCTGCCATGCGCTTCCTTGCCGCCGGTGAGGAAGACCTAGCCAGAGAGGATCTGGTAATTCTAAAATAACATTAGCAGCAAACAAAGCTAGAAAGGTGCTTTAAGATAGTGAACCAGTGAATATCACTTATATTTTATGCCTTACATGACAATGGCTGGATTAGTACAGCTTGTTGAATCAACACTAAGCTGATCATGTAACATAGAGTCAGGAAATCAACTCTGCATTTGGTGAGAATATAGTAACAGATTAAGAGCATATTGTTCAACATCACACAGATAGTAGCACAATACTACATGCAGCTATTGGCATAAAGTAGAGAGTCTACAGTACATAGTCAGATATGAAGGACCAAGAAAACTATTACGGAATAGATAAATTATAGAACAAGCATGTATTCACCATCCTACTAGTAGCAAAGACATAAAGATAATCACTTAACAAGCAGCACGGACATGATTAAATCACATAACTAAGTACAATCCAATATCCCAGCTGAGAGCGAACATGTATTCGACATTTCCGGCATTCCAATACATGCACGACAGAGATTGGTGCTCTGTTTACCACTTACACGAGCGAGAGATATCCCCGACGATGCCCTCGCTTCTCCGTGTCTCACTCAAGGCTTAACCAGCTCCACGGTGTGGACAATGCCCCTCTTTGCTCCGTCCGCAACGGGCACGGATTCGAAGCCCTACACATTGCAATTTGCGCCAATGCAGCAGCAATACAAGGAACTGGTATCAAGCAAAGCACAAATTGGGAGAAAGTTACTGCTTAGGAGCCGACCTTCCAAGGGAGCAGCATGGTGCGTCATTGTGGTGCCTTCATATAGAGTTGCAGGCCAGAGTTATGAGCTGCTACTTTGCTTCCCCATATATAACACGCCTAGGTTCTCCTAAGATAGCAACCCAAAAAACGAAAAACATGATTAGGGAGCTGATACATAAGAAAATGAATTCATGCACAAATGACATATACAACTAAAAAAACAAGATATCACATATTATTATAATTGCATATTAGGTGCCTGCAAGATAAGTTTTGCTTCATATAAAGTAACTAGAATTAGCACCCAACAACTAGATAACATATGGTTCAGAAACTAGTTCCGGATAAATGGGTCGTGCAAATTGGAGGGTAACTGACTTTTGTTATCTAGAAATATCGGAGTGTTGTGCACACCAAGATAAAATCCAAGACCAAGAAACTTGGAGAAAGCAATTGTTGTAGTAACAAGCTTTGATGGTGCTAAATGCAACAGGTTTGCATAACTTGATTTGCAAGGCTACACGCAACATACACAACAAACTGTCACTGCGGGGAGTAGCATAATCAAAGAGAAGCATGGCAAAATTGATAGAGAATAGAAAGCTTTGGGCTAAAGACAACAATTACAAGGCACCGAATATGAAATCTTCTTCAATAGGACATAGAAAAGATAGCTCGGTGGTCGAGGATATTTTTCCAGAAAAAAAACAGACCCTTGCATATTTTAGGACAAATAACCACAACCTGAAATAAGCCTGTAAAAGACAACATGTACACTTGGTTTGGGGGTTGTACACATGTATGTACAAATCCAGAACCAGTTAAAATAGTGTACAAGAGTTGATGATCCTAGGATCCTACCTACCCAAAGACCCAAATGCAAAAATTTGAACTACAAAATGGTTCTCGTGGGAAGCGAGCTTGGAGCTCACCACGTGACCTAGTTCCTGTTGGGGTACCTCTCGCATACAACATACTACTAACCTCATTTAATCCTACAGAGAAGCCATCGTACAAAGGCGCTCGATCGAGGGCATCTCTTTCATCACCGCGTCAATCTCTTCATGCGTGAAGGGTGCAGTTAGGTGATCCAAGTTGTCAAAGACGCTTTAATAATGGCAGGCAGATCAAACTTCATTTCAAAGGGTGAGATTGTCCCAAGGCAAGTTTTATAAGTTTGGAACAAATAGCGCTTCCTTGCTTGGGTGATCATCAACTTGGGTACCCTCACCGCCCGTATAAGTGCAATATTGTTATTACGGTAGCGTTCGGTAGCAACCGCTTGGAAGAATTTTGTATTCTCATGCTGAATTTAACCCAACGGATTATACAACGCTTTTTCCAGTACTGTTTCTGATATTGAAGAAGCCTGAGCAAGTGCTTCTTAAGTATATGTCTGAAGTTGGATTCAGGAATGGATAAGGTTCTCTTATTTTCCAGTTCATCCATGTCGGCTAGGACTTCATTGCAGTTATCAATGGCAATCGAAAGGCGGGAGATAGATTTACTCCAAATTTTAAGAGCATGTCGGAGCGCTTTGAATTTGCGGCAAAGGATCGCAGCAGCATTTTGTGATCTCACCGGTTTGTCCCAAGTGTTTTTGAAAATGTCCATGAAGCCAGGGTGTTGAATCCAGTAAGATTCAAATCTGAATAGTTTGCTGCGAGGAATCTTGGTCTCGATCGTGACAACGCAAGGGATGTGGTCAGATACGGGTTTTTCAAGTGGCTTGACTAGGGTTTTGGGGTAAGCATTCGTCTAGTGAATCGACGTAAAGAACCAATCCAATTACTCTAAGAGCGGATCGAGCTGCATGTTGCTCCAGGTGTAGGTGTGTCCTTTAACGGGTAGCTCAGTGAGGTTTTGTTGGTGAATAATATCGTTAAATGTGAACATATCCTGAGTGCTACTGCCTGGTTTATTACGATTATCCGGGGCTCTGATGTAATTAAAATCGCCCAAAAGCAGCCTGTCTTGGGTGTGCAGGATTTCCAGGTCATATAACCAGTTAGTGTACGTGACACGATCGTACCCCATGCAAGGTCCATAAATATTAGCTAGAGTCCACGATTGGGTTGATTGTGTACTGACAAATTGTACTACGAGCGCGTAAACGTCAGAGAACAGAACAGTGCCAGCAAACATCGAGCTTTTCCAGATAGTAACAAGACCACCAAAAGCACCTCGAGAGGGGACGAACACAACGACCAAATTGTCGCGACAGCAAGACTTAATAAACGCAAGATCAAAAGAAGTCTTTTGGTCTCTTGCAAGCATATAATAGAGCAGCCACTAGAAAGTACGACATTATGAAGCGCTTAACTGCTTCGGTTCAGAGTTCAGACCTAGTAGTATGTTCCAGAAAGAACATTCCAGCTACGCAAAAAGAGTCATTTGAAGACCGAGAAGATTAAGTCGAGGGATGAGGAGCTTCAACTCCAGCCTCCTCATGCCGGGGTATGACATCCAAAGAAGGAGTGCCGGAAGTAGAGGGCACAACCGTGCCGCCAGAGAGCATCTTCGGTGAGTTCAAATTACCGGAACTGCCAAGACCGGTTGGTGCCAATAGCTTGCAGCACAGAGATGGGGGTAGGCGGAGGGATCGCGTTGTTATCAGTACCTGGATTGCTGAAAGAAGAAGACGAGCCCATGGAGGGAATTAGATTATTGACTCTAGTGCAAGTGGGAGAATATTGGAAATATGCCCTAGAGGCAATATAAAATGTTATTATACTATTTCTATGTTCATAATTAATTTATATTTTTATGTTATAATTGCATTGGTTCTTGATTATGAGATTCAGAGGAAACCCCAATTGCATTTGTGGAAACATAAGCACCAAGATGATCCCAAGTCATGCCTCTAGAACTAGCTCATGTATTAATGATGATGTTGATTTCTGATCAATCATGAGAACAAATTGTTACTGAACAATGATGTTGGATATATACACCCAACTTATGAATTACTAGGAGATGTTATCGTTGTCATGTTTTTACTTTCATATGACTTGTTCATGATTACTAAGTTCCTTACACCATGAGAATATCGTATGCCAACATGTTGGATGGTTACTTGGGGTTACCGAACGTCCACTCCATAACCGGATATGAATAAAGGTGACTTACGGGTATACCAGAAACATTTATCTCAGTATCGATAGTTGAAGGCCGAGATTTTCTCCTCTCATGATAGAGAGATACTCTCTGGGCCCACTCAGTGTTACAATGTCATTATCGTCTGGCCTGACACTTGTGATTATGATCATGGGATACAGGAATATTGACACGAATAAAGAGAACAAAATAGGTAATGAGGATAACCGGTATAGTGATCAAGAGGATTTGAATGAGGATACCAATTATCTCACCTTAGGTTTTGTAAATGTATCGCAAACAAAGGGAATGGTATCCGGAACAAAGGTTCGCTCGAGTACTCCATGGATATGTGGGATTTAATAAGGGTGTCCAGATCCTGTTAACTATTGACCGGAAAGAGTTCTGGGTCATGTCCACTGATTTCAGAACCTGTAGGGGGACATGCTCAATGGGTAAGAGTGATAATCACCGGAGAAATGAGCACCGAAAGAGTTTTGGAGAGTTCCGAAAGTGTTACGGGTGGTCCCGGAAGGGTTCAGAGAATTCCGGAAAGGTATAACATGATTTCGGAAAGTCCGGATCTATAAAAGGAAAGTTTTTAGTGGTCCTAGAATGGGTTCTAGAGACATATGGAAATCCCATGATTTTATTTGTGAAATAAAGTTGTGAAGTACCATCATGAGATGACCACTCCTAGTGGGCCCACGGGGGGCGCCACTTCCATATGGATGGGCTAGGCCAAATTGGGCAAGGAGGGGAGTCCTTCCTCCTTGCTCCAACTTGAGGAGGGAAGGACTCCTCCTCCTTAGGCACACCCTCCTTCTCCACCTATATATATGTACGAAGGGCTCCCTATATTGCAACACACCAATCCAAAGGGGATCTTTCCCGCATAAATCCACACTCTCCTAGTCTAATTGGCCTAAGTGCTTAGACTCGTAATTATACGGGCTCTAATCTCGGTCTAGTTGGTCTTATAGAATTAGACCCCTTTAGATGAGAAGCGCCTCTAGTCTCTCTCTCTCTCTATCTCTCTCTCTCTCTCTCTCTCTCTCTCTCTCTCAGAGTTCTTCCTCCTAGACGTCAAAGTCTCGTCCCAAAACCTAAAGGGCATAGATGCATGTGCGAAGAGTGTAAGACTAACATCAACTATGTGGCAATGCTTCCATTCAGCAGAGCCATTCTGTTGATGAATATGGGGGCAGGAGACATGGTGCTCAATGCCTAGGTTTCGGAAAAAGGAGTTAAGCTTTTCATATTCATCCCTCAATCTGTTTGCATGCAAATGATTTTGTGAGTAATCATTCAACGTGAACTTGGAATTGGAAAAACACATAGTAAACATCAGCTCTAGATTTGAGGCAATGTATCAATGTAAACTTATCGTAATAATCAGAAAACTTGACATAATACTTAAAATCTCCAAAGGAGGTGCATACATGCCCTATACATAAGAGAAAACAAGTTCAAGAGGTATGGAAGATGACCTATTTGACCTAGAAAACGGAAGTTGATGACACTTTCCCTGTTGACAAGCATCACAAAGAGGGATTTTTTTGGACTCATGAAGAAATTCTATTTTTTGACGATGAAGACCTTGATCCACCACTAGAGATGCTAGATGGCCTAGACAATCGTGCCACCATGTGTGAGTGTGCTTGAAAGCAGAGAGAGCTTGTGGTGTCTTATCAGAGCTACCAATGATGGTAGAGGCCTCCAACAGTGCCCCCTCGGAGAAGAACCTTCTTAGAAGCCCGATCCTTGAAAATAAAATAAGTGGGGTGAATTTCAACATAGACATTGTTATCAATGGAGAGTTATCGGTGGAAAGCATACTTCAGAGATTGAGGGACATGGAGAACATTGTGAAGGATCAAAGGATTATGAAATGTATGAATCTGAGATGAACCAAAATGAGCAATGGGCATACCTGACCCGTTTGCTGCATGAACCAGATCCTTGTTGGTGTACCTCTGATGCATGGTGAGCTTGTCCAGGTCACTAATTATGTGATCCATGGCCCCTAAGTCTAGGTACCATGTAGGATCAAAAGCTTGGCCGGTGGAGGCATTGTTTGCAGAGCATTCCTTGTGGATGAATGAGTGGTTGAAGCACCGGTAGCAGTCGAAGACGTCATGCCCGGGAAGCTTGCAGAGCTGGCAGATGGCGTCGCTCTTGTCACCGTTCTTGCCGGATTTAGGAGTCCCATGGTTATTGTTGTGGCTCGGGTCACCACAGTTGTGGTTGTGGCCTGGAGATCCACATGTGCGGTTGTTGCCGGGCGCCACATCGCCGCCGCCTCATGTATTGCAGGTGCGGTTGCTGCCTCGCACCGCCACCGCTGAAGTTGCGCCGATATGGTTCACAGAGGAACCACCCAAGCCGGGGAGCTGGAGAACATGATCATGGTGTTGGTGACGAATCTCAAAATACAGCATGTGAGACTACAATCATTGAGGGAGACCACCGCCTCTGCCCTCGTGGTGACCGAGGTTATGAGTGGATCGTAGCTAGAGCTGAGGCCGGTTAGAAGATAGATGTTGATGTCCTCTGTATCCAGCTCCTTGCCGACAGCGGCTAGGTCGTTCGTGTGGCGCTTCGCCTTGGTGAAGTAGTTGACTATCATCATGCCACACTTCTGGATGGTGGCAATTTGGCGGTGAAGTTGCATCACATGCACCATGGAGCGGGTCGCGTACGTGCTTTCCAACGCGCTCCACACTGCCGCCGATGACGGGGGAAACAGGACCTGCAGTAGTGTGTTGCTTTAGAGGGTGGGCAGGAGGAATCTGAGGCAGTGCTGGTCCCTTGTCACCCATGAGAGGTACTTGGGGTTGGGAACCGGCGTGGCTCCTTCAGCACCGGTGATCACCTTGTCAGGCGCCGGTTCAGATCCGTTGGCGATGGACATTCAGTGTGCACCGTAAATAGCTGGGAGGATCTGGGCTTTCTAGAGGAGATGGGTGTTAGGGAAAGCTTAACGATGACTAGGCCAGAGAGGGATGGTGACGGCGTGGTGGATGCCACATGATGCCTAGGGATTGGATGGTGACTGCACCGAAAGCGAATGACGCGAGGGCGGAGCTGGTGGCGGCTGCTGTGGTTTAGGAGGTTTTGCTGGAGGTTGAAGACATCTAGATGGAAAGAGATAGGTCTGATACCATGTGAAACAATGGAATTTAGAGTTCAAGCACCTCAACCCTAGGCGCCCTGGTCATATATTTATATGCGGTCATATGTGTATAGATTGATCTCATGCGAGCATAATAGTACTCCCTCCGTTTCAAAATAGATGACCCAACTTTGTACTAAAGTTAGTACAAAGTTGGGTCATCTATTTTGGAACGGAGGGAGTACAAGTTTAAACACAATATACAATTGGATAGAATCTATCTCTAACTAAACCATCTTGGCGCACAAGATAGGCATACAACGACATGATTTGGTTGTTTAACATGAACAAGACTTTGATGGTGAATATGTTTTTCATTTCTCCACCAATCAAACCTTCATTCTTTGTTTGCTACAGTGGAGCAGCCGCAGCAAGGCCCGCCTTTCCCTTCTAGTAGTATATATAGTATTTCCGCATGTTCTTTACAAACGATATTGATGCATGACATAGAAGCGTAAATCAAACCATATTGAAGTATGAAACAATTTCTACAACAAGGCTTAATTAGGTTAGATCATCCTCATCATCCTCTTGTTTCTTCAGCTCATCCTTTGCCCTCAGCAGCAGCGTCGTTCTCCAAGGATCCAGACATGTCACGACGTGGAATTCCTTGACGGCATCAGTAAATCTGGCGACATCTCCGTCATCCATTGATGCGGCAAGATCAGCTAAAAGTTTGTGCTCACGAGTTCCCGAGAAAGTCGGATCGGTTTCCTGGTACCGCGCCAACGACTCTTGCATAGCGACAGCATCGGCTATGCATAGCTTGCAGATGCCTGCATTGACGAGGACGGCTCTGACATGATACATAAGCAGCTTGGTCTTGATTGACTGACGAGCAATCTCTTCAAAAATCTCAGCTGCCTTCTGGTACTGCCCCAGCTGCGCGGCGATCTCGGCGATTACCAGCTTGATGCCGTTCGACTGAGATGTCTGCCCCTCGACGTCGAACAGATCGGCGGCCCTCTAGGTAATCCGAAGCCATCTCCAGATCCTGTTCTTGCTGATATATCACGCCAGCGTCCTTGCAGTATCTTGCGGCCATGGCCAACCTGCCGACTTCCAGAAAAAGAACGACGGCCTGGTCCAGCGCTCGCGCGGCTTCATGGGGCGAGAACTTCTTGTAGCAGTTTGCGGCGTCCGCATAGGCCGAGGCGGCTTCGTCCGAATTTTTGTTATATAAGACCACCTATGCTTTTGTATTGACAGAAAAGACCACATCCAGACCATATTGACAAAAAAGACCATGTACGTTGTGGCGGCAGGTCCGGCAGCTGACACGTGGCACCTGCCGCCACAGCAGGCGGCGGCCGGACCTGCCACCACAGGCGACGGCGGCAGCTTGCATGTAACCGGTTTCCTGACTCTGCAGCGATTCGCAACGGAACAGAGATGGCATGTGGGCCGTGCCGCCAAAGAAGGTGGCGGCAGCTCTTTTACTGCGCTAGCTAGCCGCTCGTTGAATGCATGCAACTCTGCTCGTTTTGTTGATTGGCAAGAGTGCGTTGAACGTAAGCCGAGACTGCATGGTGGAGCAGGGAAAGTGTTAGGTTGTTAGCTTAATTGCGAGATTTTTCAGCGCCGAGTGATTAGTTTAATTCTTGCCGATGAATTTGGAGCTGCCGCCAGCCTCTATGGCGGCAGGGCCCACCTGGCCTTTTTCATTCCGTTGTGAATCGACGCAGGGACGTAAAATCTGTTACATAGAAGAGCTGCCGCCGGAGGGTGTAGCGGCAGGTCTAGCCGTCAGCTGCTGTGGCGGCAGGTGCCACGTGTCGGCTGCCAGACCTGCCGCCACAGTGTACATGGTCTGTTTTGTCAATACGGTTTAGGTGTGGTCTTTTTTGGCAATATGAATGCGTAGGTGGTCTTATCGGACAAAAAATCTTCGTCGTCCTTGCTATCGAGCTTCAGATGGTAGTTGGCGATCTTGGTGTACACGGGTGCGGCTCTACTCCAGCTCTTTGCGAGCTTGAAGAAGGTGGCGGCCCTGTAGTAGAGGTCGGCGGCGGCGTCGTACTGGGAGCCGAAGAGCCCCCAGCCGGAGAGCTTCTTGTCCGCCTTCCTCTCCATGTCGTCCCCGCGCTCCTCGTGGTCTCCCTCTCCCATCGCTACCGCTGCTCCGTTCGCTTGTGTCGACGGCCTATATCGATCTCTTTTTTGTTTTTTGAATTTGTATATCGATCTCTTTATGTACTAGAGGTTGCTTCAACAACCTATCTCCGGCATCCATGATCGACACGGCAATAAAGTCGTGCCACGTACGAATTGCTAATACTACAGCTTCGATAGAGATATTTCGATGCACAAAAAAAAAAGATATTTCGCCATGTAAATCTGAACTTTTTAAACGTTACTACAGTTTTGCTAAAGCACATCTAAGTCCTTTGTCATTAATTTTATACAAAGATTCGAGCAAACATTTTCTTTTGTCTTTTTTCTTTTCCTTCCTAGTTTGATTGGGCCACTTAAGTGTGCAATAATTAGGACACAACTTATGCGGCTGGGTTAAAAAGAATCTTAAAACAAAAGCTAGGGTTCCTGCCTCTCGCCGGCGCAGGCGCAGGTCCGCCTAGTCTCCGGTGGCCCTAGGGCCATGGGGGCGTGGTGGATCCTGACAAGGACCGGCTGGAGGGCTCCGTTTCTAGTCGTTTCGTTCAGTTTTGTTAGGGTTTGTGTCCTGATTAGGAATCTAAGAATGCGGCGGCTCCCTGAAAATGGAATAAAGGTCTCTCCGCCTAGCCCCCGCTCCGGCGGTGCGTCTAGTATTGTTGGTGGGCGTGGGAAGGTGAGTCTCCGGTGGATCTATCTTTAGTGGATTTGCTCGGATCTCATCATTGTTCGTCTAAGTTTGTGTGTCTTCGGTTTGGATCCCTCCAATCTACGTTATTCTTCATCGACGGTGGTTGCGGTTCTGGTGTGCTAGTTCTATGAGGCCTTAACACGACGACTTCTCGACTGTCTACTGCAACAAGTTGTGCCCGACTTCGGCGATGGAGGGGCGACGACGGCGGCGCGTCTTCGGCTCGCTTCAGTGCTTGTAGTCGTCGCCAGGTGGTCTATGAATCTTGATGTAATTTTTATCATTTCTGATGTTTGTTGTACTGTCATGATTGAAGATGAATATATCAGAAGTTTTCTCAAAAAAATCTATCTTAAAACACATTTAATTCTGTAGTATTGTTATCTGACGAATGTCAGCTAAAAAGGAATGGTGATATGTGATGAGAGATGATAGTTTTTTTGCAGCAATTCTTTTCTTCTTTTTAGAAGTTGCCATGTGTTTGTAGAAATTAGGACGTCGATAATGCTCACACGTGTGGCATACTAGACATCCGCCCACACATCGTGTGTGGCGTGAGCAGGAGGCAGCCTATACGGGCTGTGTATGGGCGAACATTAGAATTGCCGACACATATGGGCGCAGCTACTGTGCCACACACCCAACAAGTACTACTCATCTCCTCCTCGCATGTGTGGCAGGAAGCAAAAATGCCCACATGTCCTAGCGTAGCTACGTTAGGTACCCGTTGGATGATGATTTAGTTGCCATCCGGGATGATATATGTAGTTATCTAGGATGGAAAATGTAGTTCTAAAAGCATGGCAACTCTATCTGTTTTGCTTACTATAGTTGTCATGTCTAATCTCTACTCCTATTGTCAGAGTTGGTGAATAGTCTTCATGGTTTATTTTCGCTTGTTTTTTCGCCTCTCCTCCCACCACCCTCCCACCCTGGTCCATCGGTTTATTTTTCTCCACTCTTTATTACAACCAGAACTTTCCTAACATATAACAAATCATGGATCTAACGTCCTTAAGTTATGCAAATCAATCGATCCCTTTTATAGGTGCAATTTGTTTTAGGAAACAAATAACAGATTTTCAGGAAACAAATAATAGATTTTAATCTAACTTTCCTAACTTATTCAAATCAGTCGATTCTCTCATTAATTGTGGATTGTCATTGTGGATGTAGGTCTTACTGCAATTTCAAGTATTTTTGAGGCACTTGACCTGTGAGCGCGTACTTTTGGTGGTTGACCAGCACGGTGGACACTTTAAAAAATTTCAAAAATCCCATTTAAAAGTTTCAAAAAATCAAAAAAGTCATGGAAACTTATATATGTTCCGCAGGACCATGTGAAAATTCGGTAGAAAAAATTGTGAATTGTAGGCTATAAAAAAACAAATTTCAGGCTCAACAACAAAAAAGGTCGCCCCATTTTGGAAATATGTACGCCACGTGTGAAAGTACAATGTTATAAAATTTTGTACATACATGTGTATGTATGTTCATAGAAAAATTCAGAATTTTTCGCACCGTGGAAATTTGTATTTTGAAAACGTCCACCATGATGGTTGGCCACCATTGGCATTTTCTACTTATCATGTTTACTACATGTTCCTTTGACAAATCAAAAGAAATGTAGAAACTCATTTAAATCATGATTGAAATATTTTCAAGGTTACAAAAGAATTTCTGTTATAAAACAAGACACAAGTAGTCGACTTAAATAATGCTTCACCTCAAAATTTTACTGCAGTGCGCTGTAGGCCAGTCGACTGCTCTTAGCTCTAGAGTTCCAGCGAACTCTACAACTCCATGAGTATTTATATGTTATTACCCTTCTAATATGTTTCGCTTTAATAATCATCTCCTTTTTATGTGATACCAGATATGTACAGATTGAGCATTCAAGAATAAAAATAAATTCATATCAAAACGATGGTGTTTATCTCATCGTGGAATGTTCAACTTCTGTTTGTGCTAAGGGATTTTTCATTGGTCATCACATATCTACCTTTGTTATACTTAACGTTTTACTCTAACCAGAAAATCATTACATGATTACCTCTACTTTTATCTTCTCATCTCCAATTGACTGTTGGATCAAAACTTTCTGCTGAATTTGGTTCAAGATTTGTCGACAGAAGGATGATTGTTGGACCGTAATACGTTGAGCGATTAGAAGGAAAGAGTACAAACACCATCGAAGCCAACATGTGCATAAAATAAGTGTGGTCCATGAGCCTCCAATGAACCATGCAATGAACAAAATGGAGTGCTTTTTACAAAATAAATAGTGTAACAATGCTAGAATTGGCAGCCAAATATACTTTGCTATTTTCTCTAAGGATATTTAATGTTAGGTGTTAGTGGTTATATTCGGAAGGTGCACTGTAAAATTTTGCAAATGTAATTTCGAGAAACAGGCATATTTTCATTCTATAAGTACGTGACATATGATATATCTAGCCTGTGCAGTCCGCACGGGTTGATGACTAGTGATAGTATAACAACATAGAACAATAAAAAATTATAAATACGTTGGAGACGTATCAGGGCGCCGCACACGGCTAAGACAATGTTGTGTCCTTGTGTGGCGCCCCTCCCCACATATATATAGGTGGAAGGGGGGAGGAGGAAGCCTAGGGAAGCCAGGGCCCGCCCCAAGGGGCTGGCCGCCGGTCCTAGGGCCCCTGCCCTCCTGCGCCCCCCTCTTTCCTTGTATGACCAAGGGGGAAGGAAAGAGAGGGAGGAGAGGGAAGGAAGGGGAAGTCCTACTCCACACTTTCCTTTCCCTCCCCTCTTTCCTTCTCCTCCTCATAGGGCCGACCACTATAGGGGCGCACCAGCCCCTTGTGGGCTGGTGTGTTCCCTCTACTGGCCCATAAGGCCCATAGCTTTGCCGGGGGTGCCCTAAACTCCTTTTCGGTGACCCGATAAGTACCCGGTACCCTCTGAAACACTTCCGGTGTCCGAATACCATCGTTCTATATATCAATCTTTACCTCTCGACCATTTCGAGACTCATCATCATGTCCGTTTTCTCATCCAGGACTCCGTAAAACATTCGGCCACCAAATCACATAACTCATGTAATACTATATCGTCATCGAACGTTAAGCGTGCAGACCCCTACGGGTTCGAGAACTATGTAGACATGACCGAGACACCTCTCCGGTCAATAACCAATAGCGGAAACTGGATGCTCATATTGACTCCTACATATTCTACGAAGATCTTTATCGGTCGAACCGTTATGACAACATACGTAATTCCCTTTGTCCATTGGTATGTTACTTGCTCGAGATCCGATCGTTGGTATCTCTATACCTAGTTCAATCTCGTTACTGGAAAGTCTCTTTACTCGTTTCGTAATACATCACCTCGTAACTAACTCCTTAGTCATTTGTTTGCAAGCTTATGATGTGTATTATCGACAGGGCGCAGAGATACCTCTCTGATACTCGGAGTGACAAATCCTAATCTCGATCTATGCCAACTCAACAAACACCTTCAGAGATACCTGTAGAGCATCTTTATGATCACCCAGTTATGTTTTGACGTTTGATAGCACACAAGGCATTCCTCCGGCATTCGGGAGTTGCATAATCTCATAGTTAGAGGAATATGTATTTGACATGAAGAAAGCAATAGCAATAAATTGAACAATCATTATGCTAAGCTAACGGATGGGTCTTGCCCATCACATCATTCTCCTAATGATGTGATCTTGTTATCAAATGACAACTCATGTATTTAAGTTTCCGATCAATACAATTCTAGCATGAATAATAAACCTTTATCATGAATAAGGAAATATAAAATAATAACTTTATTATTGCCTCTAGGGCATATTTCCTTCACTTTGACACCAGTGTAGTGTAAAAACGCTCTTATATTATGGGATGTATGAGTAGTAGATAAATTATCCAACATGCCTCTCATGAACAATTGTAGGTACCTTCATCTTATGAGTTCCAGTGTATTTTTTAGAAAAACAGGAGTACTCCCATTTCCATTAGATGAAACCACATGCTTACACAGTTTAGGACAAGTTTTCCTCTCTCCCTGTGAAGAGGGAGAAACTAAAAGACAGAAACTAATAAGTTCCAAAAGCAATAAAATGCAAAACCAGCATCAATCTTTTTTGCTGCAAGTTCCATGCAGGGAAGCAGTTTTGTAAACACGACCTCTAAGCTGCAACCTCAATCTCCTGGAATGACTTCCTTGCCTTCAGGAGGGGTGTTGTCCTCGGCAGGCGTCCCAAATTGCCCATGAGATTGCCTTTGGTACCTTCACCACGAGATCTGTGCGGTCTCCCCACAGTTCTCTGCCCGAGCTCAGCCTCGAGTTGCCTAGCAATAGTCAAATAGAGAGGCCTTGACAGGTATGTCGCCAGAATGAGACGAACGCCTAACCGGGTCCTTTCTCCGTCCCCGTAAAGAATCATCCATCTTCCGATCGTAGCATGCAGTTTCCCAATCACCTATTTTATATTAGACCATGCAGTGTTATTAAAGATCATGGAGTTTCTAAACTTCCATAAGCACCACATGGTGGCAGAGCTAGCAACATTACGAGTAGCATTCTTCTTGTTAGATACCCACAATCTAGACATAGAAAAGTAATCAGCTCCCAGATTGTTTTTGAAGTGTCCCTTAATTACCAAACTCCAAATAATTTTAGCAACTACACAATAAAAAAAAAGGTGTTGTATAGATTCCTCCGAAGAGCAAAATACACAGTCCAGCGGTTTAATGATGTGTCTTTTCCTAAGATTATCTCTGGTCAAGATCTTATTATAAGAGACCAGCCAGAGGAAAATATGTATTTTAGGTGGCACCAGCAGTTTCCATACCGATTGTGGATGCACACCGGCTTCACCCCTCTAAAATTAATCACATGATACAAGGGGCTACTAGAGTACACCCCTTTGCTGTCTAACTGCCAGACCAAGGAGTCTGTTTCTTCAACAAGGGTGATAGTTTTAATGATCTCCTCTAGTTGATACCAGGATTCCATCATCTTGTCACTAAAATCCTCCTGAAAGAGAGTTTGATCTAAGTCCCATCCCAGATTTCACTGATGGTTTTAGAGGCCTCGTTGCATATAGTATATCTGAGGGCCAAAATTGAACAGCTAAAGGGGAAGTACCAAACTAGGTGTCTTCCCCAAACCTAATTTGCTTACCATTTCCTACTAGCCATCTATAACCAAATTTAATTGCTTTAACTACGTTCATCACTTGTTTCCAGAATCTGGAGGCATGGAGTGTAGTACTAGTAAATATATTCGATCTGTGGGTGTCGGAAAAGAATCAATAGAAGGAGAATCGGACGATATCTTTCTCGAAACAAACAAAAAGGACTTACTTCACCCTAAACGAAAGAAGACTTCCATATCCAAGTTTAGCTCAGACGTAGCTGCCTTCTTTTTGGGCGTGAAGAAGTGTCAAATGTTAGTAACGGAACCCTCTTCAAATAGGTCTAATGGATAAGCTACATAACGGTGCCGTCCATGGATCAAATTATTTCGTGGATTGGATTTCACTTGCCTTTCCTCTATGTTGTTTGCGAAATCTGGTTCTTTTGGGGTTATAGTCGATGGTTCTCTTTCACGACCCCCTGCGGAAAAAAAAGAATTTCTTGAGATGGAAGTATAGATATAATATTCAAGTCACACACTCATATTCCAGAGATACCGAAACAAAAAAATTCCGCTGAATGGTTAAAGCGCCCAACTCATAATTGGTAAATTTGCGGGTTCAATTCCTGCTGCCCATTTAACATTTAACCCTATATCATTTAAGGATACATAAAAAATATTTATGTCTTTTTGATTCCGTCGAAAATCTATTTTACGGTTCCATAATTAACTGATTGAGTGAATTCTAATTAAAACCTATGTTTAAGAAAAGATCTCATGATAGTCAATATGGGCCCTCAACACCCATCAATGCATCCAAGATTTAATAACTGATCCATTCTCATCCTCGGTAAAGTCCATCTTATTGTGATAGAATGTCTACCACACTCTTCCACAATTTACGTTCTCCCTGGGAATATCTCTGCACCCAGGAACCCAACATACACATATTAAGTTCTTGGAGGTTAGGGATACCTAGTCCTCCAAACTGTTTCTTCATACACACTAGCCTCCAGGTTGGCTAGGTGTAGTTTTCTATGTCCTCCAAAGTCATTCAAAAGACAAGCCATCTGAGAATTAATCATCTCAATAGCCCATTTGGGGAATTTAAAATGGGATGGAAGGTAGATAGGGATGCTTGCTAAGCAAGCTTAGATCAAAACTAGTCTACCTTTATAAGAAAGGAGTTTCCTTCTCCCACCAGCTAACATTTTAATGATCTTATCTATGAGGGTTGCACATCCTCCCTCCTAGGCTTGTCATAATGCATGGGTATCCCAATGTATTTAATAGGAAAGCCCCACCTTTGCACTTCAAGACATCTATGAACCTCATGGTTTCATCATCCGCCATGTTAATGGGGATTAAGTCACTCTTGTTGTAGTTAATTCTCATGCCGGACACTTGCTCAAAGCAAGACAAAATCATCTTAAGATTTTGGGCCATCTTTAAGTTTTTTGCAGGAACAAAATAGTGTCATCAAAGCATACTACAGTGCAAATTACCCCACCAGGGGTAGAAGTTAGGGCATAGCCCTTTGATCAGCCCCGATGCAAGTAGCATTGGTTAGCATTCTAGCAAGCACATCCACTAAAAGATTGAAAAGGAGAGGGGATATAGGGTCTGGTTGTCTAAGATCTTTGCTGGTTATAAAAAAAATCACTTTCACAACCATTGATCTTAACTCCTACAGATCCCCCCTCACAATGGCTTTGATTTGATCCAAGCAATCCATTTGGGACAAAGCCTCTCTTCAACGGTAGTGGGTTCCAGTTTATTGACCAACAGAGAGTCACCTGAATACGCGCTTGGGCTTAATAATCCAAGCCTTCAATGGTCTGAAACAACCTGTTGTGATCTAGCATGAGGCGGATAATAGTGAGCAAGTCGCCGCCGCTGCCGAGCTGCCTGCGGTCACGAGATTTCGGTCTGTGGTGTGCAGAAAGCACAGAACTCCACTCACACCTCAAGATGACTTCCGGCATGTTGGGCAAGCCCCACTCATTATGGAGCAGCTTAGCAGCAAGATGCACACCGCTGAGCAGAGTCCTTCGGCGAGCTGTGTCGCCCTTGTCACTACTGTCGCCGTACTTGTCAAGCAGGAAACGATCGAAATCCTGGCTAGTGAGGTTTTGGTCCCGATTTCCCTCCTCTCCAAGAAAAGCAGCACTCTTTGTGGACCTCCACTTGCGCTCCAAAACGGTGTCATTGTCGGAGAGAAAGTTGCGCTCGAACCCCACCGGGAGCAAGTGGGGCGCACCAGAGGAGGAACCCCATGTAGTTGGACAAGATCTTGATTGCCTTTTCTAGCTCTGCATCGGTGGCTATTGTTGCGGTTGCAGCGAAGGTATATGTGGCTCGCAATGTGCCAGAAATGGATGCACTCGGCAAAGTCCCTACCTCCAACACTCCACCCGATTTCTTCCAACATCTTGGACTCGGCGAGCACGGCGCTGCCACGGGCACTCATCATGTCAAATTTCTCGGGGAAGCGCATTTTGAGCACTATATGCACCATCAGCAACTCCTTGAGCTCGGTTGAGATCGGAATGGTTCTTGAGAAATGCAGCTTCTTCCACCACTCCCGAGGCCTATCGCCTCCATGACCCTTGCTCGAGCTCGGTGTGGTCACGGCTGCAGTAATCCAACACATCATGCTGCCCGATAGAGTGCAACCATCTCCGCTTTTGCTTCCGGCGTTGACAAGCCGGCGGCGCATGACCATGGCATTGGCTCCATCATACTCCCAGGAATCCAAGTAGGCGCAGGTCCATGTGGATCCTAGCGCTCTCGGCGCCAAGTGATCTCCGATGGCGATGGCGCCAACCAACAGGAGGTAAGTGATGGCGACATCGTCTCTGTAGGAAGCTTTAATGTCGAGATGGAACAGGAAGAAGGCGACCACCGTGGCGGAAGCGGCGCGACGACTCAGATGGAGCAGCCTCGCGGTGTGGATCACCGGCGCCTTGGTGTCTGAGGTCGTGACAGGATGGAGAGCTCTGCCTCAACCAGGTCATACATGTACATGCCGCGATTGAACAGCTGCTGCGCATGAGACCGCCCACAAAGAAAAATTTGCATTATCAAACGAAACCCTCGGTCAATGTTGAGAAACGAGCTCTTGCAGAACCCGAACATGTAATGAGCATCCGGCAGAGCTCTTCCTCCGCACTCCACCGATAGTCTGTTGTACAACCCGGCATCGATATCTTGCGTAACGTGGTGAAGGGGGTTGAGGGTCTCGATGTTGGTGCTCTCGAGCGCCAACACCCTCTCCCCGTACTTGAGGAACCCGACGATGAAGATGAGTATGGTGGACGAGATCAGCGTCGGGGTGCTGACGCCTGCACAAGCAAAGTCAGCAGGTGGCGCCGCCACAACCGGTTGTCCTGCAGCGAGTAAGCGGTGATGGTGTCTCGCCACCCAGTGTGCAGCAGGAAGAAGGCGCCTGAAGGCCACCAGCCCGTCCCCAGCGGCCGATTGTCGAGGACATGTGGCTGCGCCAGACATCGCAACATTGTCCGCCATCGGTATGCCCACAGGGAGGAACATGAGCGCAGCAGAGGATTTGCGCCGACGGATCCCGGCGAACACGAAGAGCACGAGTTGCAAAGACGAAGCTGGTGACGACCAAGATCTGAGACCCCATTCTTTCCACACCCGCACCACCAATCCCCGGCGGTCATTGCGCCTCACCGCAATGCAACGCGCACATCACAAGTGTGTCGGTAATAATGTATAGCTAGCTTGCTAGCTCACAACCAAGCAAAATCCTGTCTTGGGTTTGAATCCAGAGCTTGCAAAAGCTTCATGGAACTCGCTTGGCCTTATTCTTTTAGGGAAAAACATACTTTTGATTACGAGCAGACCTAGTGAGTCCCCTATCATTCAATCTGTTAAAGATACACATGAGATATCTATCTTGGTTGCTAAACCAATCTTACCATTTCTCTACCGAGCATTCCATCCAGGTCCGAAAGTCAAAGTGATGCTAAAACATCCCCCCCCCCACTATCATTCAATCTGTTAAAGATACACACGAGATATCTATCTTGGTTGCTAAACCAATCTTACCATTTCTCTACCGAGCATTCCATCCAGGTCCGAAAGTCAAAGTGATGCTAAAACATCCCCCCCCCCCCCCAAAAAAAAGAAAGGATAAACATCCTGCCCGTGTATCCTCAGATGCACACACCGTAGATGGTAAAAACAAGCTCAGTCAGCAGTGGCGGAGCTAGACAGGGATTAAAATTTCTTCACAAATGCTGTCAAGCTTGGCGGGGAAATAACAATGATGGCAACAATTGAGCTACTACAAAAATAACAAGTACAAACCAATGCTTTACATCATCCAGATCCGAGAACGAAAGAAACAGAAATAGACCAAATAAGCTGACTAATTGTGTGACTTACATGTGAAGCAGCCGGTGTGCAGCTAGCACAGTCCCCAGATCCGTCCGACCAAGAATCAGATCAGACAGATAAAAAGAGCGGAAGATGAACTAGCAATGGACGGATCAAGCTTAACCGCTGTAACAAATTGGTTAGCCACAGCTTGAGAGCATTGACTGACTCCCGGTCTAGCCTCAGTCCGAGTGCAAGTAGGATTTATTATTATTTTTATTTGAAGAAACGAGTGCAAGTAGGTGGGGACAACGGTCGGGAATCTTTTCTTTGAGTGGACCCAGGTGGTAATAAGGGCACTTTCACCCGAAGCTGCACACGAGAGGTCACATGGAGAATTTGTGGGCCGGTGGGCCAGTTCGAGCCCCTTAGCTTTTCCATCCGGGTTTTCATCTGGTTCACCCTACAAAAACGGGCTGCTATATTTTTCTTTGATAGAGTCAAAGAATTAAATAGTTACAAAATTCTAAAAATATTTTTAAAAATCAAACACTGTTCCTGAGTTTTTGAAAATGTTTATGAACTTTAAAAAATACACCCGCATCCTAGAAAAATTATCTTATTTTCTAAAAAATGTTCTCAAATGTTACCATAATCTTGGATTTAGAATTCTTTGTGTATTTGAAAAATGTTTTTTAAAAACATGAATATCAGAATATTCATAGATCTTAAGAAGAATCATGATTTAAAAATATATTTATGAATTTTAAAATTGTTCAGAAATTTTAATTTTTATCAGATTTTAAAAAATATTTGTGAAAATATATACTAAATTTAAAATATGTTCAGGAATTCATAAAACAGTTTTGTATTTCAGAATATGTTCATCGGAGTTGTTAGACGTCAAGAAAGAGTGGGAGGACGGGCGGCTATGTCAAGGACCAATAGGCCATCCCAGCCTCGAAGAACCACCACTTAACGGAAGGAAGATGTCCAAAACCGAGGCAAGATAAACATACCATGTAATGTATATCTTACATTATCTGACATCCGTGGTATCTGCAATAGAAGGCATATCAAGTTGATATAGATTTTGTTTATTTATTTTGTTCAGTGACAATGAGGACACCTCATATTCGGTTATTGTATCCGTAGCCCTACTTGTTGTGATGTAATATAACACCACAATTGAGGTCTCAAGAAACTGGTGTTCGAATTCTGAATAGCCCATTAGCTGCGAAATGTGAAGCATGGGGTGATCAATGTTTTCGGGCACAATTTCCATTTCTTGTTGGGGTTGTACTGAAATCGGGATGTCCGTTGTTTACTCGATGGAGATATTATGTTAATCTGTGAGATGCAGATATTATTGAGATCCACATCACCCCCCCTCCCCCTCGGCCTCTGCGTGCAACGAATCTCCTTCTATAGGGTAGATCGATGTAATACAAACGGTTGCTCTCGCCGTCGAGGCCACAAGTGCTATTCATATGGTCTAGAAACTCCTCAAGGATATAACTCTGAGGTACTATGCTGACATGGCGACATTTGTTTTTGGCAACCATCTTCATCTTTTTAATTAGAGCTAGAACTGAGAAATAATTAGAGCAAGAGTTGAGTACTAAGCATTAGCACATTACCAATGTAAGTGTCGTACTGCTAGTTCCAAGTTTACACATGAACTGGTATATATAGTTGTGTAACTTAGCCAGTCCACAATTCCAAATTTGGGCTAGTTATGGTAGTAGCCCCGGCGTTAATCATTATGTACTTGGGGGCGGTTGGAAGCGAACAAGGTCACGCTAGTACTTCAATGTTGAGCATAGCATGGCACTCGTTGGTGTAGTCTATGTGAGATGGGTTCTCGCCGTGAGCACTACATGACTCAATTGGCATCCCAATCTTAGGGCGTGTTTCTGATGAATTTGTTCCCGATTCATGTTTCATGGATCTATAAACAAATGTGGCTACAATTATTTACATCCATTAAAGCTTGACTTATTGCAAACTATTTTGATAAGTTCAAGGAGTTGATTACTCGACATAGCGATGCTTAAGTTAGTTTCGATTATTCTAACAATTGCAGCACATCACTACAAGAAATATGTCAACTTGTGACCATCACTATTGGTCGCTGAAAGGTCATTGTTTTTCATTTGCGACTTTTTTGTGACCAAAAGTAAATGGTCAAAAGCTGGCAGTCATTAATGAAAATTAACAACCTTCTTTGTGATATGTAAAAGGTCGTTGGTTCTACGACCAAATTTTTGGTCACTGGCAGCCTCCCCAGACCACGTAGGATCCAACGTGGCAAGTTGACGTGGATACGAATCAGCCCGGTCCAATTCGGTGTTTTACATGGGCCGAGCCCAACAATTCAACCTATTTAATAATGTATTTTTTTCATGTGCTTTTATTAGCTACATGGGCCTGGCCCAACAATTCAGCCTTATTAATTTCTTTGCGTGGCCCTTTTAACAACATATTTTCTTTTTGATCATGTATTTTTCTGGGCCATTTCTTTGATGGGCCTCTCATGTTTTTCTCTCAAAAATAATTGTCCAATATAACTTGGGCCTAGCCCAGTTCCGAAAAAATCGATCCAATCCAAAAAAAATTATTATGCCATCGACACTACAACACATCACACCACAAGCTATCTTGGGCCTAGCCCAGTTATGATACATTTTCAAAGCAACATGCAATGTTATAATATTACAACCATTCATTCCAGCAATACATATCTTTACATCCCAGGAACAGTAAGTGCCAAACAAAACTATTCTACAACAAAGAAAATTAAAACAGAAATTTAGATGATAAGACATAACATAAGTTCCTATTGTCCTCCTCCTTCAACATTTGAAAACCTCATTCACCTGGCAGTAGATCAATCATGACTGAGAAACTATATAGCAGAAAAAATATTCAAACGATGCAAAAAATAACAATCACTACACATGGTATTCGGGTACAGATTCATTACTCATTCCACTTGGTACGGTAGGTACAGATTCATCAGCCATTAGAGTAGATAATAACATCACTGGCAACAATTAATACGGTTTGGATCAAGTCGCAAGCATAATACAGTACATATTAGTCCGGTTTATACTCCTCTTTTAGAGGTACAGATTATAGCTAATGGGAGCTAATGTCCAGGAGTATTTGCAAATGATACAACATCATGGAGTAGGATAACATGTTTAGCAGTACAGGTTATATAGTAAGCAAGCAAGCAATTTGGCAAGCTATGTTGCAAGATAATTGTTGTGACGCTAACAATCACCATGTAAGTATATCCTCATCATTAACAATCAGACAATTCTAAATGTAAACGAGATGGCATTTGTATAGATCTAGAATCTCATATGTTGCCAGAGCTAGAAAAAAATGAGATATTCACTAGCAAATGAAAACAAGCACCTGCCGGAAACATCACACTATGAATGAGATATTTCCTAATGCATGTGTCGCATGATACATGCATCAAGCATCAAGCCATCAAGCATCAGGATGAGTAGATACCCGACTTCATGTCGATGTTATGGATGGGGCTGTAGTAGAACATCTGGTCCGCATCATCTTTTACGCTAGACGTTGACAATACTTGTCCGTTTAGAAGTCTGCCATGCGCTCCTGCTGTCGCCGGTGAGGAAGACCTAGCCAGAGAGGATCTGGTAATTCTAAAATAACATTAGCAGCAAACAAAGCTAGAAAGGTGCTTTAAGATAGTGAACCAGTGAATATCACTTATATTTTATGCCTTACATGACAATGGCTGGATTAGTACAGTTGTTGAATCAACACTAAGCTGATCATGTAACATAGAGTCAGGAAATCAACTCTGCATTTGGTGAGAATATAGTAACAGATTAAGAGCATATTGTTCAACATCACACAGATAGTAGCACAATACTACATGCAGCTATTGGCATAAAGTAGAGAGTCTACAGTACATAGTCAGATATGAAGGACCAAGAAAACTATTCCGGAATAGATAAATTATAGAACAAGCATGTATTCACCATCCTACTAGTAGCAAAGACATAAAGATAATCACTTAACAAGCAGCACGGACATGATTAAATCACATAACTAAGTACAATCCAATATCCCAGCTGAGAGCGAACATGTATTCGACATTTCCGGCATTCCAATACATGCACGACAGAGATTGGTGCTCTGTTCTTACCACGACACGAGCGAGAGATATCCCCCGACGATGCCCTGCTTCTCCAGGTCTCACTCAAGGCTTAACCAGCTCCACGGTGTGGACAATGCCCCCTCTTTGCTCCGTCCGGGCAACGGGGCACGGATTCGGAAGCCCTACACATTGCAATTTGCGTCAATGCAGCAGCAATACAAGGAACTGGTATCAAGCAAAGCACAAATTGGGAGAAAGTTACTGCTTAGGAGCCGACCTTCCAAGGGAGCAGCATGGTGCGTCGCTGTGGTGCCTTCATATAGAGTTGCAGGCCAGAGTTATGAGCTGCTACTTTGCTTCCCCATATATAACACGCCTAGGTTCTCCTAAGATAGCAACCCAAAAAACGAAAAACATGATTAGGGAGCTGATACATAAGAAAATGAATTCATGCACAAATGACATATACAACTAAAAAAACAAGATATCACATATTATTATAATTGCATATTAGGTGCCTGCAAGATAAGTTTTGCTTCATATAAAGTAACTAGAATTAGCACCCAACAACTAGATAACATATGGTTCAGAAACTAGTTCCGGATAAATGGGTCGTGCAAATTGGAGGGTAACTGACTTTGTTATCTAGAAATATCGGAGTGTTGTGCACACCAAGATAAAATCCAAGACCAAGAAACTTGGAGAAAGCAATTGTTGTAGTAACAAGCTTTGATGGTGCTAAATGCAACAGGTTTGCATAACTTGATTTGCAAGGCTACGCATAACATACACAACAAACTGTCACTGCGGGGAGTAGCATAATCAAAGAGAAGCATGGCAAAATTGATAGAGAATAGAAAGCTTTGGGCTAAAGACAACAATTACAAGGCACCGAATATGAAATCTTCTTCAATAGGACATAGAAAAGATAGCTCGGTGGTCGAGGATATTTTTCCAGAAAAAAAACAGACCCTTGCATATTTTAGGACAAATAACCACAACCTGAAATAAGCCTGTAAAAGACAACATGTACACTTGGTTTGGGGGTTGTACACATGTATGTACAAATCCAGAACCAGTTAAAATAGTGTACAAGAGTTGATGATCCTAGGATCCTACCTACCCAGCACCCAAATGCAAAAATTTGAACTACAAAATGGTTCTCGTGGGAAGCGAGCTTGGAGCTCACCACGTGACCTAGTTCCTGTTGGGGTACCTCTCGCATATAACATACTACTAACCTCATTTAATCCTACAGAGAAGCCATCAGGGCCAGGCGCTCGATCAGAGGGCATCTCTTTCATCACCGCGTCAATCTCTTCATGCGTGAAGGGTGCAGTTAGGTGATCCAAGTTGTCAGCACGTTTAATAATGGCAGGCAGATCAAACTTCATTTCAGTGGGTGAGATTGTCCCAAGGCAAGTTTTATAAGTTTGGAACAAATAGCGCTTCCTTGCTTGGGTGATCATCAACTTGGGTACCCTCACTGTCCAGAAGGCAGGCAATATTGTTATTACGGTAGCGTTCGGTAGCAACCGCTTGGAAGAATTTTGTATTCTCATGCTGAATTTAACCCAACGGATTATACAACGCTTTTTCCAGTACTGTTTCTGATATTGAAGAAGCCTGAGCAAGTGCTTCTTAAGTATATGTCTGAAGTTGGATTCAGGAATGGATAAGGTTCTCTTATTTTCCAGTTCATCCATGTCGGCTAGGACTTCATTGCAGTTATCAATGGCAATCGAAAGGCGGGAGATAGATTTACTCCAAATTTTAAGAGCATGTCGGAGCGCTTTGAATTTGCGGCAAAGGATCGCAGCAGCATTTTGTGATCTCACCGGTTTGTCCCAAGTGTTTTTGAAAATGTCCATGAAGCCAGGGTGTTGAATCCAGTAAGATTCAAATCTGAATAGTTTGCTGCGAGGAATCTTGGTCTCGATCGTGACAACGCAAGGGATGTGGTCGAATCTGGGTTTTCAAGTGGCTTGACTAGGGTTTTGGGGTAAGCATTCGTCTAGTGAATCGACGTAAAGAACCAATCCAATTACTCTAAGAGCGGATCGAGCTGCATGTTGCTCCAGGTGTAGGTGTGTCCTTTAACGGGTAGCTCAGTGAGGTTTTGTTGGTGAATAATATCGTTAAATGTGAACATATCCTGAGTGCTACTGCCTGGTTTATTACGATTATCCGGGGCTCTGATGTAATTAAAATCGCCCAAAAGCAGCCTGTCTTGGGTGTGCAGGATTTCCAGGTCATATAACCAGTTAGTGTACGTGACACGATCGTACCCCATGCAAGGTCCATAAATATTAGCTAGAGTCCACGATTGGGTTGATTGCGTACTGACAAATTGTACTACAAGCGCGTAAACGTCAGAGAACAGAACAGTGCCAGCAAACATCGAGCTTTTCCAGATAGTAAGAAGACCACCAAAAGCACCTCGAGAGGGAACGAACACAAAACGACCAAATTGTCGCGGACAGCAAGACTTAATAAACGCAAGATCAAAAGAAGTCTTTTTGGTCTCTTGCAAGCATATAATAGAGCAGCCACTAGAAAGTACGACATTATGAAGCGCTAACTGTTTCGGTTCAGAGTTCAGACCTAGTATGTTCCAGGAAAGAACATTCCAGCTACGCAAAAGAGTCATTTGAAGACCGAGAAGATTAAGCTGAGGGATGAGGAGCTTCAACTCCAGCCTCCTCATGCTGGGGTATGACATCCAAAGAAGGAGTGCTGGAAGTAGAGGGCACAACCGGTGCCGCCAGAGAGCATCTTCGGTGAGTTCAGCCGCTGGAACCGCGCACTGGTTGGTGCCAATAGCTTGCAGCACAGAGATGGGGGTAGGCGGAGGGATCGCGTTGTTATCAGTACCTGGATTGCTGAAAGAAGAAGACGAGCCCATGGAGGGAATTAGATTATTGACTCTAGTGCAAGTGGGAGAATATTGGAAATATGCCCTAGAGGCAATATAAAATGTTATTATACTATTTCTATGTTCATAATTAATTTATATTTTTATGTTATAATTGCATTGGTTCTTGATTATGAGATTCAGAGGAAACCCCAATTGCATTTGTGGAAACATAAGCACCAAGATGATCCCAAGTCATGCCTCTAGAACTAGCTCATGTATTAATGATGATGTTGATTTCCTGATCAATCATGAGAACAAATTGTTACCAGAACAATGATGTTGGATATATACACCCAACTTATGAATTACTAGGAGATGTTATCGTTGTCATGTTTTTACTTTCATATGACTTGTTCATGATTACTAAGTTCCTTACACCATGAGAATATCGTATGCCAACATGTTGGATGGTTACTTGGGGTTACCGAACGTCACTCCATAACTGGATATGAATAAAGGTGACTTACGGGTATACCAGAAACATTTATCTCAGTATCGATAGTTGAAGGCCGAGATTTTCTCCTCTCATGATAGAGAGATACTCTCTGGGCCCACTCAGTGTTACAATGTCATTATCGTCGGCACGACACTTGTGATTATGATCATGGGATACAGGTGAATATTGACACGAATAAAGAGAACAAAATAGGTAATGAGGATAACCGGTATAGTGATCAAGAGGATTTGAATGAGGATACCAATTATCTCACCTTAGGTTTTGTAAATGTATCGCAAACAAAGGGAATGGTATCCGGAACAAAGGTTCGCTCGAGTACTCCATGGATATGTGGGATTTAATAAGGGTGTCCAGATCCTGTTAACTATTGACCGGAAAGAGTTCTGGGTCATGTCCACTGATTTCAGAACCTATAGGGGGACATGCTCAATGGGTAATAGTGATAATTACCAGAGAAATGAGCACCGAAAGAGTTTTGGAGAGTTCCGAAAGTGTTACGGGTGGTCCCAGAAGGGTTCAGAGAATTCCGGGAAGGTATAACATGATTTCGGAAAGTCCGGATCTATAAAAGGAAAGTTTTTAGTGGTCCTAGAATGGGTTCTAGAGACATATGGAAATCCCATGATTTTATTTGTGAAATAAAGTTGTGAAGTACCATCATGAGATGACCACTCCTAGTGGGCCCACGGGGGGCGCCACTTCCATATGGATGGGCTAGGCCAAATTGGGCAAGGAGGGGAGTCCTTCCCTCCTTGCTCCAACTTGAGGAGGGGAAGGACTCCTCCTCCTTAGGCACACCCTCCTTCTCCACCTATATATATGTACGAAGGGCTCCCTATATTGCAACACACCAATCCAAAGGGGATCTTTCCCGCATAAATCCACACTCTCCTAGTCTAATTGGCCTAAGTGCTTAGACTCGTAATTATACGGGCTCTAATCTCGGTCTAGTTGGTCTTATAGAATTAGACCCCTTTAGATGAGAAGCGCCTCTAGTCTCTCTCTCTCTCTCTATCTCTCTCTCTCTCTCTCTCTCTCTCTCGTAGTTCTTCCTCCTAGACGCCAAAGTCTAGTCCCAAAACCTAAAGGGCATAGATGCATGTGCGAAGAGTGTAAGACTAACATCAACTATGTGGCAATGCTTCCATTCAGCAGAGCCATTACATTGATGAATATGGGGCAGGAGACATGGTGCTCAATGCCTAGGTTTGAAAAAGGAGTTAAGCTTTTCATATTCATCCCTCAATCTGTTTGCATGCAAATGATTTTGTGAGTAATCATTCAACGTGAACTTGGAATTGGAAAAACACATAGTAAACATCAGCTCTAGATTTGAGGCAATGTATCAATGTAAACTTACTGTAATAATCAGTAAACTTGACATAATACTTAAAATCTCCAAAGGAGGTGCATACATGCCCTATACATAAGAGAAAACAAGTTCAAGAGGTATGGAAGATGACCTATTTGACCTAGAAAACGGAAGTTGATGACACTTTCCCTGTTGACAAGCATCACAAAGAGGGATTTTTGGACTCATGAAGAAATTCTATTTTTTGATGAAGACCTTGATCCACCACTAGAGATGCTAGATGGCCTGAACAATCGTGCCACCATGTGTGAGTGTGCTTGAAAGCGAGAGAGAGCTTGTGGTGTCTTATCGAGAGCTACCAATGATGGTAGAGGCCTCCAACAGTGCCCCCTCGGAGAAGAACCTTCTTAGAAGCCCGATCCTTGAAAATAAAATAAGTGGGGTGAATTTCAACATAGACATTGTTATCAATGGAGAGTTATCGGTGGAAAGCATACTTCCTGTAGATTGAGGGACATGGAGAACACTGTGAAGGATCAAAGGATTATGAAATGTATGAATCTGAGATGAACCAAAATGAGCAATGGGCATACCTGACCCGTTTGCTGCATGAACCAGATCCTTGTTGGTGTACCTCTGATGCATGGTGAGCTTGTCCAGGTCACTAATTATGTGATCCATGGCCCCTAAGTCTAGGTACCATGTAGGATCAAAAGCTTGGCGGTGGAGGCATTGTTTGCGAGCATTCCTTGTGGATGAATGAGTGGTTGAAGCACCGTAGCGATCGAAGACGTCATGCCGGGAAGCTTGCAGAGCTGGCAGATGGCGTCGCTCTTGTCACCGTTCTTGCCGGATTTAGGAGTCCCATGGTTATTGTTGTGGCTCGGGTCACCACAGTTGTGGTTGTGGCCTGGAGATCCACATGTGCGGTTGTTGCTGGCGCCGTTACTGCCGCCGCCGCCTCATGTATTGCAGGTGCGGTTGCTGCCTGCACCGCCACCGCCTGAGTTGCGGCTGATATGGTTCACAGAGGAACCACCCAAGCCGGGGAGCTGGAGAACATGATCATGGTGTTGGTGACGAATCTCAAAATACAGCATGTGAGACTACAATCATTGAGGGAGACCACCGCCTCTGCCCTCGTGGTGACCGAGGTTATGAGTGGATCGTAGCTAGAGCTGAGGCCGGTTAGAAGATAGATGTTGATGTCCTCTGTATCCAGCTCCTTGCCGACAGCGGCTAGGGCGTTCGTGGGGCGCTTCGCCTTGGTGAAGTAGTTGACTATCATCATGCCACACTTCTGGATGGTGGCAATTTGGCGGTGAAGTTGCATCACATGCACCATGGAGCGGGTCGCGTACGTGCTTTCCAACGCGCTCCACACTGCCGCCCGATGACGGGAAACAGGACCTGCAGTAGCGTGTTGCTTTAGAGGGTGGGCAGGAGGAATCTGAGGCAGTGCTGGTCCCTTGTCACCCATGAGAGGTACTTGGGGTTGGGAACCGGCGTGGCTCCTTCAGCACCGGTGATCACCTTGTCAGGCGCCGGTTCAGATCCGTTGGCGATGGACATTCAGTGTGCACCGTAAATAGCTGGGAGGATCTGGGCTTTCTAGAGGAGATGGGTGTTAGGGAAAGCTTAACGATGACTAGGCCAGAGAGGGATGGTGACGGCGTGGTGGATGCCACATGATGCCTAAGGATTGGATGGTGACTGCACCGAAAGCGAATGACGCGAGGGCGGAGCTGGTGGCGGCTGCTTTGGTTTAGGAGGTTTTGCTGGAGGTTGAAGACATCTAGATGGAAAGAGATAGGTCTGATACCATGTGAAACAATGGAATTTAGAGTTCGGCACACCTCAACCCTAGGCGCCCTGGTCATATATTTATATGCGGTCATATGTGTATAGATTGATCTCATGCGAGCATAATAAAGTACTCCCTCCGTTTCAAAATAGATGACCCAACTTTGTACTAAAGTTAGTACAAAGTTGGGTCATCTATTTTGGAACGGAGGGAGTACAAGTTTAAACACAATATACAATTGGATAGAATCTATCTCTAACTAAACCATCTTGGCGCACAAGATAGGCATACGACGACATGATTTGGTTGTTTAACATGAACAAGACTTTGATGGTGAATATGTTTTTCATTTCTCCACCAATCAAACCTTCATTCTTTGTTTGCTACAGTGGAGCAGCCGCAGCAAGGCCCGCCTTTCCCTTCTAGTAGTATATATAGTATTTCCGCATGTTCTTTACAAACGATATTGATGCATGACATAGAAGCGTAAATCAAACCATATTGAAGTATGAAACAATTTCTACAACAAGGCTTAATTAGGTTAGATCATCCTCATCATCCTCTTGTTTCTTCAGCTCATCCTTTGCCCTCAGCAGCAGCGTCGTTCTCCAAGGATCCAGACATGTCACGACGTGGAATTCCTTGACGGCATCAGTAAATCTGGCGACATCTCCGTCATCCATTGATGCGGCAAGATCAGCTAAAAGTTTGTGCTCACGAGTTCCCGAGAAAGTCGGATCGGTTTCCTGGTACCGCGCCAACGACTCTTGCATAGCGACAGCATCGGCTATGCATAGCTTGCAGATGCCTGCATTGACGAGGACGGCTCTGACATGATACATAAGCAGCTTGGTCTTGATTGACTGACGAGCAATCTCTTCAAAAATCTCAGCTGCCTTCTGGTACTGCCCCAGCTGCACGGCGATCTCGGCGATTACCAGCTTGATGCCGTTCGACTGAGATGTCTGCCCCTCGACGTCGAACAGATCGGCGGCCCTCTCTAGGTAATCCGAAGCCATCTCCAGATCCTGTTCTTGCTGATATATCACGCCAGCGTCCTTGCAGTATCTTGCGGCCATGGCCAACCTGCCGACTTCCAGAAAAAGAACGACGGCCTGGTCCAGCGCTCGCGCGGCTTCATGGGGCGAGAACTTCTTGTAGCAGTTTGCGGCGTCCGCATAGGCCGAGGCGGCTTCGTCCGAATTTTTGTTATATAAGACCACCTATGCTTTTGTATTGACAGAAAAGACCACATCCAGACCATATTGACAAAAAAGACCACGTATGTTGTGGCGGCAGGTCCGGCAGCTGACACGTGGCACCTGCCGCAGCCGGCGGCGGCCGGACCAGCCGCCACAGGCGACGGCGGCAGCTTGCATGTAACAGGTTTTCTGACTCTGCAGCGATTCGCAACGGAACAGAGATGGGATGTGGGCCGTGCCGCCAAAGAAGGTGGCGGCAGCTCCTTTTACTGCGCTAGCTAGCCGCTCGTTGAATGCATGCAACTCTGCTCGTTTTGTTGATTGGCAAGAGTGCGTTGAACGTAAGCCGAGACTGCATGGTGGAGCAGGGAAAGTGTTAGGTTGTTAGCTTAATTGCGAGATTTTTCAGCGCCGAGTGATTAGTTTAATTCTTGCCGATGAATTTGGAGCTGCCGCCAGCCTCTATGGCGGCAGGGCCCACCTGGCCTTTTTCATTCCGTTGTGAATCGACGCAGGGACGTAAAATCTGTTACATAGAAGAGCTGCCGCCGGAGGGTGTAGCGGCAGGTCTAGCCGTCAGCTGCTGTGGCGGCAGGTGCGCGTGTCGGCTGCCAGACCTGCCGCCACAGTGTACATGGTCTGTTTTGTCAATACGGTTTAGGTGTGGTCTTTTTTGGCAATATGAATGCGTAGGTGGTCTTATCGGACAAAAAATCTTCGTCGTCCTTGCTATCGAGCTTCAGATGGTAGTTGGCGATCTTGGTGTACACGGGTGCGGCTCTACTCCAGCTCTTTGCGAGCTTGAAGAAGGTGGCGGCCCTGTAGTAGAGGTCGGCGGCGGCGTCGTACTGGGAGCCGAAGAGCCCCCAGCCGGAGAGCTTCTTGTCCGCCTTCCTCTCCATGTCGTCCCCGCGCTCCTCGTGGTCTCCCTCTCCCATCGCTACCGCTGCTCCGTTCGCTTGTGTCGACGGCCTATATCGATCTCTTTTTGTTTTTGAATTTGTATATCGATCTCTTTATGTACTAGAGGTTGCTTCAACAACCTATCTCCGGCATCCATGATCGACACGGCAATAAAGTCGTGCCACGTACGAATTGCTAATACTACAGCTTCGATAGAGATATTTCGATGCACAAAAAAAAAAGATATTTCGCCATGTAAATCTGAACTTTTTAAACGTTACTACAGTTTTGCTAAAGCACATCTAAGTCCTTTGTCATTAATTTTATACAAAGATTCGAGCAAACATTTTCTTTTGTCTTTTTTCTTTTCCTTCCTAGTTTGATTGGGCCACTTAAGTGTGCAATAATTAGGACACAACTTATGCGGCTGGGTTAAAAAGAATCTTAAAACAAAAGCTAGGGTTCCTGCCTCTCACGGCGGTAAGCTGAGTCCGCCTAGTCTCCGGTGGCCCTAGGGCCATGGGGGCGTGGTGGATCCTGACAAGGACCGGCTGGAGGGCTCCGTTTCTAGTCGTTTCGTTCAGTTTTGTTAGGGTTTGTGTCCTGATTAGGAATCTAAGAATGCGGCGGCTCCCTGAAAATGGAATAAAGGTCTCTCCGCCTAGCCCCCGCTCCGGCGGTGCGTCTAGTATTGTTGGTGGGCGTGGGAAGGTGAGTCTCCGGTGGATCTATCTTTAGTGGATTTGCTCGGATCTCATCATTGTTCGTCTAAGTTTGTGTGTCTTCGGTTTGGATCCCTCCAATCTACGTTATTCTTCATCGACGGTGGTTGCGGTTCTGGTGTGCTAGTTCTATGAGGCCTTAACACGACGACTTCTCGACTGTCTACTGCAACAAGTTGTGCCCGACTTGGCGATGGAGGGGACGGCAATGACGGCGTCTTCGGCTCGCTTCAGTGCTTGTAGTCGTCGCCAGGTGGTCTATGAATCTTGATGTAATTTTTATCATTTCTGATGTTTGTTGTACTGTCATGATTGAAGATGAATATATCAGAAGTTTTCTCAAAAAAATCTATCTTAAAACACATTTAATTCTGTAGTATTGTTATCGGCGAATGTCAGCTAAAAAGGAATGGTGATATGTGATGAGAGATGATAGTTTTTGCAGCAATTCTTTTCTTCTTTTTAGAAGTTGCCATGTGTTTGTAGAAATTAGGACGTCGATAATGCTCACACGTGTGGCATACTAGACATCCGCCCACACATCGTGTGTGGCGTGAGCAGGAGGCAGCCTATACGGGCTGTGTATGGGCGAACATTAGAATTGCCGACACATATGGGCGCAGCTACTTCGTGCCACACACCCAACAAGTACTACTCATCTCCTCCTCGCATGTGTGGCAGGAAGCAAAAATGCCCACATGTCCTAGCGTAGCTACGTTAGGTACCCGTTGGATGATGATTTAGTTGCCATCCGGGATGATATATGTAGTTATCTAGGATGGAAAATGTAGTTCTAAAAGCATGGCAACTCTATCTGTTTTGCTTACTATAGTTGTCATGTCTAATCTCTACTCCTATTGTCAGAGTTGGTGAATAGTCTTCATGGTTTATTTTCGCTTGTTTTTTTCGTCTCTCCTCCCACCACCCCCTCCCACCCTGGTCCATCGGTTTATTTTTTTCTCCACTCTTTATTACAACCAGAACTTTCCTAACATATAACAAATCATGGATCTAACGTCCTTAAGTTATGCAAATCAATCGATCCCTTTTATAGGTGCAATTTGTTTTAGGAAACAAATAACAGATTTTCAGGAAACAAATAATAGATTTTAATCTAACTTTCCTAACTTATTCAAATCAGTCGATTCTCTCATTAGTGAAATTTGTTTTAGGAAACAAATAACAAACACATCACAAATTTCCCTCCCAAAAAATAGTTTCTTAACCATTGCAAACTTTCCTAATCAGACATCGCCACAAACGTAAGGTGTAATCGATACCTTACCAAACTATGAAACCCCATTTGCATAGAAATCAGTTCGAAATCCTAATTTTCCTAAATTCTTACCTTTCCTTGATAACAACCAATATTTCCTATGTTTTCCACCTATTGAAGAAAATCACCCCTCCATCGATATTAGCATTTTTTCGGAATGAGATCTACGGGTTATGATTTTTTGTGATTCTTTCCAATTGTGACCTCTCCTTCCGCTCCGGCTCCTTCTTGCATAAACACCTCCACCACAGCCAGCTGACGCCACCCCAGACCTCCTGCCTCTCCACACCTTCTCCGCCACCTCCTCCTCATACACTACAAGAAATATGTCAACTTGTGACCTTGACTATTGGTCACTGAAAGGTCATTGTTTTTCATTTACGACCTTTTTGTGACCAAAAACAGAAGGTCAAAAGTCGGCGTCAGAATCGAAATTAACGACCTTCTCTGTGAGAAGGTCCTAGACGTTTATGACCAAAACAGAAGGTCGTTGAACCCATGACCTTTTGTTTTGGTCATTAGCTGTCTGCCCAGGCCACGTCGGATCCGACGTGGCAACCTGACGTGGCAAAATTGCGACCTATTGAAAAGGTCATAAATTAGAATCGGCCCGGTCCATTTTGATGTTTTAGATGGGCCGAGCCCAACAATTTAGACTTTCTAATCTTTTTCCCTGTCAATTTTTGGTCGAATTCATGGGCCAAGCCCAGCAATCCGGAAGTTTTAATGTTGGGTCATGGGCTTCTTGGCTCAAGAGTTTCAGTTTTTCTTTTTCTCAGAAGATTGGTCCCAATTGTCAGTTTCTAGTAATGGGACCCGGTTGTCAGGGTCAAGTTCTTTAGATTTCATTTCATAGTAAATAAGTAACCAATATCTAAATCGGCATTGGCAAAATACACTGCTTGAAATAGTAGCCAGAATGGCAATCACAATATTACGACGTGAATACATTTTTTTGTGGGTAAACGCGGATACATCATACAACACAAATACAATGGCAATGACAATATTACAAGCTCTACTGCTTCTGTCGACCTTCATCAATATGGACCTCATTCAGTCCTTCTATAGCAGTCACAAACTCTCCTTCTCCTTTCAACCTTCTTTTGCATGGAGCTACTGTGAGAGGAAATCTATAGTTAAGAACAAAATACGTATATAAGCAATTGGGTACATATCACTTTGGAAAGCACAAGATATCATTTGGCTGGACATGAATATCACTTGTGCATGAGACAGTAAAAGGAATTACAACTAAACAACAATTCAACATGAATTGGTAAAATGAACTGGCAAAGAATGCAATCGTCTAACTGATTCAAAGATGCAGTCCGACGACAACAGCACCAAGCAAATTCAGTAAAGCGTATAAATAGATTCAGACCAATTGGTAAAATGAAATCTACTCTAGGGAGCATCACAGATTCAGACCAATATTTGCAAGCATGTAAATACTGACTTTTTTCGAACTCTAGGGAGTACTGACTTTTTCCGGCAGCGAGAAAGCAACTCAATTTGGCAGGCAGTGCAATACCAAGTGAATTTAGAGCAGTAGCACTAGGGACTAGGAACTGACAGAAGTAGCACTAGATTCAGTCAAGTGAAAGTGAATTTAGAGCAGCAAAGAAAATCAGGGAACGTGAGAGAGGTAGAGGGAGGCTCAACCATGAATTGCTGCTGCCCCATGGTTGGGTATGTAATTGTCGCCGCTCCTCCTTGTGGATGCCAAGGTCGGAGACGCTGGATCCGTGCGGGCATCCACCTCTATCCACACGAGCTGAAGCAAACCGTAGCAGGTAGTCCACCAGAACCTTCTTCCTCTTTGGTTGCACCAGCAGCGTCTGCAGATTCGCCATGGACGGAGGCTGACTTCTGAAATGAAAAAGAGCACAATGAGATGTTAGCTTTGCCATGATGATATAGTAGTAACAGGGAAGCATACCAGGGATAAACTGTACACAGGGAAGGCGATAAATAACAAAAGCAGCGATAACATATTCTCATGACAACCAGGACATAACCATCCCAATTCCATTTTACCATGTAATCGCATACTTTAAAATTGAAGCATATCAAGAAGAAATTGTACACAGGCAAGGCTGCAAAGAAGAACAGGACATTAGCATTGTCATGGGCCCCAAAGACAATATTTTAGAAAATATTAGGCATTGTTCATCTTATATAAAGAAAAAATCATAAATGTCGATCGACTGCTCCAGAAATGTAGTATATAAACCCAGTTGGAATTGATAACTACAAGCTACAGCAGCTCAAAGTGGCAGTAGCTAAAACGCAAGCATTGTTCAAAGACAAACAACAAGAATCCCAAAGAATGGATTGAACTCAAGATCCAACATCACCAATCTTATTGTATGCAAACAATCTTATTTTATTTGTTTATATTACTAAAAGAAGGTGTATGAGGTCAGATCAAGAACACTATTATTAAAACAAACATGTCTTCCTTTATGTGAAGAAGTCTGCTCTCTTCATTAATTAGTAGTAATCAATCCATGCTTATCAACCTTGTGCGTGTGCTTGATCATGGTCTGGAGATTACACGCATAGAGGAATAGGATCCTAAACACAATAGCATCAAACAACGGTGGGTGCTCAACCCATTTACCATACACAGGCAACACTTAAACCATAGCATGTGCATATATAACTTGTATCACATTAGGGGGTTCAGAATGTACTCAATATATTCTAATAAATATAACATGACTGAATTTCTTTTGGTCAACATCACCTCCGAGCAACTTGATGTAACCACCACCGCAGACAAGCTTTTGCTCATGCTTCACCGTGAACTGCAGCACGAGTGTCTTGTCCTTCTTGCTGAACTCAGGGTACTCCGCCGAGATGGCATAGAACCTGTAGTCCACAAGTAGTAGATATGACAATAGCAGTAGTATAGATTGTAGTAGTAAGCATGCAAGGAAGCACTACAACATTTGCTAAACTTGTCAGCTAAAGAACTCTATCTCAAAAAGGCCTGAAAGAAGATTACATAAGCACCAGAACACCCTAACGACCACCAATTCTCTTCATAGTTGATGAGACGACATTTACCGTACATAAATCTGATGTAAAAAATTAAGCAATATGATACAGCAGCAGGCAAGTAGTATATATCACTCATGGGCATATGGAGCGAGGCGGGAGGCGAGGCGGAGGTAGTTCATGTGCTCAGTGCGCTTGCGGATGGCGTTCTTTGCATAGATCTGGGCGCCGTCGGCGTTGCCCTTCTCGATGGCATTCTTCACCTTGAGCTTCTGCCATTCAACATATAAACATATAAGTAAAGTATACTAATTCTAGAAGAGAAAACACAAAGCAATAAAGAATGAATGGACAATTTCCCCACAATTTTTTTCCTGATTCAAACATCTAAAGTCCAGCCACTGATGTCTTAAGCATGTGTTGTTGGTATGACCACACATGAGAATCAACTTCAGAGAATAAAAATCACATTTTCTCAAATTATGCAAGAAAATCAAGGGCCCCTGCCCTCCCACTTTCCTAGAACAAAATGAGTACATGAGCAGCAGCTCTATAGGACTGATGATGCATGTACTACCTGGGAAAGAGCCACCAGTAGCAGTTTGTTATAGTAGCAGGGTCAGTGAACTTTCCAAATATGGATTCAGCAAATGCATAGTGAGTTCACTTGTTAATTGGCTAGTTGAGTTCTACTAATAACCTACAGAGAAACTAAAACCGTGCTGCTATATATAGACACGCAACGTAGATGAGAAAAATGGAAGACATGAATTTGATGCTATCTTGAAAGTAAAAAAGAACTATATTTATCACAACTTTGAAAAGTAACTAAATAGTGCAATGGTATAATATTTGATACGACAACCAAGAAGTGGTATAATACAAATGCTGATTAACCAAATTACAAAAGAGTTCCCAAACATTTGGTGCTCACAGGTAGAACTTAAGAATCATTGGTGAATTACTAGTGCAGGTGGGTAAGCTCCAGGTGTAGGCGGGTATCCTTGCTGTGGAGGGTAACCTCCCTGCTGCGGCGGGTACCCTGCCGGAGGGTATCCCCATGGCCACCGGGTGGGAACCCATGACCATCATTGCCTCTTCCCATTGCTCTCGAAGGATCTAACTACACATATCATGACCAGACAAATGTTAGTACACGATATATAGAGAAATGTTGCTGTACCCCCAAGCATAGTGCTTGAATTACAGGACATAAATCTTGCTGTCTTTAAGCACATGAATTTCCAATAAACACGTGATGTACTGTATGTAATAGTTGCTAATATATTTTCTTGTCGGTTAGAGGGCCTGTAGCACCCACCGCCACATTGATGTGTTTATGCCACCTAGAGCAGAACTAATCGTTCTCATTCCAAAACATTTGACTTGGTAAAAGAACCATATGCTTGAGTGAGTGGTGCGTGCAAGCAATCAGACATGGTCCTCTGACTAAAATAAACAGGGCAGCAATAGCCAACCATTCATGCCGACCTGCCTACCCAAATCCCCATCCCAATTTCCATGTGACCAAACCATGCCCATGTACCATCGTGCCTAACAAGCAGCAATCTATCCATACAGGACGGGTGAAACATGCATGTACTAATCAAACATGAAGGGCATGCATACATGATTAACCAATCAGGGAGAATTTGCGGGTTTTTTGAACCAAAGGCAACAGAGAGATGGAGCAGACCTTCCATTCCATGGCACTGGCAGGAGAAGGAGGATGCTCTCCTCGTCGTGCCTTCGCTGGCTGATGTGCCTCACCTACAGAGAAGAGAAGAGAAGGGACGAGGGGGTCAGGGAGAGACGGAGAAAAAGGACAAGTAGAAGAAGACAAGGTGAGGAGGGATTCATACCGTAGCACCGACCGTCGTCGAGGTCTTGGAGGCTGCGGTGGGTCGCCATGGCCGTTGCTGGTGGCCGTTCCTCCTATCCTACCTGCAGAGATAGAGATAGAGACAGAGACGGGGTGAGATAGAGAGAGAGAGGGCGATTGAAGGAGAAAAAGAGGGGGAGGAGGAGGGATTCATACCAGACAATAAAGCCGTCGTGGATGCCTTGGAGTGCTGCGGTGGGTCGCCATGGACGGGCGGCTAGGGTTTTCGGCCAGTGGGAGGAGGGTGGATCTGAAGGCAGCCTGAGCTGCTGCTGGAGTGGGTGTGGATCCACTGCTGGAGGTGGAGGGAGGGAGAGAGAGAAGGGTCACCGGTGATGGAGGAGGCCGGGGTTGGGGGAGGTCGGCGGCGACGGCGGCGGTTGGGTTGGATCGAGACAGGGGAGGAGGAAGATGATGCGGGGCTGGGGCTGGGGTTGGGGGAGTGGAGATCGGCGGCGGGGCCAGGTTTGGGGTTGCGGGAGAGGAGAGGATAAGGCGCGGCTCGGGAAGGAGGGTGCCGCCTCCGGCGACGGGAAGCTAGGGTTAGAGAGTGGTGAGGGAGAGGCCATGGCTATGGCTCATCGGGCATGACGCCGTCGTCGATGAGCGGCAACATGTCTGTTGCCGACGAGGCCGAGGCGGGCGACGCACACGTCTACTGTGGAAGAGGCACCGGGGCCATGGGAGAAGGGGCCGGCGTCGGACAGGACACGCAGGTGGGAGATCTGAATCGTTGGAGAGGGAGAGAGAATGAGGAGGGGCACGAGCAGCGAGGTTGGTCGAGGACGAGGGAGACGAGGGGAGAGTGAGGGCGGCGACAGAGATGGGTGGCGGCGAGGTTCAGAGGGGTGGGTGGCGGCGACGAGGGGGACGAGAGGGATCTGCATCGGGGGAGAGGGGAGAGGATCTGACGGGGGAGGGAGAGAAAGAAAGAAAGAATGGAGGCGGGGGGGGGGGGTGGGTGGGTGGAAAATGTCCATGAGGACAGACCTAGGGTTTCGGCTCGGGTGGGTTCGGGCCGTTGGATCCGGAAGCATCCGACGATGGTTGATGCGTGATCCGCGTGATATGCTCATGGTCCAATCAGAACGCAGCAAACGATTTGATGACCTTAGGCCAACTCCACCGCACGACCCCAAACGGACGTCCGTTTCGTCCGGATTCTGTCCGTTTGGGGTGGCAATGGGTGGCAAAACGGACATGCATGTCCGGGTTAAGTTGGAGGCGCCCAACGCGCAATCGACCCCAAATTGTCCGCCTCAAAGACCAGTGGCCCTCCGGCCGCTTCGCCCCGCTTCGCAGAGCCGGCCAAAGACGCTGGCCCGCCGCTTCGCAAAGATTCAAGGCCGCTACCGCCCGCTACCGGCGCGCCATGCCATTGCCATTGCCATGCGGCATCTCACAATCCGGCGCCATCATTACTCGGCCTCATCCAGAATGAGCTCCAAAGACGCAGCGCTACGGACGCCGGGAGCAGGGCCACGAGCCGCCGGAGTTCGGGCGACGCAGCGTGGAGCTCGCCCACCAGCCGCCAACGCACCCAGCAGCCGTGCCTCGAGTTTTGCCAGCCAGCGCTCTGGCCGTCCTCGCACTCGACCAAGCGCCGCCATAGTTGTGCCCGCGCCCACGGCCGGCTTCTCCACGCCCATGGCGCGTCCAAGTCCGGCGTCTCGCACCACCGCATCCATGGACAGCGATGACAAGAAATCACGAGGGCACGATCCGGCAAGACCAAGTCGTGAGGGCATGCTGCGCCGCCCTCCGCCAGCAGACTTTTCGCTGCGTTCTTCCCCACATCGTCCTCTGCGCCCTCCACCGGCGCGCTGCGCCCTCCGGCCGCGCCCGCGTGCCACCACTCCGTCGCGCGCTCCACCAGCGCCCGCCCACGCGCCCCGTTGCCACGCCAGCGCCTTTGCTGCCCCTGCGCTGCTCGGCCAGCCTCGGCGGGGCCTCAACGACGGTGAGGCGAGGCCGGCCGGCTAGAGCGCGGCGTGCTCCTCAGCGCCCGCGGCTGTTCTGCCTCTTGGGGATGTGGGTGCGTGGTGGGCCAGAGAGAGGAAAGGAGGAGAGAGAGGAGTGGGTGGGTGGGTGTGCGGGCCAATGACAGGCGGGCCAGGTTCACATGCAAAAGGACACGCCCCGGACGAGGACGACGCAGAGAGCATCCGCTCGTGTCCGTTTCAGACCCAAAACCAGCCCAATTTTTGTCCCAGGATGGGGCAAAGCGGACAAAAAACAGACGTTTTTTAGAATGGGGTTGCGCGTTGGGTCGTCTGGTTTGTCCGTTTTACCCGACATACGCGGACAAAATGGGGTTGCGCGGTGGAGTTGGCCTTATGACCATATAAATTGGTCGTGATCGATTCAAGATAAAAAATTTCATTCCATTTTTTAGTGCTCACAATGAGTTTTTTTTGTGAAAGTCCTATCAAATATTTGTTCAAATGATATCATATTTTGCACAAGTTTACATCTTGGATTTGCAAACAATATTGACAAAGGGAGTTTTTATTTCCTTTGCACGAAAAATCAATTTTCCATTTTTCGAGTGCCCAAAAAAAGTTTTTTTGAAGGACCTATAATATATTTGTTACAAAATTGTATGAGATCAATTTTCTAAAATACTAGGACATATTTAATGCACAATTGACCAAATGGTTGGTGTAAAAAGTTTTGATCCACCTCTCGTGAAAAAGACAAATTTCCGCCGATTCCGCTGAAAGCGGGTCAAATTTGAACTGCAGCTGCCTTATAGTTTTCTCTCTATTTTTTCCAAAAATCATTTCTAGGTACATAAGTATCAATTTAATCAGAGAAACACCAAAAAAAAATCCAAGATTCAACCACTAGCAAGGAACGGTTATTCCCGCCATTTTGACCGCATTTTCAAACGGGCATAAAAAATTCAAAAAAAATCAAAAAAATGGAAAACCTTATCATTGTGTGATTATATGTGGCTAAGCTACCAGCAAAAATTATAAACTTGTAATACGGCAATTATTTTAAAAAAAGTGTTCTCAGAAACGAGCTATCAAGTGTGAAGATTCATGGTTTTCAAGCCAAATGATCAATCTTATGGCCACATTCATGACATAGTTTGTTCAAATGATATCATATTGTGCACAAGTTTACATCTTGGAATGGCAGACAATGTTGCCTAAGGAAGTTTTCATTTTCTTTGGACGAAAAATTCATTTTCCATTTTTCGAGTGCCCAAAATGAGTTTTTTGTGAAGGACCTATAATATATTTGTTGCAAAATTGTACCAACTCAATTTTCTAAAATAGTAGGACATATTTAATGCACAATTGACCAAATGGTTAGGTGTCAAAAGTTTTTATCCACCTCTGGTGAAAAAGACAAATTTCCGCCGATTCAAGTGGAAACGGGTCAAATTTGAACTGCAGCTGCCTTATAGTTTTCTATTTATTTTTTCCAAAAATCATTTATAGGTACATAAGTATCTATTTAATTAGAGAAACACCAAAAAAAAATCCAAGATTCAACCACTAGCTAGGAACGGTCATTCCCGCCGTTTTGACCGCATTTTGAAACGGGCATAAAAAATTCAAAAAAAATCAAAAAAATGGAAAAACTTCGCATTGTGTCATTATATGTGACCAAGTTACCAGGAAAAATAATAAACTTGTAAAAAGGCAATTCTTTTAAAAAAGTGTTCTCAGAAACGAGCTATCTTGTGTGGAGATCAATGGCTTTCAAGCGAGATGATCAATCTTATGGCCACATTCATGGAATATTTTGTTCAAATGATCTCATATTGTGCACAAGGGCGCATATTGGAATGGCAAACAATGCCTAAGGAAATTTTCATTTTCTTTGGATGAAAAAATCATTTTCCATTTTTCGAGTGCCCCAAATGAGGGTTTTTGTGAAGAACCTACCAAATAATTGTTGCAAAATTGGACCAAATCATTTTTCTAAAATGCTAGGCCATATTTAATTCACAATTGACCAAATGGTTGGGTGTCAAAAGCCTTGATCCACCTCTGGTGAAAAAGACAAATTCCCGCTGATTTAGTAGGAAGCGGGTCGGATTTGAACTGTAGCTGCCTCATAGTTTGCTCTTTATTTTTTCCGGAAATCATTTATAAGTACATAACTATCTATTTAATCAGAGAAACACCAAAATGTTTCCAAGATTCAACAACTAGCTAGGAACGGTCAAGCCCGCCGTTTTGACCACATTTTGAAACGGGCATAAAAAATTCAAAAAAAATCAAAAAAATTAGAAAACCTTCGCATTGTGTCATCATATGTGACCAAGTTTCCAGGAAAAATAATAAACTTGTAATGCGACAATTATTTAAAAAAAGTGTTCTCAGAAATGAGCTATCATGCGTGAAGATTCATGGCTTTCAAGCCAAATGATCAATCTTATGGCCACATTCATGGCATAGTTTGTTCAAATGATCTCATATTGTGCACAATGGTGCATCTTGGAATTAAAAACAATGTTGCCTAAGGGAGTTTTCATTTTCTGTGCATGGAAAATTCATTTTCCATTTTCCGAGTGCCCGAAATGAGGTTTTTTTGTGAAGGAACTACCAAATAATTGTTGCAAAGATGGACCAAATCAATTTAATAAAATACTAGGCCATGTTTAATGCACAATTGACAAAATGGTTAGGTCTAAAAAGTTTTTATCGACCTCTGGTGAAAAAGACAAATTCCCGCCGATTCAGTAGGAAGCGGGTCAAATTTGAATTACAGCTGCCTCATAGTTTGCTATTTATTTTTTACAAAAATCATTTCTAGTTACATAAGTACCTATTTAATCATAAATACATGGTTTGATGGCGATACGTCGAGGTTTGGATGGTGGCCGAGGGCCCCAACCCTAGAGCGCGTAAACTCGCATGCCCGCCGCGTGGTCCCCACGCGACCGTGCCGTTGCCATGTGTTCTGGGCGGCCTAGGCATGCCTAGTGGGTTGGGAACTCCCCAGGTAGGTGCTAGGAAGAAAATCACAACATAAGATTCTCACGAGGAGACCGATCGATGCTCGAACATTAATAAGCAGCCAAGTGTTTGATTAGCGGTACGGGAAATGCACATGGCTAATGGACGTGAGTTTTGGCTGAGGATGACCAGTTACTAAGAAGACCGTCTTCACAAATTTTCAGCTCAAAAAGAGGAGCCTAGGTGGTACTTGCTTTGCAAAGTACCACACTTGACATAAATATCTGAATGTTGAAGCTGGGCTCAAAATAATGAATGGATTGAGTGGCATTTGGTGGAGGATGGTTATTTGGGCATAGGAAAGCACTGTAGAAAATGGATACCATTTGGACATGCCAAAGTGGTACTTCCTTCACAAAGTGTTTTTCTAAATAGAATAGGAAAATGAATATTTTTGAATTATTTTCGAACTAGGCAAGGAAGGTTTTTTACATATTTGACGAAGATATGGCCCAAAGAATTTATGAGATTTTTTTTGGGAATTTTGGGAATGGCAGAAATATAGGTTGCTTCACAACCTAGGGCAAAAACTGCCACATGGACATGACACATAGGCAAAACTGATGAGGTGGCGCCTAGTCATAGCAACCCACCACAATTTACAAGGTTATGACCATCTATATTGGTCATGATCAGCTAGAAATAAGGCAGCGGACCTGTGCTATCTGCTTTATGACCATTTCGTGTAAAGAAATTACGACCTTTCTAACCAAAATGGTCGTTATAGTTTAGGGTTTGGAGCCTCTCGAACAGCTTTTGACCAATTGGTCTAAAATGGTGATCTATGACCAATTCTTCCATGGTCACTGACAGAAGGTCACTAGTTAACATATTTCTTGTAGTGATACTCCATTGAATATCCCTCCTCCACGTTTGTCCACGACGGTGTCAAGGGCATGGCGTAGCAACAGCATCAAATGTAGAGAGAGCAAAGGCACAACAAGAGGGAAGCAAGACGCAAAGAAAGCGAGGCGAGCGGCCGACGTTGAAGGGCAGAGATGCGGCCGGCGTGGCTCGCGATAGCAGGGCGAGCGAAGGGATAGGCGGCAGCAGGCGGGGCGAGCGCAGCCAGCGAGGGTGTGGCGCGCGGCTAGGGTGTGTGTCGCGCTGGGCACAGTGGTGCGGTGGCTGCGATGAACGCGACGACATCGGCTGTAACATTCCAAATTTTAAATTTGGAATGTTATGCATAGGTCATCCTTGCATATCATATTTTATTGCATTTTTGGCTGATCCTAGAAATTCTAAGCAACTCAAGGACCCACGGAGAGAGTTGGGGATTTTGTTATTTTCATATTTGAGTTTTTTTTTCAAATTTTGAAAAGAGGATCATTTGGTTTCAATTGTTTTTCTCTATGATTATTTCTAATATGAAAATAAAAGAGAGGGGATAAAAATGACTTCTCCAAATAAAAGAAATATTGGAGGAAAAATATTAAAATCAAATAAGAATTTTATTTTTTATTGCTATTTTATTTGAATTAGGAAAAAACACGTTTTTCAAAATTGCATTAGAGGCCCAAATAAATGTTCACTTTGTCCGCAATATTATTACAGGACCGTGAAAATTTATTTCAGGATTTTTGGACTCCATTTAGTATTTCTTTTATTTGTTTTTCACGTGAGGATTACTTAAAAAAAAAGTGAACCGACTTAACGGGCCGTGTCCGAACCGAACACTTCGCCCGACCGGCTTTACAAGCCGCGGCCCACTTTGCCGCCACCCCACCTCACTGCCTTGAACCCTAGCCTTGCCGCTGGCCGACTCGCGCCATCACGCCCGTCGCCGCCGCCACCCTGTCGCCCGCCCCTCCCGAGCCGCCTGGCCAATCCCGCCGCCGCCTAGGTAGCCTCCGCCGCCGTCCGGTGTTCTTGAGAAAACCGATCGGTTTTTTAAACCCTAGATCTAGTTATTTCTTCTATTAGATTGGTTCGTTTTTTTCGGTTTAGTTAAATAGCGGACGTTCGTCCGTATGTTCATTTTAACAAATGTTGTTCATCAGTTAGCCGCAGATAGTGAACATTCGTTCGTTAGCCTGTTCGTCTCATTTTATTTTTCCAGGGTTTTGCCGCGATTATTTTCGATTGTGATTTCTGCCCTGATTTTCGTTTTAGTTTATCTTTTCGCTCGTTTATCCAAATTGGGTGAAACAAGCGCCTAGATCTTCGTCTCGAAGCCCTCTTTCTGTTTAACCAACTTGGACAAGATTTTGGTACTGTAAAATTTGACTTTAGTCCAGATTAGTAAATGGATCTTGTTTCTTTCATAGTTTGAGTTTCGTTGCTCCGTTTGATTGGATTCTTTTTGCAAAAGGGAGTTCTTCAGTTGAAATTTCTGGTTATATCTTCTTATTTGAGTTTTACCCGTGCTTCTTATTGAGTGCTTATTTATGTTATCGTTTGTTTGTGATAGAATTCCTGGAGTGCGAAGCGTGCTACTACGAGTCTCTAGGTTTTACGGATCATCAGCAAGGCAAGCAACACTTTGATCATACCTATTTATTACCCAGTTTTTATGCATTAGTCTCAACCCTCAAACATTGCATGGTTAGGATCTGAATAACATGTGGGTTTTGGGAAGTAGATGATGAGGTAGAACCTATTGCCCGTTCTATTATCAAACCTTTGGGAGTTACTTTTACGTTATGCTCGGGATTGCTATGCTATGTTCGTAGACGTGGATTGGGTGAGTGTATCCATGACAGATGTGAGTATTGTTAATTAACGGTTAACTTAAGGTGGCTACTTAAATACACATCCTGGGTGGATTGGTTGAGGCACCCCGAGTACCCAAAGTGGTTGTCGTGGCACTGGAGAATCCAAAGGTTGTCCTAGGATATCCCGGAGTACCCGTGTGATCATCCTACGGTTCACCACTCAAGCTCAAAGGGATCATAAGATTATTCATGCTAGAAACTTCCATGTGCAGCGACAAGCCAATATGGGCTCTGGCATAGTTGAGTAAGTTGCGTGAGCTCTTGAAGAGGTAGGCTAGCAGATGTAGTGGGTTACTGTCTACCCAGAGTAGGGAGTTAATGCTTCAGAAAGGCTATGTCTCAATCCGCCGATCATGGATGTGTTCGAGTCTTGTGGGGAAAAGTGCACAAACCTCTGCAGAGTGTACAAACTAATCATGGTTAGCCGTGTCCCCGGTTATGGACATCTTGAGTATCTGGTTCTTCGATTATCATGTTGATCTCATCAATCTAAATTAATTTGTTGGGTTTAATGATGAGGTTTAATTGGGATTGAGTTGGAGGAACCTTCTCAATGTTTAACAACCACCACGATAGTTAAATAGAATTTATTTCTTTGTTGTAGGGAAAAATTGGCTTTATGCAAAACTGTAACCATAGAGCTTTCCACTAGCCATATATGCATGTAGTGATAGCATTTATTCTGTTCATTACTCTATGTGTTACATTGCCAGCATATTCCATGTGCTGACCCGTTTCGGGTTGCAACATTTCATGTTGCATACTTTTCAGACGACGAGTAAGGTGCCATAGGTCGTTGCCGTTCACTCAGCTACGCCGTTGGAGTTGATGAACTCACTTTATCTTCCAAGCCTTCTGCTGTTATCGTTTTTAGATGGCCTTAAGCCATATTATTGTAATAAGTTCTCTTTTGAGACATTTGATGTAATAAGTGTGTGATTGAAACTCTGTTATAAATCCTCAAGTACACTGTGTGTCAGCATCACCGGTCCAGGGATGACACTGATGCACAGAGACTAGACTGTTTGAGGTCTGGTCGCTACAAGATGGTATCAGAACACACGCTGACTGTAGGACACGACCACTAAGCTAAAACCCTAGGTCACTCCTCTCTTCTCATTTCTGACTCCTCTCCCTTTTCTACACTATAGGATGGCGTATTTAAGGAACAATTTTACACAACCGGATGAAAATACACCTTTTGGACGACACTTGAAGGAAGTTACGAGGTACCTGAACATCGGAATACCAAGCTTCACTGGGACCTACATCGCCACTTTACCAGAAGGGGAGCGTTGGATGATTCGATTTCAAGTCCAGGAAGGACGTTCGTGCCAGTCATTGAGCCCATAGAGTTTTCCTTTGATGCACCAACCTGGAGTCTAGGAAAGAGCATGGCAGCCCACATCGCCATGGGACGCATTGGAGAAGTTTACCACAAGGATCTTAAGGATACTATCTACCAGATATGTGGGCACCGATATGAGCAATGGGAGATGATCAACACCAGGAGGGACATGTCCATTGCAACTTTCATCCAGGAGTTAAACCAGCACATTCGTCGCCAGGAGAACCAGATGTGCGCAGGCGTGATAGATCTGAAGAAGGAAATGATCAGGATCACAGAGATGGAGGAAGAACTCAAGTCTACATGCGATGGATATGAGGAGGAAATGACGATACTAGTGGAGAAGAATGATGACCTAACAAGGAAGCTAGGAGTATTCATGGGAGACCCCGCGCCAGGAGGAGATGACGACGATTCCAAGGACATTTGTTCGGAGGACTACATTATCATCGACGACACCGACTTAGACCCCGACGACATCGATGATGACTATGTTGATGAAGCTGGAGCGGATAATATGGAGTCTTCTACCGATTAAAACTTCTAGTCGACCACCATATCAGTAGTAGTATTCCCCCATGTAAATAGTATAGTCCGAGCACTTTTGTAACGACAGTTAGACCGATTGTATGCCCTTGTTTGACTTGATTGAAGTGATATGATTGTGTTTGTCTCATGAGCATATGGGTATATAGTGTTTTCCCTCTAGACCTTATTCTCTTATGTTTTCTCACCTTTTCTAAACCCATCAGATGCCTCCGAGACGTGACAATGGATTTGCTTTCCCACCGGAGCTCAATAAGTTGATCCAGCAGCAGAACACCTTGATGCAGCTACTAGTTTAGAATCAGAACCAGGGGAACAACAACAACAACCCACCACCACCACCTGCTGATCACCTAGCCCGTTTTCTAAGGTTGAATCCGTCGGTGTTCTCTAGTAGCACTGAGCCGATTGTTGCAAATGATTGGCTCCGCAAGATTGGAAGGGAGCTGACCACTGCAGGATGCACATATGCGGAGAGAGTGCGTTTTGCCGCACATCAGCTTGATGGATCCGTAGCATCATGGTGGGAGAATTTCACAGCCACTTACCCCATTGACACTTTTACATGGGATCAGTTTCAGCAGGCTTTTCGCACTGCCCATGTTTCAGCAGGAGCTATGAACTTGAAGAAGCGAAGCCAAGAACATGCGCCAAGGAGGACGACAAGGTCAAGATGTGGATGAGTTTAGTAAGTTAGCACGTTATGCCCCGAACGACGTTGCTACAGATGCTGCAAAGCAGGAGAAGTTTCTGGAAGGACTAAATGATGAGCTGAGCATGCAGTTGATGGTGGCAACTTTCAACAACTACCAGGAGTTGGTAGAAAGAGCTCTTATCATTGAAGGGAAGCAGCAGCAGATAGACAACCGCAAGAGGAAGTATGGACAAGGGAAGTACAATTCAGGAGCTCACAGAGGCCTCGTTTTACCCCGAACTCGGGAGGACACATTCACCACAAGCATGGAGGCCATAATTCCAATGGAGGAACTTTGCATAATCATAGTGGCCCCAAGAATGGGAATGGGAATGGAGGAAGCAACGGCCAGAACCGTTCCAACCCAGCAACACCCGCCAAGAAGGATCTAAGTCACATTACTTGTTTCAAGTGCGGGAAGAATGGACATTACGCCAGGGAGTGTTCTGAAGCAAAGAATGGAAATGGCAATGGAAGCTCTCGGAAGAAGCCCAACCCTTTCAACAGGGGACAAGTGAACCATGTTAGCGTGGAGGAGGTTGAAGTGCAGCCCGATGCAGTTATAGGTAAGTTTTTCGTTAAGTCATTTACTGCAATCGTTCTTTTTGATACTGGTGCATCGCATTCATACATATCAAGGGGATTTGTGGATAAGGATAACTTGCCAACCCAAGCCCTTAGGTCACCCATGTTAGTAACCTCGCCAGGAGCAGAGTATATGGCCAGCCTATGGTGCGATCGGTTACCATTAAGGATTGGTAACTACGTGTTCCCCTCAGACCTAATCATATTGGAGTCGCAAGGACTAGATGTAATATTAGGCATGGATTGGTTATCAAAGTATGGAGGGAACATTGACTGCGCCAGTAAGTCGATTATGCTCACCACCACATAAGGAAGAAGGATTAAGTATGTATCCCGGCATGTGCCGAAGAGGACTCAAGTGAATTCCTTATCAGGAGTTGTACAGGAGGAAATACCAGTGGTGAAGGATTTCTGATACGTCTCTGTCGCATCTACTTTTCGAAATACTTTTACCCTTGTTTTGGACTCTAACTTGCATGATTTGAATGAAACTAACCCGGACTGACGCTGTTTTCAACAGAACTGCCATGGTGTTATTTTTATGAAAGCATAATAGGGATAGAACACACATATATTCATGAAAACATAATAGGTTCAGATCTGAAATCATGGCACTCGGGCCCTAGTGACAAGCATTAAGCATAGCAAAGTCATAGCAACATCAATCTCAGAACATAGTGGATACTAGGGTTCAAACCTTAACAAAACTAACTTTATTACATGGTAAATCTCATCCAACCCATCACCGTCCAGCAAGCCTATGATGGAATTACTCACGCACGGCGGTGAGCATCATGAAATTGGTGATGGAGGATGGTTGATGATGACGACAGCGACGAATCCCCCTCTCCGGAGCCCCGAACGGACTCCAGACCAGCCCTCCCGAGAGAGATTAGGGCTTGGCGGCGGCTCCGTATCGTAAAACGCGATGAAACTTTCTCTCTGATTTTTTTCTCTGCGAAACGAAATATATGGAGTTGGAGTTGAGGTCGGTAGAGCCTCAGGGGGCCCACGAGGTAGAGGGGCGCGCCCACGGGTGGGCGCCCACGGGGTGGGCGCCCGAGGTGGGCGCCCACCCCTCGTGGGATGTGGTGTGGGCCATCGGGTCTTGATTCTTTCGCCAAGATTTTTTATATTTTCCAAAACTTGTCTCCGTGGATTTTCAGGTCATTCCGAGAACTTTTGTTTTCTCGCATAAAACAACATCATGGCGATTCGCTGAAAACTGCATCAGTCCGGGTTAGTTTCATTCAAATCATGCAAGTTAGAGTCCAAAAGAAGGGCAAAAGTGTTTGGAAAAGTAGATACGTTGGAGACATATCAACTCCCCCAAGCTTAAACCTTTGCTTGTCCTCAAGCAATTCAGTTGATAAACTAGAAGTGATAAAGAAAAACTTTTACAAAATCTGTTTGCTCTTGTTGTTGTAAATATGTAAAGCCAACATTCAAGTTTTCAGCAAGTATTATGAACTAACCATACTCACAATAACACCTAGGTCTCACAATTACTCATATCAATGGCATAATCAGCTAGCGAGCAATAATAATAAAACTCAGATGACAACACTTTCTCAAAACAATCATAATGTGATATAACAAGATGGTATCTCGCTAGCCCTTTCTGAGACCGCAAAACATAAATGCAGAGCACCTTTAAAGATCAAGGACTGACTAAACATTGAAATTCATGGTAAAAGAGATCCAGTCAAGTCATACCCAATATAAACCAACAGTAATGAATGCAAATGATAGTGTGCTCTCCAGCGGGTGCTTTTTAATAAGAAGGTGATGACTCAACATAAAAGTAAATAGATAGGCCCTTCGCAAAGGGAAGGAGGGGTTTGTAGAGGTGCCAGAGCTTGATTTTAAAATAGAGATTGAATAACATTTTGAGCGGCATACTTTCACTGTCAACGCAACAACTATGAGATGGCTATATCTTCCATACTACATGCATTATAGGCAGTTCCCAAACAGAATGGTAAAAGTTTATACTCCTCCACCACGAACAAGCATCAATCCATGGCTTGCTCGAAACAACGAGTGCCTCCAACTAACAACAGCCCCGGGGGAGTTTTGTAATTATATTGATTTTCTTTGATCTTTTTGGATCATGGGACTGGGCATCCCGGTTAGCAGCCCTTTCTTGTGAATGAGGAGCGGAGTCTACTCCTCTTGAGAATAACACACCTAGAATGGAAGATACACGCAACCCTAGTTGAAACATGAGCTGCTCGAGCATACAAAACAGAATTTCATTTGAAAGTTTGGAGTTTGGCACATACAAATTTACTTGGAACGGCAGGTAATTACCACATATAGGAAGGTATGATGGACTCATATGGAACAACTTTGGGGTTTATGGAGTTTGGATGCACAAGCAGTATTCCCGCTTAGTACAGGTGAAGGATAGCAAAAGACTGGGAAGCGGCCGACTGAGAGAGCGATAACAGTCGTGAACATGCATTAAAATTAATTCACACCGAGTACAGCATGAGTAGGATATAATCCACCATGAACATAAATATCATGAAGGCTATGTTGATTTGTTTCAACTACATGCGTATGTGCCAAGTAGAGTCACTCAATTCATTCAAAGGAGGATACCATCCCATCATACCACATCATAATCATTTTAATAGCATGTTGGCACGCAAGGTAAACCATTATAACTCATAGCTAATCAAGCATGGCACAAGCAACTATAATCTCTAAATGTCATTGCAAATATGTTTACTTCATAATAAGCTGAATCAGAAATGATGAACTCATCATATTTACAAAAACAAGAGAGGTCGACTTCATACCAGCTTTTCTCATCTCAATCAGTCCATCATATATCGTCATTATTGCCTTTCACTTGCACGACCGAACGATGTGTATAATAATAATAGTGCACGTGCATTGGACTAAGCTGGAAACTGCAAGCATTCAACTCAAGAGAGAAGACAGGTAATATGGGCTCTAATTAAATAAACAATCATGCATATGAGAGCCACTAAACATTTTCAATATGGTCTTGTTCTCTCGACCCCCAAAGGAACGAAAAGAAAATAAAACTATTTACACGGGAAAGCTCCCAATAAGTAAGAAGAAGAACGAGAAATCTTTTTGGGTTTTCATTTTAATTTCTACTACAAGCATGGAAATCAAACTAACTAATTTTTTGGTTTTTCTTAAGGTTTATCAAACACACAAGAAGAAAGCGAGAAAAAGAAAATTAAACTAGCATGGATAATACAATGAAAGAGTATGAGCACCGACAACAAGTATAATGTGTGAACATGAATGTAAAGTCGGTGAGAAATACATACTCCCCCAAGCTTAGGCTTTTGGCCTAAGTTGGTCTATTGACAAGGACCGCGGCTACTTTCCTCGGTGTACCGAGGAGTGTAATCGGGATACCACTGGCTGGCCATCTCCTCCGGATCCCACTGGTAAGATGATGGACGATAAGGGTCCAGTGCAGGTTCCGGTACAGGCTCAGGTTCTGGAGTAAATGCTTGGCCTCGATGATCATACACCGCTTCCGGCGTGACAAGAAAATTGCCTGCAGTCAAATAAAAACTAGAGGCGCAGGCAGAATAATAGTCTCATTGTGTTTCTTATTAAATCTCAGGTTATACAGAAGCATCTTATCTTCGTTGTCAACAATAAACTCATGTGCCACCATGATCTTGTAATCTAAAATGTAAGGAGGCAATATTGTCTCCTCTTTCGCATGGTGCCTAATAGGTATCTCAAAATATTTAGCAAGACGTGCAGCATAGATACCTCCAAAGATGGGGCATTTTGTACGGTTCAGGCTTAGCCGTTTAGCAATAGCGGCACCCATACTAAAACTGTTATCACCAATCAAGGCGTGGTGAAGAATAATAATATCAGGAACATTGAAGTTTCCACTATTTCCACGACCAATTAAGCATCTACTAGCAAATATGGCAAAGTAGCGTAAAATAGGAAAGTGTATGCTAGAGATTCTCGCATCGGAACCCTTCTTTGGATCCCCTACAGTGATAGTGTTAACAAAGCCATCCACATCTTTACGATGTGGTTCATCTAATTTACCCTCATAGGGTATTTTACATACCGCGCAAAAATTACGTAAAGACATTTCCCTGAATTCATCATATAAATGAAATGATACTGAAGGCGGTGACTTCTTAGGATAATAATAAACGTTTTGCACGAAAGTATTGGTGAGTAAGATATACTAATCGATCCGGTCGCGGAGAAAGTCGGTGAGGCCTGCATTTTCAATCAAATAATAAAAGTCTTCATAAGTCCCGGCTTCTCTCAAAAAATTGTCGCATGGCCATTCACACGGCCGTACTTCCGCTATGCGAGGAAGATTATACTTGGCCTTTTCCTTCTCTTTAGCTTGTTTTTCCTGGGAGCCTTGGTTAGAAGAGCCCCTCAAAAATCTCCTTAACATTTTCTGAAAATTTCTAAAATTTTAGTAACTTCAAAATAAAAGTGAATAAAATTAAACAAGATTGGTAGCAACTACTCCTACAAGTGCCTAGAGCCTATATCATGCATTAGAATTATTTGGCACCTCATAAATTTAACATGCAAGCTCAATAACATGGTCACCTATGCAATAAAAATTTGCAATGAATAAAGCACTAGAAAAAATACTAATTGGACCAATGGAGGATTCACATACCAAGCAACAATCTCCCAAAGCAGTTTTGTGAATGGAGCTTTGAGCAAGGAGATCGAAAATCGCAGGAAAATGAGTTAGAACTCGTGCTTGAGCTGGATGGGGATTATTTTGGGAAGAAGATGGAGTGTGTGGGTGCTGGCATAAGTGGAGGGGGCCACCATGGGCCCACGAGACAGGGGCGCGCCCAGGGGGTGTGGGCGCGCCCTCCACCCTCGTGGCCAGGTGCTTGCCCCCTGCAGTGTTTTCAGTGCCTAAAATCAGCAAATATTCCATAAAAACATACTAAATTTGCAGGGCATTTGGAGCACTTTTATTTTCGGGATATTTTTATTGTACGGATAATTCAGAAAACAGACAGATAATACTATTTTGCTTTTATTTATTCTAAATAATGTAAAGTAAAAAGAGGGTACAAAAGGTTGTGCCTTCTAGTTTCATCCATCTCATGATCATCAAAATGAATCCACTAACAAGGTTGATCAAGTCTTGTTAACAAACTCATTCCGAATAATTACGAACCGGAGAAATTTGAATAACACTAAGTTACTACAACGGGATATGAACATCCCCAACAATAAGAATATCATATTTTTCTTGATGTAGTAGGAAGAGGAAATTGAAACCTCCAATAATGATAGTTGGAACTTTTCCAATAGAATTGATGCTATGAACTTGAGATTGTTTCCTCAGAAAGTGTACTGTATGCTCATTACCATTAACATGAAAAGTGACATTGCCTTTGTTGCAATCAATAACAGCCCCTGCAATATTCAAAAAGGGTCTACCAAGGATAATCGACATACTATCGTCCTCGGGAATATCAAGAATAAAAAGTCCGTTAAGATAGTGACATTTGCAACCACAACAGGCACATCCTCACAAATACCGACAGGTATAGCAGTTGATTTATCAGCCATTTGCAAAGATATTTCAGTAGGTGTCAACTTACTCAATTCAAGTCTACGATATAAAGAGAGAGGCATAACACTAACGCTGGCTCCAAGATCACATAAAGCAGTTTTAACGTAATTTCTTTTAATGGAGCATGGTATGGTTGGTACCCCTGGATGTCCAAGTTTCTTTGGTATTCCACCTTTAAAAGTGTAATTAGCAAGCATGGTGGAAATTTCATCTTCCCGTATCTTCCTTTTATTTGTAATGATATCCTTCATATACTTAGCATAAGGATTTACTTTAAGCATATCAGTTAAGCGCATACGTAAGAAGATAGGTCTAACCATTTCAGCAAAGCGCTCAAAATCCTCATCATCCTTTGTCTTGGATGGTTTAGGAGGAAAGGGCATGGGTTTCTGAACCCATGGTTCTCTTTCTTTACCGTGCTTCCTAGCAACAAAGTCTCTTTTATCATAACGTTGATTCTTTGATTGTGGGTTATCAAGATCAACAGCAGGTTCAATCTCCACTTCATTATTTTTGCTAGGTTGAGCATCAACATGAACATTATCATTAACATCATCACTAGGTTCATGTTGTTTCAGCATCAGAAACAGAAATATCATTGGGATTCTCAGGTGTATCTACAACAGGTTCACTAGAAGCATGCAAAGTCCTATCGTTTTTCTTTTTCTTCTTTTTGGAAGAACTAGGTGCCTCTAAATTATTTCTCTGAGAATCTTGCTCGATTCTCTTAGGGTGGCCTTCAGGATACAAAGGTTCCTGAGTCATTCTACCAGTTCTAGTAGCCACTCTAACAGCAAAGTCATTTTTATTATTTAATTCATCAAGCAAATCATTTCGAGCTTTAAGTACTTGCTTAGCTTGAGTGGCAACCATAGAAGCATATTTGCTAATGAGTTTAAGTTCACCTTTAACTCTTGCCATATAATCACTCAAGCGTCCTATCTCGAAAGCATTATTCTTTAATTCTCTACCAGCATAAGCGTTAAAACTTTCTTGCCTAGCCATAAAGCATGGGCTATGAAATTTAGTAGATGGGATTTCAACTTTATCATATCTATAGAGAGAATTTACCTTCACTACCTGTGTCGGGTTATCAAGACAATGTGGTTCTTCAACAAAGTGTATATTAAGACCATGTATTTCTTCAATAGGTGGTAAATTCTTAACATCTTCAGCTTTAATACCTTTTTCTTTTATTGATTTCTTTGCCTCTTGCATATCTTTAGGACTGAGAAATAGAACACCTCTCTTCTTTGGAGTGGGTTTAGGAATAGGCTCACGAGTTGTCTCAATTGGTTCAGGAATTGCCTCAGGAATTGGCTCGGGAAGAGTCCAATTATTTTCATTAGTCAACATATTATTCAATAGTAGTTCAGCTTCTTCGACTTTTCTTTCCCTGAAAACACAACCAGCACAACTATCCAAGTAGTCCTTGGAAGCATCGGTTAGTCCATTATAAAAGATATCAAGTACTTCATTTTTCTTAAGAGGATGTGTCGGTGGGAAATGACACCTATGGGATCACTGGAATCCCTTCTATGGTTGCGGGGCGCTGGGATCGTGAGAAGAGCGGGACTAGTAGACAACACAAAGGGGGATTTACCTAGGTTCGGGCTGCAAAGATGCGTAAAACCCTATGATCCTGCTTTTGGTGGATGTATTAGTGTTCTTGGGCTCTCGAACTAGCTCTAGGTGCTGCGAGGTTCCAAAGAGCCGAATCCTTTCTCTGTGTGCCATGGGCCTCCTTTTATAGGTGAAAGGGGCCGCCACAGTGGCACACATGAGGTGGAAAGTGCTACAGCGTTGCAAGCTTATCGTCAGACATGTGACAAGACACATTTAATGCGAGGCTTAGGTGTCCCTTCGCTTTATTGGGGACGGGAGCGAGGCCCGTCCCGTCCGTCGCCGCCCCTCCTCGCTTCGACATGCGCCCTGGCCAGCGATGCAAGCAGTGCCATGTAGGCAGGCAGGCAGCTGAGGTGGCGCGGCGGTGGAGCCTCCACGAAGAGCTGCATGTTGCCACACAGGTGCCTGCCCAGCTGGTTGGGTCGGTAGCTGCATGCGAACGGCGGTGAAGACTTGGCTGGCACAGGCCTGGAAGTGGCCCTGCCGGTGCGCTTGGCGAGGGTCTTGCCGGGTGGCCCGGCAAGGGTCTCGCCGTGGCACGCTAGCTTCCCCGACAAGGATCTTGCCGGGGGTCTTGTGGGTTTCTTTGGTGAGGATAGTTGCCTTCCTATCCTCATTTGATCTTGAGCATTCTATGTCTTCACAAAGATCTGCATGCCACCACGGAGGTGCCTCCCGAGCCCTGTCTCAACGAACTTGTCGAGCGCTGGTGGGCTCAAGGGTGGCCCACTTCGGTTGGCGTGGGCGAGCTGCCCCGGCAAGGGTCCTTGCCGAGGAAACCTGCTTCGTCCATCTGATCTTCGTGTCCTTGGTTCTTGTCGTTGCTTTGTTTTCCCTGTGGCTTCGGCTTCTCTCCGGCTTCCCCTTCCTGCCCTGTTATGTGTGGCCGTGGTGGGAGGCTCTGACTGCCCGTGCACAAGTAAAGGGGTCAAAAGCAGGGCCCCTACTTTGGTACACCGACAGGAGCCCCCGGGCCTGGGCCATACATAAGCGCAGCGCGTTGTTGGGCCAGGCCCAGAACGGTGCACGGGCAGTTGGGGCGGATTTTTACCGCGGCCACTGTTCCGTCCGCCGCGCTTCCCCACGACCCGCGTTGAACGCGCGACGTGGGGGTCGTGCACGCGCGTGACATGGGCATGCTGGCGTCACCTTGTGGTTGACAGTAAAGAGGCGGCTTGCGTGTCTGTTCGAGACCGCAGGGCGGCCTCCCATTTACTTCTCTTGCTCGGGAACCGTCGTTCCACGCGTCCCACCGCGCACGACCCTTGCGCCACGTTCGCTGCATGCACAACGCAGAGCGAATGACAGGCGGAGGGGACGTGGGTAGTCGCACGCATGTGGGTCGATTCCCACGCGCCTTCAATGGAGCGGGGAGGGCGGTTGTCGGCCCTGCTTGCTGTCACTTCGAGAAGCCGGATTGGCCAAGAGGGGGCGGCCGAGCCTCGCCCCCGCGTCTTTATAAAGAGGGGAGCGGGCGGAACGGTGCCCTTCATCCTCTCGCCATCTGCCTCTCCCCATTCCTGCTTTCTTTCTTCTTTTGCCATGGCGAGGGGGCGTGGCGACGCTTCATCGGTGGTGGCGAGGGTTTCGGGCAGGCAGCGCATCGATCCTCCCCAAGAGCTCATAGCAGCGGAGCCGGCCGCTATAGGAAGGGGGAGGGGGCGAGGTCGGGGCCGTCGTGGTGCCCGAGGGAGTGGAGGACGGGGCGGCAGGTCAGCCTCGCCTCCTCCAGTAGCCCCTCCTCCGATGGAGGGTCACGCCGGGGACAACCCCTGCGAATTCTTCATCAGGCTGCGCCATCCACCGCGCCGTCGTCTGCGCCTCCCGACTCCATTTGAGCGGGAGATGGAGCTGGATCCGCCACGGGCGCTGCGGCTGCACATGAGGGGTTGTGGGAACAGTGGCACCTGGGTCGACGTCGAGTTCCCCGCCCCTCACATCATGTATCTTCACCGAGGGTGGAAGACCTTCGCTCGCCTCCATAGATTGACGGATGGGCTCGCTCTCCATTTCAAATTAATGGAGGGTGGCCTCCTCTTCGTCAAGATCTTCGGGCACTTCGGGACCCGCGTGAGGTGCTGCGTAGAGAGCTCCTCCGATGATGAAGATTCCTCCTCAAGCGAGAGTGGCGAGGAAGAGAACGACAGCGACGACGAGGGTAGCGGGCGGTAGGATGACGGGTCCGACTAGGTGTCAGGCGCCGCTCCGGGCGGCATCGGCGACCCCATCATCCGTATCGCCGGCCCCTTGAACTTCTCGGGGTCGTCTCCTTGGGCGGCTGGCGTAGGGAGGTTGCGGAAGAGGAAGAGGGCGGGCGGCAAGGCCGTCAAGTCGGGGTACGTGGGCACCGACGCCTTCGTCGCGTGTTGCCGTCCTGCCGCCTCGTCTTCAAGCTCTGCCTCCGGCGCCGCCATCACCATCCAGCCCTTGGACGGCCACTGAGATGTTCTCTTGGTGTCTTCTGCCACTCGTAGCTCGCCTAGGCACCCCTTTTGCCCTTCTGCTTTCTTGTTCCATTTCCTGAGGAGAGGGAGAAGAAAGGGATTACGGGCACCTTATATCTTTTTAGTCTTGTAAGCCTTCGGGCCTTTGCTAGCTTTAGAACTTCTAATCCCCCCTTTTCATGTTTTTCATTTCGTATGGACTGTACCTGTACGGGATGTTTTTTAATGACAAAGGGATGTTTGTCGGGATTTTCGTTCGCGGGAGGAATCCACGACAAGGAGTGAATCCTTGTTATCTTTAAGACAAACGCCTTTTTTTCTTGGCAACAGGCCTTGTCGTTTCCCCACCTTGTTCGACCTTTCTCGCGCTCTTGGCGGAGGCAGGGATGACGTGGGCTTAGGCTCCTCGTTCCTTTTCTTTGCTGCCGCGGCTACGACCAAATTCAGACCCAGGGGATAACCATCGGGTGCCAAAAAAGGGGGAGCACGGTGGCTCAGAGATAGAACGGGGTTTCATGTATCCCAGTCCATAACGAAATGCATGATAAGGGATAGAGAACTTATCTGGATCTGCAGCCCCTGGCAACCTTGGCTTGCCGTGGATGGATCCTGGTTCTTGCAGCCTCCCGGCAACTCTGGCTTGCTGGGGCCCGGATGCCGGCCCGTTCCCTTTCTTCCAAAATAGCTCGGCAAGAATACTTATGTGCCCTGCGAACCAAAGAAGACAAAGAAGAACAGAGAGACGCGCACTCGACCTATAAGCTAGAGGTTAGTCGCCGCTAAGCACTATCAACCCTAACCGAGGAAGAGACTCAACCTAGCATGCATGCTATAACTTAGGGTGCAAGCTCTTCGTTTATTTATGCTCAGGGTCTACGCCTGGCTTTGTACAAAGGGTTACATTCCTTGCCGGCAAGGCTTGTACAAAAGGGTGGCTTGCCGGGAGGCCCGGCAGCCACGCCTTATGGGTAAAACTTGCGAAGATGCTTGATGTTCCAGGAGTTGTTCACTGGAACGACATCTTTGGTCTCCAGCCAGACTGTGCCGGGCCTGGTGACTCGCGTTACCCGATAAGGGCCTTCCCACTTTGGCGTCAACTTGTTGGAATTCTTGGCCGACTGAACGTGCCGAAGAACAAGGTCGCTTTCCTCAAAGCTCCGGGCATGAACCTGGCGGCTATGGTAGCGGCGCAAAGCTTGCTGGTAGCACACTGTTCTCACAGCCGCCCGGAGACGATCTTCCTCAAGGAGCGTCACATCATCTTGGCGCAACTGCTCTTGCTCAAGCTCATCGTAAGCGAGCACTTGAGGTGACCCGCATATGATTTCTGTGGGGAGAACTGCTTCTGCCCCGTAAACCAGGGCAAAGGGTGTCTGGCCGGTGGCTCGATTTGGCGTCGTCCTGATCGACCAAAGAACCGCCGGAAACTCGTCAATCCAGCGCCTTCCACTCTTGCGTAGCCTATCAAAAGTCTTCATCCTTAAGCCTCATAGGACTTCAGCATTTGTTCTCTCCGCTTGGCCGTTGCTCCGTGGATGTGCCACGGAAGCAAAACAGACCCTGCTGCCGAGATCCTCAACATGTTGCATGAAGGCATGGCTTGTGAACTGTGTTCCGTTGTCGGTGATGATCCTGTTGGGCACCCCAAAACGGCACACTAGTCCCTTGAAGAACTTGATGGCTGACTGCGCTGTCACCTTCCTCACTGCCTCCACCTCTGGCCACTTTGTGAAATTGTCAACTGCGACATACAAGTATTTCAAAGCCCCGACAAAGACGGGGAAAGGGCCCAATATGTCGAGCCCTGCACCGAGAAGGGCCAGGAGAGAGGGATAGTTTGAAGGGCTTGAGCTGGTTGATGGAGATTCTTCGAATGGAACTGGCACGCTTCACACTTGGTTACTAGTGCTGTCGCATCCTGGAGGGCGGTGGGCCAGAAGAAACCTTGCCGGAAGGCCTTGCCGGCAAGGCCCTCGACCCTATGTGGGAACCACATATGCCTCCATGTATCTCTGCCAACAGCTTTAGTCCTTCCTCCCGGGAGATGCACATCAATTTCACCCCATTCGGTCTTCTTCTGTACAACACGTTATCAATGAATTGGTACAGAGCAGACCGGCGGGCTACTCTTTCTGCCTCTTCCTGGTCCTCAGGAAGCTCTCCTTTTTGAAGGAACCGGACGGTGTGCTATGCCCATGCCGGAGCCTTTGGCTCGACGGCAAGGACCAAAGGCGTCTCTTCTACCACGGGAGCGGCCGCCTCCACGGCCATGACCTGAGGTCCTGCCGGAGTCGGTTGCCCCGTGGCAGGATTGGCATCCATGGCAACATCTTCGCTGGCGGCTCCGGGGAACTCGGTGGGGAAGTACTATCCGGGGCCTAGCTTCCTCCGCTTGCTTTGCCCAGTCGACGGCTCAACGGATGTTTGGGTTAATTGAAGCACAAAAGTACCTGGTTCCACAGGTAGCTTGAGGGCAGCGCGCTTTGACAGGTAGTCGGCGATGTTGTTATCCGCCCGAGGGACATGCTCCGCCTGTATACCATCAAAGCGCTCCTCCAGTTTCCTCACCTCATCTACGTAAGCTTCCATCAACGAGCTTTGATAGTCTTTCTTAATTTGCCTGACGACGAGCTGGGAGTCGCCCCTGACGATGAGCTTCTTAACTCCATGGTCTACCGTGATCCTGAGACCGGCAAGCAAACCCTCGTACTCGTCAGTGTTGTTGGTTGACATCTCCCGGGGAAAGTGCATCTGGATAACATACTTGAGGTGCTCTCCGGTGGGTGCGACAAGTAGCACACCAGCACCAGCGCCCTGCAGCGAGAAGGCACCATCAAAGTACATGACCCAGTTGCGGCTCGTTTCCTTGCCGGGGAGAGCGGTCTCCTGTACCTTTTCGTCAAGCGTCGAGGTCCATTCCGCAACAAACTCTGCCAAGACTCTGCTCTGAATCGTCGAGGTACTTTCAATTTTCAAACCAAAACTCGACAGCTCCAGGGCCCATTCCATGATCCTCCCCATTGCATCTGGGTTGTGCAGTATCCATTGCAATGGGAGGCGGGTGACTACCATGATCTCGTGCGCTTGGAAGTAGTGGAGCAGGTTCCTCGAAGCCATAAGGAGGCCGAAGAGCAGCTTTTGCACACTTGAGTATCTCGACCTAGCCCCCTGCAAGAGGGAGCTGACGAAGTACACTGGGTGCTACACGATCTTCTTCTTCTGCGCCTCTTCACCCGGCCGCGTGGGTCCTGTTGCGCTGGTGTCAACCCCGGCCGGGGACTCAATCTTGCCGGGATCGAGCCCTGCCGGAGAGGGTTTCGGCTCACTATCTATTGGCTCTGCCGCTGCTGCTGCCTTTTCGTCGACCTCTCTCTGCGCCACTAGTGCGGCGCTAACCACTTGATTTGTTGCCGCTAGGTAAAGCATCAAAGGTTCTTGTGGTTTGGGCACAACCAGCACTGGGGTAGAGGAGAGGTATTTCTTCAAATCCTGCAGCGCTGCCTCGTCCTCTGGGGTCCACTCCACTGGCCCAGCCTTCTTCAAGATCTTGAAAAAAGTAAGGGCACGCTCCGCGGACTTGGTGATGAACCGGCTCATGGCGGCAACGTAACCAGTGAGCCGACGCATGTCCTTGATCCGCTTGGGCGCCTCAATCTGCTCGATGGCCTTGATCTTATCTGGGTTTGCTTCAATTCCACGCTGGGACACAAAGAACCCAAGAAGCTTGCCGGACGGGACTGTCGGTGTCAAAACCGGTGGATCTTAGGTAGGGGGTCCCGATCTGTGCGTCTTAGGCTGATGGTAACAGGAAGCAAGGGACACAATGTATACCCAGGTTCGGGCCCTCTCGATGGAGGTAAAACCCTACTTCCAGCTTGAATAATATTGAAGATATGAGTAGTACAAGAGTAGATCTACCACGAGATCTTAGAGGCTAAACCCTAGGAGCTAGCCTATGATGGTATGATTGTAATTGTGATCGGTCTTCTAAGGACCAACCTCTCCGGTTTATATAGACACCTGAGAGGGCTAGGGTTTACATGGAGTTGGTTACAAGGAAGGAAATATAATATCCGGATCACCAAGCTTGTCTTCCACGCAAAGGAGAGTCCAATCCGGACACGGGCCGGAGTCTTGAGTCTTGTATCTTCACGCTTCAATAGTCCGGACGACGTATATAGTCCGGCTGTCCGGATACCCCCTAATCCAGGATTCCCTCAGTAGCCCCTGAACCAGGCTTCAATGACGATGAGTCCGATGCGTAGTCTTTTCTTCGGCATTGCAAGGCGGGTTCCTCCTCCAAATACTCCAAAGTAACCATCGAACACGTAGACCGTGTCCGGATCTGCAAAATGATCTTCACATACCATTGTAGGGAACATAGCATAAATCCGTTCTGCTGGAATTTTCGTACGTCGTGCCCTTGCATCGTGGCCTGGTCCAACACGAACCGGCGTTTCTTGCCCCACCTCGAGTCGCATTGCGAGGCGGTTTTATTGGCACGTCCTGCCAAAGCAGAGATCATGTTTCTCTTATTACGGGATCTTTCATCAATATGGGCGTGCGTGACCCCACGACGACCGTTGGTATGACTCCGTGTATGTTTGGATAAGCCTCAAGCGGTCACGCTGAGGACTCTTGGTATTCATCCCCTTTATAAAGGGGTCGAGGCCTACGCCTCTTTTCCACCTCCCTTGCACCTTCTCGCACCTCGAGCTCCAACACCCGAGACCTAAGCTCAAACACCCCAGATCCTCCAATATGTCCGGATCCAACCCTAAAGGCCGGTGGGTGGCCTCCTCGATCCAAGAGGAGGACATTACGAGGCTTAGGGAGGCCGGATACCTGAACGCCGATATCCAGCACAGGCTTCCTGCTCCAGGGCAAGTTATCCCTACACCGGAGCCCAATGAGAGCGTTGTGTTTGTCCCTCACTTCCTCCGAGACCTAGGCCTCAACGTCGACCCCTTTGTGAGGGGGCTCATGTTCTACTATGGGTTGAATTTTCATGATCTGGCTCCGGACGCTATCCTCCATATCTCGTCATTCATTATTGTGTGCGAGGCTTTTCTCCACGTCACCCCACACTTCGGCTAATGGCTCAAGACCTTCAGTTTGAAGCCGAAGATGATCGAGGGGCGACATGCGGAGTGCGGAGGTGCCATAATAAGCAAGAACGCCGATGCCCCATGGCCAGAGGGTTCTTTCTCGGAAGTATCCGATGTATGGCAACGGAGGTGGTTTTATGTTACGGCTCCCAGAGGCACAAAGTGGGTAGCCGCCCCCGAGTTCCGCTCGGGCCCTCCGTCACAGTTGGCGTCTTGGACCGACGTAGGACGGAATTGGGGGCCCGCTGGCGATGTACCAGTACTGCAGAATCGCATCCGGGAGCTTCTTGAGAGGGACATAAATCTTGTCAGCATAATTCAAGTGATGTTAATCCGACGGATGTTGCCATGCAAACGTCGGCCTCTGCGGATGTGGGAGTTCAATCCGGAGGGTCCGCAGACTATTAAGCACTTCTTCGACCTAAAGCTCGAAGGTATGTGTAAATTATTCTTCGGACCACAAGTAAAGTGTCCGGATACCACTGAGGATGCGGGCCTAAGCTGCAATCGCCTAGATGCCCAAGTAAGTAACCTTAAAGCCGGACACTTCGCTTATATTTGTCATAACCATTATTACGAAAACCCTCCGTGGCGTGGAATGGCTCAACAAGGCGGAGAGAATCAGTGTCGGCGCCACTTCCTAAAGGCTCGCTGGTTCAACTGCTGCCAAGATGCTTGGCCGGGTGCTCAGCAAAATGCCCTCAGGGAAAGGCGAAGGAAAGGGCAGTGAAGCCGAACTTCACACACTATGCATCCAAACCGGGTGAATCGTTACCTCCCCTGAGGAGGATAGTCGGGAAGGGGAGGCTTCCTCCCCGCGCGGGAGGAAGAGGCTGCCTCCGAAGACTTGGAGACAGAGATGCCCAAGCAAGGGAAGAAGGTATCACCAGGGGGCTCTGCCGTGACGGGCACCCTCACCGCGTCATGCCCAGCAATGGGCCAGCCCTCCACGGAGCTGTAAGTTGATCGTTAATTCGAAGGTATGGTGTTTCTCCGAGATCCATAACCAGGACTTCGTCTTTTGTAGTCCGGCTAGCAGCTCTTCTCAACATAGTTCGTCTTCGGGGGATCTTCCTCCGGAGATGATGGAGAGTGAGACCCCACCCACCTCTCCGCCTCATGAAGCGGGTGACACTGAGGTGTCGTCACGGAGGAGTCCGGATCTGCCGAAGCCGGAAGCTAATACGTCAGTCGCCCTGAGACCAGAGCGTTTGGCTCCCACGGGGGGCGAGGAGAAGGGTCCGGCACAGTTCGATGTCTGGCTGGACGTACTGACAGGTGTTCTGGAGCGAGCCACGCTCTCGGAGGAGCACCGCTCATTAATGAGCATGGTGCTCACGAAGATTTCATCCGCTACAAGTGGTTTGAATGAGGCATTTACGAGCCTGCTCAAAGGCTTTGAGATATGTAGTAAAAAATGCACTATTTTTTGGTTGTGAGGCACGCGCTAGGTGTGCTCCATATAGATAGTAGCCCCTGAGACTCTGGTTGCCTGCCATAGGCGGCAAACGGGGGATCATATAGTAATGGATGTGCTGTACATGTGCACAGGTATCTAAGGATCTGGCAGCCGACCTGTCTGTTGAGGTTGCTGAACTAAGGAAGCAGATCGGATCTATCGATGCCAATATCACACTGGTGAACGAGCGGCTGGAAGAGTCACATGGTATGTGCTCTGCTTCCCTTATTATGTTGTATGGGAAAGTGCAAGAGGGGCATAATATTAATGCAATGTGTTTGTGCTTCAGATAGAGCTGCTGCCGTGGAGGCCCTAAGGGCAGAACTCGCTCAGGCCAAGGAACAATCTCGAGCTAGCAATGCGGCTGCCCTAAAGGCAGCCGAAGAATTGAGAGCCGAACAGGCTGCTCATCGCCGAAGCGAGGAAAAGATAGCCGAAATGGCCGTGGAGTTGAAGAATGCCGCCGACCGGTATGTACTCCTTGAAAAGGAGAAGAAGGCTAGCTCGGCCGAGCTAGACAAGGCACTTAATGCCGCCAAGGAGATGCGGACCGAGATCCAGGGTATGCGGGAGGAGCTCCAACAGGCCGACAAAATCGTGGCTGGGGGCTCCTACTTACTGCGGACGAAGTTTTTGGATCCGAGGTATGCTCCCCTGGATGGACGCTGGAGTCTCGCAGACGTATATGCAGACTTGGCGAATAGTACAGCTCACGCTGCCAAGTTCTTCAAGGGTCAAGGTGACAAGGAAATGGAGAAGCTTTTCTGGTCGCAATTCAATGCTCCCACTCGCCCGCTGCCGTTAAATGAGAAGGTGGCTGCTGTGGCGGAGCTTCACAGGCTGTCCGGGCTTGCAATGCGGTCTGTAATAGACCATCTTTGGCCGAAGGGGCCTAGGCCGAACAGTTACTTTGGTTTGGTGCAACAATTCCTGGGGGCCGTGTCTCGGATCGACGCCATGAGGAGGTTGCCGTGCATAGAGGGTGCACGAATGGCTCTTGCCCGCGTTAAAGCCTATTGGACGGATATGGAGGCCACCATTATGGTGACCCAGGATCCGGCGGGAGGCCAGTATCCGGCCGAGCACTACTTGGCGCAGGTCACAGAAGGTGCCCGCCTAATAGAGGCGCAGTGCTCGAAGAATATCTTGTTCGAGTGATAAATCGAATCATTGTAAAAACAAGGGTTTTTATCAGTTTTGCCACCGGTTGTATAACACTACTCAATTTTGCCACTAAAAATTTTGACTACTCAAAAATGCCATTGTTCTGTTGGACACAACATCAAAAGACCATTTTTCACCGTAGTCGTCGGTCGATGGGCGTTGACGAAGGTAGATGTGAAAATACCCTTATCCATTTGTCAACTCCCTTTCTCTCTCTTTTGACTTGTGGGCCCATCTGTGGTAGCGCAGAAGAGAAAATGAAAATTGGCAGTTCGGGGCTTCAAACCCAAAACCACGGCCTGCACGGCGCGAGAGCGAACCAGCTGAGCTACAGAAATTTTCTAATGTGAAAGTAGATACCTCACACACTTTGTACCATCTGTCCCGTGCATGCCTGGGTTAGGCATGAACAGTAAGAGCCATCTATGGCCCATGCAGATGGCGACTGCTACATCAGCTCTCGGAAAAAAAACAGCTGCGTGGTGGCCACGAGCACCTCTTTGTCGAGCATGTCAAGTTTATTTCTGAATCATGCAATCGCATACAATCAGTATATCACCTGACCGCAGTCTGCAGGCCCCTTTGGTTACGAGAGTGCTTCACCAACCAGCTGTAGATTACGATGCCGCATGTAGTACGTAGATGCAGCGCATCGTTCAAAACCTCTAGCGTGCATTGCTCCTACGCTAGCTTCACGACTGCCTCTCCATCTGCATGATACAAGGGATGTATCTCCTTTCACATTAGAATTGTTTTGTAGCTCAGCTGGTTCGCTCTCGCGCCGTGCAGGCCGTGGTTTTGGGTTCGAAGCCCCGAACTGCCAATTTTCATTTTCTCTTTTCATGCGCCCCTGACAGATGGGCCCACATGTCAAAAGAGAGAGAAAGGGGAGTTGACAAATGGGATAAGGGTATTTTCATCATCTACCTTCGATCAACGTCCATTGACCTGACGACTACGGTGAAAAATGGTCTTTTTGAGGTTGTGTCCAATGTAACAATGGCATTTTTGAGTAGTCAAAATTTTTAGTGGCAAAACCGAGTAGTGTTATACAACCGGTGGCAAAACTGATAAAAACCCTAAAAACAATGGTTATTTTGATTATGAGGCTGTATTTACACGTTTTGCCTGAAAATATGATTGTGTCCCCTGTGCGGCCGTTTATATATATATATATATATATATATATATATATATATATAGGGAAAATGCATCCCATATACTACCATGTGGTAGTATATACTCTACTTTATTATTTTTAGTATGTTTATATACTATATCTAAGATACTTCAAAGTGAGTTATATGAAAAAATTGCAAGTGAGCTCATGGTTTTATTGTATTTGTGAAATACGTATATATTTGTACGTGAAATAGAGTATGCACAAAATATGATACATACTACCAAAAAAGTAGTATATATACTACCTAAACATTCTTATATACTACATACTACGTGTACATACTCTCCAATATGATAGATACTACCTAAAACATATCAAACAAAAGTGGGAGTAACTACACAGTAGTAGGAAACATTTGTCCTATATATATATGTATATATATATATATATATATATATATATATATATATATATATATATATATATATATATATATATAAGTAATCCGAAAGTTAGCAGTCGTTGGCTTGAGCCCCCATGCATACAATTCGGGGGTGTTCGCGAAAAATATGCTTAATCACACTTGATCCAACGTCTTGGTCCATTAAGGAGGTGATCGCTCGTCGAACTAGGCAACCGGACTATATAGCTGTAACATATTCACTTATCCATGGGAATCTAACGGTGGGGCTACTATGTAGCCCCTAGTACCTTCGCGTGCATCCGAATACGGGCGCGTGTGTACATGGCCGGGAAACGACCCTTCGTTAATGCGGAGGAATCCTAAAGATTCCGGTGAGTCTTCGAGTGGTTGAACAGTCTCTCGCTGTATCATGACAGTCAGTTTTCGGCTTTCTCTACTGAGGTGCTCATCCGGAATAACCAGGGCACAATCACAGTAGTTCTCCTTTGGCCTCCTTAGCCGATAAGAGCGAAACGTAAGGCGGCAAAACCCAGGAGCCGGGCAAACCCAACATTTGACCAAAGACATGATTCAGAGCTGATGCATATAAGGCCAAACTCGTGACGCTGAACACTCCCGAAGGTATTCAGACTTTATAACAGAGGATGGGCTCAAGAATGCCCATTCATTATAAACCCTGTATTTCCAGGTACGTGCGTTAATCTGTTGTGGTGAAATGCCAATAACGGCAGTATCCTCTGTGGGTATGGAACCCATGGGATGGTTAAACAACAAGAGGCAATAGAAAAGGTTTACACAGGGGCTTAATCTAAAAAGAAACCTGTTGAACGGGGCCCTGCTGCACGTCCGTGCCTTTGTCTCTGTTGTGTCGTATCCTGGAAGGGTATCGCGCGAACGTTGACTGTGGAAAAAAAGAAAACTCGTAGGAGAGTGCAACGTAAGTGCGATGGATAGTAAAAGTGTAAGATGTTGGCCTGCCAATAAGGTTGAGCCAAGTGTGGGGCTATATTAAATATTTATAGCCCCTGGTGTCCGCTATGGGATTACATGTACGGTGCCCTGGTTTAGTTTTATCCGGGCTACCGGACTCGTCTAACCGTGTCTGTGGTCTTAATGACCAGTCATGCTTTTTGGAGGGGTGCGATAGTGAAGAGTAGTTCTTCGCTTCTGGAGTTGCCTGGGGAGCCAAATGTTACTTCCAGTATGACGGAGCCCCTGCCGTAGGCTTCAACGCCTGGTATCACCCCTTCAAAGTTGGTGTTGCTTTGGCTAATTCTGGATGAGTTTATCCTCATCCTACGGACAGTGTCCTCGTATATTAAGTTGAGACTACTTCCGCTGTCCATGAGGAAACGGGTGAGACGGTATCCGTCGATTATTGGGTCAAGCACCAAGGCCTTTGATCCTCCGCGCCGAATACTAGTTCGACCGTCCATGTGATCGAAGGTGATCGGATAAGACATCCAGTGCGCGTCTCTATGCACGCGTTCGTGCCTTATCGTGGATGTGTGAGTCGCGCGGATCATGTTTTACTGTTTTAACCTCTGACGGGAATTTTTTCTTTCCCCCGGTGTTTGGCTGGCGAGGTTCATCCTCGTGTTCACTTGGTGTTTCTCTCCCCTTGTGTTCGGCATTTAATTTGCCGGCCTGCTTGAAGACCCAGCATTCTCTATGCGTGTGGTTCGCAGGTTTCTCCGGGGTGCCATGAATTTGGCACATTCTGTCCAGGACTCTGTTCAGACCGGACGGTCCCTCTTTACTGCCTTTAAATGACTTCTTTTGCTGATCAGGTCGAGGGCCCCTGAATCCGGCATTGACCGTTGTGTTGTCCAGGCTCTCTTCCTTGTTTTGGTGTTCCTGTTTATCACGCCGTGGCTTCCCGTTGCCATCCCTTATTTCGGATGTGTTGGGGTCGCTCGTGCCTTTACGGGCTAGCCAGCTATCTTCACCCGCGCAAAAGCGGGTCATAAGGCTTGTTAAGGCTGCCATTGTCCTTGGCTTTTCTTGGCCGAGGTGTCTGGCGAGCCACTCGTCGCGGATGCTGTGTTTGAATGCCGCTAGGGCTTCGGCGTCCGGACAATCAACAATTTGATTCTTATTAGTGAGGAATCTGTTCCAAAGCTTGCGAGCGGACTCTCTGGGCTGTTGGATTATGTGACTGAGATCGTCCGCATCCGGAGGCCAGACATAAGTCCCTTGAAAATTGGCCCTGAAAGCGTCCTCGAGTTCCTCCCAACTCCCAATTGAATTTTCGGGAAGGCTTTTCAACCAGTGTCGAGCTGGTCCCTTCAATTCGAGGGGAACTTATTTGATGGCGTGGAGGTCGTCCCCACGCGCCATGTGAATATGCAGGATAAAATCCTCGATCCGCACCCTGTGGTCTCGCTGCTCGTCAGATGCCTCTATGTTCACAGGTTTAAAACCTTGTGGGAATTCATGGTCCATTACTTCTTCGGCGAAGCACAGGGGGTGAGCAGCCCCTCTGTATCTGGACGTGCTGTGGCATGCAGTCGGCTGTTGTTGCATCCGGTGTTTATTACGAACTGGTATTTGGCTTGTATGATCGTTTTGGTAACCATAATCCCTTGCCGGGGTGTGTCCTTTAGATCCGTAGATGGACCTGACCGCACCGGCTTTCTTATCCAGATGCTCACGTAGATCGTGCGCGGTGTCAGTAGCCGTTCTGTAGCGGTTGTGAAGTGGTACGTCTGGTCTCCTGGTCGTATTATTTTTTGGTGGAACGGCCTCGTCGTCGAATTCTGGCAGTAGCTTGCGTTTTGGGTAGCTCTTTGTATGGCGATCGTCGCCATATCTTTCTTTAGTGTCTAGCACTTTATTCCATCTGCGATTGAGCGTTTCCTAGGCGGCTTTGAGCCGTTGCTTCTGCTTCTTTAGACTTCTCGCCGTGGCCATAAGCTTTCTGTGGAGGTTGTCTCATTCCACGCGTTCTTCCGAAATGATGAATGCATCATCGTCCGGACTGTGTTCCTATCCTGAAGCGGTTTGATGAGCCTGTCCCTCCGGATCATTGTGATCAGGCATCTGCTCCGAACTCGGTTCGGCGTGACCTGGCTTGTCCTGCTCCATCGCCGGGTCCATGTGGTCGTTGTTGCTTTCGGGGTTTACTGGTATGTCGATCCTTCTTGCGCTCTTGTTGCTATTTTTACTGTTGCTGGACTTGGAGCGGCGTCTGCGCTGCCGTTTTGGATTTTGCCCGGGTGTTTTATCTTCCGGATTATCGCCGTCGTCCTCCTTGGGTGTATCCACCATGTATATATCGTGTGACGAGGTAGTAGTCCCGCGCCTCAGAGATTCTGAAGCTTCTCCTGCATCGTCGTCCATACCGTCGATGTCTTCGGAGTCGAAGTCAAGCACGTCGGTTAAATCATCGACCGTGGCAATGAAGTGGGTGGTGGGTGGGCCGCGAATTCCTTCGTCGCCTGCTTCCCACTCAAGCCGGACATAGTTCGGCCCAGAGTCTCCTGACAAAGAGAGAGACTTTAATGAGTTCAGCATGTCGCCAAAGGGCGAGTGCTGGAAGATATCCGCAGCGGTAAACTCCATCGCCGGAGCCCAGCCCGGTTCGGCGGGCTCGAGAGTACGCGGGCTGGAACCAACAACCGGATACGAGTCCGGGGGTTCGGAGCCACAGACTTCCACAGAGGTAAGGCCTGCGTTCGGCTCCACCGCTGATGAGTGTGCGGCCTGCGGGGCGGAGTCCATCCCCCCATCCTTAGGCGACGCAGCCTGCTCCAGATTTAAGTCCGGGGCTATTGCAGGGGTGATATTCCAAACATTGTCCGACAGCAGGTCTAGGCCGTGCTCATTGCGACTGTCCGGTGTTCCTGGCACAGACCCGAATCCGTCGAAGATCAAGTCTCCATGAATATCTGCCATGTATTTCAAGTTTCCGGACCTGACCTGGTGGCCAGGGGCGTAGCTGTTGATCTGCTCCAGATGGCCAAGCGAATTGGCCCACAATGCGAAGCCGCCGAACACGAAGATCTGTCTGGGAAGAAAGGTCTCCCCCTGGACCGTGTTGTTGACGATTGAAGGCGCCATAAAGCCTTGCAGCAACGACACAGAGGAACTCTCAATGAAAGCACCAATGTCGGTCTCAAAACCGGCGGATCTCGGGTAGGGGGTCCCGATCTGTGCGTCTTAGGCTGATGGTAACAGGAAGCAATGGACACAATGTTTACCCAGGTTCGGGCCCTCTCGATGGAGGTAAAACCCTACTTCCTGCTTGATTAATATTGAAGATATGAGTAGTACAAGAGTAGATCTACCACGAGATCGTAGAGGCTAAACCCTAGGAGCTAGCCTATGATGGTATGATTGTAATTGTGATCGGTCTTCTAAGGACCAACCTCTCCGGTTTATATAGACACCAGAGAGGGCTAGTGTCGGTGTCAAAACCGGCGGATCTCGGGTAGGGGGTCCCAAACTGTGCGTCTAGGCGGATGGTAACAGGAGACAAGGGACATGATGTTTTACGCAGGTTCGGGCCCTCTTGATGGAGGTAAAACCCTACGTCCTGCTTGATTAATATTGATGATGTGTGTTACAAGAGTGGATCTACCATGAGATCAAGGATGCTAAACCCTAGAAGCTAGCCTATGGTATGATTGTTGTATATGAGATTGTCTATCGACTAGCCTGGCCTCGGTTTATATAATGCACCAGAGGCCTTGGATAACAAGAGTCCTAGCCGAATACGCCGGTGGGGGAGGAGTCCTTGTCTTGATCGCCAAGTCTTGTGGAATCTTCCTTGTATGCGGCAACTGTCCGGACTGGCCCATGAGTATACGGCCATGGGGGTCCTCGGCCCAATCTAACCGATTGGGGGACGACGTGGTGAGTACCCTCTAGTCCAGGACACCGTCAGTAGCCCCCTGAACCGGTCTTCAAGTTAGGGACGCTCCTCGATTCTTCCGAACTGTTCTTCATCTTCGGTTGCCGGTCTTGAAAACTGGTTCAACAAATCTTCTCATCTTCGATCTTGAGGATCGCCGAAATGCATTCGACGAGTTTACACATCGGGTATCCGAGGAGCCCCTTTAAGTTTACGGCCTTTATCAATGCCTTGTTATTTTTATGCCACGCCTCGGGTTTGAAGTTATTCCCGGGAGGCAGTGCCCTCTTGCGTCTGAGCTCTAACGCCGGACTGCATTTGAGGTATCTTTTGCAGCCGAGTACCAACGCCGGACTGCTTCCCAGCTCTATCGCCGGACTATGTATCCGAGCTCCAACGCCGGACGGTATCCGAGCTCCAACGCCGGACTATATCCGAGGTGTCGTAAAGCACCTTGGTTCAAAGAAGTTCGAAGGAGTTTAGCCGAGCTTAATGCCGGAAATGCCCTCTATGGAGCCAGCCACTAGCGCCCGAGCTTTATGCCGGACTGCTTCCGAGGTGGTGCACCACCCCGAATGTGGGCCGATTTTTGTCAATATTTTTGATTGGCGCAATTTATTCTCTGCCGAGATACATAGCCAGTAGCCCTCAAGGTGGGTATCAGTCTAAAACCCGAGATGCACATAAAGGATGACATAAGACCGCTGATCCCCGTAGCCGCTGAGACTCTGGTTGATTTGCAAAATCGGTCTGAGGATCAAGTCCTAGCTCGGGACACAAAAAGCGGCGTGCTCAGTCCTCAAGACTCAGGTTGGGTGCGGCCGACCAACCTGAGGATCAAAATCTCCACGGAGACTGTATTACACTTAAAATTTTCTGCATTGGACATGCAATGCAGTAGCCCCCGAGACACTGGTTGGGTGGCAACGCCAGATCAGGGGATCGATGTGCCCCTTTAATATTTGTAAATAATAAGCCCGAAGCCCAGTAGCCCCCGAGCCTTAATGTGGGCACGGGAGGCCGAATTAAGGATCGATATCCATAATAAAATCACAAATTATGTGTAATGACTCTATGTATCCAAGTACTTTATGCCATTAATGCTCGGATCCGCATTGTACAAAACTTTGTTGACTGACCATCGGCTTCCACCTCCTCGGCCAATAGCCGAGGAGTGTTTGTCCTACTTTATAAAGCTTTTATGAGGGCAAAGATTTAAGACAAACAAGGCAATCTAGCCATACGATTTTATAAACAAAGGTACGCAGAGAGATATGTTATATTACTGTTTAACAGAAGAAATGTCTTCCAAAGAAAATAGTCCCGCTATCGGTTCCTTTCTTTGGGTTGTCATTCTAAGCATGATCATGAAACCTCAGCTCCAATGTAAGAGCAAAATATCGAGGATTTAGTTTGGGAGGCCAGTTACTAGCCCCGGTAGTGTTCGGGCGACGATCGAGGTCAAGCTGAAACACTTCGCCAATTTTATGAATGGCCCGTCATTTAATATAGTCATCGGATCGCTGACCAGTTTACACCTATTGTGACGGCCAGTTTTCAGCTTTCTCCATCGAGGTGCTTGACCATGCGAGCTGGAAGCACAATCGCAGTGGTTCTCCCTTTGCACACCTAGCCGAACAAAGCGGAACGTAGGAGGCAAGCGCGAGCCAGCAACCCAACTATTGACCGAAGACACAATTCGAAACTGATGCATATATAGCAATATCCGAGAATGTTTTTGCCAAATCTCTAAAGGTGTCCGGCGTTGCATTGCGTGACTTGTGCTGAAAACACACAGATAGGTAAAAAGTGCCAAAAGCTTGGAAAACCAAAAAACGTCAGTAAAAACATGACGTCCGAACAAGATCAAGTGTTCGGTGCCAATCCGAAAATTGGACTTTAGAAAAAAGTGCTTACGCCGTGCTTTAACTTTGCAACGACTAATAAGAAAAACACTTAGTAAGAAACGGCTCAAAAAAACATAACATCCCCCAAGTGAATTGGGTAAAAGTATACTATAAAATGTAAGGTGACATGTAGAATGCCTTCTAGCCGGATTTTAGATCGATAGTCGTAGCGGACCTTTTCGCTTCAACCTCTGGACCCAATAGTCCGGAGTGTGTCCGAATACCCTCGCGTTATAAAAACCGGGCATGCGTGGAGACCAAAGCGTAGGGGTCATTTTTGCTTTATCAGACAAGTGCCCAACTAGTTATGTTATATTACATGGTTAGTAAGAAACATCTTCCAGGGAGAATAGTTCCGTTAGGGGTTCCTTTCCCTGGGAGGCATGCCCTAAAGTGCATGTCCGAACTGCGAAAAGAGCAGAAAAACATCTGGGGGCAGGTAAATAAATAGGTAAGAAATCATCTTTTAGTTCACCGACCGAGTATTCCCTTAAGAACGCTAGCTTTCGGGTTCACCCAGTATTAGGTACACATCCGGCTGACCCGACAGTAACAATTGCAGAGGTGCTCCCTTTACCACCTAGCCGAACAATCGGGAACGTAGGGGTAAGCACAGAGCCAGCAACCCAGCTTGGCCAAAACTTAAGTCATATCGATGCATATAATGGTGAATAAAAGGTACATGCGGAAGTGTGACACATGTGTTGGGCATAAAGCCCGTATTAATAAGCTTCTTGTTAAAGAAGCCCCCAGGTATAATGAGCGCGGGTAGCGCGTCAAGTATATGCAAACAAAGTTTGGACAAGGAAAATTTTTACAAGCAACTTTTTTCCAAAAAAGTATAATGCTTGGTCGAACCGAACACAAGTTAGAAATTTAAAACGTTGAGCATGAAGGCAACTTAACTGGTTAATGTGTTCGGTATTGACGACACGGTCCAAGCTTGATGCGGGACAAGGTTCCATCCTCCAAGCCGATCCCGAGGTGGCGGAGCAAAGAGCTCGGTGCTCCGAAGTGGTGACATAGCGCGGTCAATGCAGGACGACAGAGTGATGCTGAAGTCCCCTGCATGGGGTAATGAAGTGTTGACGAAGCCCCCCGTCCAGCCGAGGTGACGCCAAAGGATATAGTCCGGCTGGATCATTTTCCTGCACAAAAAATAGTGCAGACCGGAGATAATAGTAATAATGATAATTAAAAAAAATCGTTGCATAATAAATAATTTATGCAAAGTGAGTAATGAAAGAAATATGGCCTGGCGTCGAAGTCAATGTCGATGCAGGTCATCGGCGTAATGCAATAAAGGCGTGGCAAAGCCTGGATTCACAGGTCCGTCCGAGTTCCGGATGCGGCGTTCGCCGGACTATGTACGGAAACTGACCGAACCATCATGCGACCGTCGATAATGCGGCCACCATTTGATAGACCTGTGTACATATGATGGACAAACCAGAGTAATAATTCCTTGGGAAAAATTAACCCAAACAAGCAAAAAGAAATACTAGGATTAATAGAACCTGGTTTATTTGTTGTAGCAATCCGAAGGAAGGTGATTCCCAAAATTGGGACTCGATCCGCGCACCCATCGCCTGGTCGGCTAGTGACGCCGAAGTGTCCGGAGTATGTTGATGAAGAGATGGCGAAGCCCCGGTCCAGCCGAGATGTCGAAGTAGGTCGGCGTGATGGACACCAGCTTGAAGAAGCAATAGTGCGGCCCTGCCGATGCAGGTCGTGACGTGGTCGATGCCGGCTTGATGAAGCGACCGTGCGCGATGCCGGTATGCCCGCTCCGTTGAATCTGTGGGGCGGCGATGTTGGTGATGATTTATCCTTCGCGATGCCGGACTCTTTTTTGGCTTGCCGAGATGATGATCCGGAGAAGTTGAGCTCGGCTCAACAAAGTGACGACGTGCCTGGCGCAGGTCGGCAGCCTGGAGCAATATTGCCGGACTGGTTTGACACCAGCATGATGTTGAAGATCATGTTCAAAAGATCTTAAAGTTAGTGGGATGTGTTCGGGAACAAAACACAATACCCCGTATAAAACTTCCTTCAAAAAGGATGTCCGAAATCCCGTTCATAAAAAAGACGAACTCGGGTCGGATTCGTTTTCACGCAGAAAACATATTCGAAAAGTGATGCACTAATCGGAAGGTTCCCGGAGTTTGGACGGTCGGATCGAGTTGAAATTTTGAGGGGTGGTAGATATAGGAATTCCGCAGTCGATCAACGGTTGGATCTTCCAAAGGAGGTCCGAGCTAGAAGCTGGACACCACGCCCTAAACTCGTCCGGATTCTCGTCCAGATTCAATGCGGCTCCGGTATATCGGAGATTGCCAGAGATTCCTCCATCGGAACTCGACGAAATTTTCCAGGGTTGTTGTAGACTCAATTCCGCACAATTCTACCGAAGCAATCGTCAAACCGACACTCGAGGAGGCGGTGACGGCGGATACAAGTTCGCTGTCCAGTAAAACAGCACGGTCGGCCGAGGGCAATATTGACGTTGAGCCCCCGGGCTCCCTGGATGATCCCTCCATGATCTTGATAGAGATCGGAGCTGATGTTGATGAAGGCCCTCATCCGAACATGACGATCGGAGATAGGGCGCAGTCCTTGGTCGAACCAAGGTGACCAGTCGAGCTGGTGACGAATATGCCGAGGTTGCAGTTGATCTGCGGGCGAGCCATCGACCTCTTGCCGAACACACAGAGGAACTCCCAATGAAAGCACCAATGTCGGTGTCAAAACCGGCGGATCTCGGGTAGGGGTCCCGAACTGTGCGTCTAGGCGGATGGTAACAGGAGACAAGGGACACGATGTTTTACCCAGGTTCGGGCCCTCTTGATGGAGGTAAAACCCTATGTCCTGCTTGATTAATATTGATTATGTGTGTTACAAGAGTGGATCTACCACGAGATCAAGGAGGCTAAACCCTAGAAGCTAGCCTATGGTATGATTGTTGTATATGAGATTGTCTATCGACTAGCCTGGCCTCGGTTTATATAATGCACCAGAGGCCTTGGATAACAAGAGTCCTAGCCGAATACGCCGGTGGGGTATGAGTCATTGTCTTTATGTCCAAGTCTTGTGGAATCTTCCTTGTATGCGGTAATCGTCCGGATCGCCCATGAGTATACGGCCATGGGGGTCCTCGGCCCAATCTAACCGATTGGGGGACGACGTGGTGAGTACCCCCTAGTCCAGGACACCGTCAGCTAGGGTTTACACGGAGTTGGTTACAAGGAAGAAAATATAATATCCGGATCACCAAGCTTGTCTTCCACGCAAAGAGAGTCCCATCCGGACACGGGCCGGAGTCTTGAGTCTTGTATCTTCACGCTTCAATAGTCCGGACGGTGTATACAGTCCGGCTGTCCGGATACCCTCTAATCGAGGACTCCCTCAGGGACGCCGAAGACGCACTTCTCAGGGTTCAATTTGAGGTTGATCTTGCGCAGGTTTGTAAATGTTTCCTCCAGATCTTGCACAAGGGTCGCCTTGTCCTTTGTTTTGACCACTATGTCATCCATATAAGCTTCCATATTTCTATGTAGCTAGGGCTCAAAACCAATTTGGACTGCTCTTGCAAAGGTCGAGCCAGCACTCTTCAACCCGAAAGGCATCCGTAAAAAGCAATACGTACCACATGGGGTGATGAATGCTGTCTTTTCGTCATCTTCTTTTGTCATGAAGATCTGGTGGTATCCCGAGTAGGCGTCAAGGAACGATAACATGTCACACCCACCCGTGGAGTCAACAATCTGGTCGATGCGCGACAACGGAAAGGGATCCTTTGGACATGCCTTATTGATGTCTGTGTAGTCAATACACAGTCTCCACTTCCCATTTGCCTTGCGCACCACTACCGGATTGGCCAATCACGTCGGATGGAGTACTCCTCTCACCAAGCCTGCCGCCTCTAGCTTTTTGATTTCGTCCATGATGAACTCCTGCCTCTCCAGAGCTTGCTTCCTGACCTTGTGCTTGACGGGCCGCGCATGAGGACAAAACACAAGGTGGTGCTCAATCACCTCCCTGGGAACGACGGGGATGTCGGAGGCTTGCCATGCAAACACATCGACATTCGCCCGCAGGAAAGTGACGAGCTCGCTTTCCTATTTGCTGTCGAGGGTGGAGCTTATAGTAAAAGCTCCCCCCGTGCTGTCCTCCTTGACGGGCACCTTCTTGGTCTCTGGTGGCGTGGCTCTGGACTTCTTGCCCTTGCTGGCGGAGCTCTCTGGCGCATTCTCAACGGAAGCACAACACCCCGAAGAGGTGCGCATGCCGGAGTGGGTGCGAGGGGTCTCGCCGGTCTTCTTCTCTCCCAGGGCTCCATCGGCAGGAGCAGGTACCTTAGCGGCAGCTACTGCAACTGCTTCCCGGTAGAGTTGGTCGGCGCAAATCAGCACATCTTTCTTGTCGGAGGGGACGGTGATGATGTTCATCAGCCCGGGCATCTTCAGCATGTTGTAGGCGTAGTGTGAAGCCGCCATGAACTTGGCTAGCACCGGGTGGCCAAAGATCCCGTTGTAAGGCAACGGGATCTCGGCTACGTCAAAAACAACCCTCTCCGTCCTGTGGTTCAGTTCGCCTCCGAATGTCACGGGCAGCGTGATCTTTCCTTTTGGCTGGCTCCTCCCCGGGTTAACCCCTTGGAATGTACCAGTCTCCTCGAGGTCTCCATCAGGGATCTGCAGCCTTCTGACCACAACGGGCGAGATCAAGTTCAGGCCGGCCCCGCCGCCAACCAACATCTTTGTCATCTTGAGGTTGTGGATTGTTGGTGAAACCAACAATGGCAGGCACCCGACCACAGTGGTGCGGCCTGGGTGGTCCTCGGTGTCGAAGTTGATGGGTGTGCTGGACCATTTCAGCGGCTTCTGTCCGTCAAACGCTGGCTCCAACGCTGTGATCTCACGCGCCCACTGCTTGAGTTGGCAGTGAGACGTATGCAGCGAGGCGCCACCATCGACGCACATGGCCTCCGTGGCTTTCTGAAACTCGTGGTCGCCGGACTCATCGTCCTCGTCATGATCATCGTCTTCCTGCTTCTTGTCGGGACCCCGAGCAGGCCTCTCTTGCTGTTTATCCTTGCCGCGGCGGCCTCCCTGGCCGCCATGTTTCTTGCCGGATCCCTCGGCACCATCTGGGCCTTTCTCCTTGTCCTGCCGCTCATACTCGGCTTTCTGCTTCTCGGCGAGCAGCTCTACCTGCCGGCAGTTTTGGAGATCATGGCCCTTGGTGCGGTGGATCTTGCAATACTGCTTGTCGGAGCCTCCTGGCTTATCGGCGGCCGCCAAGGCCCGGCAAGCGGCACACCCGGCAACCTCCTTGCCGGGGTCACTTGCCTTGGGTTTCTTGGTGGCGCCAGTATCGTCGGATCCCTCGACGGCAAGCACGGTTTTGCTCCTGCGCTTCCTGTTACGGCGCCGGCCTTTCTTCGCAGGGGTGGCGGTCTCATTCGTGGAGTCGGTTTCCGCGCCGACGTCTTCGCCGGGGTACTTCCTTCCCGCCTCAGCACGAGCACATCGATCGGCCAGACCATAAAGCTCGGCCACATCCTTAACCTTGTTCATCGCCAGCTCTTCAGACATCTTGCGATTGCGCACATTCTGATGGAACGCACTGATCATGGCGGCAGGATGAACGTCGGGGATGTTGTACTGCACTCGGCTGAACCTTTGGATGTATTTGCGCAAGTTTTCTCCTTCTTTCTAGGGGATGATGTGTAAATCACTCGCCTGGCCATGAGCTTGGTGACCCCCGGTAAAGGCGCCAACAAACTCATGGCACAAATCTGCCCAAGAAGAGATGGAGTCCACCGGCAAGTGCATCAACCATGACATAACATTAGGCTTGAGTGCCAACGGGAAGTAGTTGGCAAGCACCTTATCGTCGCGGGCCCCAACAGCTTGCATCGCGATGGTGTAGATGCTGAGGAACTCTGACGGGTGAGTCTTGCCATTGTACTTCTCGCCAACGTCGGGCTTGAACGTGCGGTGGGAGGGCCACTAGAACTGCCACAACTCACGGGTGAAAGCCGGACAACCCACCTCATAAGGTAGGCCGCCGTAGCCTCCCGGCGCTGGGTGGTCCGTAGCGGGCACTAACCGTCTGTCCGACTGGTGGCGCGCATCACGTCGGTGCTCGATCATGGTCGAGCGTCCTCATGAGCCCGCTCCCAAAGGACTTGGCGCTGATCGCGGTTGGTTCGCGGGTCGGACGACGCGATGGAGATATCGTCTCGAGCGTTGTCGCGGCGAACCGACGCCCAGGGTGGCTGGGATGGATGAGGGGAGTGCACCGTGGCTGCATCGTCTCCAACACGGTCTCCGCTGGGATGCGGTGGCCCGATGGAGCGACGACCTACGGGTCCTGCCGGCCGCAACTCATTGTTGTTGGCGATGCCGACGAGGCTCTGCACGGTGGCCCTCCACTCGTCGAGCTTCTCCGCGGCGGGAGGAGAATCGAGGAGCAGCTGCGCGCACTAGGGCTTCCGCTGGCGTGGGTGGCGGCGAAATCTGGGTGGACCACGATGCGCCTCGACTCCTAACCACGTTAGAAGGAGATGCATCACGGCCCCGCAGCCGTTCGCCACCTCCACCAGCACCTCAGCGTGTATGCTGGCCCTCTTCTTCATGTGATGGACGCACGAGATTCTTCTCAGGGTGGCGCGCAGGGTCACCGGTAGGGCGACACTGCTCATCACGCACAACCTGAGAGGAGCGCACCGTGGGCGCCGGTGTTGGCATCTTGGAGGTCGCCGTGCTGCCGCCTGGTGGGACGGCGGCGCCCCTGGAGGGCCTCGTGCCACCTGCGGGGGGCCTGGCTCCACCTCCGGAGCCCGCGACTGGTGGCTTGTCGCCTGGCATGCGAATGATGCCGCTTGTCAGGCGGGGACCATCAGGGTGATGTAGATGTTCGCGGGCCGCACCACAGGTTCTCTCCGCGACTGGCCCACTACCGGTCCGCGCCGGTACCAACCCGGTCCCGGACGAACCGATCGCCGTGGTCGTCTTCTTCTTAGGAGCCATGGCGATGAAGAATAGCTAGGTCAACTGCTGGACCAGATCCTCACGATTGCACTATCCCATACCTGGCGCGCCAAAGATGTCGGTGGGAAACAACACCTATGGGATCACTGGAATCCCTTCTACGGTTGCGGGGTGCGGGGATCGTGAGAAGAGCAGGACTAGTAGACAACACAAAGGGGGATTTACCCAGGTTCGGGCCGCAAAGATGCGCAAAACCCTACGATCCTGCTTTTGGTGGATCTATTAGTGTTCTTGGGCTCTGAACTAGCTCTAGGTGCTGCGAGGTTCCAAAGAACCGAATCCTTTCTCTGTGTGCCATGGGCCTCTTTTATAGGTGAAAGGGGCTGCCACAGTGGCACACAGGAGGTGGAAAGTGCTTCAGCGTTGCAAGCTTATCGTCAGACAGGACAAGACGCATTTAATGCGAGGCTTAGGTGTCCCTTCGCTTTATTGGGGACGGGAGCGAGGCCCGGCCCGTCCGTCGCCGCCCCTCCTCGCTTCGACACGCGCCCTGGCCAGCGATGCATGCGGTGCCATGTAGGCAGGCAGACAGCTAAGGTGGCGCGGCGGTGCAGCCTCCACGAAGAGCTGCATGTTGCCACGCAGGTGCCTGCGCAGCTGGTTGGGTCGGCAGCTGCATGCGAGCAGTGGTGAAGACTTGGCTGGCGCGGGCCTAGCAGTGGCCCTGCCGGTGCGCTTGGCGAGGGTCTTGCCGGGTGGCCCGGCAAGGGTCTCGCCGTGGCGCGCTAGCTTCCCCGGCAAGGATCTTGCTGGGGGTCTTGTGGGTTTCTTTGGTGAGGATAGTTGCCTTCCTATCCTCATTTGATCTTGAGCATTCTATGTCTTCACAAAGATCTGCATGCCACCACGGAGGTGCCTCCTGAGCCCTGTCTCAATGCACTTGTCGAACGCTGGTGGGCTCAAGGGTGGCCCACTTCGGTTGGCGTGGGTGAGCTGCCCCGGCAAGGGTCCTTGCCGGGGAAACCTGCTTCATCCATCTGAACTTCGTGGCCTTGGTTCTTGTCATTGCTTTGTTTTCCCTGTGGCTTCAGCTTCTCTCCGGCTTCCCCTCCCCGCCCTGTTATGTGTGGCCATGGCGGGAGACTCTTACTGCCCGTGCACAAGTAAAGGGGTCAAAAGCAGGGCCCCTACTTTTGTACACCGACAGGATGATCAGGCAAAGCATTAAGTAATCGGAGAAGCCTCCCCCAAGCTTGCGGGAGATTCTCTTCTTTGATTTGCACAAAATTATATATTTCCCGTAAGGCAGCTTGTTTCTTATGACCAGGGAAATATTTAGCAGAGAAGTAATAAATCATATCCTGGGGACTACGCACACAACCAGGATCAAGAGAACTAAACCAAGTCTTAGCATCACCCTTTAATGAGAACGGAAATATCTTAAGGATATAATAATAGCGAGACTTCTCATCATTAGTAAACAGGGTGGCTATATCATTCAACTTGGTAAGATGTGCTACAACTGTTTCAGATTCAAGGCCATAAAAAGGATTAGATTCAACCAAAGTAATTATTTCAGGATCAACAGAGAATCCATAATCCTTATTAGTAACACAGATAGCTGAAGTAGCAAAAGCAGGGTCAGGTTTCATTCTAGCATTAAGAGACTGCTGCTTCCATTTAGCTAATAACTTCTTAAGATCATATCTATCTTTGCAAGCAAAGATAGCTCTAGCAGCTTCCTCATCCTTAACATAACCCTCAGGAACAACAGGTAATTCATAATCAGGGGGAGAACTTTCATCATCACTATCATCCATAATAGCATCTTCAATAATTTCATTCTCTCTAACCCTAGCAAGTTGTTCATCAAGAAATTCACCTAATGGCAAAGCACTATCACGCACAGAAGTAGTTTCATCATAAGTATCATGCATAGCAGAAGTGGCATCATCAATAACATGCGACATATCAGAATTCATATCAAGAGGTGTTTAGGTGTCGCAAGCTTACTCAAAACAGAAGGAGAATCTAGTGCAGAGCTAGATGGCAGTTCCTTACCTCCCCTCGTAGTTGAGGGAAAAATCTTTGTTCTTTCGTCTTTCAAGTTCCTCATAGTGATCAACAGATATAAATCCCAAGTAACTCAAAGAATAGAGCTATGGTCCCCGGCAACGGCACCAAAAATTAGTCTTGATAACCCACAAGTGTAGGGGATCGCAATAGCTTTCGAGGGTAGAGTATTCAACCCAAATTTATTGATTCGACACAAGGGGAGCCAAATAATATTCTTAAGTATTAGCAGTTGAGTTGTCAATTCAACCACACCTGGATAACTTAGTATCTGCATCAAAGTATTTAGTAGCAAAGTAGTATGATAGTAATGGTAGCAGTGGCAAAGTAAAGATAATAGTTTTGTAGTAATTGTAACAGTAGCAGCGGAAAAGTAAATAAGCGAAACTCAATATGTGAAAAGCTCGTAGGCATTGGATCAGTGATGGATAATTATGTCGGATGCGATTCCTCATGTAATAGCAATAAATAGGGTGATACAGAACTAGCTCCAGTTCATCAATGTAATGTAGGCATGTATTCTGAATATAGTCATACGTGCTTATGGAAAAGAACCTGCAAGACATCTTTTGTCCTACCCTCCCGTGGCAGAGGGGTCCTAGCGGAAACTAAGGGATATTAAGGCCTCCTTTTAATAGAGAACCGGACCAAAGCATTAACATATAGTGAATACATGAACTCCTCAAACTACGGTCATCACCGAGAAGTATCCCGATTATTGTCACCTAGGGGTTGTCGGATCATAACACATAATAGGTGACTGTAGACTGGCAAGATAGGATCAAGAACACGCATATATTCATGAAAACATAATAGGTTCCGATCTGAAATCATGGCACTCGGGCCCTAGTGACAAGCATTAAGCATAGCAAAGTCATATTAACATCAATCTCAGAACATAGTGGATACTAGGGATCAAACCCTAACAAAACTAACTTGATTACATGGTAAATCTCATCCAACCCATCACCGTCGAGCAAGCCTACGATGGAATTACTCACGCACGGCGGTGAGCATCATGAAATTGGTGATGGAGGATGGTTGATGATGACGACGGCGAAGAATCCCCCTCTTCGGAGCCCCTAACGGACTCCAGATCAGCCCTCCCGAGAGAGATTAGGGCTTGGTGGCGGCTCTTTATCGTAAAACGAGATAAAACTTTCTCTCTGATTTTTTTCTCCATGAAAGGGAATATATGGAGTTGGAGTTGAGGTCGGTGGAGCCTCAGGGGACCCACGAGATAGGGGGCGCGCCCAGGGGGTGGGCGCGCCCCCACCATCGTGGACCGGGTGTGGGCCCCCTGGTCTTGATTCTTTCGCCAGTATTTTTTATATTTTCCAAAACTTGTCTCCGTGGATTTTCAGGTCATTCCGAGAACTTTTGTTTTCTGCACATAAAACAACATCATGGCAGTTCTGCTGAAAACAACGACATTCCGGGTTAGTTTCATTCAAATCATGCAAGTTAGAGTCCAAAACAAGGGCAAAAGTGTTTGCAAGTTAGAGTGATCACAGTACTGGTACTCCCTACAGTACCTACTACTATGCCCTAACTTGCTTGAGTAGAGTAGTTGAGTAGGACTCTGCTCTACTACTAGCACCAGAGGAGTAGTATATTCTAATCTAAAATAGTTACAAACTTCAATGCCCGAGCGTGGTATGACTACGAACCGTGCTCAAATACCGTGTCTACGTGGTGTTTGGAATTATATGCAAAAAATAGACAGATGTCCGTGCATTGCAGGCACACCATCATCACCAACTCGGTTTTTCTCTCTACTCCTACTCCTATAAAAGACTCAGTTGGTGATGATGGAGGCAAGGAGGCGTGTTCAGCCGGGCGTGCAGCGGACAGCGCAGTACTATTCGATTTGTTATAAAAAACAAAGAAGAGTAGTAGAGATAGAGATAACAGTAGAGATAGAGACTTAGGGAGGAGCACGAGGTTGTGGGAGATAAGGATGAACGAGGCAACGCCTTATCTGTAAATGTGGAGAGAGGTGCGGGTATCTTTTGTAAAATTGTCATGGTTGGCTTTCTATCCGTCAGATATAGATCGGACGGTCTATATTACAAGATGGCAGGCACACCATCATCACCAACTCGATTTTCTATAAGAGTAGATAGATAGAGACTAGGGAGTACTAGTAAGGATATCATCTACTGCTTGGTGTGCTACTCCTGTGCTCCATTCGGCGGCCGCAACGTCCCCTATAGCCACTCCCTCCTGCGCTCCATTCGGCGGGCGCTATTGAAATTTGGGGAGCGCACTCTCGCGACTGCTGGCAGCCACGACTTCACCGACGATGACTTCTTCCCCGACCTCGGCAACCTCTTCCTCAACGACATGGACGACAACCTCAACGCCAACGGTGCTACTCCCGTTGCACCGTATGTGTTTTTGTCCTTCCTGTTCGAAATCGTGGTAGAATTCATGTTTCTACTTTGTATCCTACTACTATGCTAGTCCACATGATTAGTTTCATCTCTGTTATAGCTGTCATGATTTATTTTGTGCTTATTCAGATTAAATCTCAAAGTAACTTGCTCATATATTCAACTGGCGCAATGTCCCCTATAGCCACTCCTGTTTCATGGACGGCCTGGTCGATGCCTCCAAGGAGCCCTTCGTCTACTGCTATGAGTGCTCAATGCCGTTTTGGGGCTCACCGGCGGACATGGTGCATCACCTCACGGATGCGTGCAGCGGTCACTACTGGCCCTTGGTGGAGAACATCAAGTACGAGACATGCTACCCGTTCACCATGCCGGAGTCGCTGGAGGATCACCGCCGCCTGCTAGTCTCGGAGGAGGACGGCAGCGTCTTCCTCTTGATCGTGGGCACCGACAAGGCCCGCGCAGGCCGCCGCCCCGTCTCTGTAGTGTGCGTCAGGGGCGACGCCGCTGACGCTGACACTGAGACGAGGCCGATGTACGGGTGCATGCTCAGTGTTACTACCCCTCCGGGTCACGTGGGCGGTGATGACCCACAAGTATAGGGGATCTATCGTAGTCCTTTTGATAAGTAAGAGTGTCGAACCCAACGAGGAGCAGAAGGAAATGACAAGCGGTTTTTAGTAAGGTATTCTCTGCAAGCACTGAAATCGTAGGTAACAGATAGTTTTGTGATAAGATTATCTGTAACGGGTAACAAGCAATGAAAGTAAATAAAGTGCAGCAAGGCGGCCCAATCCTTTTTGTAGCAAAGGACAAGCTTGGACAATTTCTTATAATGAGAAAAGCGCTCCCGAGGACACATGGGAATTATCGTCAAGCTAGTTTTCATCACGCTCATATGATTCGCGTTCGGTACTTTGATAATTTGATATGTGGGTGGACCGGTGCTTGGGTACTGCCCTTTCTTGGAAAAGCATCCAACTTATGATTAACCCCTATTGCAAGCATCCGCAACTACAAAAGAAGTATTAAGGTAAACCTAACCATAGCATGAAACTAGTGGATCCAAATCAGCCCCTTACGAAGCAACGCATAAACTAGGGTTTAAGCTTCATCACTCTAGCAACCCATCATCTACTTATTACTTCCCAATGCCTTCCTCTAGGCCCAAATAATGGTGAAGTGTCATGTAGTCGATGTTCACATAACACCACTAGAGGAGAGACAACATACATCTCATCAAAATATCGAACGAATACAAAATTCACATGACTACTAATAGCAAGACTTCACCTATGTCCCCAGGAACAAACGTAACTACTCACAAAGCATATCCATGTTCATAATCAGAGGAGTATTAATATGCATTAAGGATTTGAACATATGATCTTCCACCAAGTAAACCAATTAGCATCAACTACAATGAGTAATCAACACTACTAGCAATCCACAGGTACCAATTTGTGGTTTTGATACAAGATTGGATACAAGATTGGATACAAGAGATGAACTAGGGTTTTGAGAGGAGATGGTGCTGGTGAAGACGTTGATGGAGATTGACCCCCTCCCGATGAGAGGATCGTTGGTGATGACGATGGTGATGATTTCTCCCGAGGGAAGTTTCTACAGAACAGGCTCACGGAGCCCTTGATTGGTTCCGCCAAGGTTCCGCCTCATGGCGGCGGAGTATCGTCCCGTAAGGTTGCTTCTGATTTTTTCCAGGGTAAGAGCCTTCATATAGCAGAAGATGGGCACCGGAGGGCCACCAGGGGGCCCAGGAGACAGGGGCGCCAAGAGGGGGGCGCGCCTCACCTCCCCGGCTGTGGTGTGGCCCCTCCGTATTTTCTTCGCTCAATAATTCTTATTAATTCCAAAAGTGACTTCCATGGAGTTTCAGGATTTTGAGTCAGTGTAATAGGTTTCAATATTTGCTCCTTTTCCAGAATCCCAAATGCAAGATTCTCCCTCTTCATGATAAACCTTGTAAAATAAGAGAGAATAGCCATAAGTATTGTGACATAATGTGTAATAATAGCCCATAATGCAATAAATATTGATATAAAAGCATGATGCAAAATGGACGTATCAACTCCCCCAAGCTTAGACCTCGCTTGTCCTCAAGCGGAAGCTGAAATCAAAAAATATGTCCACATGTTCAGAGATAGAGGTGTCGATAAAAATAAAATATGGACATGAGAGCATCATGATCATTCTTATAACATCAACATATATAGATTTTATCATATGATTTCTTATGCTCAAGTAACAATCTATTCACAATGTCAAGTATGGATCATAAACTTCATTGGGAACTAACAAACTATAATCTCAGTCACTGAAGCAATTGCAATTTATCATAACATCAGAAAGAGTCAAGAATAGAGCTTTTCAGCAAGTCCACATACTCAACTATCAGATAGTCTTCTACAATTGCTAACACTCACACAATACTTATGGTTATGGAGTTTCAATCGGGCATTGAGAAAGATAGGGGCTTATTGTGTTGCCTCCCAACGTATTCACCTTTGGGTGATGTCAACAATAATAGTTCATACTAACTTACATCCAATTGGATATATATATCAGGATCTTTCCCACACGAGGTGCTTGCCAAAGGATAAAATGAAAAAGGGAAAGGTGAAGATCACCTTGACTCTTGCATAAAGTAAAAGACATAAAGCAAAAGATAGGCCCTTCGTAGAGGGAAGCAGAGGTTGTCATGTGCTTTTAGGGTCGGATGCACAAAATCTTAATGCGAAAGAACGTCACTTTATATTGCCACTTGTGATATGGACCTTTATTATGCAGTCCGTCACTTTTATTACTTTCATATCACACGATCGTATAAAGCTTATTTTCTTAGCACTTATAAGTCATACATATTTAGAGAGCAATTTTTATTGCTTGCAACATGACAACTTACTTGAAGGATGTTACTCAATCCATAGGTAGGTATGGTGGACTCTCATGGCAAAAACTGGGGTTAAGGATATTTGGAATCACAAGTAGTATCTCTACTTGGTGCAAGGAATTTGGCTAGCATGAGGGGGAAAGACAAGCTCAACATGTTAGGAAGATCCATGACAATATACTTTAACTGAGATGTGAGAAAACATAAACCATTATGTTGTCTTCCTTGTCCAACATCAACTCTTTAGCATGTCATACTTAATGAGTGCTCACAATCATAAAAGATGTCAAAGATAGTATATTTATATGTGAAAACCTCTCTTTCCTTATTACTTCCTATTAATTGCAACGATGACCAAAACTACGTTTGTCAACTCTCAACAACTTTTATGCCTCATTCTCTTTCTATGTGAACTCATTACTATCCATAAGATCAATATGAACTCCTTTATTCTTTTTATTCTTTCTATTTTCTCAAGATCATAGCAAGATATCAAAGCCCTTGACTCAACACTAATCTTTCTTGTAGATAGCTCACTGACTCGATTACATAAAGAGATCACAAAGCAAAACTCAAAACTACTTCATACCAAAACTTGAATCTACTAGATGTAGATATTACTAAAAGGATCGAACTAAGAAAAAGGTAAAGATAGGAGTGTGATGGTGATACGATACCGGGGCACCTCCCCCAAGTTTGGCATATGCCAAGGGGAGTGCCCATACCCATGTGATTATGTCCTCGGAGGTGATGAAGGTGGTGATGATGATGGCGAATAATCGCACATCGAGCGTAAAAGCTCCTCCAACTTGCGGATAATGCCCTTGAGTCTGACGATATGATCCTTCAACAAAATATTTTCTTATGTGAGATACTTGTTTTGTATGAGAGCTAACTCAATCATCTTGAAAGCTTCAATCTCTGTTGGAGTAAAGAGGTTGGGTAGAGGTTGAGGGATGTCTTCTTCTTCCACCGCCGGAGCTTGATCCTCCATGGCCTTCTTGATCCCTTCATCCTTGTTGATCTCCTCCGGTTCTTCTCTTTTCAGCTCTATCTTCAATAGCCAAGCATCCTTGTCTTCATTGTTGAAGGAGGTGACGCCATGATGCTCTAGATCTGCCAGAAAAACAGCTCGAAACAAAAACAGAGGATTTTTGCGTGATACGGTGGTCAAAACCTTCGGGAGATTATATAATGAATTTTTACCGACCAAAAGAAGTAACATGCAAGAAAACGGAGTCCGGGAGGCACACGGCGGTGCCCACGAGACAGGGGGCACGCCCAGTAGGGGGGCTGCCGTCCACCCTCGTGGAGGCCTCATGTCCTTCCCGGATTACTTTTTGCTTTCCAAAATTCTTAAATATTCGAAAACGAAGAAAAATTGCCTTTAGAATTGTTTTGGAGTCGGTTTACTTACCGTACCACATACCTATTCCTTTTCGGAGTCTGAAACATTCTGGAAGGTTTCCCTTATGTATTCCTCCGGGGTTACAGTCTCAATAATATTAGTTTAATATTGATAGGATTACGTGAGATATAATGTTTGATTCTTTGACTGTTCACCACCCTCGGACTTGTGCCTTCGAAATTGTTAGTTTTTATGGCACCGGAACGATAGACCTCCTCGATAACGTAAGGACCTTCCCACTTAGAGAGAAGTTTTCCTGCAAAAAATCTTAAATGAGAGTTGAATAGCAACACATAATCACCTACGTTAAATTTCCGCTTTTGTATTCTTTTGTCATGACATCTTTTAACTTTTTCCTTGAACAGCTTGGCATTCTCGTAGGCTTGGGTTCTCCATTCATCAAGCGAGCTAATATCAAATACCTCTTGTCACCGGCAAGTTTGAAATCATAGTTGAGCTCTTTAATAGCCCAATATGCTTTATGTTCAAGTTCGAGAGGTAAGTGACATTCTTTTCCATAAACCATCTTATATGGAGACATACCCATAGGATTTTTATATGCATCATCAAGTTTCTTAGACCAACTCTTCCTAGATCTGTTGACAGTCTTTTGCAAAATTAATTTGATCTCTCTATTGCTCAATTCTACTTGACCACTAGACTGTGGGTGATAAGGGGATGCAATTCTATGATTAACATCATACTTAGCAAGCATTTTACGAAAAGCACCATGAATAAAATGTGAACCACCATCAGTCATAAGATATCTAGGGAGTCCAAACCTCAGAAAAATAACTTCTTTAAGCATCTTAATAGAGGTGTTATGATCAGCACTACTAGTTGGAATAGCTTCTACCCACTTAGTAATGTAATCAACATCAACTAGAATATGTGTGTAACCATTAGAGGCAGGAAAAGGTCCCATATAATTAAATCCCCAAACATCAAATGGTTCAATAACAAGAGAATAATTCCTAGGCATTTTCTTGACGTCTACTAATATTACCAATTCTTTGACATTCATCACAAGACAAGACAAACTTACGGGCATATTTGAAGAGAGTAGGCCAATAAAATCCGGATTGCAATACCTTATGTGCAGTTCTATCTCCAGCGTGGTGTCCTCCATATGGTTCGGAGTAACACTTGCGTAGGATCTATTCCTGTTCATGCTCAGGTACACAATGTCTAATAACACCATCTACTCCTTCTTTATAAAGGTGTGGGTCATCCCAGAAGTAATGTCTTAAATCATAAAAGAACTTTTTCTTTTGCTGGTATGTGAAACTAGGTGGTATAAATTTAGCAACCAGTACGAGAAGCATTAATGACCGCTAATTGTTCACCAGGAAAGCTATCATCAGTAGGTAGTGGGTCATCAAGAGCGTTCTCTAACCTAGACAAGTTGTCTGCAACAGGGTTCTTAGCTCCCTTTCTATCAATAATATGCAAATCAAATTCTTCGAGCAAGAGAACCCATCTAATAAGTCTAGGCTTAGCATCTTTCTTTTCCATAAGATATTTAATAGCAACACGATCAGTGTGAATAGTAACTTTAGAATCGACAATGTAAGGTCTGGACTTATCACAAGCAAATACCACTGCTAAGAACTCTTTTTCAGTAGTAGCATAATTCAGTATCAAGAGTTTTACTAGCATACTGGATAACATTTAATTTCTTATCAACTCTTTGCCCTAGAACAGCACCTACAACATAATCACTAGCATCACACATAATTTCAAAAGGTAAATTCCAATCAGGTGGCTGAACAATAGGTGCAGTGATCAAAGCTTTCTTAAGTATTTCAAATGCTTCTACACAATCATCATCAAAGACAAAAGGAATATATTTTTGCAATAAATTAGTCAGAGGCCTAGAGATTTTAGAAAAGTCCTTAATGAACCTCCTATAAAAACCGGCATGACCAAGGAAACTTCTTATACCTTTAATGTCCTTGGGACATGGCATCTTTTCAATAGCATCCAGAGTATATCCAATAGCAGCATGGTGCTTCTTCAGAGTTTTCAACAATCTTTCCTCTTCTTGCTCTGAAAGCTTAGCACTAATAATAACATGATATATTTTCTTTTCATCAAGATAAGCATATTTAAGATTATCGGGTAAAGGTTTGAGCTCAAACACAGGATCACCCTTGGGTGGAGGGGGATCCCCTAGGATTTCAACAGGTAAGTTGTGTTTCAGAATATGACCCTGTTGAAGAAATACTTCATCTATTTCCCTTCTTTCATTCATAAACATATCATTTTCATGGTCTAGAAAATATTGTTCTAACGGATCAGTAGGAGGCACGACAATAGAAGCAAGACCAATAATCTCATCCTTACTAGGTGATTCTTTATCACGGGGTTGTCTATGAAACTTAGCAAAATTAAACTCATGAGACATATCCCCTAAGCCTATTGTAACAATATCCTTTTCAAAATCAATCCTAGTATTGACATTATTCAGGAAGGGTCTACCAAATATAATGGGACAAAAGTCATCTTGTGGGGAGCCAAGAACAAGAAAATCAGCAGGATATTTAACTTTCCCAAACAAGATTTCGACATCTCTAACAATCCCAACTGGCTTAATGGTATCCCTATTATCAAGCTTAATAGTAACATCTATACCTTCTAACTCAGCGGGTACAATATCATGCATAATTTCTTTATATAAGGAAAAGGGTATTGCACTAGCACTAGCTCCCATATCACGTAAGCCATGATAACAATGATCTCCTATTTTAACAGAAATGACAGGCATGCCTACAACAGGTCTATGTATCTTAGCATCGGGTCTAGCAATATTAGCAGTTTCACCACAGAAGTAAATAACATGCCCATCTATATTACCATCCAAGAGATCTTTAACCAGAGCAATACTAGGTTCAACTTTAATTTGCTCGGGGTGTGTGTAAGTTCTAGTATTACTCTTAGGAACAATAGTTGAAGTTTTAGCATGATCCTTTATCCTAACAGGAAAAGGTGGTTTCTCAACATAAGTAGTAGGAACAATAGGATCATTATAAGTGATAGTATTTTCTTCAACTGTAATAGGTGCAACTACTTTTACTTCAAAGGAGGATTATATTTAAACCACTTCTCCTTAGGGAGATCAACGTGAGTAGCAAAAGATTCACAAAAAGCAGCTACTATCTCACAGTCAAGTCCATACTTAGCGCTAAATCCACGAAAAGCATCGGTATCCATAAAAGATTTAACACAATCAAACTTAGGTGTTATAATTCGACTCTTACCATCATCGAACCCCAATCTTCGAGTTGCGTTTAATTCTTTCCAATAAATCCCACTTGAATTCAGTAGTCTTCAGATATAAGAACCAAAGACAGAAGTATCGAGCATGGTGCGATCATTGAGAGAAAGCCGAGCATAAATTTTTTGAATAATCATTTCTCTTGAGAGCTCATTATTGGGGCATGAATATAACATTGACTTAAGCCTCCCCAAGCTTGAGCGATGCTTTCTCCTTCGCAAGGCCAGAAATTATATATGTAATTACGATCACGATGAACAAGATGCATAGGACAGAACTTCTGGTGAAATTCCAAGATCCAGTATCATCACATACACTACAAAAAAAGACACATCCATGACATTTTGGGCCGAACGAATTTTTTTCCTGTCATACATATGACACTTCTATGGCGATAATTGTGACAAAACCCGGTATCATCATAGATGTGGTGGGCTCCTACTTCTATGACAAAAAATCTTGATAGAAAATGGGCTTTTCGTCCTGGGCGGGCCGGAGACGCGGCTGCATGACATTCTTTGGGCCATCCATGACAGAAAAAACCATGGTAGAAGGGAGGGGGAGGAAAATTTTGGGGAGTTGCCGGTGACGGTGGGAGGTCGGGGGCCGAGCGATGCGCGTTTCTCTCGTACACGTGCCAGGCGTTGGCTCTAACTGAACCCGGCGAGGCGTTGGGCTCTAACTAAACCCGGCGATTGCACTACAGGCTACGCTATCGAACCCGAGTGATCAATCGATGGCTGTTAATCGAACCCGATGGAGCGATTCTTCGCCATCGCCGCTAATCAAGCTGATCGATTGGATGAACAAAGTGAGCGTTATGCTGGGAGGGGGTGGATGAACAGTGAGCGGTGGCGTTGCCTCTGGATGAACAGGACCCCGTGGTGTGGAGGGCTGGATGAACAGGAGACGGTGGAGGGGTGGCCGTGGAGGGGTGGTTGAACAGGACCCCGTGGTGTGGAGGGCTGGATGAACAGTAGACGGTGGAGGGGTGCCCGTGGAGGGGTGGTTGAACAGTAGCCGGTGGAGTAGCGCGTGGTGGAGGCTAGATGAACAGGAGCGCGTGGAGGCTGGAGGAGGTCGGCGGTAGCCCCTGGAGGCTGGAGGAGGTCGACGGTGGAGATGAACAATATCCCGTGGAGTCCCGTTTTGCGGTACGCCACACCCCTCCCGATGAACAGGACCCCTATTTCGACCTTAGCGCTCCAACATAAGTCCGTTTCGTCCATTTTGTAGTACGCCACACCCCTCCCGATCAACAAGACCCCCGTTTCGACCGTAGGAGGTCCGTTTCCTCCGCTTTTGGCGGCACGCGGACTTCTCCCGATCAACAGGACCCCGTTTCAAACGTGGCCGGTCGAACACAAGGCCGTTTCCTCCGTTCTACGGTACGCTAGGCCTTGTTTCCATCGCCTGTTCCGTCCAAGCCGGTTGGCTCCCACGCATTCCGTTGCCTCCCGATGAACACGATGCATTCCGTTGCCTCCCCATGAACACGCCGCATTCCGTTGCCTCCCCGTGAACACGACGACGACGCTGTTTTTCCGTTCCGACCAGCCATGTACACGAGCCCTCACCGTACGTATGCGCGAGTAGGCGTTCGAGACCCTGCCCGTATATACGTACGTGGCTGTATTTTCTTTTTGCACCCTGGCCGCTGTACGTACTTGTACATGCTACGTGCGCGCCTCTACTACGACACGTGCGTGCCTCTACAACGACCAGTATGTACGTACACGTTCGCGACCAGAATGACAACTCTACGTACGCTTCGACCAGATGGGTCTCGACTGTCACACACTTCCTTGCGTGCGAAAATGTCGCTGGTGGGTTCCAGCAGTCAGAGGGGCGAACCGTAATTTTTTTTGCCCGGACGCACTTCCTTTGCGTGCGAAGATGTAGCTGGTAGGTCCCAGCAGTCAGGGGGGCAAATCTTTTTTTTGCCCGGACGCACTTCCTTGCGTGCGAAGATGTAGCTGGTGGGTCCCAGCAGTTAGGGGGGGCGAATCATTTTTTTTGCCCGGATGCACTTCCTTGCGTGCGAAGATGTAGCTGGTGGTTCCCAAAAGTCAGGGGGAAACGTTTTTTTCACGAAATACGGTGGCCCGTCCGGTTGGTCCCCGCTGTCAGGTGGAGGAATCATTATTTTGCATGTAATAAGGAGGCACTTCCTTGCTGCGGCCGTGGACCCAGCTGTTAGCCTCTCCACGTACAGTCCACGTCCGATGGAAGTCGTTCCTTGACCACGTTGACCACGCCGCGCCGAGAGCACCACGGCGGTGGACGACGGCGAGGCCTAGGAAGGGGACGACTCGGAGCCGGGGAAGACGCAGCAGTGGATGCCCACGCGAAGAGGAGTACGAGGGTTCACTGGTTCGACTGCGGTGTGAGGCTGCCGTTGCCGCAGAATAACAGGGGGTGTGGGTGAGTAGAGGGATGGTCTGGCTAGCGGTGGGAGTAGTAGGGGGCAGTGAGGCCTCCGAGGCATCACAACCGGCCACGGGAGGCAGGAGCACGCGGCATGACCGTCGCTGGTTTGGGCGGCTGGAGCAAGAAGACCAGAGGTTGAAGAAGCACTACGGCCGTTGGATGAACATCGTACGGTAACAGGAGCTAGAATAGTTCATATTGACTAAGTTGACAAAGCCCTCCGTCCCCGTCAACTTGGTAGGCCCACAAGTCAGCCTCCCACTATGCTGGGTTCCAGCTGGCAGGGGGAGTATTCAATTTTTTGTGCGTAATAAGGAGGCACTTCCTTGCGTGCGAAGATAGCTGGTGGGTCCGACATGTCAGCTGGGGGCACATTTTTTCGCAAAATACAGAGGCCCTTCCGGTGGGTCCTAGATGTCAGGTGGAGGAATCATTATTTTGCGCGTAACAAGGAGGCATTGCCTTGTGTGCGGCCGTGGACCCAGGTGTCAGCCTCTCCACGCACAGTCTACTTCCGATGGTGTCATTTGTTGACCACGTTGACCACGCCGCGCCGAGCGCATCCAAAGTGGTGGACGACGGCGAGGTCCCAGACAGCAATGAGCCGGAGATGGGAAGACGCGGGAGTAAAGTCGCAGACGGAGAGTTGTACGAGGGTTAACTGGTTCTAGTGCGGTGTGGTTCGGCAGTCGGTGGAGAAGAACAGGAGGTGTGGAGGGGTGGAGGGATGGCCTGGCCAGCGGTGGAGTAGTGCTTCATAGCGAAGCGTGCTAAGCAGAGCTGCTAGCAGCAGGAGGCGGGAGGTGGTCCCGGCGGTGCTGGAGGAAGAAGACGAGAGATTGAAGATGGATGCCGGTCGTTGGATGTAAATCCAACGGCTAACATGTCAGAATCATTTGTTGACTAAATTGACAACGACTTTCGTTGGCTTCGACCTATTGGCCTACATTTCAGCCTCCAAAAATGTGGCATGTATTCAACCCATTTTTTCAGAATTTATAGTCTTTTTTTTGCGCGGTAGAATTTACAGTCAATTTGATCTTTTTTTGGAATTACAGCCATTAGCTGGGCTAGATGAACAAATAATGTAGCGTGCATGCGGCCCATTTATTTTATTTCCTAAAAAATTACAGGCCATTTGCACTTTCTCGATACACGATTTTGCTGGGCTGGTTCTAATTATAATGTTGGGTTGGGCCAGCAATGTTATCAAAAAATAAAAAGGGGTTGAGCATTTTGTTATAAATATATTTAAATAATAAGTGATATTATTACATTCTGGCCCTTAAATCTGACCAAGCTTTTGTACACAATCACTAGGATTTTCGTGCCAAAACAATCCAGGATTTTATTTGTTAAGAAATTATTTTATAAGTTAATAAGATGTGGGATATTGTTTTCTTACATATGTAAGTATACATTAAATATATGATGACAATAAAAATAATATATAATAACATATAAAATAATTTAAATATATATAATATAGTTAGAAGGGAAACATAAGTTGGACCTGGCATTCCTATTCTTATATAGAAAAATAGAACATACCTCTGCGTTTTCTTCAAAGAAATACATAAATTGGGTTGCCAAAAATAAAACCTCGGGTGGGAGGTCCATAGGCCGGTCGATACATGACGGCCCTAAGAAAATACAAACATGCCTATGGACCTCCCATCCGAGGTCGTGTGCTGCGCATGTTAAAACTGAAAGCCTACACGGGGCAGCCCAAAACCACGTCCAACACTTACCAAAACTTCATCCCTCGTTTTCTCAGTGTTTCGCACACTCGACATTGTGTGGGCATTTTGACTATGCATCATATGAAGATGTGCTATGCATGAATGTTGATCAGCATGATGTTAATTGGCTGGTAGTTCCATTTTCGACCATGAATAAAACTTCCAACATGATGTTAACTCTGTTTGAAAAGGCCATGTTAATATAAATGCTCTGCCTCTGAAAGTTGCTGTTTCTTATCTGAAACTGAACTTGCAGTTTCTTATCTGTAATTGAAACTTGCAGTTTCTTCTCTGAGAATCACATTGTCTGCACTTTTATACTCCTATGAAACTACATTTTTTAAGTGCTAAAAATAGATCTCTAGAATTCATAAAATACTTCATATGCTCAATACTGCAAATCTGAAATTCAAAAGACATTCATATCTGAAAGTACTCTCAAAATACACAACACAAACCACAATTCACAACCTGCAAATACTGACAACCCTAAGCTCCTCCTGACAATTCACAACCTGCCCGACTATTGGGCTGGGGGGCAGCCCCCTCCTATTCCTCGGCGGCAGACAGCCGCCCCGTGAGACGATGTGAACAGCGAGGGAGACGATGGCGGGGAAGCGTCATCGGGCCAACTGCTTTTCTCCTCTTGCAGTTGGGTTCGGTCGACGAAGACTCCACCGTCTCGCTCTGGCAGGACACCCTCACAAACGACACCCTATAGATGCTCGATCCTTCAATCTCTGGTGGATGCTCCATCTGGGATCAATTCTCCCAACACCGCTCCCTCACTATCGGATTCAGTGAATCTGTTTGCTCCATGGCCCAGAGGAGCAGCTCTATGTACTCCGGCGCGACTCCCTCCGGGAGTATCGCCGCCTTTTCGCTCTATTGCAGATGTTTGGCCATGGATGTCGCCGTCGCCGCTAGTTGGTCCTTGTTGTCAAACCAAGACTCTATCTCCAACATCCTAGCTAGCTTCACAGGGTCGCCGTCTGCGATCCTCATGTATCGGTTGTACTCCTCCATCGATCTACTTCTCCACATCACCTTCACTCGCCGGCGATGGTTTTTGAATGGAAGAGGAGAGGAGCAATGCTGTTTTGGATTAGAACGGGAGAGGAGCGATGCTGGTTTTGGACTAGAACAGGAGAGGAGGGGCGGTGGTTTTAAAATGGACGAGGAGAGGAGCGGCGCTGGATTTAGATTGGAACAAGAGAGGAGCGGCGGTGGTTTAAGAGGAGAAGAGCAGAAGAGCGGCGCTGGTCTTGGAAGTATTTTTTTGTTGTTTTGCGTATTTTGGGTCAAAGTTTGACCACATGCTATATTTGACAAGAAAAATGTGAATGCATGTCACCAAAAATTGTATCGTTTGGTTCGTATCTGAATGTACTTTCAAATTATATTATTTTTGCAACGTATAACATATATTTTATGTGCGAAAATCATGGTCAATTATGACCCAGAATAAAAGGGAGACTAGTTAATGTGGGGTCGCTTACTTAATTGAAGGGTAAATTGATTTTGATTTTGATCCAGCCACAGCGCGCCGGCCCTCTTGCCCAATCCTAAATCGCTGCGGCACGCTCCTCTCCCTCTTCTCCATTGCAAAACCACCTCCTCTCCTCTCCATCATCTCCATTCCAAAACCACCGTCTCGCCTCTCCCTCTTCCTCGATCTTCTCCATTGCAAAACCACCTCCTCTCCTCTCCATCATCTCCATTCCAGAACCACCATCTCGCCTCTCCTCTTCTCGATCTTCTCCACTGCAAAACCACCTCCTCTCCTCTCCATCATCTCCATTCCAAAACCACTGTCTCGCCTCTCCCTCTTCTCTATTGCAAGACCACCGCCTCTCCTCCCATCTTCCAAAGCTAGCACCGACCACTCGGAAGGACATCCATGGAGAGGATGCAGCAAGATCAGCAGATTCAAGGGCGGCGACCAGGCAAAGTTAGCCAGGTTGAAGGAGATCCTTAGTTGGTTTGACAATGAGTGGGAGATTTCGAGGACGGTGCGGGCCATGTGGCAATGTATGCGAAAGAGCGAGACGGCGGCGATGAGGGCGGCGATGTACATGTACTCCTCGGCGGCAGTCACGCCACAGTCCTCCGAGTTCATCGAGTATCTCCTCTGGGCGATGGAGCAGACAGATTCGCCCGAGGCGACAGTCAGGCGGAGGTGGTGGGCGTACATGTCGAAGGTCGAGCACCCAGAGGATAACGAATCGATCGAGTATGGTGTGCCGTTCGTGAGGGAGCAGAGCCAGCCGAAGCCACAGGAGTATTCGTTCTCCCACCACAAGAGGAGGCCGGATGGCGCGACGTCGCTTCCCCACCGTTCTCCACGGTTCCCTCGACGCTTGCCTCGTTTCAACGGCGGCGGTAGGGTTTAAGGTAAGCTTCGCACTAACCTAATCTTCCACCTGCTCATGCTTACAATCAGTGTGACAGCTAATGAAAATCATGCTTACAATCAGTCTCCGAGTACTACGCCAATCACCCTAAAATAGCTCTAGACCTTTGGGTCAAAGTTGTGACACAGTGTACAAATAAAGAAAAATATATTGGTGCTTCTTTTAGAAAAGAGTACTCCCTAGAAAACTGCCAATATAAGCTAGTATTTCGTTAGAGGATTTTCTGCCGAGAAAGATCAGTCCATAGAGAGCGCCACACATCCCAATGGTGGTGGTGGATGCCAATGCGTGCATGCAGCATGGTTGGTGTCGGTAATTTTTACTTGGCACACCTTGCAGTCTGCATATATGCCGGTTCCATACGTACATTTGTGCAGTTCGACCAAAATGCAGCTAAAAAACCTTGTTTGCACAGATAATGAAAAAGTGTGATTACATTATAGTGGCACTAGTTGATGAAACACACAAAATAAGTAGAAGAAAATATTGCGATAGTATCATAGTATGCCATGTCATGAGGGCGAGATGGGCCTCATGACGCCTCATACTAGACATCATCCCAAGTCTCCCGGACACACCTTCGCGATGATGAACATCGGTGCACATGTAGTACAAGGAGGCGCCTTTGAGACATTCAAATCTCTATTTTTGTACATATCAACTAAAATTAAGCACCCGGTTTGCAGAAACGCTTAAACATTAACAATGGGACTAGTTGATGAAACATACTTTAACAAAGAGAAGCACTTTCTTTATCTACATTGGAAATGAAATGATAGAGATGACACTCGCTCTATTTTAAATGTATTATTACCTCATTTTACTAGTGACACTAGGGTCGAGCAGGTGGCCAACAAGGTGTACCGTGCGTCGCAAGGATGGAGGCCGGCGGTGCTTAGACTGGGAGGCTGAAGCTGGCTTTTCAGTCACCAACATGGATGATTCAATTCATGGGACCTTTTGGTGCAGTTCACCTAAAATGAAGCAATGTCCCATGAGCTAGCAGCTTCTTCTTCAATTTTTTTAAGAAAAGGGCTCCAGCCCCGGTTCCATTTCCATCAGAAAAGGAAACCCACAGAGCTTCTTCTTCATTAGTTGCAATAAAATTGAGCGACATCAAGGTTGGTTGTGAAGCTCCTAGAATGCTCAACTATAATTTGGATATCATTTGTGCAGTTCAACTATAATGCGGATGCCGACGTAGGGGATGGTGCGGGCTGCGCATGGTGGTGGGGGACGCCGACGTGCTGCGCTCTGGTTTGTTTTCTCGTCGATGTGGAGCTTGCTGCACGGACTGCCCAGCCCATGTGTGTGCGAAGTCTCGTGTCATGGCAGCCACTACTTCTGCTGATGCGTGTGCGGCCAGGTATTGCCACTAGTTTTTCTGATGATAGCATTTGTAGCGTACAGACATTAAAACCATGATGATTCACCACTACTTCTGCTTCCCATTTTAGTGTCAATTGATGCTGGTCCGTGATAGTAGTCCTGGGATAGTAATTGATTTGGGATTTTGGATTTGATTCACTATTGGATTGATGCTACTTTTTCAGTTGTGTAAAAACAGAGCAAATTATCACGAACTGACATGGCAATTTTACAATCTTTTTATAGCTATCATCTTTTTTTAGTAAAACTAGGCCAATGCCCATGCGTTGCAATGGGAAGAACAAATGTCATATGAGTGATACATCTAGATGATGCTATCAAGAATTTACTCAACAAAATACTTTATTTGGCTCTATACAACATCATCATGTACACTGCTTGGCCAAATCAGTTAGGGATATAGCCCATCCATGATGTTGCGAGTGCGTTGGGTATCTCTGGCTGTAAACTGAATCTGGTTTAGTTAAAAACTGCACTGTCAAATCTGGACAGCCAGCTTCTAGGTGAAAAACAAGTTAGTTATTCTCAGAATTTTGAGTTGCCTCTATATGAAATTTGTAAAGCAAGTTCCAAGATTTCCGTAGAGTATTTATTTGCGTCGTTTGGATGTATGGTTTGAGAGCAGCCATCGTTTTAGTTTGCTGTCCCAAAAGTTGGTATCCTGAGCGCATTGTTTTCGTATGCCAGTTTACGGCCTTGTAGCACCAACTAAGTTTCCTTAGATGTTTGCACCTTATAAAGTGGTATCTGCTTAATATGAAGACCATTTGTCAGTTCTGTATCTGTAATATTACAAGTAAGAATGGATATTTGCTATCAAGAGTCTCAACTTTTATCTCATTTACTGAATGCAGACGCATCATCTTCACTTCTTTCCTTGCACATTCCTGTTAAGGAAGCAAAGGTAACCCTGCTATCCTGGTATATACAGATAGAATAAAAATATAATACAGTATTTGACTACCAATGAAACACATAGAATTAGTTGTTGAACACGAACGATATGGGATGTTCTCCTGAAGGGATCACGATGTTTTCCTACTTATTCTGCTTGAAGGGATGGCGTTGATAGTGTTGCTACCAGTGCTGCTATTTTATTTTGTTGAGATTACCAATGCTGTTGCAGTCAATTAATTACAACTCACACTTGTTGAGGGGGGACTACAACTTAATTCAGTGTCGATGTTCATTGTGAGTTTAGTAGTACCATATGAGGAGGTGAAATAATGTTCTTATATTTCACAGCAAGTGGTCTGATGGGCCGTTGTTTGTCCTTGTTGGTCTGCTTTCGTTTTGGAAAAATCCTCCTATAAGATTTGTGCTGTCCTATCGAGAAATTGATCTCATGGGTTGTGAGCTTTTTAGCTGTCCAGCATCACCCTATGGCAGATAATCATTTCTATTATGTGTTAATGCTTTCCTTTTAAACTACTTCAAAAAATGAAGAAATTGGATTCTTTTAGACGTATTATCCTTTGAACATCTATATGAAATGATCTAAGTTTAAGTATATTTAGTTTTGAAGAAAACTAAATGCAATTAATGTGAAAATTAGATATGCCCTATTACCTGGCAATATATAGTTCATCTAGGCTTGGTTGGCAATATATATCATATAGACATTAATTTCATTTGTTTGTAGCTATTACATAGGCGATCTCTTGTTAACAGAAATCACTCACTTTTTTGTTTTCGTATATTTATTCCCGTAGCTACTGTACATCACAACATGCAAGGAAATATATGTCTGCTGAAATTTAATTTAATTTGTTCTTTGCTCTTTACAGAAATCTTGGATTCATAAATGGGCGAAGCACATAAGGGAGAAGAAGATGATTGCAAGGATGGAGAGGGAGCAAATCATTTGGAGGGATAGAATGCCACTGTTTGGTGTTTTTATGCATTTTTGTTTGCTTTCAACTGTGTTTGCACTAGCTGGGAATAAGTGACTAGGCAATAAGTGTAGATGTATGGATATGCTCTAATGCTCCTGGTTTACTATAAATCTTTGATTTGGAATGATGTGTAATGCTGCTGGTTTATTACAAATATGGGCTTGTTTTTGTTGTTAGAATTGTATGCATAAAATGGAAATTGTATGCATAAAATGGAATTGATGGATTTTATGTTTTTAATTCCTGATTAGTTAGTAGTAGCGTGGGGGTGAAATGGAGCGCTACTAGTATTCAGGATACTAGTAGCGTGTGGTACTATAGACGCGCTACTACCATTTCGTTAGTAGTAGCGCGGGTGACATCCGCGCTACTAGTAAAATGTTAGTAGTAGCGCGGGTTTACCCCGCGCTACTACTAACTATTAGCTTTAGCGTGATACTAGTAGCGCGGGTACCCACGCTCCTAGTAGCCATTTTACCCACGCTGCTAGTAGCCTTTTTCCTAGTAGTGACGGGAGAGTAGGCGGACCAGGACAGTTGCATTTCTAACGAAAAGAACCAACTTATCTTAATGGGAAATTTTAGCAGGACATGTAAAGAAGTGCCATTGATTCATATTACTGGATGCATTACATTGAAAACAACATTGGTTTAACGTGTCCTTACTTTTAACGGCGATGTTGCTACATTTTACCAGTGGCATTACATAAGAGTGGCTCGGGGCAACAAACATAAGAACATGATATCTGGGTTGGTCCCATTTTTGTTCGGTATAGCCACCTTATACTGTGTGATGCTAGCAAATTCCTTTTTCAACCAATAGATCGGGTTTATATTGAGTTTGTACTATGTTTCCCTTTATTTTCCCTATTCGACCTAGAGACCAGTTGGATAGCCAGTCTCTGCTACTATTCACCCCCATTATTTCCTCTTTCGACCAAGTCCTAGATTCAGGTAAGAAATGCTCCCCCACCCCCACCCCCAATCTTCCCTGTTTGAACCAAGTAGTACTAGATTCAAGTGCATGAACTAGTTTTACCTCTTAAACGTAAAAAAATTAGGTGTTTTCGAACAGCCGATCGATCCTATCTACGAGGGGGCCTGAGAAATAGTAAAAGATACAAATGCAGCGACGTCAGGAGCTTGGGAAGTAGAGCAAGGCCGGTTCCAAAGGAAGTTATACCTTATGGTGGCCGGGATGTCGCTAGGTGGGCGGCGGGAGGCCGGATCTGCGCACACTATGACAACGAGAAAGAAGGGGTCGGAGGCCCTCCCTCGCCAGCGGTGCTTGGGAGAGAACGACAAGGCAGGCTGATCGGGACGCTCCCAGCAGTGAGTAAGAGCCGTCGCCGAGGACGACCGCGTGAACGTTGCACCTTGTCACCTTCCCCGGCGGAGAGGATCCGGCTGGATCTGTGACCAGCGGTGAGCAGAGAGAGAGAGTGTGTGGCCACCGCTGTCGTGTTTAGATTTGGAGAGGCCGAGACAGTGTGAAGAGAGCAACACTAGCTAGCAAGCGTGGAGGCTCCTTCCTATATAGTGGAGTAGTACTAGTTTTCTTTTGTCTACCGGAGCCGGTTTGACCTCGTCAATGACTGTCGAGTAGTCTTCATGCACGTGGCCCGGAGTCGCAGTTATCGTCATTTTGATCTGAAGCGCCGGATTATAACATATAACACGAAAAAATGCCACATGACAAGAAATCATAACCTCACTGCCCAAAGGAGACAACATGAATCCCGACGGACAAACTAGACGAGGAACAAAGCTCAAATTAAAGATAAATTCGTAGAAAAGGGGTCCGTCGATAGATGTCTTAATTAACATAGCCGGCTTGACCTAGATGGAAGCCGAGTAGTCACCGCTTCGCGTGCATGTGCCCCAATGACTAGCCCAACTCAGTTGTCGCTGTTTAACCCTCGCAGATGATCCGAAGCACATGACACCTAATTTTGCGAGATGACAAGAAACCTTTTTTAGATTTCTCACCACAACTACAGCCATGTACAACACAGCCTGCACGATATGTAGACGATAGCCAATCCAGCGTGTCTGCTTGAGTCTGGTCACATGCATGGACGAACTGATCTTCCGTGTCTTGCAGGGATCGTCCAGGCACCAACGTAGTACTACAACACTTCTCTAGTAGTACTACCGCTCGTCTCCCTCTTCTATTAAGTCACCCAACTTGCGGGGACGGGGAGTGTGCCTATGGTTGGTTCTCAATTGTCGTCCCACATGAGTGTGCGAATGCAATATGACGCGCGTTCCATTGGAGAGCAGCGTGCCAGACCGACTGACCGTCTGGGGTGCGACGCGAACGCGAAGGGCGTGTTGTATACTCCGTACATGTGTACCGCCGTTTTCTAGCTGCTTTGCTCCATGGCGCGGGCGCAATCCATGGATACAAAATTAGTATACTGTATACTATTTAAAAGTCGAGGGCGGGGCTTTTCCTGCGCGGTAGGCGGCGGGGCAGTTTCGCCTAGTCGGTTCGACAGAGACGCGAGAAGATGAGGGAGTAGGCTGCTGCAAACGTAGGGCTATGTGATTTGACAGCGGGTTACTGCTGGACAGGTGGGGCCCCGTGATTTGACTTGCCATTATCATTTTAACTGTGGCACTATGACCAGTGTGAGTCTCCCGATTCCTGACCACCTCCATATAGGTGCCTCTCCCAATGCTCCACCATGTAGTAGAGGCTGGCTCTTGCATGAGAGCCCACTTCTCCACTTTTTCCTTGCCTCTCTTTCCTCCACATATGCAAAAATGCCATGTAAAGTGCACTATTGTACTTACTTGCTCCTACAGGTGCTTAAGCTTGCCACATAGGCATAAAGTCCGATGTGGCAAGTTAATCAAGAAGAGAGAGACTAGTTTGGTGACCCAAGGAAGAAACGGTGCTAAGTGCGTGTACCTAGGTGAAAAGACAATATTGAGTCTATACTAGCAAATTAAATGAAGCAAACTTAGCAACACCATTTCATTGGAAGAGGTCTCTCTTGGCAAATGCAATAAATACTAGTACTCCCTGTGTCCCATAATATAAGAACGTTTTTGGCACTACACTAGTGTTAAAAACGTTCTGATATTATGGGACGGAGGGAGTATGAAGAAATAGATAGAGAGGAGTAAAAAAAATACACTTATAAGCAACCTTATAGCTAACCTTGTTGTAGTATGAGTGACTAAGTGATGCCTATGTATGACATGCCAACATCAGATAGCCTAACACACCATGTTAAATCTCCAAGGGCGCGACCGCACGTGCAACGCGACGGTCGTGGTAGGTGTGGCCATGATACGGGGTGCTGGCAGCCCTTGGATCTGAGATCAAACGGTCGCATGCTAAGTTGCTGAAAATTTGCAGAATAACCCTCCCGCGGCAACCGACAAATTTCCTCCCACGGGCCAGAGTAGGTTTCTCGGTTTGCATGCGGGTTTAATGGAGGCGAGGAGGCATGTTCAGCCGGGCGTGCAGTGGACGGCGCAGTACTATTCGATTTGACAACTACAACTAGTATATTATTAAAAAAAAGAGTAGTAGAGATAGAGATAAGAATAGAGACTACGGAGGAGCACCATCTACTGCTTCGTGGGCTACTCTTGCGCTCCATTCGGCGGCCGCAACGTCCCCTACAACCACTCCCTCCTGCGCTCCATTCGGCGGGCGCTGTTGACATTTGGGGAGCGCACTCTTGCGACTGCTAGCAGCCATGACTTCACTGACGACGACTTCTTGCCCGACCTCGGCAACCTCTTCCTCAACGACATGGGCGACAACCTCAACGCCAATGCTGCTGCTCCCGTTGCACTGTATGTGTTTCTGTCCTTCCTGTTCGAAATGGTGGTAGAATTCATGTTTCTACTCTGTGTCCTAGACTCGATCTGTTCATCTACTATGCTAGTCCGCATGATTAGTTTAATCTCTGTTATAGCTGTCATGATTTATTTTGTAGTAAATCTCATAGTAACTTGCGCATATATTCAGCTGGCGGAACGTCCCCTACATCCACTCCCGTTTCATGGACGGCCTGGTCGATGCCTCCAAGGAGCCCTTCGTCTACTGCTATGAGTGCCCGGTGCCATTTTGGGGCTCGCCGTCGGACATCGTGCATCACCTGATGCAGGCGTGCGGCGATCACTACTGGCCCTTGGCGAAGAACATCAAGTACGAGACGTGCTACCCGTTCACCGTGCCGGAGTCGCTGGAGGATCAGCGCCGCCTGCTAGTCTCGGAGGAGGACGGCAGCGTCTTCCTCTTGATCGTGGCCACCGGCGAGGCCCGCGCAGGCCGCCGCCACATCTCTGTAGTGTGCGTCAGGGGCGACGCCGCTGACGCTGACACTGACACGAGGCCGATGTACGGGTGCGTGCTCACTATTACTACCCCTCGGAGGTCCGTGGGCGGCGACACTGGCTACGTCAAGCTGACTTGGACTCTGCCGAGCTGGGACCTTCCCACCGATGTGGACATGGAAGACGCATGGTATTATTTGACCCCCAACAATGTGCATGGGGACTCCAAGGAGGTTCACCTGGACATCTGCATTACTAAGTTAAATGTTGATCATTAGTCTTCGCTCAATGTAATCCATTTGTCTAAGCATATGGAGACTTCCATGCATGATCTTGCTCTGTTGGAGTATCGCCCATGAATAAAAGTGTATCCATTTATGGTTTAGTCTAGAATCTTCCATGTATGAATTTTTACTACAGTACCGGTGAAAGACTTATGATGACCCATTTCCTGCAAAGCACAATATGAGTTATTTCTTCACAAGTTTTGGATGCAGGTTGAACAGTTGAAGGCTTTTGTTTGCAAAATATACTTTTTAAATCTATTTCACCCGGATGTTTCTGAGCTCTAGAGATGAAATAATATCCGAAGATACCTATGAATACCTGTTACACATGAGATGACCCCCACATCCTTTGTCAAAATAAGCAACACCCCGATCAATGCATTTCACTCTTCCGTGCAACGGGCGGGCATTACACTAGTGTCAAAAACGTTCTTATATTATGGGACGGAGGGACTACGAAGAAATAGATAGAGAGGAGTAAAAAAATACACTTATAGCCAACCTTATAGCCAACCTTGTTGTAGTATGAGTGACTAAGTGATGACTATGTATGACATGCCAACATCAGATAGCCTAACGCACCGTGTTAAATCTCCAAGAGCGCGACCGCGCGAGCGACGCGACGGTCGTGGTAGGCGCGACCATGATACGGGCTGCTGGCAGCCCTTGGATCTGAGATCAAACGGTCGCATGCTAAGTTGCTGAAAATTTGCAGAATAACCCTCAAGGATAGGATATTCACCCATAGGTCTAGAATCACGCCATGCAACCGTTCGATCTCAGATCCAAGGGCTCTCGGAATCCTGTATCATGGGAGAATGGAAAGCCACTACCCTGCCGTTCGCGCGCTGGCAGTTCGCTCCTACTAGTCCCCACACGTCCTTTAATACTATGGCGGTTCGCTCCTAGTCGTCCCGTCCATTCACATTACGGTAGTTCCACTAATCCTAACCCTCCTCCCAAATCGATGGCGTCCCAAATCTCCCCGATCAGTGGTGAGTACAAGGTCAGAACCATCACCGGCGATGAGTATGACGTCATCTACACCCTTCTTCCGCGATGGTGAAAGGATGCCTTTCTCGCTTCAGACGCATGTTCGATGACTCATATGATGAGTGGGTCACTGGGCTAGATGTTGAGTACACCACAGTCCTGGGACGAGGGAAGGATCTAAAGGACGAAGAGAGGAAGAAGCCCGCCGTGATCCAGGTTTGCGTGCATGACTTATGCTTGGTCTACCACATATGCCATGCCGACGTTGAGTGCCAGGATTTTAAGGACTTCCTCGAGAGCAACCTAGTCAAATTCATTACTGTAGACTTTGGTAACGGCAAAGAAGTCATGCGTCGGATACGCCTCGTTGTAGGCAACACCTTCGACCTCCAAAAGAATCGGCTGGTGTCCTCTCGCCAGCCTTCAATGCTGACCCTGGCAGGAGCCATGGTTCATCCTTCGTCTGATGGCTGGAGAAACCTCCATACACGTTTGATCGTCATGCATGGCAGCGGAATGTACTAGATATAGACCACATCCACTATGCTGCAATGGATGGCTACCTTTGTTTCAATATCTACGAGGGTTGGATGAAGAGCAACAACCAAGTTGGTGGTTCAAGCAAAGAAGTATCGGCCAAGAGGAAGAGGGGCAAGGACGAAGTCGAGGACGTGGACGAGGACTCCGAGTAAGGTGGCAATATCGTTGCTCCTGGTGGTTCTAATGTGAGTGTCTACCGGGATAGTTGCAAAGTTTAATTTCAGGTGTGCTTAATTTAATTTGAGGGGTGTGTTGTGCTGAGCCCCCAGCAGAACTATGTTATGTTTCTTCTTGTTACTTTAACTCTTTAGTACGTACATACTAGTATTTCTTACATTTCATCTTTTAGTTGGTATAGTACTACCACTCGTTTCTTAGCATTATATAAGTACAATATATATGGCCAACATCATATAGCCAGCAGTTTAGTTGTCAAAGATTTTCAGGGTGCTTAGCTTTGTAAAAGAATTCCAGGGTGCTTAGTTTTATTTGATGGGTGGGTTGTGCCGGACACCATTATTGTGACTAGCCTTTTTAATAGTACTATATGCATAATTTGGCGACCATCGCTCTCTATATGTACCATCTTTTTTTTATTTCAAGTTTTGCTCCATGGCGCAATCCATCGATACTACTGCTGTACAAAAGTATACATTTTTTAAAAGGCTAGAGGGCGGGGAAGTCTAGCTTGGTCGGTTTCACGAGAGGCGAGGGCCTTTGTGATTTGTGACTCATTACTGCTGGAAGGCGGGGCCTTGTGATTTATTTGCTTTCGTATAAATGCGCAAGACGACACGATCGAGGAGGAGCAAAGAGCCATGCGGTATACTCAAGTTTTCCACTGGAGTAGTACTGCGACGGAGGAGCATGAAACACGGCAGCCCAATGTCATATGGCGATAAAAATGATCTAATTTGCTAGTCATCTCATTGTTAGCATTGTTCTATTCATTCCCTAAAAAAACCATTGTACTATATATCCCTCGCAGAGAACGTGACACGTGCGGCGAAACACCCGAAGCAAAAGATGAAACACAGCAGCAAAAGAAGAAGGAAGATTATCACCCCAAATGATCTAATTCGCCGCACGGAGTCGTAACTGCTTGTTCATCGCCTCCATGACCTCCATCTCCTTGCGCGTCTTCTCCGCCATCTTCTTCATTCATCCATCACGCGGGATATCTCGGCGAGCCTTCATCATCTGTTCCACGGCCGCATTACGTACCTTGACAGCGGCGGGTGCTCGGCGCGGAGCTTCGCCAACTCCTCCTTCTATTCCAAGACGAGGGCCTGCAGCATCTTCATCGAGGAACTACTATTCTCATGCAGCTTCTTCCAGCCGGCGTTCTTCTCCTTCAACAGGTCGATCTCGTGGCAGAGCTTCGCCTTGTCCTCCTGAAGTCGCAGGATTTCATCGGTTGGCTTCTTCTCCGAGGCAATGCTCTTCTTTAGCAGCATCACCAAGCCGGCGGTCAACTCCCTCTGCCGATTGAGCTCAGCGGGCATGTCGTCGAGGCTCTCCTTCAGCAACTCCATCAAGCCTTGGATGAACTCCTTCTGCTTATTGAGGTGCTTATTGAGCTGATCGGGCATGCCGTCAATGGATAACGACTCCAGCTCCGCCGGATCGGCATGTTCGCCTCCGCGGCTAGGGCGCTCCTGGGAGCCATCGCCTGCCCGTGAGAGATCTTTCGAGGTCTCTGCGTGGCGGCGAGCCCTCTCTTTTTTTTCCGCAGCCTTGGTTGCTGCTCCCTTGTTACGAGTAGTTCTCGACCTAGAGCTCTGCTCACCGGCCATGGCAACGACGGACGAAGAAGAAGCACTTATGAGGAGGAAAGGTAGAGTAATTTTTGGTTAGGTAGTTCCCCTTTTTATAACCTAAGTACTAGCACTAGTACTAATACCTGCATAGTGGTGACACGTTCAGTTTGGTACGTACTAGTAGGTATGAGCAGGCTTTCGAATGTGATGGGAACAAGGTAAAGTCTAATTGATGGTTTTGGTTTCGAGGCCCGAAACGGCTCCCGATGAGTTTAGCGGAACATAAATTTCAAGTACTACACTGCTCAAATGCGTAAATATTATGTTACTGTCAAAAATTGGCACAAAATACGAATGATACCAATGGAAGTACTACTACTTAGCAACCCATGATTTAACTACTCGCATGCGCGCAGTGGAGTAATAATGTCTTTCTTCCGCCCTCATGTCCACTCAATTTGCATGCCCTATATTAATTGACCATCAATGAAGTGAACGACTTTACACGCGTCAAATTATCACATGGGGTGGATCTTGGTACAAAATTGCGTCCGCCCGTGTGCCCGCGTGTGCGTGCGAGGGAATGAGTGCGTGTGTGGTGTGCGTGCACATCTTCGCTTCATGCATGTACCGCCAGTATGGCTCAGGGAGGATGAGTACATTCTTCTAGAGCCAGCAACACGTCACTGTGATCAATCCACACAAGGAGGTCGCGACAACGCCTCCACATGTGCCACGTGGCTTCATGAACTGTAAGAGAGACACTGTGTAGCGTGCCATTGGTACTCTAATTTATGTGTTTTGCACGTACTCGAAGTACTAGTAAGGTACACGTGCATTGCACGCATCATATTTTGCAACCAAATTATGAATAAATACCACACTATAGCATGTAAGCTCTAAGTCATATATGCCTGATGTAGCCCTTCGTTTAATTCTTATAGTTCATCTCATTCAAAATCAATTAGAGGGTGCTTGGATACATTTTAGTCCCATGACTAAAAGTAGTGAGACTAAAACATGCTAGCCTCATCCATGCTTGGATCCAAATACTAAGGAGACTAAAATCAAGTTAATGAGCATTTATTATCCTCCAAACCCTCCAATCCAGAACTCGCCCATGTTAAAGGAGAGGAGTTAAATGAGGAGAGAGAGGACTAATCCACATTTTAGTAGGGGTACCCCTGACTAAAATTTTTTAGTCTCAAGACTAGTTTTCGCTCCTCTTTAGTCAGGGGTGCTTGGAACTTTAGTCTCTTAAAGAGATTTTATTTTTAGTCAGACTAAAATAAGCCCCTTGGATCCAAGCACTCTCTTAGTTTTTATAAAAAAAGCTAAGAACGCGGGAATAGGAAAAACATGGGATTATAGTGGAATGTTGTCTTGAATCCTACAGGATTTACGAGTGTTTGATTGTGCATGGAAAAAACGCAGAATTCTTTCAAAGAGGTTTGAGTGGATGGGATGTTCCCTATGAAATCTAGTGCAAATGAATCATATGGAAAAATTCCTATGGTTTACAATCCTACAAATCAAACAACCAAGATTGGAAAAATTCCTAATGATTAGAATCCTCCAAAATTCCTTTGAGAATCCTTTGAATCAAAGAAGCCCTTAATCTATTTTCTGATTCATGGAATTGTGCGTTGTAAAGCATAAAGTAAAAACAAATAATGGCAATTCAACTAGAAAAAAGTTTGGGCAGTTATGATACGGAAGATTCTAGAACAAAAGAGAACCACTGTTGTTTTGAGGTTTGTGCATTATGCTTAAGTTCAACCATGGAGTCTGCTAGATTGTACATGTGGCAAAATCCGGTGGGGGGCTAGAAGATGGTGCGAGGGGCAAGTGGAGGGAGACTATGAAGGAATGCACAAGTGCTTGAGATCGATATTTAGAGAGAGAGGCGAACACGTCTTGTTGTTGCCTGTGATGGCGGAGCCATGCAAATAATTGAGCTAGGGGGCCAAGCATTGCTAATCCTTTATGAGGAGGGTCAATTCATGAAATTAAGCCTTTTTTAGCAGCAATTGTCTAATGATCACATTCATATCAGCCTCGATATATAGTGATGTTAGGGGGGAGGGGGGGCAAGGCCCTTACTGCCCCTGTCTTCGCTATTGTGCACGCGTCTGAGAGATGAAGCGGAAGGCATGGATGATGAGAGGGGGAAGTTGGATATATAATTAATGTGGGTGTATTAGCTATATATGTTAATACTATATAGGGAGGTATAGATTGATCGATGTGGACGTGGGAAAGAGGGTGAGACCTCACTGGATATATCGATTGATCGGTTTGTGTGGAAAACTATGATAGACCTAGCTATATACACACATACATAGAGGAACATCAATCGTTACGCATGCACGCGTGAGAGATAAAGAATGCCCGATATGATGGAGAGGGGGATGTGTGTGGGTGTGTGCCTTCATGGGAGACCGACCTTAAGAAAAAGATTGCATGCGTGCGATGGATAATGCTGACTGGTAGTGTGTGTGCATGCATGCATGCATGAGAGAAAGTTAGTGGTACAATTATAAAGAGAAGACTACTGTGTGGGTGTAAAAGAATAGGTGAGGTCATAATCAATGTAAAGTTGAATTCAAATATTTGAATAAGAGATTCTGATGTTTGAAACCCATGCATGCGTGAATATAACGGAGATCTGCGCGGTTTGGTTTGGAAACGAGAATGTTGTAATGTATACACATTGAACTAGGTCAGACTGATTTGAATTTGAGATACCGATGGTAGACATCATTTGGCCACGTCGCATCCGTGCATGGACTCACTATTCTAATTGGAGATGATGGGTGGCTTCGCATCACATATCTATATCTATACCCCTATATATATTATATTTTATATTTTTTTATATTGTGTGCGGGTAACTTTAACTTTGAAAGATGGTCATTGGATGAGGCGAATCCGATGGTCCAAAGATGGCAAATTTGAGCACTATTGGCCGTTGGATATGATCTAGATTCCACCAGATTTCGCCACATGTATAATCTAGAAGACTCCATGATTGAACTTAAGCATAATGCACAAACATCGAAACACAAGCACTTCTTATTTGCTCTAGAATCTTCCGTATCAGAATTGCCCAAATGTTTTTCTACATGATTTGCCATTATTTATTTATACTTTATGTCTTACAACGCACAATTCCATGAATCTTAAAATAGATTAGCTTTCTTATAAAAACTAGATGATTTTGAATGAAATGAACTATAAGAATTAAACGAACATCTACATCATGCATATATGACTCAAAGCTTGCATGCTATAATGTGGTATTTATTCATAATTTGGTTGCCAAATCTCATGCGGGCAATGCACGTGTACCTGACTCTAGTCCAAATGGTGTTTGTGTGTGTGTTGTGCGTGTTGAGGTGCAAATTGTCTTTTTTTTTGGGGTACACGTTAAGCTTGTTCTTCCAAAATTTCAAGCCGCGCCTTGTTATGCCAAAAATTCAAGCTAGCGTCTCTGTCTGTCGTGCTGCGAAACTCCCGCCTCTTCAACCCGCACCTTGTTAGCCCGAAATATTTAAGATATATCTTTGTCTCGTTTTGCTCCGACAACTCCCTCCATCTCAACCCGCGCCTTGCTATTGCGAAATTACAACGCGCGCGAAAACTCACACCTCCTGAGAAATCCCGACACGTGAAATGCCCGTGGTACCCCTGAACCGAAAGAACCGCCTCAAATCGGTGGGGGGTACTTTCGTAACTTACCCCACATTTCGGACAAGCGCATCTCTAAGCCATGGTTTCCCACTGCCATCCCATCCGCCCACCCATCCGTACAGCGAGGCCGCGAAAACTCGCGACGAAACCCCACACCCTGCTCCGTCCGCCACCCAGCCGGTGCCTCTTCCCCGACAGGAACATCTCGACGTCCCTCATCCATCGTACCAGATGAGGATCCGTCGTCGATCTCATCGTCCCGCCGGTTCAGCCACCCCGTCCTTCACCTCCGAGGAGCTGCACCAACGTTCCCCTCGTCTTTTGCGCCACCTCCATTCCCACACCACCGTCTTCACCTGCACCACCGGAAGAGCATCATCATCACCGTTTCCTCGGATGAAGCTGCGGCCTAATCGGCGCCACCAAAGAGGTTGTACACTAATCGCCGCATTTTCTTCTTGATTCGATCTCACGGTGTTGCCGGCGCTCGGTCCCGAGCCGACAAGGCGCGGCTCCATCCACGACGGCGTCGTCGGCCACTTCCTCCATGTCGTCGCTCCCTCGGCGGCGACATCCACATCAATAGGAACTGCTGCTGCTTTAGCTCTCGCTCGCGCTGCTGCTCTGCTCTTTCTCTCGGTCCCCAGCCTGGTCTGCTCTTGCTATTGCTCTTGCTCGCGCTGCTGCTCTCGCTCTTGCTCTTGCTTGCGATGCTGCTCCGATTTGGCTACACTTTAGTCGACTGAATCGACTTTTGGGTCAGTCGATTTTCAAGGGCTGGGCTCGCCGGGGTGAAGGAAGAACCAATCGCAGCAGGGAGGGGGGCTCGCCGGAGAGGTACCCCACTATCTATCTTAGGGTTCAGGATGGGGGCGGTGGTCGCCGGCGGTGGCGGGGCGTTGGAGGGGCCGTGGCATGGGGATCACCGGAGAAAAAGCTCGACACAGGGGGGGGGGGGGCTAGATGGAAGGCCGGGGCGGCGGCAGACTGGCGATGGGGAGTGTTTTCGGGGCGGGCGGGGCGGCGCACCGCCGGCCGCGGGCGGTGGGGGCTGCTGTTTGGCCGGTGGTGGCTGGCGGCTCAGGGGGGTGGAGGTTGAAGATGAACCGCAGGCCCTTGATTTCGTATCCAACGGCTGCAAAATCGACTGACCAGAGATGAAAAGTCAGTCGACCGACGTGTAGCCTCACCTTGCTAGTGCGTTCAGTTTCGACAGCAAAATTCAGTTTCGACAGTTAAGTTCAGTTTCGACAGTTAAGTTCAGTTTCAGCAGTTAAGTTCAGAGATGAGCGGCTGATTTATTTTAAATCTATCACTTTGTGGTTATGTATTTTACATCATGTATTGGAGATGCTATTAGAATTCCACTCAGGTTAACATTGTTGGTTGTCTCTCTTGTCCTACTTCAGCCTCGGCGTCGTCCAACTCACCAGAGCTGCTCCAATGACGAAACCCTCCATCACAACGGAGCAGTACCTCGGGCTCCATCTCCAGTCGCCTAAGATCTTCTTCCCCTCCTCCGACAGCAAAGTCAGCCGGAGCATCCTCACCGGCCAACCCAATCACGCTGAGATCAACATGGCTTCACCAAAGAGGTTGTACACTTGTTGCATCTCTTTTTTACTCTACATGTTATATATATTATCCACTGAGCACTCGTAGTAACGGGAAATATGATTATTTTATCCTACTATATGACAAGCTGTGAGGTACCAGGCAACTTAGCTATCCGTGATGGACTCTCTTGAATGCCATCATTATTTATCTCTGTGTGTTTCAGCTGTGCATTTGTCGATGGGCACAGGAGTTGAGCTAGTATGGCAGTGGCGTGGGTCCAAAGTAATAGAAGTAGCACAAAAACATTTTTTTAGTGTAGGATTTTCCTTGCTCAAGCCTGCCTACTAGAATCGTCAGTGCTTGAAAGGAAAAGTGAATGAAAAGCATAGGAATTGGAAAGTTTCCTATGGTACTACTGTTCATGAATTTGGTGCAAAGTAATCGAGCAAAGGAAAACTGTAGGATTTGTTCCTTTAGTGTCTCCTTGAAAGAAAAACCGTAGGAATTCTAATTTCCACTTCTCCTCCTTTTCATATTCCTATTCATCAAGCACAAGACTAAGAGATAGTAGCATAATAGCATTATAACCGTACATTTTCTTGTGGTTTGACTTAATCTCACCATGCTTTTTTGCATCCTGTGATCTTCGAATGGTTGTGAATAAAACACCCAGATTGGCAGAAATCCAGTGTTTTTAAATTCTCTGTTTTGCACGTGCATTCCTATCCTATTCCTGTCTATTTCCTATCCCTGCATTGTTAGAATCCTCAAATTCAAACAAGCCCTTACTCAATTACTTCTGTTACAGATATGTGTCAAAGAAAACATTGTGTGGGTTGTCCTGCTCCTACGGCGCTGTGTTCCACCCCAGCTCAGCTGCTCCAACGACGGAAGGGTTCACCACAGCAGGGATCCGCTCTCCAGACTATCTTTTGCCGCCTCAGATCTTCTTCCCCGCCGCCGGCAGCCACGACAACTACATTACCATCATCAACTGAGCAGATGACCTTGAGGACTACATGGGTCCGCAAGAGAGGTCGCACTCTTCCGTGCCTGCTTACGTTATCGCCGCTTAATATGATGACATGCTACATTATCGTCGTGTTCACCTATTAGACTCGAGTCAGGTCCAAACTAATCTGAAACTTGAGTTTTTAAATGGTTGTAGGGTACATATTGGGGCAGCAATCGGTGCTATCTGTCTACTATCTGGTTAATCTCCGGTGTCTACTATGAGTTTCATGTTGGGTGCAAACAAACATTAAAGGAGCCATTATCTGTATTTTTAACTAAAGCTATTATCTGCCTGCTATCGTTGGTTTTGGGTCTATCCACAGTTTACTACCATCACTCTGGATTTGTGCATGCGCTCCTTCCATAATCTCACTATGTTTTATTACTATGCATGCCACTTATTGTACACAATGGAACTGATCATGTAGAGCAAAAGTGACGAGCCTTGCGTGGCAATAAAATTTCATGCAGACGTCGTTCCATGGTGGGCGCAAAGGCAACCCCCCCTCCACCCATTTCGGATCGTAATCAAGAGGAAGATAACTGTTAGGGGGACTCGGAAGAGAAGACCACTCCTATTTACCCCATGAGGTCTTCGCTCTAACTTGGCATCTTGATGTTGGTAATATCATGCATATGGTGCCTTGCATTGCTTACTGTATACATTAAAGATGTCATCTGCTTAGTTTAGACATGCTTTATGTCAATGCCATCTGTTTAGTTTCTTTATCGTATATGTGAATCATGCAATGCCATCTTGACTAGCCAGGCATCATATATGTGAATTTTGCAATGCCACCCTGGTTAGCCAGTCATCTTATATGTGAATTATATCATGCCATCATTTTTTATTACGTGTTAAATTTTTCAACAATTTTAGTACATTCAATTACTCTTCCTGTGCATCAGCTATTCGACACGGTCATGGAAAAATCTGGAGTGGAAACAAGGTCTTCAGAGCAGACAATGCTATCTGACGAAGCGCATGTCTTTCTGGTTACCGAGAGCTCCTCAGAGGAGGATTCAGAGACAGGTGACCAGTCATATCCCCCCCCCCCCCGAGGTGCATGCCCAAACTTGGCAGGGTTATGTTTCTCATATCGTGCGTATGGTATCTTGCATTGCTATGTCATTTCCTTAGTTTAGACATGCTTTGTGTGAATGCCACCTGTTTAGTGTCTAATTACCATATATGTGAATTATGCAATGCTATATTGTTGCAAGACATTATATATGTGAATTACGCAATGTTATCTTGTTGCAAGGCATTATGTATGTGAATTATGCAATGCCATGCTGTTTAGGCAAGCGTCATATATGTGAATTATATCATGCCATCCTTTTTTTTGTATTTCTCATTGCTTTTGTCGACAATGTTTGTATATTCAACTGCTCTTCCTGTGCATCAGCCATTTGAATTGGTGATGGAGAAATCTGGAGTGAAAACAAGGTCTTCAAAGTAGACAATGCTACCTGCTGAAGCAGATATCTTGCTGGTTACAGATAGCTCTTCAGAGGAGGATTCAGAGGCAGATGACCAGTCCTATTATCCCCCTGAGGTGTATGCTCAAACTTGGCAGGGTTATATTACTCATATAATGCATATGTTGTATTGCAATGCTTAGTTTTTACATCATATACACAATATTGAATGCCATCTCCTTAGTTGACACATCATATATGCAATTGCCCTCTGCTCACTTCCTTACTATATAAATCATATATTTGAATTATGTCATGCCATGATGTTTACATGGACATCATGTATCTAAATTATGGCATGCCAACCCATTTTATAAAGACATAATATAGTTATATCATCTCATCCTGTTTACATAGTCATCATATTTCAAATTATGTCATTCTATCCGTGAATTATATCATGCCATCATGTTTCCATCGACGGCATGTTTGTGATTTATGGCATGCCAACCACTTTAATAGACACATCGTATAGTTATATCATGTCATCCTATTTACATAGTCATCATATTTGAAGTATGTCATTCTATCATGTTTAGTTAGCCATCATACATGTGAAATTGTGTCATGCTATCTGTTTAATTAGCCATCATATATGTGAAATTATGTCCTGCTATTCTGTTTGCTTAGACAACATAAATGTGAATTATTTCATGCCCTGTTTTGTTCCCTACTATCCATTGCACCTGTCTATCTTACAATGTCTGTACATTCAATTACTTTTCTTGTTTATCAGCCATTTCAATTGGAGGGAGTGATGGAAGTATCTGTGAGAGTAAAAACACGGTCTTCAGAAAAGATCGTGCTACCTGTCGATGCAGATAGAACCACGGTTGTACTTGCCCAAGAACCAGCCCCACCACACATAACCCACACTCATGCAGATTGTACCCCTACCCAGTTGGACAGAGAACCAGCTACACCCCTTCTAACCCCAACCCGAGCAGATAGACACCCAGTTCCCATTGACACAACACCGTCTCCACCACAGAGCACCCAAACACGAGCAGTTAGTAAGGCAACCGTAGTGCCCAAATCACGAGGACCACCACTCCGAACCCGAAGTCAACGCTTAAAGCAGAAGAAGAATTGTTCTCAGGTCAGGTTCCGTAGCTATGGTTCATACTACTTTGCTCTTGCATCATTGTATTTACTGATACCAACCAATTTCAAATTTGAAGGATGCAATTGAAACTCCAATGGCGCAACAGGTATGTTTTAAACCTGTTTCTTCAATATGTTTGGCTGTTTTCTGTTGTAACTTGCTCTATGTTGATTTCAGTTTCAATTGAATAAACAGTTATGTTCTCATGCCATGGACACTACAAGTGTTGTTATTGCTGTGTAGTTTCCCACACTTATATTCTGTCTATGCTGCTTTGTCTTGAATAGATATGATTCGAACTGTATCTATCTTGATTTGGCAACATAAACTAGAATGATATAGACCATACAATGACCATACTACATAGATATATGTTTGTTTCATGTTGTTATCCTGTCCACCTTACTACTGAACTAATTTACCAAAATCAGTTTCATATACTTCATTGTAAACCTGAGATGTGTTTGTTTGTTTCTCTTTTAGAACACGGATAAAATATTGGAGAAGAGTACCCTGTTATGAAATGGTAAAGGAAGTAATGCAGATAAGGTTCAAGATAGTGAGACATCCCTGTTGGTCTCCAAGAAAGCTGATAAAAACTATATTGAAGACACTGAGACAACCCCAAAGTCCTGTCTTGATGTAGTGTTCGAGATACTTGGCTACCTTCTGGCACCGGCTCTTCGAACTCGTTGCCTGAATCAGTTCGGCTTCTTGAGTCTCAACTTCAAGTTGAAAGACATCGATCAGATGTTATGCGACAGGAAGCCGAAGGACTGAGGAAGTCCCTGCAGAATTCAGATGCATACTTTCTGGTGCAACAGCAAGCGCTGGAGGACTTAAGCGCCAAACAAGAGAAAGTTAATAAGCTTGCTAAGCATCTTGCAAGCATTATGGGTACCTAGGATACTGTTTCTTGAGCTCTTCTGAAGTGGTTTCAGTTCTGGACTTGTTTTGCTACGGCGTTTATATGCTGCTGTGTTCCCTATATTTGCACTGGTGGCGAACTTTGATGCCCAGTAGATGTAATATGTGTAATAGCCGTGATCGCCTAGTGTAGGTTGCTTGCTTATTTATTTCCTTGTTGTCTTGTTTATTTGTTTGCTTGTAGTCAGTGCAGTTCTTTTTCTGCGGTTTGCTAGTGGCTGCAATAACCAATTTTTTAAAACTAGGCCACAATAAACGCCACAGTAGTGACGCTGGGCCTACGAGCCGTAGAAACAATGGGCCTTCTACGGGCCGTAGAAACAGTGGGCCTTCTACGGGCCGTAGAAATAGTGGGCCTTCTACGGGCCATAGAAATAATGGGCCTTCTACGGGCCGTATCATCAATGGGCCTTATACGGGTCAGATGATCGACACAAACATGGGCCAAACAGACCTCATTCTGGCCGTAAACGGGCTAGAGTTGGAATTGTCTGTCCATGGGCCGACCATAACGGGCCATCGTTAATAGGCTGTATTTGATGATGCTGTGAAAACGTCCCAACGTATTAACGGACCACAAATGGGCCGACTGTAACCACGGGCTGAATTTGGCCCACAAGCAGAAAATGATGGTAACGGGCCGTAAGTAAACGAATGCTGGAAATGAGCCCAAGAATAAATGGGCTCTGAGAAGGCCGAAAGATAACATGGGATGGAAACGGCCCAACGGAATAACGGGCCGTTAATGGGTATAAAGTGATACACTGTTCTATACGGGCCAGTTTCACCACGGGCCGTTAATGGGTGTAAAGTGATACACTATTCATTACGGGCCAGTTTTACCACGGGCCGTTAATATGCCAAGAGTTACATAGGGCCTCATATGGGCCGAAAGACGTCATGGGCCATACATGGGCCAGAAGTGAAAACAGGCTGGAAGATGGGCCAGATGACGCTACTGGGCCTAATTCAAATAGGGCGTAACGGGCTTTGGGTTAGCGAGCTGTAAATGGGCTATATGCGAACAGGCCGTTAATTTGCTTTCCATGGGTCGGCCCGCCACCTTTTGACCAAATCAAACGGGCCGTCCTTCTCACAGCAATGGGCCTCTGTTGGGCCGTGCCACGTGTCGACGTATCATAGGCGCCTTCTGTCCAATGAGTGGATGACATCTGTCCTAGCAGTGAGCCGACACGTGTTTCCTCCAGCCAATGATGATTTTACCGTGGAAAATCCCCATTGGTCGTGGCTGTGAACGGGTTATCGGATCCAAAACCCGACCCGATAGCTTAACGGGCGTTCCGTTACGGTGGATGCCACGCGTGCGGTCACCCTTGACGAAAGAACTTCTGTGACGCGCGATTTATCGTCATGGAAGTGGACACTTCCGTGATGATAATTTTCGTAATGTCATGGAACACTTCTACGACAGCACAAGTATGACTATCTTGATTCTGTCATAAATTTGTCATGGATGTACATGCATGACAAAAAACGCGATCTACTGTGACAAACATGTATCATCACGGAAGTGTATTTTTTTTGTAGTGATAGCCTATACCATGTCAATGCATCTCCCTTCAAAGATAAAGGGAAGACCTTTCTCTTAACAACATCATCGGGAATACCTGCAAGCTTAAATAATCCACAAACTTCATCCACAAGGATAAGGTGTAAATCGGGATGCAATGTTCCATCTCCTACAAAAGGATTAGCTAGCAGTTTCTCTATCGTACCGAAGGAATCTCAAAGTAAACATTTTCAGTAGGTTCAGTAGGTTGAGGAGAAACTCTTTGCTCTACTGGTCGGGGTGAAGATACCCCGAACAAGCCCCTCAAAGGATTAGTTTCCATAGTAACAAGTGACAGAAAATTTCAGCAAACTATATAAATGTTTCCTTACCAAGTTCCACTCACCAAAGGCGCTTCACTCCCCGGCAACGGCGGCAGAAAAGATTCTTGATGACCCACAAGTATAGGGGATCAATCATAGTCCTTTCGATAAGTAAGAGTGTCGAGCCCAACAAGGAGCAGAAGGAAATGACAAGCGGTTTTCAGTAAGGTATTCTCTGCAAGCACTGAAATCGTAGGTAACAGATAGTTTTGTGATAAGATAATTTGTAACGGGTAACAAGAAATGAAAGTAAATAAAGTGCAGCAAGGTGGCCCAATCCTTTTTGTACCAAGGACAAGCCTAGACAATTTCTTTCTGACAATAAGAAAAGCGCTCCCGAGGACACATGGGAATTATTGTCAAGCTAGTTTTCATCATGCTCATATGATTCGCGTTCGGTACTTTGATTATTTGATATGTGGGTGGACCGGTGCTTGGGTACTGCCCTTTCTTGGACAAGCATCCCACTTATGATTAACCCCTGTTGCAAGCATCCGGAACTACAAAATAAGTATTAAGGTAAACCTAACCATAGCATGAAACTAGTGGATCCAAATCAGCCCCTTACGAAGCAACGCATAAACTAGGGTTTAAGCTTACATCACTCTAGCAACCCATCATCTACTTATTACTTCCCAATGCCTTCCTCTAGGCCCAAATAATGGTGAAGTGTCATGTATTCGACGTTCACATAAGACCACTAGAGGAGAGACAACATACATCTCATCAAAATATCGAACGAATACCAAATTCACATGACTACTAATAGCAAGACTTCACCCATGTCCTCAGGAACAAACATAACTACTAACAAAGCATATTCATGTTCATAATCAGAGGAGTATTAATATGCATTAAGGATCTGAACATATGATCTTCCACCAAGTAAACTAATTGCATCAACTACAAGGAGTAATCAAACCACAGGTACCAATTTGTGGTTTTGATACAAGATTGGATACAAGAGATGAACTAGGGTTTTGAGAGGAGATGGTGCTGGTGAAGATGTTGATGGAGATTGACCCCCTCCCGATGAGAGGATCGTTGGTAATGACGATGTTGATGATTTCCCCCTCCTGGAGGGAAGTTTCCCCGGCAGAACAGCTCCGCCGGAGCCCTAGATTGGTTCCATCAAGGTTCCGCCTCGTGGCGGCGGAGTTTCGTCCCGTAAGCTTGCTTATGATTTTTTCCAGGGAAAGAGCCTTCATATAGCAGAAGATGGGCACCGGAGGGCCACCAGGGGGCCAAGGAGACAGGGGTGCGCCCAGTAGGGGGGGCCACCCTCCTGGCTAGGGTGTGGGCCCCCTATGGTATTTTCTTCGCTCAATAATTCTTATTAATTCCAATAGTCACTTCCGTGGAGTTTCAGGATTTTTGGAGCTGTGCAGAATAGGTTTCCAATATTTGCTCCTTTTCGGTAGAATCCGGATGTCGGCATTCTCCCTCTTCATGATAAACCTTGTAAAATAAGAGAGAATAGCCATAAGTATTGTGACATAATGTGTAATAACAGCCCATAATGCAATAAATATTGATATAAAAGCATGATGCAAAATGGACGTATCAGGCGGCGACACCGGCTACATCGAACGGACTTGGACTCTGTGGAGCTGGGACTTTTCCGCCGATGTGGACATGGCGGAAAACCCATGGTCATCTTTACCTGCCAATGCAGTGCACGGGTACTCCAAGGAGGTTCACCTGGACATACGCATTATCAAGTTAAATGTTGATCATTAGTCTTCGCTCAATGTAATTCGCTGTTTAAGCATGTGGAGACTTCCATGCATGATCTTGCTCTATTGGAGTATCGCACATGAATAAAAGTGTATCCGTTTATGGTTTAGTCTAGAATCTTCCATGTACGAACTTTTACTACAGTACTGGTGGAAGACTTACTATGAACCATTTCTTACATCTCCTCTGCCCCTTCCAAGTCATCCTGATTTAATACCTCCATCTAGGTGTATAAGGGCATGGTTAATACTTAATAGTATAACCAACGGTTGACTACAAGAAAGTGCCATGTCATCTGTAGCCAACATGTATAACAATCGATACTCAAAAACTAATTCTTAAAGCCAACAGTGCTGCTCCCGTTGCACCGTATGTGTTTCGGTCCTTCCTGTTCGAGATCGTGGTAGAATTCATGTTTCTACTCTGTATCCTACTAGATTATATCTGTTCATCTACTATGCTAGTCCACGTGATTAGTTTCATCTCTGTTATAGCCATCATGATTTTTTTGTGCTTATTCGTATTAAATCTCGTAGTAACTTGCTCATATATTCAACTGGCGCAACGTCCCCTACAACCACTCCCGTTTCATGGACGGCCTGGTCGATGCCTCCAAGGAGCCCTTCGTCTACTGCTATGAGTGCCCGATGCCATTTTGGGGCTCGCCGGCGGACATGGTGCATCACCTCACGGATGCGTGCAGCGGTCACTACTGGCCCTTGGCGGAGAACATCAAGTACGAGACGTGCTACCCGTTCACCATGCCGGAGTCGCTGGAGGATCACCACCGCCTGCTAGTCTCGGAGGAGGACGGCAGCGTCTTCCTCTTGATCATGGGCACCGGCGAGGCCCGTGCAGGCCGCCGCCCCGTCTCTATAGTGTGCGTCAGGGGCGACGCCGCTGACGCTGATACTGACATGAGGCTGATGTACGGGTGCGTGCTCACTGTTACAACCCCTCAGAGGTACATGGGCGGTGACACCGGCTCCATCATGCTGACTAGGACTGTGCAGAGCTGGGACCTTCCCGCCGATGTGGACATGGAAGACACATGGTATGATTTACCCCGCAACGCGGTGCACGGGGACTCCAAGGAGGTTCACCTGGACATATGCATTACCAAGTTAAATGTTGATCATTAGTCTTCGCTCAATGAAATCCGCTGTCTAAGCATGTGGAGACTTCCATGCATGATGTTGCTCTATTGGAGTATCGTGAATGAATAAAAGTGTATCCATTTATGGTTTAGTCTAGAATCTTCCATGTATGAATTTTTACTATAGTACTGGTGAAAGACTTACGAGGAACCATTTTTTACATCTCCTCTGCCCCCTTCCAAGTCATCCTGATTTAATCCCTCCGTCTAGGTGTATAAGGGCATGGTTAATACTTACAAGTGTAGAGGGCGGCGCTGCATGGGAGTCTCACCCCGCTTGTGGCGGCGATAAAGCAAATCATATCACAAAAACCCAACCACTTCTAGTAATAAGTGGCACAGTAAAATAAACGGACAAGCAACCATCACATCCCTCCGTATTTTTGCATTTCATCTCTCTGCATTTACTTTCTTGGTTCATCTACACTCGATCCCTATCTATTACTCCTATAATCCCTAGCTACTACTCCTAGGGCTGCTTCTTTTGGCGGCTTAAAAATAAGCCGTCTCTTCCCCACTTTTCCCATAAGACTAGTCACGGTGAGAGTAACATTAAGGCGCCTCACTCATTTATTTGGGCTTCTAAACTACTACTAGTACTCCCTTCATTTTTATATACAAGGCCACAAACTCAAATTACAGGTACCAAGATAAAAATCAATGTGTGCTTTACAAGTCAATTTATTTTCTCGTTTACCAGGTTAATTAATAGGATGCATGCACATTAGAATAAATTGAGTGGCCGTGAGAGAGGAAGTAGATGAGTTTGTCATTATCATCCACTACATGCATGCTAGTAATTAAGCCATGGGTTACTAGTACGAGGAAACATCATTAATATTTGTCTCGATTACTGTTGGTGGCCTTGTATAGATGCAAAATGTATTTTTATAGTGGCCTTGTATACAAAAATGGAGGGAGTACCTCCGTCCTGGTTTATTCATCAACATTATAATTTGTGGTAAATTTTGACCAAAGATTTAACTGATAAAATGTTAGTGCATGTGACATCAGAAACATTTCATTAGTTAAATTTATGATCAAAATTTTACACAGATTACAATGGGGACCAATAAACCAGGACGGAGCTAGTAGTAAAGGGATTACTACTAATCTAGAAGCCTAAACAAACTGGCCCCTGGTACTCCTACTAGTAGTACTAGTTTTAAAGTTGGAATTCCAATTTCACGTCACAACTTGTTAGGCAAAAAATTCGATACAGGGTGTAGGAAGCGGTTTGGGAATTTGCATGCCTTTCCGACCAGTGAGAAACTCCATACAAAGTACGACAGAGAAATAACCACAGAGAAGGAAGCTAAAAGTAAACATTCAAACGAGCATTTTTGCATTTTATTTTGCATTGAATCGTTTCACAAGCTTGACTAGTGTTGTTTTTCTACTTTTACAAAAAATGCATCGTAATGTATCGTGCATTTGCCCGTACATAAGTAATAGTAGTACTCCCTCCATCTACGTGTATAATGTCTTCCCTCCTACTTGGTCATGGTGCACAACCAAAGATGACTTATTCACCTGGACGGAGGGAGTAGCACAGCCTGCAAGCATATATAGAGAGAGACGTGTAGTGTGATAGTATATAGTACTAAAGTTTGTGTTGTATGCACCTTCTTAAAAAATGCGTACGGATACACAAGGTTTCCAAACTTTCCCTCTCACATACTTAATTAAGGACGCTAATAATTCCCGAACATTCGGGATTTATCATTTATGTCCCAAAACTAATGAGATCACCTTACGAAACTAAATTATACTCCCTACTAAAAGCCACGGCGCTCGCAGAAGCGCTTGCGGCACGCCACGAGTGCCCTGGTGCACGGGCGTTCCCCAGCGCGCCGACACAATGCCTCTTCCTCAGCCTCGCAACTCACGAGGTGCTGATTGGAGGATTTCCGGCGAGCGAGCGCGATCTTAGAGGTGTGGTGATCCGGCGCCAGCAGGTACTCCTCCTCGCTAGAAGCGTGCACCCGATCCACGTACCGCCAAGCATAGATGAGGCGCTTGGGACCGACTGCACTCAGGGCTTTGGCACGGGCGTCCTCCTCCACCCTCACGGCCCTTGCACGAGCCTTCTGCCAAAGAGCCAATTGCTTGACTCTCTCGGACGCGACATAGACCTGTCAGGCAGCTTGCCCCGCGGCGCGCTTCTCTTCCTCGGCCTTCTTCTCCGCCTCTATTTTGGCGTGCTCTGCCGGCGGCAAAACCTCCCACATGGCGACATCCATTTCTTTCCAAAGCTCCTCAAGGCTGGGGGCTCGGCAGGAGGCGCGGCGTTCTCCTCATAGTGGGGTGCCGACGCGTCCTCCGACGCGTGTGCTGGAGAGATTGGGAACGCCGACGCGTCCACCTCGACGCGTCCCGGCGAGGAGTGGAACGCCCACGCATCCTCCTCGACTAGTGGCGGCAAGGAACGGAACGGCGACGCGTGACCGTCCGGGCGGTGAAACGAGGGGTGCTTAGGGCTTGGGAGGGGAGATGCCATGCTGGTCGACGTGAGAGGGAAGGGGAGGAGATAGCGATGAACGTGAGCGTTCTTCTGAATGTCGTGGGAGTCGCAGTATTTATAGCGAGCAATGGCACACCTACGTAAGATATGGACTGAGCTGTTTAATCTTAGCTGCAGGTCGATTCGTCAGCGACATGTGGGCCAGACCCTTGTTGGGCCCATATGTCAGTGACCCAATGCACCTGTAGTTAAGTAACTGAAGCAGCGTCCCGAAAGATATGTTGCGTGATTAACGTAACATCTACGTGGGCATATTTGTTGGAGTAAATTATGGGGGAGGGAAGGGGTGGAAATATTGCTGGTCACAACGGATTGGACGAGCTTGGGGGGAGGAGAGTCATGCATGCAGATTTTTTCCACACGGGGTGGAGTGGTGGGACCGCCAGAGGGAGAAGGAGAGTCTGGCAGGCATATTGTTTCCACACATGGAAAGGAAAAGATTTGGAGACAAACAGGATTCCTGCAGGTATGGGGAACGGTGCATAATAAGTCATCTTGTATGCCGGACTAGGTATAGTCTCAAGTCATTAAAAACATACACGCCCCACACATGTTCATATTTCAAGGTGCACTAAATTATTGCATGTGATGATTAAGGCTGGCCATAATGGTCGTATCTTAGCTGGTATCATGCACACGGGAATAGCAAACATGCTGATGTTGCAAAGAATTAAACAAGAGAGGGGGGGTTAGAGTAACTAGTGTTCATGGATGCATTGGTAAACACATTTTTTGTGAAGAACGACAACATTAGTTGAGTACTTTTGCAGACTTCAAAAACTATTCCACCGCCTCTACTATCTTGCTAAGAGTAGGTGAAAATTTTGAATCGAGCCCTTTAAACTAGAAGGGAGGTAGTAGTACTCTAGATAACCTTGTTGTGACGACAAGATAGGACATGGCACGCACCTGGACGGAGGAACTAGTCTACATTGTGCATTTAAGTTTTGTCTGAAGTCAATGTACCTCTACTTTGACCAAACTTATAGAAAAATGTATCAACATTCACAATGTCAAATCAATATTTTTACACTCATTATGAAACGTAGTTCTTATACTCATTATAATCAGCATTGTAGATATTGATATTTTTAGTATAAATTTGGTAAAACACTTTGAAAATGGTTGACGGGAGTAAAAAGGACCAGAGGGAGTATCATGCATGCAGAGTAGGCAAAAAAATTACTCATTTATAGCTGGTCGAAGTCTCAAAGGGCGCGACCGCGCGAGGGAGGCGAAGGTCGCGGGAGGCGCGACGGTTGACGGAATTAAGTGAAGTTACATCCATGCGCCGGCATGGCATGCAAACAGGCAGAAGCTATACCGTCAGGCCTACGATATGGGTCTAGTAGACATGCCATCTAGTGGGTCCCACATAGTTCTTGAGAACTCTTTGGGGGCTTGCAGCCGTTTATCCACCGGGCAAGCCCGCAACCCCATGCCGTTCACACGCCCTACTCGTCCCTGTCTTCTACCTTACAACAGTTCGCTCCCAGTCGTCTCGTCCTTTCACATTAGTTCGCTCCCAGTGTTTTTTTGCGGGGTACAACAGTTCAACTTCTCCTAACCCTCCTCCAAAATCCATGGCCCCCCAAATCTCCATGGTCGCTGCTGAGTACCAGGTTAGAGCCATCACCGGCGATGAGTTCATCGTCATCTACACACGTGGATCTGCGACGGTGAAAGCATGGCTTGCTCGCTTCCTGCGCATGTTCAGCAGTTCAATGGATGAGTGGGTCGCTGGGCTAGATGTTGAGTACACCACAGTCCTGGAAAGAGAGAAGATTCTAAAGGAGGCAGAGAGGAAGAAGCCCGTCGTGATCTAGGTTTGCATACATAACGTTTGCTTGGTCTCCCACATATGCCATGCCGACGTTGAGTGCCCGGATTTTAAGAACTTCCTCGAGGACAAAAGAGTGAAATTCATTACTGTAGACTTTAGGAACGATAGGGATCTCCTGCGTCGGATAGGTCTCATTCTAGGCCAGCCCTTCCATCTCCAGAAGGCAAGCGTGGTGAACTCCTCTCAACCTTCAATGTTGACCCTGGCAGCAGCCATGATCGATCCTTCGTACGCTAAATTGAAGAAACCTCATCACGAGTTTCATCATGCATGGGAGTCGAAGACATTAGATGAAGATCACATCCTGTACGTAGCAATGGATGCCTACCTTTGTTTAAATATCTACAAGGGTTGGATGAAGAAGCAGAGCCCAGTGTCCGGTTCAAGCAAAGAAGCGTTGGTGAAGAGGAAGAGGAGAGGGACAAGGACAAAGTCGAGGACGTGGACTCGGACTCCGAGTAGGTGGCAGTGCCGTCGCTCATGCTGGTTCTACTGCAGTGTCAAGAAGACTAGTTGCTTAGTTTATTTTCAAGGGTGTGTTGTGCTGAGGCCCTAGCAGAACTATGTTTATGTTCTTTCTCGATATTTGAACTCTTTAGTGCGTATAGTAGTACTAGTACTATGTCTTACTACTGTTTTTCTTGCAGTTTGTACTACTGCTCGTATCTTCGTGTTCCTACTGTACTTAATACGTTCGTACTAGTAGTATAATTTGGGTCAGTCGATTTGTGAAAGAAGTTCGACGGAGCGAAGGAAGAAGACGGCGGAAGAGGTGGAAGAAGCCCTTCTAGCCATCCATGTTGCATAAAACGGCTCACAAGAGTCGACTGACCCAAATTGCTCCTTCATATTACAGGATCCACGTCGCAGTCAAGGTCTCGATGGTAGATTCTGCGTCCGCACCCGGTATGCGGGCTCGACGCGCGTGCGACCGGCTTCCGCCACGACAGCCACCATGCGCGCCTCCTCCACGCGATCGGAGACGACAATGACACGCTAGTTCCTCCTCGCTGGCATGCTGGAGCACGCGCTCGTCCTCCTCTTTGTACGCTGCGTGCATAGACACGGCTCCACTAGCTGCTCGCGTGCTTGGCAGCGCGGCGGCATCGCGAGGAGGGACTGCAGACGACGTGAGCGGGCGAGCCTTCGGCTTCATGGCACAGGGATGGCGGCGACACGGCGGTGATGGGCGAGAAATTGTTGGCCGGAGTAGGCGGGCGCCGGCATGCGCAACGGCGGCGGTGACATATTGATGAGTGCGCGTATGGGAGTTTACTTTAGTTTTATATAAGGTTGGTCAAACTTAAAAGAAAATTGTACTAGCACACGTAAACAGACTTAGGCAGCGCTTTTATTTGTTAGTACCACATCCATGATGCGGAATCCTGTGCAAGCGCGTGAACCACGGCCGCGCGGTCAATCGAACGGTGCATCACCGTGTTGCACTCGTAGGACATCCACCGAACCTTTTTGTGTGTGTGTGTGAAAACAATCCCTGAATATTACTCAACTTTTTTTCCCTGGAGAAGTTCTTGACGCTGCAATATTTCCATATATTTGAATTTAGCTCCAGTTCGTGTTTATTTGGATTTGGACGTTTTAGGTGTGCCCTAGTTTTTTTTAATACTGATTTTGTGTGTGTGACTCAGAGAGAACGTGTGTATGTGTCCATATGTGTGTTGTGGCGGAAGGGCAATGTGGAGACGGTGTGCATGTGAATCTGAGACATAGAGAGGTGTGAATGTGCAAATGATCATGCATGAGTGAGACATAGACAGATGTCGATACGTTGTGTATACATGAGAGAACGGTCTTCTAGTTTACTTGTGTGTGTGTGTGTGTGTGTGTGAGAGAGAGAGAGGAGCATCCGTAATACAACAACCATCTCCCTCGTTTCGTCAGTCCCTCCCACGATCGCATGTAACACATGCATCAACGTGCACATTTTGACACCCTCACCCGGCCCCTGCCCACCTCAAGGCCCGCACAATCTCTTCGTGAATACCCATTTCTCTCCTTAGGTTTGTTTTCTCTCAATATCTGACACACACAAACAGACACACACATCACAACACACACACACACACCCTCCCTCGAGCACACAATTCATCCCCATCCAAGGTTATATGGCGACCACTCTCACTTGTGCTTCTTTGCACCCCAACATGCACAACACCTCAATCTTCAAAGAGGGCATCGAGCAGATTGAAGACGGCGACCACACCGTGCTAGAGAATGTGAGGCCATTTGGAAGCAGAATGATGTGATGACAGCTGACTGACTCCTCCCCCAACCTCTCTCTCTCTCTCTCTCGCACAAAATTACCAATCCCTCTCTCCCGCGCACAAAATTATCAATCCCTCAACCCACGAGATCCTTCCCCCGTCGTCCATGTTTTTCCAGCTCTCTCATCAAACATGTTGTCTCTTCTCCTTCCAGATATACAGAATCCGGATGCACACGCATCTCACGTACATTACATGTCTTCATCTTTCTCATAGACCTAACTTCTTCCTCTCTCTCTTTCTCTCTCTATCTCTCTCTGTCTCGTTAGGTTTATCTCCTACTCTCTCGTTCACATACATACAATCTTTCCTGCCCTATCTGCTCCATCTTCGCAAACTCTCTCTGCATGTTTCATTCACACATTATGATATGTTCAAAATATTGCTTCTATAATGGCTGATGTAGAGTTATGGTTGGTTTTGTTGCATCCTACAAAGTAATAACTATGAATTGCATTTAGATTCTCATTTGACTGGGATTATGTGAGTTTGAGCATGTTGTGAAGTACTATAGACCTTGTATACATCTTGGGATTCGACAATGATTTTAACTATTGAATTGTATAGACCATTACATTCGAAGTCAATAGCCTGATATATTTATTTCACAATTTCAACAAATGATTAGTTCACTAAAAACTAAGAAAACAAATGTGTACTCCTCCGCTTTTATTTAAGTTCGGCGTATTAGCATTGGTCAAAGTCAAGTTTTGTAAACTCTCGGAAAGCTTATAACAAAAATATTAACATATACAATAACAAATAAATACCATTAGATTCATTATTGAATGTACTTTCACATCATACATATTTGTTATGGTAAATGTTTATATTTTTCTATAAACTTTGTCAAACTTTAGGAAGTTTGACTTCGGTCAAACCTAATATGCAGAGTTTACTAGTACTACTCGCTAGTTGCTTAGCCGAATCACTCAACACGCCACACGAGGAGTTCAGTGTCACAAAATTTTGAGGTCGGCGGGAAAATCTCCCGCGACCCTGATTCGAGCAGTGGGAAGTTACCATCATAGCCTTCGGAACAGGCCTACGGATAACGCTTGGTAAGGGGTTGTTTTCGTAACTTCAGGTTCACCCTACCCAGCCAACCCCACCCCGGCACCCAGAGTAGTACACCTGAATACTCCCCATTTTCTATCCCCACCGAAAAATAGACTTCTCCACGGCACTGCTGATGAAGCCATGTACCTAGGGTAGGGTCATGGACCTGTCCAAGGTACCCTCCCCAAGGACATCTCTTGAAGAAACTACCTTTCAGTCGACCTGGAAGGATTCCACTCGACGGACCTGAAGACACTTTCGTACCGTGAAGCCAACTACTCGACCGCCAGAGATCTACTGATCGATCTGCATAAGCGGTCGGTCATTAAGTGGCTTTATGGTCATCATAGCACTTTATGTGGGATGTTACCAGTAACTCCCTATCTTATGTACCTTAATCCCTGCATAACTGAGGGCTGGAGGGGTCTGGCAAACTCTATATAAGCCACCCCCCTCCTCACTTTAAGGGGTTCGCACCCTTGTAATTCATACGCACATAATACAGTCGACCGCCTCCGGGCTCCGAGACGTAGGGCTGTTACTTCCTCCGAGAAGGGCCTGAACTCGTAAACATCTTTCATATACAACTACTCCATAGCTAGGATCTTGCCTCTCCATACCTACCCCCCATTCTACTGTCAGACTTAGAACCACGACAGTTGGCGCCCACCGTGGTGCAGGTGTCTTAGCGACTTGTTGGAGAAGTTGCAGTTTTTTCCGATCTCCTTCATCATGGTTTCAGGTGGAGTTTTGGTTGAGGGCCGCGAGATCCGTCTCGGAGCACTCACGTTCATCGCCGACGACTCCACTTGGCTGCAGGAGGCACCACTCGACGTCGACACACTCCCCGTTTGCAGGGCAACGCACTTTCGCGCGTGCGTCCGCGGCGTCCTCCTGCGGCAACCGTCGACCCAGTATGGGTTGTCTTCTGTGCCGTCCTCCCTCCAGTTTCTCGCCGGCGCAAGCGCTTCGGTCGGTCGAGGCTTCAGCGGTGGGTGAGGCACGCGGTGGCCCGCCAGTCGGCCACTCCCCAAGTCGCGGCAATCGAGCCCGACGAATCTCTCTACGGCCTGTTCGATCTGTCGACTGGCTCCATAGAGACTGCATCCGAGTGCGACAGCAGTGATCCGGCGGCGGAGGTGCTGATGGTCGACGGACCACGTAGTCCTCCTGGTTTCCCCCACACCGACGGAGGCGTTGGCGCGGGCGATCCGGCGCAGGTTCACGAAGAGTACAAACCCGAGCCCCTCACTTCGCTGCAGAGGGAGGAGCTTTGCTGCCAGAACATGGATGCGCTTCACACTCGTATCGTTGGAGAAACCCCCGAGGCCCGTGCCTTAGAAGACGCGCGTTTGGCCAACTTGGCTGAGCGCACTCGACTGGAAAATCCCCAGCGAGTACTCGACGAACGAGCGCAACAACGGGTCCCGTCGTCCAGTCGACGTCAACTCTTTCCACAACTGACTTAGGTATACCGAACTCCAATTCAGAATCGAGCAGCTGCAGCCCGTATAGCAGAGTCCATTCAGCCTTCCCAGTCAGAGGCTGGCAGAGGCTTGCTTCAGATAAGAGATTTACTCCGAGCAGCAGGAGATCAAAATTCAGTTGTATCTCAGTCGCGGAATAGGATTCACAGCAGATCCGTCGCTGCGAATACAGTCCAGTCGGCTCATAGCCCAAGATCTCCCCCGAGGCATGAGGTACATGGAGGCCGGCGTGATTAGCATGAGGACCGATCCGATCTTGATGATCGATGTCGAGTGCCCACTCCTCCCCCAAGGGGTGGGTCATACGCGCCTCGACAGCAATATGACAGACGCCATGACAGTGTTGGGCGAAGGATCCCAGTCAACCCCAGGGAGCCAGGCTTTGATGCGAGATCCGTCATCGTTCAAGGCTTGGTCGACAGGAACAGAGCTCACCGAGAAGGCCATGACAGAAATGCGCCCACCAGCAGCAGAGTACATGTCTCAGGACCAGAGTGTTTTAGGAGAGCTATCAGATCCGCGGTGATTCCTCCCAACTTCAGGTTGGTGACTGGAGTCAGTAAGTTCACTGGTGAGTCCAATCCGGATACTTGGCTTGAGGACTACTGAGTGGCTGTTCATATTGGCGGCGGCAACAATGAAGTGGCCATGAAACACCTGCCTCTTATGTTGGAGGGCTCGGCCAGAGCATGGCTGAATCAGTTAGCACCCAGCAGCATTTACACTTGGGAAGATCTTGCCCGAGTGTTTGTCAGGACATTTGAAGGAACTTGCATACGGCCAGCAGGGTTAACAGAGTTGCAGTCGTGTGTGCAGAAGTCGAATGAAACTTGAGGGATTACATCCAGAGATGGATCACAGTGCATCACACAGTAGAGAATGTATCTGATCATCAGGTGGTCTGTGCCTTCAAGGAAGGCGTTAAGAATAGAGAGTTAAATCTGAAATTCGGTCAGACCGGAGACATGACCCTGAGTCGAATGATGGAGATTGCCACCAAGTACGCCAATGGTGAAGAAGAGGATCGGCTCTGGAGTGGCAAGTACAAGTCCGCCGCTAATGAAACTGGGGGAGGGAACTCCAGTCGGAAGCAGAAGCGGAAAGCCGAGCCAGCTGCTCCTGGAGAAGCCTTGGCCGTGACTCCAGGAAAGTTCAAGGGGAAATCCAAGGGGCCTTGGAACCCCAAGAAAGTGAAATACCAAGATGGAAATGATGTGTTGGACTTGCCATGTCACATTCACACGAAGAAAGATGAAGAGGGTAAACTCATTTACCCAAAGCATACCACTCGACAGTGTCGGCTCTTGATTCAGCAGTTCAAGGGGAAGCAGCCCAAGGACAAGGAGAAGGAGTCGGACAAAGTTGAGGACAAGGAAGATAGTGACGGTGGATACCCCCAGGTCAATTCCACCCTGATGATTTTTGCTGACGTTGAAAGCAAAAGTCGATTGAAAGTTATCAACCGAGAGGTGAATATGGTCGCTCCGACGACACCCAGTTATCTGAAATGGTCGCAGACCGCTATCATGTTCAACCAGTCTGATCACCCGACTCACATAGCCACCCCTGGGAGGCAAGTGTTGGTGGTCGACCCAGTCTTCGAAGGCACTCGACTAACTAAGGTTTTGATGGATGGTGGCGATGGCTTTGAACATCTTGTATCTGAGAGACATTGAAAGGGATGGGCATTACGATGTCCAAACTCGGCACCGACAACATGAGCTTCCATGGGGTCATTCCTGGAAAGAAGGCTGAGTCACTCGGCCAAATTGCTCTCGATGTGGTTTTTGGTGATTACAAGAATTTTCGTAAGGAAAAGTTGACCTTTGAGGTCGTGGATTTCCAGAGTGCTTATCACGCTATTCTGGGGAGGCCGGCGTATGCACGTTTCATGGCTCGACCATGTTATGTATATCTCAAGCTGAAGATGCCAGGCCCCAAAGGTGTGATCACTGTCACTGGCAATCGGAAGAAAGGGGAAGAGTGTTTTAAGAAAGGCTCTAAGATCGCTGATGCTCAGATGGCAGTGGTAGAGCTGCAAGAGTACCAGAAAATTGCAGACCCGAGTGATTTGTTGCGAGCCAAGAAGCCCGCCCGCGAGTTGACATTTGATTAAATGCGGTGAGATGAAACTGATTCATATTCACTCGACTGATCCCAATGCTGCTCCGACTCACATATCAATAACACTCGACTCCAAATAGGAAGAAGCGCTCATCCAGTTCCTCCGTGAGAACTGGGACATCTTCGCATGGAAGCCTGCTGACATGCCGGGCGTTCCCAGGGGACTGGCTGAGCATTGTCTACGAGTCAACTCAAAAGTTAAACCTGTCAAAGAACATCTTCGACGGTCCGCCGTCCAGAAGAGAAAGGCCATTGGCGAGGAGGTGGCTCGGCTCTTAGTAGCAGAGTTTATCCGAGAGATTTACCACTCCGAGTGGCTCGCCAATGTTGTCATGGTCCCTAAGAAGGACAAATCACTTCGCATGTGCATCGGCTTCAAACATATCAATCGGGCCTGCCCGAAAGATCATTTTCCTCTCCCCCGCATCGACCAAATAGTCGACTCGACTGCGGGATGTGAGCGGTTGTCTTTCCTAGACGCTTATTCCGGTTACCATCAGATCCGTCTGTATGGACCCGACGAGATCAAAACAACTTTCATCACTCCATTCGGGTGCTTCTGTTATGTCACCATGCCATTTGGCCTCAAGAATGCCGGAGCCACGTTCATGAGGATGATTCATAAGTGTTTGCTCACTCAAATCAGTCGGAATGTGGAAGCATACATGGATGATATTGTGGTCAAGTCACAGAAAGGTTTCGACCTGTTGACTGACCTTGCTGAAACATTTGCCAATCTCAGGAGGTATGATATCAAGCTTAATCCATCGAAGTTCACATTCGGAGTCCCTGGCGGAAAGTTACTCGGTTTTCTCGTTTCCGAATGAGGAATCGACGCCAACCCAGAAAAAGGTGGCATTATACTCCGATGAAACGCCCTGTGCATGTGCACGATGTCCAGAAGCTTACTGGATGCTTGGCTGCTTTAAGTCGATTCATCTCTCGTCTCGGTGAAAAGGCATTGCCTCATTACCGACTGATGAAGAAGTTAGACAAGTTCGAGTGGACTCCAGAAGCTGATGCAGCGTTTGCAGAGCTAAAAGCTTTGCTCTCCACCCAGCCGGTGCTTGCTGCCCCAATCAGCAAAGAGCCTTTGCTGCTTTACATTGCATCCACAGGACAAGTCGTTAGTACAGTACTTACGGTCGAGCGGGAAGAAGAAGGAAAAGCCTTCAAAGTTCAGCGCCCAGTATACTATCTTTCTGAAGTATTGACCCCATCAAAGCAAAGATACCCTCATTATCAGAAGCTTGTTTATGGGATTTATATGACCACGAAGAAGGTTGCTCATTACTTCTCTGACCATTCCATTACAGTCGTCAGCGACGCCCCATTGTCGGAGATTACTCGCTGAGAGATGCAAGCTGGTCGAGAGTGGCGAAATGGGCGATTGAACTCCTTCCCCTTGATATCAAGTTTGAGGCAAAGAAAGCCATCAAGTCCCAAGCAATTGCAAATTTCATCGCCGAGTGGATTGAACAGCAATTGCCGACTCAAGTTCACTCGGAGCACTGGACCATGTTCTTTGATGGTTCCAAGATGCTGAATGGTTCCGGTGCTGGGGTAGTGTTGGTTTCCCCCCCGAGGAGATAAGCTCAGATATGTGCTCCATATTCACTTTGATTTTTCCAATAATGAAGTTGAATACGAAGCACTATTGTATGGGTTGCGTATGGCCATTTCACTCGGCGTCCGTCGCCTCATGGTTTATGGCGACTCAGATCTAGTGGTTAATCATGTGATGAAGGAATGGGATGTCAGAAGTCCAGCCATGACTGGTTATTGCAATGCAGTGAGGAAGCTAGAGAAGAAATTTGAGGGGTTAGAGCTTCATCATGTACCCCGACTGAAAAATCAAGCTGCTGATGATTTGGCGAAAATAGTATCCAAGAGGGAACCATTCCCAGTGATGTGTTTTTGGAGCACATCCACACACCGTCAATTCAAGAGGATCCTTTCACCGAAGAAGCCCCGCAGCCGAAAAGTCCCATTGATCCGACTGAAGTTGAGGTCCCAGCTATGGTCGACCTGATCATGGAAGTCGTGGTCATCACTCCCGACTGGACAGTGCCGTACATCGCGTATATCCTAAGGAAAGAGCTCCCGGAGAACGAAGAAGAGGCTCGACAGATCGTCCGCCGATCCAAGGCCTTTACTGTGATCAAGGGACAGTTGTATAGAGAAAGCGCGACTGGAGTCGGCCAGAAATGCATAACACCAGAAGAAGGTCAGATAATTCTTGATGATATCCACTCGGGGACCTGTGGTCATCATGCGTCCTCTCGGACCATTGTGGCTAAAGCATACCGAGCAGGATTTTACTGGCCGAAAGCAAATGAAATGGCAAAGGAAATAGTCGACAAGTGTGAAGGATGTTAGTTCTATTCCAATATGTCACACAAACCTGCATCAGCCTTGAAGACCATTCCACTCGTCTGGCCCTTCGCTGTTTGGGGATTGGATATGATTGGACCGCTGAGAACTGGCAGAAGCGGCTTCACTTACTTTCTAGTGGCAGTCGACAAGTTTACTAAGTGGATCGAAGCTAAGCCTATCAAGAATCTCGATCGTGTAATCGCTATCGGTTTGGTCAGAGAGTTGATATTCAGATATGGAGTTCCGCATAGCATCATCACTGACAATGGGTCAAACTTCGATTCCGACAAGTTCAAAGCCTTTTGTGCCTCTCAAGGCACGCGAGTCGACTATGCTTCAGTTGCACACCTGTCTAATGGACAAGGTAACGAGCAAACGGTCCTAATTCTCAAAGGATGAAACCCGGCTGATGCGTGATCTCAAGCATGCAGCAGGAGCATGGGTCGACGAACTTCCGTCGGTTCTTTGGGGATTGAGGACCACTCCTAATCGAGACTGGGAGAACTCCATTCTTTCTGGTCTATGGAGCTGAAGCAGTTCTGCCGAGTGACCTGCTTCAACAATGCACCTCGAGTCGAACTCTACTCTGAAGATGAAGCGGAGCAAGCCCGGCTAGATACAGTCGATCTCCTGGAAGAGGAGAGAGAAATGGCCCTGATCTGCTCGACCATCTATCAGCAGGATTTGCGTCGATTCCATGCTAGAAATGTGAAGAGCCGAACCTTCCAAGAAGGAGACTTGGTCCTCCGAGTGGACCAACAGAAACCACACAAGCTCGCTCCCACTTGGGAAGGTCCCTTCATCGTCACCCGAGTTCTCCACAACGGAGCATACCACCTTTACAATGTCGATCGCCAGATTGATGAGCCTCGAGCTTGGAATGCGTAGCTGCTCCGCCCCTTTTATACTTAAGTACTCACTCGGGTGAGATGTAATAGAAGTACCTTGGTAGAGTTTATCGAAGACAAGAATGTTATAATTTTCCAAGTGATTGTTATTACTTTTTTTTACATAAGAAATTTCCCCCCAGTGGGTGGCTTAGCTGCGAACCTGATTCGCCTAAGTTTGTAAAAAAAACTCCCTGCCGAGTGGTGAGCCAGCCTCCCACTCGGGGGGCTTAGCTGCGAATCCATTTCGCCTAAGTGTTTAAAATCCTACCGAGTGGTGAGCCAGCCTCCCACTCGGAGGCTTAGCTGCAGTCCAAGTACTCTCCTATGTGTTTAAAATCCTACCGAGTGGTGAGCCAGCCTCCCACTCGGAGGCTTAGCTGCAGTCCAAGTACTCGCCTAAGTGTTTAAAATCCTACCGAGTGGTGAGCTAGTCTCCCACTCGCGGGCTTAGCTGCAGTCCAAGTACTCGCCTAAGTATTTAAAATACAACCGAGTGGTGAGCCAGCCTCCCACTCGGAGGCTTAGCTGCAGTCCAAGTACTCGCCTAAGTTTGAAAAATCCTCCCACTCGGAGGCTTAGCTGCAGTCCAGTAATCACCTAAGTATCTGAAAATCCTACCGAGTGGAGAGCCAACCTCCCACTCGGGGGCTTAGCAGCAGTCCAGTACTCGCCTAAGTTTGAAAAATCCTACCGAGTGGAGAGCGAACCTATCACTCGGGGGCTTAGCAGCAGTCCAGTACTCGCCTAAGTTTGAAAAATCCTACCGAGTGGAGAGCAAACCTCCCACTCGGGGGCTTAGCAGCAGTCCAATACTCGCCTAAGTTTGAAAAATCCTACCGAGTGGAGAGCAAACCTCCCACTCGGGGGCTTAGCAGCAGTCCAGTACTCGCCTAAGTTTGAAAAATCCTACCGATTGGAGAGCAAACCTCCCACTCGGGGGCTTAGCAGCAGTCCAGTACTCGCCTAAGTATCTGAAAATCCTACCGAGTGGAGAGCAACCCTCCCACTCGGAGGCTTAGCTGTAGTCCAGTACTCGCCTAAGTACGAAATCCATTCCTATCCGGAAGGACGACGAGGTGCAGGTCGACTGTTACCTTCTCCTTCGGAGCTGCGCCACATGTACAATGTGCACTCCATCCCGATCCGCAAGGACGACGAGGTGCATGTCGACTGTTAGCTTCTCCTGCGGAGCTGCGCCATAAGTACAATCCGTACTCCATCCCTACCTGCAAGAACAATGAAGTGTAGGTCGACTGGATTTTTCACCTCAGAGCTACATCTCAGTCGACTAACCTCCTTGTTGGCCGCGTCAAGAGCAGCTTTCAGATTGGCGTTCTCTTCTTCAAGTTTTCCGACTGAAGATAGCTTTTTTTCCGCGAGCTTGGTTTTTTCCAAAGCCGTTTTCTGCGCCTCGGCAAGGTCATGATCCTTCTTCTTCAGAGCCTCCTCCATTTTGTTTGCAAAATGACAGTGAGATCAGAATTAGGAAGAGGCAGAAAGACAAAGACAGTCGTCAAGTTCTCACCAGCCATACCTTTTGCTTCGTCTCGCCTGTATACGCAAGTTCTCCTGAGCAAGCTTCAACTCAAGGTTGAGCTGGATTTGTTTTTTTTCAATTCAGTATAGCAAGCCACAAGCTCGCAGGATTTCTACGAAGAATCAATCGACAGACATCAAAGATAGGTTACTTCCGAGTGACTAAGAAAAATCGTTGCGTTTCTAAGACTACAGCCGAATCAAAATATTCGACAGTAGTCTCGGGGACTACACCCAAGGGGTGCACTTAGCGTGCCCCCACTGTGTTGGTGCGGGGACGACACCTATGGGATCACAAGAATCCCTACCACGGTTGCGGGGCACGGGGTCGCGAGAAGAGCAGATCAAACAGATAGCACACGGGTTCTTTATCCAGGTTCGGGCCGCGAGATGCGTAAAACCCTACTCCTGCTTTGGTGGTTAGTTTATCTGCGTTCTTGAGCTAGCTATGGGGCGTGAGGAGCTCCCAAAAGCCGAATCCTCCTCCTGGTCGCCTTGGGCCTCCTTTTATAATGGAAGGGGCTGCTACAGTGGCATACATGAGGTGGAAAGGGTACAGTCATACGAGTTTATCCTTGCATTACATGACAAGGTGCCATTAATGCATCTTGCTTAGGTGCCCTTGCTTTATCGGGGACGGGGGAGAGCCCAGTCTCGTCCGCCGCCGCTCCCTTTTGCGTTGACACGCACACCGCGGGCCGTGACTGTGGTGCCACGAGGCGTGCAGGCAAACCGAGGTGGCGCGATGGTGGAGTCTCCACGAAGGTTCGCTTGTTGCCACGCAGTGCCTGTCCAACTTGTTGGGTCGGCAGCCGCATGGTGGAGAGCTCGATTGGCGTGCACGATGGTGGCCCCACGGGTGTCCTTGGCAGGGCCTTGCCGCAGCCACGACAAGGGTCTTGCCGGGGCCTCGGCAAAGGGTCTTGTCATGGCGTCTGCTGCCATCCCCGGCAAGGCTCTTGCCGGGGGCCTTGTGGTCCCCCTTGGCCGGGATCCCGCCAAGGGTCGTCATCTTCTATAGTATGTATCTGGTCTTTGAATGTCTTAACAAAGATCTGCATGCCACCATGGGGATGTCTCCCGAATCCTTTGCCCCATGGGGGGGTAGTGGACTCAAAGGTGACCCGCTTCGTGGGCGTGGGGCGAGCCGCCCCGGCAAGGGCCTTGCCGGGTCTGCTAAAACCGCCCCCTGGCAAGGATCTTGCCGGGGGAGTCTGCTTCGTCCCCGTTGCTCTTTGTGGTCTTGGTCTTGGCGTCGTTTCGCTTCTTTCGAAGCTTCGGCCTTACCTTGGCTCACCTTCCTTGCCTTGCTTTAGCGTGGCGACGCCCATGCTCGTGACTGCCTGCGTGCACAGTTAAAAGGTGTACCCTTCTTTCTGTACACCGACAGGAGCCCCCGTGCCCGGGCCACACGTAAGCGCAATCGCGTCTTTTCGCGCGCTGCGCTTCCCACGCCTCCCGCGCGTGGCTTGGCGTGGGGAGGTGTGCGTGACGTGGGCGGCATGCGTGGGGCTGAGCTCTGCACGTATGAGTCCCGTCGCAGTAAAAGGGAGCGGTTCACGCCTTCCCCATAAACGGAGGGAGGCATGGAGGCGCGACTCATTTACTGAACGGGGCCGGGGCGTGGTCTTCAAGGCATCTACTCCCCACGATCACGGAGTGGGGAGAGGTCGCCTCACCCGTCGCCTTGGTCCCGCATGCCTGCCACGTGGCTCTCATGCGCTTGGGGTGGCGAATGGCGGAGGCGGGAAACCGGGCCGTCGCGGGCCGGGGCAGCGGGTCAATCCGACTTCCCTGCGCCTTCCGCGTCTTGATTGGTTGAGCGGGGCGGTCGTGCCCCCCCGTTCCTTTATAAAGAGCGGGGGGGGGGGGGGGGACGGGGTCCCGCACTCTTCCATCTTCTCTTTCCTTCAGCTTCCGCTCCCCCTCCCTCCATTTGCCATGGAGAGAGGGAATCCTGGCTCTTCAACGGTGGCAACGAGGGTCGCCGCTCGACAACGCGCCCTTCCTTCTCCTTCACCTGTGGTGGCAGAGCCAGCCCAGGGAAGGGGAGGGGCGAGGCCGTGGACGAGGTCGAGGTGCTCAGGAAAGAGGAGAACGGGGCGGCGCGCTGGTCCCGCCTCTGTCAGCGGTTCCTCCCCCCACCGAGGGCCATGTTGGGGATGAACCTTGCGAGTTCTTTGTCAGGCTGCGCCGGCCGCCTCGCCGTCGCCTCCGTCTCCCGACTCCCTTCGCGAGTGAGATGGAGCGGGATCCGCCGGAGTCACTGCGGCTGCACATGAGGGGCTGTTGGATCAGCGGTACGCGAGTTCGCGTCGACTTTCCAGCCCCTCAAGTGATGTATTTTGGCCGAGGTGGAAGACGTCGCTTACATCCCTTGCTTGACGGCGGGGCTCACTCTCCATTTCAAGGCGATGGAGGGCAGCCTCCTCTCCGTCAAGGTCTTGGTGCTTCGGACTCGGGCAAGGTGCTGCGTGGAGAGCTCTTCTGATAGCGAAGGCTCCTCCTCGAGCGAGAGTGGCGAGGAGGACAGTGGCAGCGACGACGAGGGTGGCAGGCGGCAGGATGACGGGTCCGACTAGGTGTCGGGCGTTGCTCCGTGCGGCACCGGCGGTCCCATCATCCGTGTCGCCGGCTTCCTGAACTTCTCGGGGTCGTCTCCTTAGGCTGCTGGCGTTGGGAGGCTGCGAAAGAGGAAGAGGGCGGGCAGCAAGGCCGCCAAATCGGAGCACGCGGGCACCAACGCCTTCGACGCGTGCTGACGTCCTGCCGCCTCGTCTTCGAGCTCTGCTTCCGGTGCCGCCATCACCATCCAGCCTTCGGACGGCCACCGAGATGTTCTCTTGGTGTCTTCAGCCACCCGTAGCTCGTCTAGGCGTCCCTTTTGCCCTTTTCGCCTCCTTGACCTGCCTCCTGAAGAGAGGGGCAAGAGAGGGGTCACGGGCACCTTACCTTTTTTTAGTTTGTAAGCCTCTGGGCCTAGGCTGAACTTAAAAACTTGTAATCCCATCATTCATGTTTTTCATTCTCTATGGACTGTACCTGAGTGGAATGTTTTTAATGAAAAGTGATGCTTGTCGGGTCGTTTGTTTGCGGGTAGAACCCACGACAAGGAATAAATCCTTGATATCTCTAAGATAAACATTTCCTTGCCCGGCAACAGGCCCTGCCGTCTTCCCAATTCACTCGACCTTCCTCACGTTTTTCGCGGAGGCAGGGATGAGGCGGGTTCAGGCTCCTCATTTCATCCTTTTGCTGCCGCGACTACGACCAAACCTGGCCCCAGGAACAAGCCCTAGAGCCTAGAGTTTTTAGGGGAGCATGGTAGCTTGGGAAACAACAAAGTTTCACATACCTCAGTCCATAAGGGAATGCATGATAAGGAATGAAGAACTTATCTGAAGCTGCAGCCCCCGGCAACTCTGGATTGCCGTGGGTGAATCTTCGTACTTGCAGCCCCCGGCAATACTGTCTTGCCGGGGTCAAGATACTGATTTATCCCTCCTTTTCCTCCTTCGTCCTCAAATGCTCCAACAAGGGTATCTGTGAGTCCTGCGAACCAAAGGAGACAAACGAATGGCAAAGAGACGCACACTCGACCTCTAAGCTAGGGGTTAGTCACCGCCAAGCACTATCAACCCTAACCAAGGACGAGACTGGACCTAGCATGCATACTATAACTTAGGGCGCCAGCGCTTCATTTATTTATGCTCAGGGTCTGCGTCTGGCTTTGTACAAAGGGTTACATGCATCATCGGCAATTCTTGTACAAAAGGTGGCTTGCCGGGGGGCCCGGCGAGCCGCGCCTTACGGGTAAAATTTGCGAAGATGCTCAATGTTCGGGAGTTACTCCTTTGGGCGGCATCTTCAGTCTCCAGCAGATTGCGCCGGGCCCGGTGACTCGTGTTACCCGGTAAGGGCCTTCCACTTTGGCGTCAACTTGTTGGAATTATTGGCCGATTGAGCAGCGCCGAAGGACAAGGTCGCCTTCCTCAAGGCTTCGGGCATGAACCTTGTGGCTATGGTAGCGGCGCAAAGGCTTCTTTGGTAGCGTGCTGCTCTCACGGCCGCCCGAAAGGCGATCTTCCTCAAGGAGCATTGCGTCATCTTGCCGCAGTTGCTCTTGCTCGAGCTCGTCATAAGCAAGCACTCGAGGTGACCCGTATATGAGTTCAGTGGGGAGAACAGCTTCTGCCCCGTACATCAGGGCAAAAGGTGTCTGGTCGGTGGCTTGATTTGGCGTCGTCCTGATCGACCAAAGAACCTCCGGCAACTCATCAATCTAGTGCCTTCACTCTTGTGCAGCCTGTCAAAGGTCTTGGTCCTTAAGCCTCACAGTACTTCAACATTTGCCCTCTCTGCTTGACCATTGCTCCGTGGGTGAGCAACGGAAGCGAAACAGACTTTGCTGCCAAGGTCTCAGGTATATTGCATGAAGGTGTGGCTTGTGAACTGTGTGCCGTTGTCGGTGATAACCCTGTTGGGTACGCCCAAACGGCACACCAGTCCCTTGAAGAACTTGACGACTGACTGAGCTGTGACCTTCCTCACTGCCGCCACTTCTGGCCACTTTATGAACTTGTCGATTGCAACGTACAAGTACTCAAAGCCCCCGATAGCGCGGGGGAAAGGGCCCAGTATGTCAAGCCCCCAGACCGAGAAGGGCCAGGAGTGAGGAATGGTTTGAAGGGCTTGAGCTGGCTGATGAAGCTTCTTTGAAGGGAACTGACACGCTTCACACCTGGTGACTAGTGTCGTTGCATCCTGGAGGGCGGTGGGCCAGAAGAAGCCTTGCCGGAATGCCTTGCCGGCAAGGGCCCTTGACCCAATGTGGGATCCACATATGCCTCCATGTATCTCTGCCAATAGCTCCAGTCCTTCCTCTCGAGGGATACACTTCAATTTCACACCGTTCGGCCTCTTTCTGTACATGACGTCATCGACGAACTGGTACATGGTAGAGCGACGGGCTACTTTTTCTGCTTCTTCCTGCTCCTTAGGAAGTTCCCCTGTATGGAGGAATCAGACGGTATGATGTGCCCATGCCGGAGCCTGGGGCTCGACGGCGAGGACTAAAGGCATTTCCTCCGCTGCAGGAACGGCTGTCTCAACGGCAAGAGCTTGATCCTCTGCCGGAGCCAGTCGTCCCGTAGCAGGCTCAGTGTTCCCGGCAACATCCTCGCCGGTGTCCCCAGGGAGCTCGGCGGCAAAGTACTTGCCGGGCCCTGATTTCCTCCTCTTATTCTGCTCTGTTGATGGATCAACGGATGGCTGAGTTAGCTGAAGCACAAAGGTACCTGGTTCCACAGGTAGCTTGAGGGCAGCAGCGTTTTGACAGTGTCAGCGACATCGTTCTCCGCTCGGGAACGTGTTCAGCCAGTATACCGTCAAGCGCTCTTCCATTTTCTCACTTCATCAACGTGAGGCCTTCATCAGCGGGCTCTGGTAATCCTTGTTGACTTGCTTGACGACAAGCTGCGAGTCTCCCTTGACGATGAGTTTCTTCATTACGAGGTCCGCCGCGATCCTAAGACCGCAAGCAGCCCCTCGTACTCTGGCCGTATTGTTTGTTGACACCTCCACGGGAAGTGCATCTGGATCACGTACTTGAGGTGCTCTCCGGTGGGCGCGACAAGCAGTACGCCAGCCCCGGCGCCCCGTAAGGAGAAAGCTCCATCAAAGTACATGATCCAATCACAACTTGCCTCTTTGCCGGGGAGAGCAGTCTCTTGAACTTCTTCGTCGGGTGTTGCGGTCCATTCTGCAATGAACTCTGCTAGGACTCGGCTCTGAATCGTCGAGGTACTTTCAAACTTGAGGCCAAAGCTGGACAGCTCCAGTGCCCATTCTACAATTCTCCCCGTTGCATCCGGATTGTGCAATATCCGTTGCAGAGGGAAGCGAGTGACGATAGTGATCTCGTGTGCTTGGAAGTAGTGATGCAGCTTCCTCAAGGCCATAAGGAGGCCGAAGAGCAGTTTCTGCACATCGGAGTACCTTGATCTGGCCCCCTGCAGGAGAGAACTAACAAAGTAGACTGGGTGCTGCATCATTTTCTTCTTCGGCGGCACTTCAACTTGCTGTGTCGTCTCTGCAGTGGTGGTGCTGGGCTCTGCCGCTGCACATTTCCTTGTCATCAACCTCTTTCTGCGCCACTAGTGCAGCGCTGACCACTTGGTCCGTTGCCGGCAGGTATAGCAGCAACGGTTCTCGCGGCCTAGGCGCAACTAGTATTGGCGTGGAAGAGAGGTATTTCTTTAAATCTTGCAATGCTTCTTCGGCTTCTGGTGTCCACTCCATTGGGCCCGCCTTTTCAGGATCTTGAAAAAGGGGAGGGCACGCTCGGCACACTTGGAAATGAACCTGCCCATGGCGGCAACGCAACCAGCAAGTCGACGCACATCCTTGATCCGCTTGGGTGCTTCAATCTGCTCTATAGCTTTTATTTTGTCCGGATTGGCCTCTATCCCACGCTGTGTCACAAAGAACCCGAGGAGCTTGCCGGATGGAACGCCAAAGACGCACTTCTCGGGGTTCAGCTTGAGATTGATCTTGCGCAGGTTTGCAAATGTTTCTTGTAAATCCGGTATGAGGGTTGCCCTGTCCTTGGTTTTGACCACTATGTCATCCATATAAGCCTCCATATTTCTATGGAGCTGGGGTTCAAAACCAATTTGAACCGCCCTTGCAAACATCGAACCAGCGCTCTTCAACCCGAAAGGCATCCGCATGAAACAATATGTACCACATGGGGAGATGAACGCTGTATTCTCTTCGTCTTCTCTTGCCATGAAGATCTGGTGGTAGACGGAGTAGGCATCGAGGAATGACAACAGATCGCACCCAGCCATGGAGTCAACAATCTGATCGATGCGCGGCAGCGGGAAGGGATCTTTAGGGCAAGCCTTATTGATATCTGTGTAATCAATACACAACCTCCACTTCCCATTTGCCTTGTGCACCACAACCGGATTGGCCAACCACGTTGGATGGAGCACTCCTCTTACCAAACCCGCTGCTTCCAGTTTCCGGATCTCTTCTGTGATGAACTCTTGTCGTTCCAAAGCTTGCTTTCTGACCTTTTGCTTGACGGGCCGCGCATGAGGGCAGACAGCGAGGTGGTGCTCAATCACCTTCCTGGGAACACCGGGGATGTCGGAGGCTTGCCACGCAAACACATTGACATTCGCCCGCAGGAAGGCGACGAGCGCGTCTTCCTATTTGTCGTCAAGGGTGGAGCTTATGGTAAAAGCGCCTCCCGTGCCGTCCTCATTGATGTAAACCTTCTTGGTTCCCGTGGTATGGCCTCGGGCTTCTTGTTTCCGCCGGTGGAGCTCTCCAAGACGTCCTCGATGGCAGCGCTACACTCAAGAGGGCGCTTGCCGGAGTGGGTGTCCGAGGTCACACCGGTCTTCTTCTTCTTCTTCCCTCCCGGGGTCCCAGCGGCAGGAGCGAGTGCCCTAGCGGCAGCAGCTGCTGCAACTGCTTGCTGCTATAGTTGGTCAGCGCAAATCAGCGCATCTTTCTTGTCGGAGGGAATGGTGATGATCGTCACATGTCCTGGCATTTTCAGGGTGTTGTAGGCGTAGTGTGACGCCGCCATGAACTTGGCTAGCGCTGGGCGGCCAAGGATCCCATTGTAGGGCAAGGGGATCTTGGCAACATCGAACACGATCCTCTCCGTCCTGAAGTTCAAGTCGCTTCCAAAGGTCACGGGCAGCGTGACCTTTCCCTTGCTGGCTTCTTCCGGGTTGACCCCCTGAAACGTGCCCGTCTCTTCGAGGTCTCCATCAGGAATCTGCAGTTTCTCGATCACCGCAGGCGAGATCAAGTTCAGACCGGCCCCGCCATCGAGTAGCATCTTTGTCACCTTGAAGTTGCATATTGTTGGTGAAACCAACAACGGCAAGCACCCGACCGCAGTGGTGCGATCAGGGTGATCCTCGGTGTCAAAGATGATAGGTGTGCTGGACCACTTCAGCGGCCTTTGGGCATCAAACGACGGCTCTGCCGCTGTAACCTCTCGCGCCCACTGTTTAAGCTGGCGGTGAGAAGTATGCAGCGAGGCGCCGCCATCAACGCACATGGCCTCTGTAGCTTTCTCAAACTCTTGGTCATCGGATTCGTCGTCCTCTTCATGATCGTCGTCTTCTGGCTTTCTGTCATGGCCCCGGGCGGGCCTCTCCTGTTGCTTATCCTTGCCGTGACGGCCCGTCTGGCTGTCATGCTTCTTGCCGGACCCCTCAGCACCGTCCGGGCCCTTCTCCTTGTCACGCCTCTCATATTCAGCCCTCTGCTTCTCAGCGAGGAGCTCAACCTGTCGGCAGTCCTGGAGAGCATGGCCTTTGGTGCGATGGATCTTGCAGACGCTTGTCCGGGGTTTCCTGGCTTCTCGGCAGCCACCAAGGCCCGGCAGGCAACGCACCCGGCAACCTCCTTGCCGGGGTCGTCTGCCTTAGTTTTCTTGGTGGAGCCGGTGTCATCAGATCTCTCAACGTCAAGCAAAGTTTTTACCTTGCGCTTCCTGTTGCAGCGCCGGCCTTTCTTCGCCGGGGCGGCAATATCCTCATCTGAAGAATCAGTTTCCACGCCGGCATCTTCGCCGGGGTACTTCCTTCCCTCTTCAGCCCGGGCACATTTGTCAGCAAGAACATAGAGTTCTGCTACATCTCTCACCTTGTTCATTGACAGCTCTTCACGCATCTTGCGGTTACGCATGTTCTGATGAAACGCGCTGATGATGGCGGCAGGGTGAACATCAGGGATATTGTACTGTACCCGGCTGAACCTCTGAATATACTTGCGGACACTCTCGCCTCCCTTCTGAGGAATGACGTGCAGGTCGCTTGCTTGGCCATGGGCTTGGTGGCCTCCAGTAAAGGCGCCTACGAACTCATGGCACAAATCCGACCAGGAGGAGATAGAGTCTACCGACAAGTGCATCAACCACGACATGGCGTTGGGTTTGAGAGCCAACGGAAAGTAGTTTGCAAGCACCTTATCATCGCGGACTCCGGCAGCCTGCATCGCGATGGTGTAGATGCTGAGGAACTCGGATGGGTGGGTCTTGCCACTGTACTTTTCGCCTACGTCAGGTTTGAAGGTGCGGTGAGTGGGCCACTGGAACTGCCGCACCTTACGGGTAAACGCCGGACAGCCTACCTCGTAAGATAGGCCTCCAGGGCTCCCCGGTGCCGGGTGGTTCACAGCAGGCCCTGCTCACCTGTTTGATTGGTGGCGCGCTCCGCGCCGGCGATCGATGGTGGTTCGAGCGTCTTCATGTTCTCGTTCCCAAAGGACTTGGCGCTGGTCACAGTGGGCCCGCGGGTCGGACGATGCTACGGAGATCTCGTCGCTCGTAATGTTGCGACAGGCTGGCGTCCGCAGGGCCGGGCGAGGAGGAGGTGAGTGCACCGTGGTTGCAGCGCCGTCGGCTCTCCTGCCACTTGTGCGTGGGACTCCGCCAGAGCGTCGACCCGGGGGCTCCACCGGACCCGGTTCGTCTTTGTTGGCCACCGCAACAAGGCTTCGGATGGTGGCTCTCCATTCGTCGAGTTTCCCCGCAGTGGGAGGAAAATCGAGGAGCAACTGCGCGCGAGCCAGGGCTTCTGCTGGCGTTGGCGGCAGTGAAACCTGCACGGATCGCGACGCGCTTCGACTTCTGACCATGTCAGAAGGAGCTCTATCATGACCCTGCGGTCGCACGCCATCTTCACCAGCGCCTTGGCGAGCGGGCAGGTCTTCTGAATCCCGGAGGTGGCGCTCGGGGCTCTTTCCGCGACGACACCCGGGGTCCTCGGCGGGATTACGCCGTTCATCGCGCGTCGCTTGAGAAGAGGGTGCCGTCGGCGCCGGTGTGGGAGCCTTCGAAGCCCTCGCGTCGCCTGCAAGCGGGGTGGCAGCGATCTTAGAAGGCCCCGCGCCACCCGCGGAGGGCCTGACTCCGTCTCTGGATTTGACGGCGTGCGGCCCGCTACCAGGCGCACGAACATCGCCGCCTCCCAAACTTCGGTAGCTGGGACGGTGTTGGTGTTCACGAACAGCGCCCCTGGTCCTTTCTGCGACCGGTCCGCTGCTCACCCGCGTCGGGACAGGGTGTCCGGCTTCCGACGGGCCAACCGCCATCGTCGTCTTCTTCTTGGGCGCCATGACGATGAAGAAGCGTCGAACTAACCGCTAGAGCTGATTCTCACAACTGCGCCCCCTACCTGGCGCGCCAAGGATGTCGGTGCGGGGACGACACCTATGGGATCACAAGAATCCCTACCACGGTTGTGGGGCGCGGGGTCGCGAGGAGAGCAGATCAAACACATAGCACATGGGTTCTTTATCCAGGTTCGGGCCGCGAGATGCGTAAAACCCTACTCCTGCTTTGGTGGTTAGTTCATCTGCGTTCTTGAGCTAGCTATGGCGCGTGAGGAGCTCCAAAAAGCCGAATGCTCCTCCTGGTCGCCTTGGGCCTCCTTTTATAGGGGAAGGGGCTGCCACAGTGGCATACAGGAGGTGGAAAGGGTACAGTCATACGAGTTTATCCTTGCATTACATGACAAGGTGCCATTAATGCGTCTTGCTTAGGTGTCCTTGCTTTATCGGGGACGGGGGAGAGCCCAGTCTCGTCCGCCGCCGCTCCCTTTCGCGTTGACACGCGCCCTGGCCAGCGGTGCGTGTGGTGCCACGTAGGCAGGCAGGCAGCTTAGGTGGTGCAGTGGTGGGTCTCCACGAAGGTTCGCTTGTCGCCACACAGGTGCCTGCCCAACTGGTTGGGTCGGCAGCCGCATGGTGGAGGCTCGATTGGCGCGGGCCTGATGGTGGCCCTACGGGTGTCCTTGGCAGGGGCTTTGCCGCAGCCCGACAAAGGGTCTTGCGGGGGCCTCGGCAAGGGTCTTGCCGTGGCGTCTGCTGCCATCCCGGCAAGGCTCTTGCGGGGGCCTTAGGTCCCCTTGGCGGGATCCCGCCAAGGTTCGTCATCTTCTATAGTATGTATCACGATCTTTGAATGTCTTCACAAAGATCTGCATGCCACCACGGGGATGTCTCCCGAATCCTTTGCCCCATGGGGGGGGGGGGGCAGTGGACTCAATGGTGACCCGCTTCGTGGGCGTGGGGCGAGCCGCCCCGGCAAGGCTGCTAAAACCGCCCCCAGCAAGGATCTTGCCGGGGGAGTCTGCTTCGTTCCCTTTGCTTTTTGTGGTCTTGGTCTTGGCGTTGTTCTGCTTCGTTTGAGCTTCGGCCTTACCTTGGCTCACCTTCCTTGCCTTGCTTTAGCGTGGCGACGCCCCCGGCTCAGACTGCCCGTGCACAGTTGAAAGGTGTACCCTTCTTTCTGTACACCGACACACCGGTTCTACCGACTCGGTTCGATCAGTCGACCGAAAGAGACAAAAAAAAGAAGAGAGTTCTTCAGACTACGGTCGATTGCCAGCAGTCAACCATAGTCTCGGGGACTACACCCAGTGGGTGCACACAGTGTGCCCCCACCGGTTTCAAGATTCCATTCGACATGGTCCGACCAGATCGAGTGAAGAAGTTAACAAAGAAGTTCAAAGTATAAAGACTACGGTCGACTGCCAGCAGTCCGCCATAGTCTCGGGGACAACACCTAGTGGGTGCACTCAGCGTGCCCCCACCAGTCCAAAAATTCTATCGACACACCCAGTGGGTGTTCAGATACGAAGATCTTCAGAAAATAAGAGTTTTCAGGTAGCATATCCTAACAGAACAAATGGTGATGATCAACTAACCTGGACATTGCTCTGAAGAGCTGAGTTGGCATCATAGGCCGCCTGGCTGGCCTCCCGGACCACCTTCACTTGCTCCATCATGATCCCCGCATGGCGTATAGCTTCCTTAGCAGCACCCACTTGGTCCTCTGGGACGTGGTGGGTGGCGAAAGGGGAGGGCGGGTCAGCGATCGATGATGAAGGCGGATACTCGTCGCACACATCGAAGACACAGAAGTCCGAGTGGTGTTGCCACCCTCATGAACCAGCGCCTCGGCACGCGATACAACTGAGTCTTGCAAGAGCGCCTTTTTAGTCCTCCTCCGCCTCAACGGCGCCTCATCATCATCATCAGGGAGATCAATGACATGAGGAGGGACTACAGGAAAGATTCAAAGTTAAAAACAGAAATCCAATCGACCAAAAGCGAAACTCCAGCAATCGTACCAAGGTTAGAGGTAACAACATCTTCCATCTCCTGGTCTTCGTTCCTGACTGAGGTCTCGGAGGTGGCAGCGCTGCAGATTTCAGAAATCAGTTGATCAGTCAACAAGTCGACCAAAATTATGTCCCTGCTGAACAAGAAAACACAAGTTCTGCTGTACCCGGAAATGGTGGGGATGGCCATCTTCATCTTGGGCAAAACCTTCGTTGGCTTTGGTGGCTTCGCTCGGGGTTGCTTCGACGCTTTTTCAGTCGGCGCCGGAGAGGTCGTTCGAGGACGTTTCGTCGACTGCCCGACAGGCGCGATAGCCTTGCCACGCTCGACCGCGGGGTCATGGGTGAGCTTGGACCGCCTTTCCATGCAAGGAGGGTCGACTTCTTCCTCCTCCTCCTCTTCATCGGAGCTGTCGTCATCTTCGTCCTCCGCACCGTGAGATTGCCATTCCTCCTGGCTTTAACCTCCGCTCCCTTCCTCCTCCTCAAATGGTTCTTGCGCCCCGTTGGGCATCGAGTACATCTCAGTGGTGGCCTGGAAGACGACAAACAAGACAAAAGTCAATCGACCGATTTGAAGCAAACAAGATGGAGAAAGCAGGATAACAATCAAAGATGCAGGAATAGACCTTGTCTACTTCGTAGGACTGGTCGAGTGGAGGGATCCTCCTGGCCCCTCGAGGGTTGTCCTTGTTTCTTGTGATTCCCCCAAGACATCTTTCCAGCATGGCATCCTCGATCTCCTCCTGGTGGATCCGAGTGGTGTCCTCAGTGCCGGAGTGCAACCACATCGGATGGTCTCGGGCTTGAAGCGGCTGGATGCATCGTCGGAGGAAGACCTCCCAGAGATCCATGCCAGTCACCCCGTCTCTGATGAGCTGGACAACTCGTTCGACCAACACCTTCACCTGCGCCCTCTCTTCCGGAATCACCTTCAAAGAAGATGGCTTGCTCACTCGGTCCATGGAAAAGCGAGGAGTCGGTCATTGCTTACAGGCGTTGGCTGGTCCTTGCAGTAGAACCAAGTCGACTGCCATCCACGGACTGACTCGGGTAAGATCATGTCCGAAAAAGAACTTTTTCCTCTCATCTGAACCCCAAGACCCCCACACATCTGAATCACTTGAGTTCTCTCGTCACTCGGATTGGCCTTTTTCACCGTCTGGGAGCGACAAGTGAAAATGTGCTTGAAAAGACCCCAATGAGGCCGGCAACCCAAGAAATTATCGCACAAAGACATGAAAGCAGCGAGATACACGATGGAGTTGGGAGTGAAGTGGTGAAGTTGTGCACCAAAGAAGTTCAGAAATCCCCGAAAGAAAGGGTGAGGCGGCAGAGAGAACCCGCGTTCGACATGGGTGGCCAAGAGAACACACTCACCTTCGAGAGGTTGTGGCTCCCACTCCTTCCCCGGGAGCCGTGCTGATCCATGGGGGATCCGTCCTTCACTGGCCATGTCGTCGAGGTCCTTCTGGCTGATCGTCGAGCAGATCCAGTCGCCGTGGATCCAGCCCTGCGGCAATCCGGCCCTTGACGAAGATCCGCCCCGACTGGTCGCTCTTCCCTTTGCCTTCGCCGTCGCCTTCTTCGCCCGCTCCAAAGCCGCCGTCTTCTCCTTCACCATTATCGCCGGTGAAGTGCACACAGAGTAGCAGCGCTGAGGTTGAATCGCACACGGCGGATGAATCTGGGGAAGGGAGGAAGAAAGGGAATGCACTGTTCAAAAAACCCCCGTCTAGGGCCTTATATGAGGTTGCTTCCGAGTGACTGACTGGTAGGCCCGGGCGATCCTATCAAATCCCGCGACAGTCGCCCGCGCGATACGTGGCGAAAAAGGTGGCGCGAAGATCGAGGCGTCCCTGCCTTATCCCATCCGATTACTGCGGCTCCCTCCGCCTCGCTCGTTTCTCGAAAATTCGAATCCCGCAAAATCCGCGCGCCACAGAGCAAATCGTCAGACAGAAGATTTCCTCCGTCCTGTCGTTCGGAGCTCTCCAAGTACGAAAAACACACTCGACGGATACAAAGAATGGATCAAGGCGACTGAAAAACAAGTTGAAGTCGTCACCTAAGCTTATTGATCCAGAACAAGACGTGTTCATCGCACGAAAAGTGGGTCGGAAGAGGTCTCAACTCCTTCCCCACTCAAACCTCGATCCATTCGGGGCTCTTGATGAAGCCATGTACCTAGGGTAGGGTCATGGACCTGTCCAAGGTACCCTCCCAAGGACATCTCTTGAAGAAACTACCTTTCGATCGACACGGAAGGATTCCACTCGACGGACACGAAGACACTCGACCATGAAGCCAACCACTTGACCGCCAGAGATCTGATCGATGCGCATAAGCGGTCGGTCATTAAGTGGCTTTATGATCATCATAGCACTTTATGTGGGGCGTTACCGATAACTCCCTATCTTAATGTACCTTAATACCTGCATAGCGAGGGCTGGAGGGTGCAGCAAACTCTATATAAGCTACCCCCTCCTCAGTGTAAGGGGTTCGCACCCCTGTAACTCATACGCACATAATACAGTCGACGGCCTCCGGGCTCCGAGACGTAGGGTTGTTACTTCCTCCGAGAAGGGCCTGAACTCGTAAACATCTTGCGTATAGAACTACTCCATAGCTAGGATCTTGCCTCTCCATACCTACCCCCCATTCAGCTGTCAGACTTAGAACCACGGCAACTGCAGCGTTCGTGCTCCTCCCCTTTACATCGGCGCACTCTTCCACCGCAGCGCATCTGCCTCATCGACGACCTCGTACGCCGCATTGGAGCCGGTCTAGCGTCGTAGTCGTACATGGAGCCTCTTCCCCGGCAGCGTCTTCCACGGTCTCGGATCTCCTTCCCGGAAGCCGACACCAAGCGCAGAAGCACCACCGTCGTGGACAATGAACTGACTCCCGTTGCCGACCATGAATCATAGAGGCCGCCACAACCATCGTTCTCCTCCTCGATTGGTAATGTGTGTATTGAATCACTTAGCAGTACATGTGCAGTTCCAATTTTATTCATACCTACCCTTCAAATTTCCTGGGTGCTATTGTTCCCGTAAAAGTAATTGGTTATAGCCTCCATTGTCCAACAGAATATCAGCTTGTAATTGTGCGTCGCTCCTGTATCGCGCTGTGCTTGGGTAGGTTTTTCATCTGCAACCAGTAGTGTGGCAAATGATGGAAAGTTTTTTAGAACTAGCAACATGCCCATGCGTTGCACGCATCAAGATGCATTTGTATGAGTAGTTTATCTTGTGGGAGAAAAGGATGAACGAGGGAAGGCCTTATTTGCAAATCTGGAGAGGGGTATGGGTATCTTTTTGCAAAATTCCCATTGTTTCCTTCCTATTTGTCAGATATAAATCGGACGGCCTATATTGCAAGATGGCAGGCACACCATCATCACCAACTCTATTTTTTATAATAAAAAAATTATAGAGAAAAAAAGTAGACAGTAGAGAAGTAGAGATAAATATTAAATATAAAATAAATATAACAGTAGAGAAGAGAGTAGAGATAGCAGAGACGTCGGGAAAGGATGGCGCGCGCGGGAAAAAGTGATCGGGCGTGCGCTAGTTTTGGCGCGCGGCGTCCGGCGCGCTTTACAAAATCCAACGCCCTCCCACCGCTGTGTGCCTTGCCACCACTCTCTCCCCGCTCTATGCCTCGCCACCCTCTCTCCCCGCTCTTTCTCGCCTCGCCGCTGCCGCGCCACCATGCCGCCGCATGACCGGGAAACTTGGGGATACCGCAGCGTCCGCGCGTGCCCCTCAGGCGGCTTCTCCTCCAAGATCCGGTTCCGCGGGATGCGCCTCGGCCTCGGCAATTTTAACACCGCCAACGAGGCCGCCACAGCGCGTCTGACAGCGTGGCGTGGCGCCTCCGGTGGCCTCATAGAACATTGAACTTCCCCAACGTGCCGACGCGGGAGCGGGCGCTGGGCCTCGCGCCTCTATTGCGGCTTAGCACCGACGAGGATCGTCGCGACAACCGGAGACTGGAGCACCGTCTCGGCATCGCCGAGATGGAAGAGGAAGCCATGGTGCTGTGGCGCCAACACTTCCCGCGGGACATCATCAACGAGCGCGAGTTCTAAGTGCAAAGGAGGGCAGAGAGGGATAAGAGGAGGGCAGAGCGAGCCGCCTATCGCGAGGACAAGCGTAGGCTAAAAGTGGATGCTCAATTCAACATGAGGCTAGGATCAGCGTCGCCCTGGGAATCCGACGACGATCGGTATCTTCACGCCTACAGTCAGACGTCGGAGGAGGACATCACCGAGGAGGAGTCGGATGATGAGGAGTAGTTGAATTATCTATTTTTTATCAATCAATGCTGAGAACTATCCTCTACTCTCTAGTCTCTCTACTTCTCGATCTCAGCACTGTAAACGCTTTTTTAAAGCGCCGCGTGTTGCGATTCTGTTGGAGATGCTGTAAGATGGCTGACGAGTGCTTTAATGTTGCCCACAAGATGCGCGAGTATTACTAGTAGTATATTTTTCTTGTCATGTTGAGATTTTAAAACCACGAGTGCGAACATGCAGAGTAGGAATGAAGACCAAACGCGGGATATTGGGGACATCTTCAAGGAGCGTGGGAAGTTAAAGAGGAGCTGCACCGAACCTGTAAAACGAGCTTTGGTAAGTAACACCCTTTCAATTACTTTCATTTAGCCTCATGTTCTTCGATGTGTATATGTTGTAGTTTCTGTTTCTCTTAAGCCTAGTGTTCTTCATGTGCAATAAGAAGTGTCTTAATTGTCCTAATGCTTTCGTTTTTAGCTTGATGTAGGAAGTGGGGTGTTCTCACCTTATAGTCTGTTTTTATTTTTTCCTTTTGAATTCACTTCTCCGAGTTCTGTTTATCTGGCTTCTACTAAATGGATCTGGGTTGCTCGAGTATTGATCTAAAAAAGTAACTTCATGTCGGGATGCGATTCTGCGAGGAGGGAAGTATGGTTAACCTCGAGATCATGTTTCCAAAATGAGGCTGGATTATGCACAAGGTGCAGTTCCCTAATGATGTTGGCTTAGACACAAGGTGCAAATTCGAGATGATCTGGATTACACACAAGCCAGTGGAGTCGTCATTTGTTCGTGTCCTCGTGGCTCTAGTAAAGGCTGAAAGAAAGCGTCACGAGTAGCCCTTGAGAATGTAGCTGAGTTCCTGAAGAAGCGAAAAGAGCAATCAGATGCTCTCTTCACCCAAGACAAAGAAGAGATGGAAGAAGCCAGAAATAAGCTAGCAGAGGCAGAGCAGGCTAGGCGTCTCCTGCTATCTAAAATTGTTGTCAATACAAAATTTCCTTCATAATAGCTAGGTTCAAATGTTTATCCAGTCAGCATGCCTGTTGTGATGTCCGTGGATCTACTGATGTGGCACAAAATATTGTTTTCGGGTCATGTAATAACAGCAATAACTTTCCAAACAATAACAGACGAAGCATTGGACATGGTATAGTTTACGCGCAAGCCCGACATACCAAGTTCAACTTCCACATCAAACTCATGTTCACAGATAACTGCACATTCATACATAATGTCCATAACCAAAATTCACTTGAAAGCCAAAAAAAATGTGAGGAGAGTTATAAATAAAGAAAAACCTATACTAGTTCCTGCTACTAGTGCGAGCACAACAAGTCAAGACCATGCGTAAATTAATTATATTTTAGTCATTTTTTGTGTTCTAAAATGCCTACCGGCTCGCGGAAGGACGTGTTGCCGGCATACGTGCGGATTCAATGAAGGCAGGCGGGGCAGTCTTAGACTAGCCACAGTGGGAGTAACTTCAGCAGTAACATCGAGTCCAACTCAGCAAATTTGCTTATGTGGCAGTGAGTTAATGAGGAGATAGGTAGTTATAGTAACTTAGCTGAATTCTTGTAACATCACATGTCCCAATGCAATATGAGTATATAACCTAATAAATGAAGCTTTGCATGTTACCACACTTATGTTACTACCCTTTGTGAAGGTAGTAACATAGTCTAGGATATGTGTATGTTACTAGTGTATGTTACTCATCATTGTGGCTAGTCTTAAGCTGGTTGCTGGCGAGGAGGTGTGCTCGATCAGACTGCGTGAGTGGGGCCCCCTTGGCCGGCGGTTCAATGCCTGCACTATGAGAGGTCGCGTCCGTGTCAGAGCAATCACTCCCTCCAGTCCTTTTTTGTTTGGGTATAACAAAATCTCGTTTTCCATTCACATTTTACAAGTAAAATTCATGGACAAACTTTGGCCCAAAATACGACGGGGACTAGTAAACCAGAATGGAGGTAGTAGTTTTTTTAATCAAAGAAGGTTTCCCCTTCCGATTTTCATTACTGAAAACCATCATCTAAATCTAAACCATAGTATTTGTCCTAGAACTACCAGGTTCAACATCTTGCAACATAAACCCATACAACAATACGCCAAGGAGGTACGTACTACTATGAAATCCATTTTCGCTCCATACCAATCGTTCTAAAAACTACTTAGTACTAATAATGCGCCACTAAAAATCGGAACTCTTAACCCCGCTAAAAAATGATATTTAAACGTGGCTACTCGATCTGTGGCAACTGGCGAGCCACCGCCTCCAAGTCGTTCACCTGTGATCCCGACCATCAACTCCTACAGATCAAATTATCACGTGCGCTGACTATTCCTACAAAGGTGCTCCACCACGTACTCGGTACCCACGAATGCAACAATCGTGCACCTAGGGTTTTAGGGTTTACTTCTTAACGTCGCCTTTACGTAACACTCATGTGTGCGAGACAGTGAGAGGCCGACTGCGTGCGTGCACCTCTTCTCTTCGTATATGTACTCCAGCGTTTGTATGGTGTCCAAAAAATTATGTCAACTACTAGCAATGTGCCAATGCGTTGCCACATGATCAAAGTAGATTAATACATATTCACTGATTTGATAGAAAAAAGTCTAGTTTTGAAATACGTATATCACTAAAAATGTGTTATGTTTCACTCAAAATATATTCCTTTGGCAGTTTTCATGAGATAAGGGAGGAATGTTGTTGGTTTCAAGATTCTAGAAGTGGTATATGTCTAATTTCTACTCTTACTAGCAAGATGCCCGTGCGTTGCACGGAACAGCAAGATCTTGTGGGAGAAAAGGATGAACGAGGGAAAGCCTTATCTGCAAATGTGGTGAGGAGTGCGGGTAAATTGCCATATTTTCCTTCCTATCCGTCAGATATAAATCGGACGACCTACATTGCAGGATGGCAGGCCCACCATCATCACCAACTCTATTTTTTATCCCTACTCTTATAAAAAGCATTGTAGGTGATGATCGTGTGCCTGCCATCCTGCAATATAGGCCGTCCGATCTATATCTGACGGATAGAAGGAAACTATGGCAATTTTGCAAAAGATACCCACACCCTCTCCACATTTGCAAATAAGGCTTTCCTCGTTCATCCTTTCCCCCACAAGATAAACTACTCATACAAATGCATCTTGATGTTCTGTGCAACACATGGGCATCTTGCTTGTTGTTGCAAAAAGCCCATGTGTGTGTGAGAGAGAGGGAGAGTGGAGGAGGACGGAGTGCATGTGTGAAAAAGACACAAGGAGTGTGTGTGTGATAGGTATCAGGTTAAAATGAGGCGGTAGTGTGTGTGTGTGCATGATCGAGAGGGCGTGTATCAGGAAGGGAAGAAAAATCTACATAGATATAAGGAGCGGGAGAGAGACATGTATGCGATAGTGGAAGCACGAGTGTGCGGGTGTATAAACCTATCTAGAGGCTAGTCGATAAATGTTTGTGAGAGAAATACGAGTTGGGGTGCGAAAGTGAGAGTTTTGTGTGTGAGAGAGAGATGGTAGTCGGGAAGGGGAGTGGAAGCACGAGTGTGTGGGTGTATAAACCTATCTAGAGGCTAGTCGATAAATATCTGTGAGAGAAATACGAGTCGGGGTGCGAAAGCGAGAGTTTTGTGTGTGTGAGAGAGATACAGTAGTCGGGAAGGGGAGTGGAAGCACGAGTGTGCGGGTGTATAAACCTATCTAGAGGCTAGTCGATAAATGTTTGTGAGAGAAATACGAGTCGGGTTGCGAAAGCGAGAGTTTTGTGTGTGTGAGAGAGAGAGACGGTAGTCGGGAAGGGGAGTGGAAGCAGTAGTTGTGTGTGTGTGTGACTGTGAGAGAGAGAGGGGGGTTGTCTGATCGGTAAACAAATGAATAATGTCAGTCTGGGATGGAGACGAAAAGGAGATTGCAACAAATGTTGTGTCTACACGAGAGAGAGAGAGAGAGAGAGAGATAGAGAGAGAGTAATTTTAGTGGTATGAGTCATATCTAGAGACATATAGGGTGTGTGAGAGAATCCCATAGAGAGAAAGACAAAGTGAAAGATGAGTGGAGACTCTGTGTGTGGCGGTGAAAAATAAAGCTTAGTTACCGAGTGATACCAGAGAACAGTAGAGACGTGAGAGATAATGAAAACCGTGTAATGTATAATGATAGGGAGAGTGTGACACTTCTCAAGGGAGACGTCGAGATACCATGTTTGCGAGGATAGGAGAAACATGAAGTGAGCGTGCGGGTGAGCTGGAGAAAAGAGAGTGATAGCTACGTGAAGGAGCATGCATGCGAGAGAGATAGGCATGAAAGGAGTGAACATAAAAGCGCTTCAAATATTTGAATTCGAGATGATGATACATGTAATCCATACTCGAACCAAAATTGATCTATCAAACATGCATACTCATATTAATTCACGCACATCTATGTTATTTAATATGTAGATATTACTGATCCATACATTTTAGTAGAACATAATTTGGTTAAATTTTTTTGAATTCAACCTTAAGATTTTGAGATCATTGTATTTGTAAATCATATTATACATATAAAGGAGCAGAATTCTTTGTTGTGCTTTTGAAAGTACATATAAAGAAATGTTGTATATAGAATTTAATTCCAATTGAAAATGGACCCCGCCCACAAAAAATAGAATACAAACGGGATTCGAATTGAGTTGGCACGGTAAACATGCACTCTGCAAAATTTGAACGAAGCGGGAAAATCGCGTGTAACCGCTGAAACCAAAATCTGCGAGGTGGAAATTACTACTGCCTACCCCTGCCATGCAAAGCCTATCTGCTGGATTTCTATAGGTTTCGATAGGGGTAGGTTTGTAATTTCACCCAAACATGACGTAACCGCCTCTCACCCGGATTCATACACTGTGGGCGCCAAAACACAGTGTGTCCTCGGCCAAAATCGACTCCCTCCCTGATTCATATTCATACACAGTGGGCGCCAAAAACAAACTCTTGTCGGCAAATATTCGGTGTATGCGAGATTACCATCCTATCCCCAACCGACTAATATTGCTGTGATGTATGAAATTTGAAACGGGGGCTAAGTTTGTAAATTTCCTCGCATTTGAGACAAGCGCGCTCTGAATACATGGTTCCCCCTTCCTCTCTACCTCCCTTTTCCCCATTCGTACTCCGTAGGCGCCAAAACACCCTCTCCACCCCAGCCTCCTCCGTCCGCCGCCGTCCGCCACCCGATCCACCGCCGTCCTCCTCCACAATGCCGGAGCTGATACCCCGACGCCGCCGTCCATTACAAGAGATCGACCTCTCTCATCCCCCGTCCTCTCGCTTCATCCCCATCGTCGTCCATCTTGCCAGCGCCGCTCCTACGACCGTCTTGTCCATCGTGCCCCGCTGCCACCGTCTACCCTCCTAGATCTGCTTCCACGCCGTCGAGAGCCATCGCTACCGCAGCACCGTCAAATTCTTAGCAGATGCATACACGGCGCCGCACCAGAGGTGGTACTCTTTCGTATCTGCTCAACTTATTTATCGCAGCAAGAAAATAGATTGTCACTGCTTTACTCTTGATTTCTTGTCTTGGTTGCGAAGTTGCCTTTGTCCGGTTTGCACCTTCAGATCTGCCATGGCACGCTCAACACTCTACTCCCAATGCTTATGGTTTTCCCCTTTTATATTCCACACTAGTTAAATCACAGTAGACTAAATTTCAAAATTGGGTCAGTCAATTTTTCAGAGCTCGCCGGAGTTCGTTGGTGCGAACGAAGGGGCTCGGGTGGTTGTGGGGCATCGCCGAACAAAGAAAACTCGACGCGGGTTGGGGTGGGGGCGGGGTCGGGGTGGAGGTGGCGGAGGAACACAGGCGGTGGGGCCGGTGGTCTGGCCGGCGGCCCGTGAGGTGTTCTGTATGGGAAGAATCAGAGACGAGAAAGAAGAAGGGTTAGGAGACGTAGGATCTTCATCCAACCGCCTGAAATGGTTGAGAGACAACTAGGAGTTTGCATTCTTAATGCGCTCTGGTTCATCATGTGTGGGCACTGCGCAACCAACATTTTATTATCCAAAAAATGCTTGCTCTTCTTTACCATGTTCCTCTTCTGTTCTTCTTTAATATGTACTCTCTCCGTTCCTAAATACAAGCCTTTGTATAGATTCGACCATGGACTACATATGGAGAAAAATGAGTGAATCTACACTCTAAAATGTATCTGGATACATCTGTATGTGATCCATAGTGGAAATCTCTACCAAGACTTATACTTTGGAACGGAGGGAGTATGATAGTAGTACAGTATGTTCCTTGTACTGAAGATGAGCAGGGATATTTGCAGTGTAGAGGTATATACAGTCGGTTGTGATGGACAATTTGAGCTTCTTTGATTCGTAGGATTTTGTAAACATAGGAGATCTTCCCACTTGAATCCTATAAGAATAGCAAGGAAATGCGGGGAGCTGTGTCGCCTTTGAGAGTTACACTGATATTAGCAGTACCGCACCTTCAGTTGAAGAGAACAGGTATCCAAAGCCTTTCTAGCCGTACCGGCAGTACTAGCACATATATTCCAGCAAGTTCCTCTTTACTGGTTTTACTCAGATGCTTACGGTTTTCCCTGTTATATCTACACTATGATATGTGTAGCTGCTTTGTTTCGCACTAGCAGCAGTCCACTCTTGAAGATAAACACTGCAATGACTTACAAAATTGGCACCAAGGCATTGAGTGCTATTCTGGATGCAATGAAACTCATACGCTCCCCACCTATTGATTCTTGTTCAGAATATGATCCTAATGACTATTCTAACCTCGAGGATTCAAAGGCAGATGGTCTGTCCTATTCACCCATGAAGGTGCCTGTTCTAATTTGGCAAGGTTTTATTGATTGCGCGTATCTTGCATTTCTTCTACTTTGTTGCACCGCCATCTGCTTAGTTTACTCATCATGTATGTCGAGATGCCATGCCCATCCATTATCAATACATATTCCATCTGTCATCATACCATGTTTTTTCACTGAAATGTTGTTCTTGTGCATCAGACATCAAAAAGGAAGAGGGTGATTGCCAAACGTGAAGGAGCACCGGCAAAGTCGTTGAAAAACGTGGTGGTGCCAGAAAAATCAGACAGCACCCCACTTATATTGGCTGTACAACCAGTGACACGTAACGATAGGACCGACTCCGGTAATTTGTACCCATACTTCACTGCCACACCACTAGCCCCACCACGGGACCTGCACTCCAGCAAAAGGTATACTGATTTCATTTGCCATTGCACCAGCCGTACCACAGAAAAATCCCACTCCAGCAAAAAGTACAGCAAGTCCATCGGCCGAAGACCTATCCCAACTGCAGAGACGGCCAATTCCTGCAGATTGGAACCCCATTCCATTTATTCCCAGTTTAAAAGACAATACTTTCAATATTGTTATGGACTACGTGCATATATTCCCATCATGGGAAGATTATAGTGAAGACAAACACCATTTTCACATCTTCCTATCCAACTTACGTGTAAGTGCTATTATTCATGGTTATTATTTTCTTGTTTTTTGTTGATTGAACACATCAATGATTTACATTACATTGTTGTAACTAGGCGAGGGTCAATCTGGATAGTCATGACGAGCAAAGCTTGCTTGTGCTTTTCAAGGAAGCATTGCACCACTATCAGTGTTACCTGAGGAAATCACACTTTGATGGCAAGTCTACAAACGAATTTCCGGTGAAGTCTCCTGTGCTAAATTTAGAAGACATTGAACGGAAAAACCTTGTTATGCACTTATCTCGTTCCCAGGATGAGGTACTGTTTATGGAATCACATGACAATTTGAACTTCTACTTTTCCGCATGTGCCTTACGGATCTTTTTTGCAGGAAATCTGCTCGAAGAAGAATTCCGGTTTGAAAAGAACGACAGGATATCGCAAATATGCTGCCCTCTTCTTTGCTCTTGTTAGTACCTGTTGTCCTGTATCACTGTACTTGCATACATACCTGATTCATTATGTGACAGCAGTATGCATGATAGCTTGCTTATCAATTGTTTGCTCCAAATTATCTGATCTGTATGAATGGTTACATTAGTGTAGAATATATCCAATGCCAATGAATTTTTTTAGCTCTGCATTGTTCTTGTAAGTACATGTTGTCTTTTTTCAGTGTACTTATATTGATAGGTAGTCGTTCATGTACCATTGCTCTGCAGCTTATTTTCCTTTGCCCTCCATTTTCTACACATCAGATCTATATTTACTCTTACCATAAGGTTGGTACTAAAGAAGTTTAGTTGTGCATTGCTCTTGGATGTACCTTTTGCCTGTATAGCTGCACTTACATTTATAGCTACTTGGTTATGTAGCACCACTCTTCATCTTATCTTAAATATTCTCCATTTTTTCGCATATTATCACATCTATATTTACTCTTAACAAAATGTAGAATAAAGGCAATGCTTATGAAGAAGAGTCTGTGGTAAACTTCTTGAATTGCCCCTCCCCCCCCATCAACATGGACAAGGGCTTTATAGAGCCTGTCTTCACCAATAATGTAAGTTTGTCCTTCTCAAGCCTTCAAACTTTGTTGTGTATATTTGGTTAGGCATGACTGCAACAGCTGTTTATTTTTGGTGTTTGCATCAAATTGCATGTTTAAAGTTTATTATGTAGTTCATAAACAAAAGTTTGTCCTTCTCAATTTAAGTTTTCAGTTGTACAACCAAGTTCCTTCTTCATACCATGTAAATTAAACTACTCTGAGCAAGTGATCTTCTTTTCCACTGCATGTATGCTTCTGTTCTTCATCCGTAATCCAGTGGTGTGGTGAACCGACCCACTACATCACAATGTCATATTCTGCAATGTCTTAACTATGAACAATGTCATATCATTCTACCATTATTTAAACCGTCTCTTTATTTGCCAATCTGAAATGGGATAAATTGACAACACACTAACCATTGATACTTATGAGTTCTTGATCTGTAATCCATTGGTGTAGTGAAGCTACCAACTCCTTCACAATGTCATTTCCTGCCATGTCTTCACCTGAACAATACCATATTGTGTTAATGCAATTTTAAACTGTGTCACTTTATTCGTCAGTAAGAAATGTGATGAATTGTCAGCAATGATACTTTTATGTGCAAAACCTATCATTAGTCTGCTTGTTTACCTTTCAGAGTGAGGAAGATATAAGTGTTGAACAAGCGCACTCTCATCAGCTTGCTCAGCTGCTTGCACTGCAGTTCCCAGCAGGGCTAGCCATTCTTGAGCTCTATTGAAGTGTTGTCGGTTTTGTATATTATTTTGTCGGCGTGTTTATTTGCACTGGTGGCGATCCTTGATGCCCAGTGTATGTAATCTGCTATCTGCTTGTGCTTTATTATCGAAATGGTGAAGTTTGATACCCAGTGGATGTAATATGTCATAATTTATTTATTGTATAATCTAGGTTTCTTTCTTATTCACGATGCTGCAGTTATTTTACTGTATATATATCATGTCTTCGCAGTAAACCGGCCAAACCGTAAAATTACGATACATAATCGGGCCATCATGCAATCAAGATGTATGATCCGCATCATGGGCCCCGTCATCTTGGTCCGTTAAAAGTCCAAAAGTAAACTAGCCCACTAGTAGATTCGGGCCTTTAATAGGCCGAGTAACCCCCGGCCCTCTTTTCGCAAGAAAATTCAATGGGCTTTTAGGAGGCTGAGAAGTAGGTTGGGCCTGAAACATGCAGAACAACATTAAATGGACCATTGGATGAGTGACACCTGTGCCAACGCGGAGCTGACACGTGTCTCCTCCATCCAATGATGATTTTACACGTGGAAAATCCCCATTGGTCGGGGCTGTTAACGGGTTATCGGATCCAAACCCGACCCGATAGCTTAACGGCGTTCCATTACGGTGGATGCCATGTGTTGGTCACCCTTGACGAAAGCACTTCTGTGACGCGCGATTTATCGTCATGGAAGTGGACTTCCGTGATGATAATTTTGGTAATGTCATGGAACACTTCTACGACAGCACATGTATGACTATCTTGATTCTGTCATAAAATCGTCATGGATGTACATGCATGACAAAAAACGCGACCTACTGTGACAAACATGTATCATCACGGAAGTGTATTTTTTGTAGTGAATGATATAGCCACCCTGTTTACTAATGATGAGAAATCCCGCTACTATTATATCCTTAAGATATTTCCATTCTCATTAAAGGGTGATGCTAAAACTTGGTTTAATTCTCTTGATCAAGGTTGTGTGCGTAGTCCCCAGGATATGATTTATTACTTCTCTACTAAATATTTCCCTGCTCATAAGAAACAAGCTGCCTTGAGGGAAATATATAATTTTGTGCAAATCGAAGAAGAGAGTCTCCCACAAGCTTGGGGGAGGCTTCTCCAATTACTTAATGCTTTGCCTGATCATCCTCTTAAGATAAATGAAATACTTGATATCTTTTATAATGGACTAATCGATGCTTCCAAGGACCACTTGGATAATTGTGCTGGTTGCGTTTTCAGGGAAAGAACAGTCGATCAAGCTGAAGTGTTATTGAAAAATATGTTTACTAATGAAAATAATTGGACTCTTCCTGATCCAATTCCTGAGCCAATTCATGAGCCAATTGAGCCAACTCCTGAGCCTATTCCTAAACCAACTCCGGAGAAGAGGGGTGTTCTATTTCTCAGTCCTGAAGATATGAAAGAGGCAAAGAAATCAATGAAATAAAAAGGTATTAAAGCTGAAGATGTTAAGAATTTACCTCCTATTGAAGAAATACATGGTCTTAATATACCGCCTGTTGAAGAAACAAATTGTCTTGATAACCCGACACATGTAGTAAAGGTAAATTCTCAGATATGATAAAGTTGAAATCCCGTCTACTATATTTCCTAGCCAATGTTTAGATGAATTTGATGACTTTATGGCTAGACAATAAAGTTTCAATGCTTATGTTGGTAGAGAATTAAAGAGTAATGCTTACATGATTGGACGCTTGAGTGATTATATGGCTAGAGTTAAAGGTGAACTTAAACTCATTAGCAAATATGCTTCGATGGTTACCACTCAAGCGGAGCAAGTACTTAAAGCTCAAAGTGATTTTCTCGACGAATTAAATAATAAACATGACCTTGCTGTTAGAGTGCCTACTAGAACGGGTATAATGACTCAGGAACCTTTGTATCCTGAAGGCCACCCTAAGAGAATTGAGGAGGATTCTCAGAGAAATAATTTAGATGCACCTAGTCCTTCCAAAAAGAAGAAAACGACAAATGATAGGACTTTGCATGTTTCTAGTGAACCTGTTATAGACACACCTGAGAATCCCAATGATATTTCTATTTCTGATGCTGAAACACAATCAGGTGATGAACATGAACCTAGTGATAATGTTAATGATAATGTTCGTGTTGATGCTCAACCTAGCAATAATAATAATGTAGAGATTGAACCTGCTGTTGATCTTGATAACCCACAATCAAAGAATAAACATTATGATAAGAGAGACTTTGTTGCTGGGAAGCACGGTAAAGAAAGAGAACCATGGGTTCAGAAACTCATGCCTTTTCCTCCTAAGCCATCCAAGAAAAAGGATGATCAGGATTTTGAGCGCTTTGCTGAAATGATTAGACCTGTCTTCTTACATATGCGCTTAACTAATATGCTTAAAGTAAATCCTTATGCTAAATACATGAAGGATATTATTACAAATAAAAGAAAGATATGGGAAGGTGAAATTTCCACCATGGTTGCTAATTACACTTTTAATGGTGGAATACCTAAGAAACTTGGAGATCCATGAGTACCAACTATACCATGCTCCATTAGAAGAAACTTTGTTAAAACTTCTTTATGTGATCTTGGAGCCGGTGTTAGTGTTATGCCTCTCTCTTTATATCATAGACTTGAATTGAATAAGTTGACACCTACTGAAATATCTTTGCAAATGGCTGATAAATCAACTGCTATACCTGCCGGTATTTGTGAGGATATGCCAGTTGTGGTTGCAAACGTCACTATCTTAACGGACTTTGTTATTCTTGTTATTCCCGAGGATGATAGTATGTCGATTATCCTTGGTAGACCCTCTTTGAATACTGCAGGGGCTGTTATTCATTGCGACAAAGGCAATGCCACTTTTCATGTTAATGGTAATGAGCATACGGTACACTTTCCGAGGAAACAACCTCAAGTTCATAGCATCAATTCTATTGGAAAAATTCCAACTATCATTATTGGAGGATTTGAATTTCCTCTTCCTACTGTTAAGAAAAAATATGATATTCTTATTATTGGGGATGTTCATATCCCCGTTGAGGTAACCTAGTGTTATTCGAAATTACTCCGGTTCCATGTTATTCCGAATGAGTTTGTTAACAAGACTTGATCAACCTTGTTAGTGGATTCCTTTTGATGATCATGAGATGGATGAAACTAGAAGGCACAACCTTCTGTACCCTCTCTTTAATTTTTGTTATTTAGAATAAATAAAGCAAAAATAGTATTTTCTATCTATTTTCTGAATTATCCATGCAATAAAAAAATATCCCGAAAAAAAAAGTTCTCCCAATGCACTGCAAATTTAGTATGTTTTTTATGGAATATTTGAGGATTTTAGGCACTGAGAACACAACAAGGGGGCAAGCACCTGGCCACAAGGGTCCAGGGCGCGCCCACTCTTATTGGGCGCGCCCCCTGCCTCGTGGGCCCACGGTGGCCCCCCTCCACTTATTCCTGCACCCACACACTCCATCTTCCTCCCAAAAAAATCCCCATCCAGCTCAAGCACGAGTTCTTGCTCATTTTGCTGCGATTTTCGATCTCCTTGCTCAAAGCTCCATTCACAAGACTACATTGGGAGATTGTTGCTTGGTATGTGACTCCTCCAATGGTCCAATTAGTTTTTGTTCTAGTGCTTTATTCATTGCAAATTTTTGCTGCCTAGGTGACCATGTTCTTGAGCTTGCATATCAAATTTATGAGGTCCCAAGTAATTCTAATGCATGATATAGGCTCTAGGCACTTATGGGAGTAGTTGCTATCAATCTTGTTTAGTTTAATTCACTTTTATTTTGAGTTACTAAAAATTTCAGAAAATTTCAGAAAATGATGAGGAGGCTTTTGAAGGGCTCTTCTAGCCAAAGCTCCCAGGATAAACAGGCTAAGGAGAAAGAAAAGGCCAAGTATAATCTTCCTCGCGTAGCGGAAGTAAGGCCGTGTGAGTGGCCTTGTGATAATTTCTTGAGAGCAGCCGGGATTTATGAAGACTTTTATTTTTTGGCTGATAACGCGGGCCTCACCGACTTCCTCCACGACCGGATCGAACAGTATCTCTTACTCACCAATACTTTCGTGCAAAACTTTTACTATTATCCTAAGAGTTCACCTCCTTCAGTATCTTTTCATTTATATGATGAGGCTAAGGAGATGTCATTACATAATTTTTGCGCGGCTTGTAGAATACCCTTCGAGGGCAGCTTAGATGAACCACATCATAAAGATGTGTATGGTTATATTGATACTATTACTGTAGGGGAATCGAGGAAGGTTTCCGATGCAAGGATAACTAGCATACATTTTCCTGTTTTACGCTACTGTGCTATATTTTCTAGTCGATGCTTAATTGGTCACGGAAATTGTGGAAACCTTAGTGTTCCTAATACTATTATTCTGTTCCATGCCTTATTTGGTGATAACACTTTTAGTATGGGTGCCGTTATTGCTAAACGATTAAGTCTAAACCATACAAAGGGCCCCATCTTTGGAGGTATCCATGCTGCACGCCTTGCTAAACATTTTGAGATACCTATTAGGCATTATGAGAAAGAGGAGACACTGCTGCCCCCTACCTTTTTAGATTACAGGAGCATGGTAGCGCATGAGCTTATTGTTGACAATGATGATAAGATGCTTTTGTATAACCTGAGATTTAATAAGAAACACAATGAGATTATTATCCTGCCTGCACCTTCTTTGTTTGATTTAACTGCAGGCCCTTACCTCGTCTTGCCGTCGACCATGTACGTGCACCGAGGCCAGATATCAGCTCCAGAGCCTGAGCCGGAACCACCACTGGACCCTTACCGTCTATACTATTATCAGTGGGATCCAGAGGAGATCGCCAGCCAGTGGTACCCAGATGACACTCCTCAGTACACCGGGGAGAGTAGCCGCAGTCCTTTGGCATAGACCAACTTAGGCCAAAAGCCTAAGGTTGGGGGAGTACGTATTTCTCACCGACATTACATTCATGTTCACACAATTATTCTAGTTGTCGGTGCTCATACTCTTTCACTGCACTATCCATGCTAGTTTAAATTATTTTTCTAGCTTTCTTCTTGTGTGTTTGATAAACCTTAAGAAAAACCAAAAACCAAAATAATTAGTTAGTTTAATTTACATGCTTGTAGTAGTAATTAAAAAGAAAACCCAAAAAGATTTATCGTTCTTCTTTTGCTTGTTGGGAAATTTCCCTTGTAAATAGTTTTATTTTCTTTTATTTCCTTTGGGGGTCGAGAGGAGAAGACCATAATAAAAATATTTAGTGGCTCTCATATGCATGATTGTCTATTTAACCAAGAGCCCATATTACCTTGTCTTCTCCCTTGAATTGAATGCTTGCAGATTCCAACTTAGTCCAATGCACGTGCATTATTATTACTATACACACCGTTCGGTCGTGCAAGTGAAAGACAATAATAAAGATATATGATGGACTGATTGAGATGAGAGAAGCTGGTATGTGATACGTCGCCAATGTATCTACTTTTCCAAACACTTTTGCCATTGTTTTTTACTCTAACTTGCATGATTTGAATGAAACTAACCTGGACTGACGATGTTTTCAGCAGAACTGCCATGATGTTGTTTATTGTGTGGAAAACAAAAGTTCTCGGAATGACATGAAAAACCACGGAGATAAGTTTTGGAAAATATAAAAAATATTGGTGAAAGAATCAGGGCCGAGGGCACACCACATCCCACGAGGGTGGCGCGCCCTCCTTGGGCGCCCCACATCTCGTGGGCCCCCTGATGCTCCACCGAACTCAACTCCAACTCCATATATTCCGTTTCGCAGACAAAAAAATCAGAGAGAAAGTTTCATCGCATTTTACGATACAGAGCCGCCGCCAAGCCTAATCTCTCTCAGGAGGGCTGATCTGGAGTTCGTTCGGGGCTCCGGAGAGGGGGATTCATCACCGTCGTCATCATCAACTATCCTCCATCACCAATTTCATGATGCTCACCGCCGTGTGTGAGTAATTCCATCGTAGGCTTGCTGGACGGTGATGGGTTGGATGAGATTTACCATGTAATCAAGTTAGTTTTGTTAGGGTTTGATCCCTAGTATCCACTATGTTCTGAGATTGATGTTGCTATGACTTTGCTATGCTTAATGCTTGTCACTAGGGCCCGAGTGCCATGATTTTAGATCTGAACCTATTATGTTTTCTTGAATATATGTGAGTTATTGATCCTGTCTTGCAAGTCTATAGTCACCTATTATGTGTTATGATCCGACAACCCCGAAGTGACAATAATCGGGACACTTCTCGGTGATGACCATAGTTTGAGGAGTTCATGTTTTCACTACGTGCTAATGCTTTGTTCCGGTTCTCTATTAAAAGGATGCCTTAATATCCCTTAGTTTCCACTAGGACCCCGCTGCCACGGGAGGGTAGGACAAAAGATGCCATGCAAGTACTTTTCCATAAGCATATATGACTATGTTCGGAATACATGCCTACATTACATTGATGAACTGGAGCTAGTTCTATGTCACCCTATGTTATAGCTATTACATGAGGAATCGCATCCGACATAATTATCCATCACTGATCCAATGCCTACGAGCTTTTCACATATTGTGCTTAGCTTATTTACTTTTCCATTGCTACTATTACAATTACTACAACACTATTATCTTTACTTTTGCCACTGTTACCATTACTATCATACTACTTTGCTACTAAACACTTTGCTGCAGATACTAAGTTATCCAGGTGTGGTTGAATTGACAACTCAACTGGTAATACTTAATAATATTCTTTGGCTCCCCTTGTGTCGAATCGATAAATTTGGGTTGAATACTTTACCCTCGAAAGCTGTTGCGATCCCCTACACTTGTGGGTTATCAATACTAATTTCTAGCACTGTTGCCGGGGAGCATAGCTCTATTCTTTGAGTCACTTGGGATTTATACACTACAAAAAAGGACACATCCGTGACATTTTGGGCCGAACAATTTTTTTTTCTGTCATACATATGACACTTCTATGACGATAATTGTGACAAAACCCGGTATCATCATAGATGTGGTGGGCTCCTACTTTTATGACAAAAAATCATGACAGAAAATGGGCTTTTCGTCCTGGGCGGGCCGGGGACGCAGCTGCATGACATTCTTTGGGCCGTCCATGACGGAAAAAACCGTGGTAGAAGCGAGGGGGAGGAAAATTTCGGGGAGTTGCCGGTTACCATGGGAGAGCGATGCGCGTTTCTCTCGTACAGGTACTCGCGTGTGTGCGAGGCGTTGGCTCTAACTGAAGCCGAGAGATTGCACTACAGGCTATGCATTACTGAACCCGAGCGATCGATCGATGGCTGTTAACTGAACCCGATGGAGCGATTCCTTCGCTACTACTGCTAACTGAAGCCGATCGATTGGATGAATAGTGAGCGTTGCGGGGAGGGGGGGGTGGATGAACAGTGAGCGGTGGCGTTGCCTCTGGATGAACAGGAACCCGTGGTGTGGAGGGCTGGATGAACAGTAGACGGTGGAGGGGTGGCCATGGAGGGGTGGTTGAACAGGACCCCATGGTGTGGAGGGCTGGGTGAACAGTAGACGATGGAGGGGTGCCCGTGGAGGGGTGGCTGAACAGTAGCCGATGGAGTAGCGCGCGGTGGAGGCTGGATGAACAGGAGCCCATGGAGGCTAGAGGAGGTCGACGGTAGCCCGTGGAGGCTGGAGGAGGTCAATGTTGGAGATGAACAGTATCCCGTGGAGTCCCGTTTTGCGGTACGTCACACCCCTCCCGATGAACAGGACCCCCATTTCGACCGTAGGAGGTCCGTTTAAATCCGCTTTGCGATGCACGCCACACCGTCCCCGATCAACAGGACCCCCGTTTCGACCGTTGGAGGTCCGTTTCGTCCATTTTGCGGTACGCCACACCCCTCCCGATCAACATGACCCCCGTTTCGACCGTAGGAGGTCCATTTCCTCCGTTCTGCGGTATGCCAGGCCTCGTTTCCATCGCCTGTTCCGTCCAAGCCGGTTGGCTCCCATGCGTTCCGTTGCCTCCCGATGAACACGACTCATTCCGTTGCCTCCCCATGAACATGACGTAATCCGTTGCCTCCCCATGAACACGACGCATTCCGTTGCCTCCCCATGAACACGACACATTCTGTTGCCTCCCCATGAACACGAGCCCTCGCCGTACGTATGCGTGACTAGGCGTTCGAGACCCCGCCCGTATGTACACATACATGGCCGTATTTTCTTTCTTGCACCCTATCCGCTGTATGTACGTGTACATGCTACGTGCGCGCCTCTACTACGACACGTACGCGCCTCTACTACGACACGTGCGCGCCTCTACATCGACCAGTATATATGTACGTACAAGTTCGCGACCAGAATGACAACGCTACGTACGCTTGACCAGGTGGGTCCCGACTGTCAGGCAGTTCCTTGCGTGCGAAAATGTAGCTGGTGGGTTCCGGCAATCGAGGGGCAAATCGTTTTTTGGCGGACGCACTTCCTTTGCGTGCGAAGATGTAGCTGGTGGGTCCCAGCAATCGGGGGCGAATTGTTTTTGCCGGACGCACTTCCTTGCGTGCGAAGATGTAGCTAGTGGGTCCCAGCAATGATCGGGGGCGAATCGTTTTTTGCGGGACGCACTTCCTTGCGTGCGAAGATGTAGCTGGTGGGTCCCAGCAGTCGGGAAATTTTTCGCAAAATACGGTGGCCCGTCAGGTCGGTCCCCACTGTCAGGTTGAGGAATCATTATTTTTCATGTAATAAGGAGGCACTTCCTTGCTGCGGCCGTGGACCCAGCTGTCAGCCTCTCCACGTACAGTCCACGTCGATGGAAGTCGTTCCTTGACCACGTTGACCACGCCGCGCCGAGAGCACCACAGCGATGGACGACGGCGAGGCCTAGGAAGGGGACGACTCGGAGCCGAGGAAGACGCAGCAGTGGATGCCCACGCGAAGAGGAGTACGAGGGTTCACTGGTTCGGCTGCGGTGTGAGCACTACAGGAATCAGCTACTTTGCCATCTGCCACAGCGGACGGTAAAGCCAGGGACGGCGGACGGCAAAGAGCTTTGCCGTCAGCGGCGGACGGCAAACAGTGACGGCAAAGACAGGGTCGGCAAACAGGCCCTTTGCCGTCTGCTTTTTATGGCGAACGGCAAAGAGTGCTTTGCCTACAGCGGCGGACGACAAAGATGAGTTACGGCAAAATACTGGACGTCCGCCAGCGTTAGTCCGTTAGGGCGGTTAACGGCAGCATTTGCCGTCAGCGATGGACGGCAAATTTGAGCGCCTCTTTGCCGTCCCGCCAGCTTGACGCCAAGAATGCGTCGGCGCCATCGTGTTTCTTGCCGTCACCATGACGGCAAAGGCAAAGTCTTTGCCATCAGCTTAACTTTGCCCTCCGCCACGGTAGGCAAATTTGCCAAATGGCTCATCTACGAGGAAGCACGGTGGCGCCATACGTGTCCCCTTTGCCGTCTCGCCATTGACAAAGAAAGGGGTCTTTTGCCGTCTGCCATGGACGGCAAAGAGCTATCCGCCTCTTTTTATTCTGCTTTTTCTTATATCCAACAATTATCACAGCAAATATATCACATCACATATATATCCATCACATAAATATCCTGCACATATATATCCAACATAATAAATATCTAGCACATATATATCCATCCATACATACATAGTAGGTTGCACATAGTCCATCAGTCCATACATATTACAATATGCAAAGTTTCATCATAGCAATCTAGTTTCATCATAGCAAGCGAGCAGAATACAAGAAGTGCATCAAAGGAAAAAAACAAGCAATCCATCATAGGATGCTGGCTTCCGTGAAGTGAATGAAACCTGCAAAATGAAAAATAAGAAAGTTAGAAAAAGAACAAAAGAAGAAGAAGAAGACTAGAAGAAGAAGTATATGCCATTTATTAGCTAACTTAGGTGAACTGGATCGTTTATGAGCTAAATTAGTTGAAATGGATCGTTTATGAGCTAAGTTAGGTGAAATGGATCGTTTATGAGCTAAGTTAGGTGAAATGGATCGTTTATGAGCTAACCTAGGTGAAATGGGTCGTTTATGAGCTAACCTAGGTGAAATAGGTCGTTTATGAGCTAACCTAGGTGAAATGGGTCGTTTATGAGCTAACCTAGGTGAAATGGGTCGTTTATGAGGTAACCTAGGTGAAATGGGTCGTTTATGAGCTAACCTAGGTGAAATGGGTTGTTTATGAGCTAACCTAGGTGAAATGGGTCATTTATGAGCTAACCTAGGTGAAATGGGTCGTTTATGAGCTAACCTAGGTGAAATGGGTCGTTTAGGAGCTAACCTAGGTGAAATGGGTCGTTTATGAGCTAATTTAGGTGAAATGGGTCGTTTATGAGCTAACCTAGGTGAAATGGGTCGTTTATGAGCTAACCTAGGTCAAATGCATCATTTATGAGCTAACCTAGGTGAAATGGATCATTTTGGAGCTAACTTAATTGAAATGGGTCGTTTATGAGCTAACTAAGGTGAAATGCCACGTTTTTGAGCTAACTAAGGTGAAATGGATCGTTTTTGAGCTAACTTAGGTGAAATGGGTCATTTTGGAGCTAACCTAGGTGAAATGGGTCATTTTGGAGCTAACCTAGGTGAAATGGGTCATTTTAAAGCTAACGTAGTTAAAATGGATCATTTAGGAGCTAATCTACGTAAAATGGGTCATTTTAGAGCTAACTTGGATAAATTGGTTCACTTGTAAGTTAACTAAGGTAAAATGAGTCATTTTAGAGCTAACTTAGGTAAAATGGATCGTTTATGAGCTAACTAAGCTAATTATGCAATTTTTGACATAAGTAAGCTTATTAAGTCATTTTGAAGGAAAAGAAGCTAACTCTAGGTCATTATGGTAAGCATATTGGAGGAAATAAAGCTAAGTCTAAGTCTAGAGAAACTTACCGTGATTAGGGAGGTGTAGGAGCGGGCTGGCTCGTGCCGGTAGCTGGAGAAGGATCGTGCGATGCGTTTCTGGAGTTAAGCTGCACCAACGATCATTTCCAATTGAAAGTGCGTTATATCGACTAGAGGGGGGGTGAATAGGCGATTTTTATGAATTCTTCACTAAGGAATTTGCCGGTGAGGAAATTCCTTAGCGAAGAACTACTTGCAGCGGAATAAGTACTCAGAAGTAAACATAAGAGAATGCGGGCATGGTCATCTTGATGAAATGAAGAAAATCAAAGAGTACAGAAAGCGTAAACACATGATAGCACAAGATGAAGACAAACAGACTGAAGAAATTGAACTAAGGAAATTGAGAAAGTCTTCAGTCAAAGTCTTCAAACACAGATATGAATGAACACTCAACACAAAAGAATGAGGAAATGAAAGGGTTGAGGAAATAGAACCAGGTAGATTGGTGAAGACAATGATTTGGTAGACCAATTCCAACTGCTGTCTCTGGTTGTATGCTGGGTTGGAGCGGCTGAGTATTTAAACTCGAGGACACACAGTCCCGGACACCCAGTCGCTGAGCACGCAGCTCAGGACACCAAGTCCTCGCCGCATTCTCCTTGAACTAAGGTCACACAGACCTCGTCCAATCACTCGTGGTAGGTCTTCAGGCGACTTCCAAACCTTCACAGACTTGGTCAGTCGGTGATCCACAATTCCTCTTGGATGCTCTAGACCATGACGCCTAACCGTCTGGAAGAAGCACAGTCTTCAAAGGTAACAAGCGTCGGATCCACGCAGGATCAATCTCTTAAGTGATGCTCAATCACTTTGGTTTGTAGGGGTTTGGTGTTTGGGTTTTTCCTCACTCGATGATTTTCGCTCAAAGACCTCGGAGGATGGGTTGCTCCCAAATGACAAGTGTCAAGTTTCTCTCGGAGCAGCCAACCAGCTAGTGGTTGTAGGGGGCGGCTATTTATAGCCTAGGGAGCAGCCCGACATGATAAGACATAAATGCCCTTCAATGATATAACCGTTAGGTGGATAAGATATTTTGGGACGGTGGCGCGAGCACCATAGCGGTCGAAATTTGAATCTCAAATTCCTCGGGGCTATCATGTTCCTCCTTTGTGTAGGCAATCCGCCTTGGCGAATTCCTAACTCCTCGGTCAGAACAAATTCTCAACCGGAAGAACTTCGTCTCTATCCTTTGAAGAAATTGACTGAATTGTATGAGATTTCCAAAGGCTTCACTCGAAGGGATTGGTATGTGTAGGATTTTGAGTTGAGCATCACATGGAAATTTTTCCTTAGTATTTCCTCGACCCCTTTAACAGTACGGTGTTTCCTATGACTCAAGAAAGAGAAAACAAAACTACGAAAACAAAAGTCTTCATGCTTCATGTTCCTCAAATGAATACCAAGTCTTCAAGGTCACACCAATTTCTTCACTTTCAAATTCTTCAGAATATCAAAGTCTTCAGTTGAAGAACTTCATTTTTAGGGGTCGACTTTCTCTGTAAATATCAAACTCCTCATAGACTTATAGACCTGTGTACACTCACAAACACATTAGTCCCTTAACCTATAAGTCTTCAATACACCAAAATCACTAAGGGCTACTAGATGCACTTACAATCTCCCCCTTTTGGTGATTGATGACAATATAGGTTAAGTTTTGAACGGGATAAACATATGAAGTGTAAATACTGATATTGAGGAATTTGATTGCAAGATATAGAAGAACTCCCCCTGAAGATGCGCATAGTGAGGAATTTGCTTTTGAGGCAATGCACATTTGAAGAGTTGAATCATGGAGATCTCCCCCTATATCTTGTAATTCATACACGCATTTGACATATAATATGAAGAATCTGAAATGCAAGATGAAATATGGTGCTTGATGAAATTCAGCATGCGTGCGATAACATTAATGAGGAACAAGCATGCAAAATAAGGCATCAAGAGTATCAGAGCTCAAGAGAATCAGAGCTCAGTGCATGAGAAGTATCAGAGCACCATCGGGTTTAAGGTTACAACTCGATCCAATAAAAGTTTCAGAAGAACGAGAGTTGTAACTTAACAAAAAAAATTCCCATATAATAGAACCACTTGAAGACTAACTCAAATTTCTCCCCCTTTGTCATCGAATGACCAAAGGGATCAAAACTGAGGACTAACGCCCCTGAAGAATTTCAAGTTGAAGAAGGAGCGCCAGCGTTGTTGGGGTCGGTTGTTGTAGTAGGGCCTGCCACAGTGTCGTCCAAGTCTTCATTTTCATCAGTGTCTCGTGATGAAGAATAGGAGCTGGCCACCAAGGAAGGAACTTTGACCTTCTTGTATTTCTTCGGAGGAGGTGCAGACCAGTCAAATTCTTCCTTGAGACCCATTGTCGTCAGTTCTTCCGCGCTGTAGACATTAGAAAGAACAACCCAGGTGCGTTTGAAGGTTTCATGGAGGCATCAGTGGTTTTTCTTCACTGCATTGTGTGTAGAGGTCATGTTGTGAAGAATTGAACCAAACTGACGCTTGACCCATTTATGATCGCGATCAACCTTCTGATGAAGACTGAGGAGTAACTCACGATCAGTCATCACCCTGGGTGCAGTAGCTTGAGGACTTTGCTTGACTGAGGTATTTGCGGCAGAGTCATGTGTGGCAGAGTCATCATTGGTGGAGTAGGATGCAGCTTTGCGAAACTATCCATCCAATGGACGAATGCCTTCATCGATCACAGCAGTAGCCTTGCCCTTGTCATCAGCTGAGGTAAATGTCTGTTTGAGGACTTCAATCGGGGGCAAGTAGCTGCAGTGGTTCAGAGTATCAGCTTTGTAATTGAGTGAAGACCTTGTCCTGATGAATCTCATTATCCAAGGCGCATAAGGCTTCAGCTCAAATAGTGACATAGCAATGTTTGCGGAGTCCTCATGAAGAAATCATGGAAGTTGACGGAATGCCATGAATGATATTGAAAAGCATATTCTTCATGATGCCAACGACTTCTTCATCATTTGAGTCGTGGCCTTTGATAGGACTCATTGTCTTCGTCGAGAATCCGATAGGCGATCCGAGGCACATACAATAATTCCTTGACGAGGAATTTGGTTCTTGGGGCCTGCCCTGGCTTCAAAGGCTTCATCAGCACTTGCATATAATGATTTGAAAGCTCAGGTTCATTGGAGATACAACGAGCACCATCAAGGGGAGGACTGAGTGGTAGAGCACGAAGCAATTCAGTTGCTGGTGCCTTGTAGTGAGTGTTTTTAGACATCCAGTCTAACACCCATGAGTTCACGTCTTCAGCGTCTCCGATGATGTGCAGCGTTTCATAGAATTGAAGAATGAGTTCTTCATTCCAATCACAGATGTCAGTGCAGAAATTCAGAAGTGCTGCATCGTGAAGAACACTGAGGACTGGCTCAAAGCCTGGCAGAGACTCCATGTCCACATGAGGAATATGTGCATGATCGAAGACTTTGTCTTTGTTGAAGAGCACTGAGGAATAGAAATTGGCTTGACTGGCAGTCCAGAAACGCCTCTTCCTTATGCAAGCAGAATCATATGGATTGTAATCAGTGAAGAATACATGCTCGCTGAAGAAGTCTTCAACCTTGAACTTTTGCTTTGTTGAGAAGGGATTCTTTGGCTTTGGCAGTGGAGTGTCAGTGAGTTGCATCACGACCTCTGGAATCGCAATCTCGGGTTCTTCAGGCTGAGGAATTTCTTGTTCCTCTACAAAGTGCGAGGATCAAGAAGAAGAGTTCATCAGCTTAGTGGCTGGAATTTCTTCATGGACAGATGAAGTGGGATGAGTTTCTTGAGCCCATTTGAACAGTTGGAGCAGGGGACTGAGGTATCAGTTGGATTGGGGTGAAGAGTGGAGAATTTGGATGCTGACTTTCCCAAAAGTCATCGTTCATCACTGGCGTTGTGCTTCCAATATCCACATCTTCTTCAATTTCCTCAACACGGGCCTCTTTAGCTGTGAACTGAGGCATAGGAGAGGAAATGATTGGGGTTGAAGGGATTTCTTCCACTTCAATTTCTTCATCAATCTGCTCTGACGAAGCAGCAGAATGATTTTCTTCATCAGATCCGCTTGGGATCACATAATCTTCATCAAAAGGAACAAGGTCCTTTGATGGAATTGAGGAGATTGGAACAGCATCAATAGGATTTTCAAAGGAGCTGGTCATTGGCTTCATTTTCTTCGCAGCCGAAGAATTTGACGCAGTTGATGCTTTCCGTTTCTTCACTGCAGCTCGCTCGCAGCCTTGGTCTTCTTCACATCAGAGGCAGATGGAAGAATTGGAGTTGGTGTTGGCGCAGGAGGAGCTGAGGAATCTGGTTGATTTTCCTCAGGCGCAACTGATGCAGTTGCCCTGTCTTGTTCAGTTTCTTCAGGCGCACCACTAGTGGATGCCCTGGCAATTTCTTCAGCGGTTGGAATGGGATCATCAGCCCTGGAACTAGCATTTTCTTCAGCAGCCTGAACTTCATCAGCGGTGCTGGCATGTTCTTCAGTCTGCTGAGCTGAGGCTCCAGCCTGAGGAATTTCTTGTTGCGTTGGGGCAGCAACATTGGTGAATTTCTTCGTCAGGTTGACGAATCTGACTTTGGCTCCTTGCCAATCAGCATAATAAGCATCAAAGTCTTTGCTGAGGGCTTGAATTTCAGTCTGGACCTTGAGAAGTTCCTCAGGTGTCATTCTGACAACGTTTTTCTTCAGGAACTTCTCCTTTCTGTATTGAGCTTTCTTGATCTCTCTTTCCTTTTCAAACTTCCATTTCTCTTTAGTGATGAAATGGGTCAGCATGTGACTTTGTCCAGGGGTCAGATGAAAATCAGGCAAAGGGGTGTTTGGATCCTTGTGCTAGAGATCAATGTAATCGAGGATTTTCCTCGGATCCAACAGCAGTGGCACAGATGTGCCTTTGGCTCTAGCGGCCCTTTCTTGGCGGTCTCTGATGATTTCCGCAAGTTCATCATCATCAGCCTCATCATCTTCAGGTGGCACTTGGAAGGCGACCTGTTTCTTCTTGGGACTTGGCCGAGGACCTCGTCCAGCTGTGGCCTTAGTCTTCAGCAGAGTCGGGCCAGATGAAGACTTTGGTGCAGCTGAGGAACTTGCTGAAACACCAGAGGCAATGGAGAAGCCTGCAGTCCTTTGGCACGTGGCCAGATGCACAGGTGCTGAGGACTTTGTCAGAACTGCTGAGGACTTGGGAGGAGCTGCTGATGACTTTGAAGGAGCTGAGGATTTTGAAGGAGCAGGAGCAGCATGAGGAATTTGCCGTGAGGGCACAGCTGAGGAACTTGGCCGTGAGGGCACTGTTGGTGAAGCACTTGGCTTGTGTGCTGGCTTCTTTGCCATAGATTTTCTTGGCTTGACAGAGGCCTCAGTGGCAGCAGCAGTAGCAGAGTCCTCATTGAATTTCCTCACTGCCTCATTGGCTTGTCTTGCCAATTTGGCTTAGCGCTTGGCCCATTCTTCAGGAAAGTCCTCACCACGCTTGATCTTTGGTGGGGTCGACTTCTTGACCAGGTGCCAATGGAGCTCTTGGGCATGGAGGATTGAGTGCGAATTTCTTCATGTACTTTGGAGTTACATATCTGTACTCCCTCCATTCCCTTGCCCATCTCCACTCAATCCTTTGAACCTTGCGCTGATTTTTGTTTTCTTTGCCGAAATCGGCTTCATCAGGTGTGCAATAATCAGCATATATTTCCTCAGGGATTTCAAACGCAGTCATGACCTCAGGCCTCTTTCCTCCTTTCCGTGGCTTCTTTCCTTCTGCCATATTCTTCAGGTGAGGAATTTGAACAAATGAATTCTCTAAAGACGTATGCAACTTTTCTTCGAGGAACGCTGCAAATGAGTTAAGTTGATGAGAACCTAGTGATTCAGCAATGGACATGAGTACTGTGGAACAGAGTATAGTCCGGCGGACTTCTCGCATACAGATCGCACATTTGGTTTTCACAACAGAGTCATACTAGTTAGTAATGAGACTCAAATGTTAAGACTAGCAAGTAATCTGCAGAAGAAACTTACCACAAGGAGCTCGTACATCGCCCTTGCCTGCATGTCATTCCGTGCCCTCTCCTCCTCCAACATCTTTTGTCGTCCTCTCCTCCAACTCCCGCTGCCTCTCCGCCACCCCCGCCAGAAGTTTCTCCGTTCTATCTCTCTCACTCTGTATAGCAGCCTGCAACACCACTCACATGACCATTTGTAATCATTGATGGAAGCGCACATAATGTAATGGAGAAAGATAGCTGAGTACGTATAACTAACCTTGAAGGCGAGTTGGACTGGCCATTCACGAGGCCTTATCTCAGGAGCGGAGCTCGACTGGCGCGCCTTGATCTCCGGGAGAGTGCTAGGACAACGGATAAGTCCATCTCCCATGGCTATGGAGCCATGGGACCTCCCGCCACCAGATATCATCAAGAACTCAGATCAATGGGACCACAGCTCGGGTTAAAGTCCTCCCTTTCCTCGGCTTCCTCGATCTCTATATTGCACGAGCTTGTCGTGGGCGGAGACGTTGGTGAAGTTCTTTGGATCATCGAGGTCGACGCAGAGAATGCCTTGACTTTCTTGTAAGGGCCGGTGTGGGCCATGGCATACAGGTCGTACACCTCTGGCACCTTATCCGCCTTTATTGTAGCGTGCACGAAAGAGAGAAACAAAGTAAATTAGTAATTAAAGGGCTAAAGCTAGCATGATGAATGAATTGCATGAATCATGAAGAAAACCACATACCCAGTTCCGCCCATACTGAAATAAGTTGGAGCTGCCTTGGTGGTGTGGCACACCTTCCATTTGGGCACGTTTGTCCTTGGCCTCGTTGTGGGTGGCCGGCCATTCTTTTGAGCACCACGCATTGACCAACACCTCCCAACAATCCATCCGCTCTGCACACCATCTCGGAGGGGTCTAAGTTAGCAAATAGAAACTTCAGCGCTATGGCTATGAATTACTAAATGAAGGAAGTAAGTACAAGGCCTTAAGAATTACCTTCATGTACTGCTCCTTACTCAAGAACTTATCACGGCACTCCTGCTTGGGCTTCTTGATACCATGCCTGGCGTAGTAGTCTCGAACAGCCTGCACCCGAGCCTCATGCCGTAAGTTCTGAAGTAGGCGCTTGCACTCCTTGTGGATAACATCTACCGCCTCCTCCTCGTATCCCCCCTCACACCTGTAGAATGTCTGCAATCAAATGAGACAATATTGATTAGTACAATCAATAACTAGCTAGTTGAAGATTTTTAATTGTGTAAACGAGAAATTACCCAGAACTTTCTGATCACCACGTCTGCCCTCGTCTTGCACAAGACACCATCGATAATCTCACCCGGCTGGGCCGGGGCAGCCAAGTAGTGCTCCCAACTCAATCCAACCTCTGGAAGTCGACCCTCACCAGGCAACGTGACAAACCCCGGAAAGTTTTGCCGAATCAGAACTCCAAGGACGGAGTTGGGCCGGCGGACACTTTCATGGTGGTCCCAACCCCAGCAGTATGACAAGGCCAACGCATTAGTTATTTGAAGAAACGTGAATGAAGAAGGTACAAAAAGATTAAATGCACTTACCTCTCCCCATCAGGGAAAATCAACCACCTCTGCTCGCGGGTCGCCGGCACGGACGGGAGCCGTGTAGCACCACGATGGTAGACGTTGCCCCCCCTCCTCCCCCTCCTCCTCAAAATCAGTCGGCTCCCCGCCATCATCAGCATGGCCACTCGGCTCCCCGCCATCATCAACATGGCCACTAGGCTCCTCAGGCTGACCCGACCAAGTACCCCATCCAGACGTGTACTCCTCCGGGCTCTCGTGGGCCCAACTCTCATGGGCCGAAGGCCTGTCAACCCGAGGCTCGTGGGCCGAAGACCCGTGGACCGGAGGCTCGTGGACCAGAGTCTGTGTAGCCTCCTCCTCAGACGAGTCCACCCTAGCAGTCACGTGCTCGGGTGAAACAGCTGGGGGCGGCGGCGAGGAAGGCACCGTAAGAGTCACCCTACCTCCTCTCCCGCGACCACGTGCTCCACCTCCTCTCTTCTTCTTACCTCGTCCCCTGCTGGGCACCGCGATCGACGAAGAAGGCCCCGTTGGTGTCGCCATACTGTCCAGCAACGCTCGGGGGAGAGGTGCGTGTGGAATGGAAGACCTTGCACCACGCGCCGATGAAGAAGGGGCCTCGGCGCGCTCCCGACCAACGCCCGCCATCTTTCAACGCCTGCCATGACAAAGAATAAACGAAATTAGTACAACATAAAAAAAAGTACCGACATGAATAATAATATGTATATCACTTAAGTGTATCATCATCAAGTACAACATAAAAAAGTTGAATACCTGACACTACTAATAATCTCGATCAGTATCATCAATAAATGCATAATCATCATCATCACTATAATCAATGATGGACTCATAGGGTTCATTGGCATCAACATGTGCAAGGCCACCTTGACGTAATCGGTCAAGCATTGACAGGTCATCCACATGATAACCTCTTCTTGTTTCGGCTGTTCTTGTTCCTCCTCTGGGGTGATGTCGGATTCACTGGCGCTGTCTACTTCAATGTTTTGGGGTGAAGTATAGCGGTTCATGAAACGCTTTTTGGAAAGACGTGTCTCTTGGAAGAATTCTCCTTCATATGTGTGCAGGTTAATGTGAGGTTCATAATCCTCTTCCTTTGGGGAGAAAGTCTAGCACGTGGCGGCACTTCATAAACGACATCCCAACCTTTCAGATTTGGATTAGTTTGGCAGGCCCACGGTAGATAGAATACCTGGGTCGCCTGTTGAGCCGTAATATAGACATCAGGAACATCTAAATGGGTGCTTTGGTTGATTTCAACTAGCCCTATATGTTCATGACTCCTTCTAGTCTCCTTCGGCTGAAACCAATAACATTTGAAGACTATGACATTCGGTGGGTTTTCACCATAGAACATAAGTTCATAAATTGCTTCAACTCTCCCATAATACTCGGTACCTCCTTCGCCGATAGCAGATACACAACAATTTTTAGACTTTCGTTCGGCCATAGAGTGCTCTTTGCCATAGGTACGAAAGCGATACCCGTTGATGTCGTACTTGTCAAATGAATGGACCTTATAGTCAAAACCATTAGCGACTTGTCTCAGTTCGGCTTCCATAGACTCTGAATTAGCCTATGAGTTTAATATGTAAGGATTATTGCATTACACACAAATTAGCGAATGAAATGAAATTGTCTAATAGAAATTACCGTTTGTTTGAACCAAGAGATGAAACCAGGATAGCCGCCTCCTTGCTTTGCGACAAGCTCATACTCTTCGACGGAATCCTTTTGGATCTCCGCTCCATACGAGAATACGGCGACGTATCGACTGTATGACATATCCAGGAATAAGAGCAGTTCAAAGGAAATAGAAGTTGCAAAACAATGTACCGAGAACTTACTCGATGTACGGCCGCACTTCTATCAGGTTGTTGAAGATATACAACGGAATGGTCCGCCATTCTTCGTTATCCAAAGATACTAGATGTGAAACACTAGCTGGTGCGAGATTCCCTTTGAATAGGCTGAGGTTGGATCCACCCTTTTTAGGTTCACAAGATTGTACCGAGGCTTCAGATTATGCAAATGACGATTTTTGGCTTCGTAGTGTGCTGTTACGAAGTTTGCCGCCTCCTCTGTGATGAATGCCTCGGCCATCGATGCTTCAATTCTACGTTTATTTTTACATTTTTCTCGAAGCGTCTTCTGCATCTTGTCAGTTGGGTAGCACCAACAATTTTGCACGGGCCCCCCCAATCTTGCCTCAGTCAGGAGATGCAAAATCAAATGCTGCATTGGATTAAAGAAGCCCGGTGGAAAGATCTTCTCTAACTTCCAGATCAACTCCGGCGCCAAATCTTCCATTTCTTCTAGCACGCCAGGCGATAATTCTTTTCGCATTAAAGAACACGGAAGAAATAGCTGAGTTCTGCTAGTACTAGCCATTCATCCTCAGGGATGAAGCCACGCAACATCACCGGCATTACCCACTCAATCCATATGTGCCAATCATGACTCTTGAGACCAAATATCTTCAATTTATCAAGATTCGCCCCCCTCTTTAGATTCGCTGCATACCCATCGGGGAACATCAACTGCTGTTGCACCCACAAGATAATTTCCCTCATAGCTGGCCTTCCAAGATTGAACCATGCCTTTGGCTTCGTCTAGTTCTGCTTTCCTTTCAGTTCTTTCATGTTTTGTAACAGCCTATCACATAGCGCCTCCAGATCGACTCTAGCCTTAGTATTATCCTTTGACTTCCCATCTGTGCCGAACAATGTACCAAAAAGTGCCTCGGCGGTATTCTACACAGTGTGCATCACGTTGATGTTGTGTGGGCAAAGGAGGTCTTTGAAGTAAGGCATATCCAATAAGCATGTTTTGTGAGTCCACGCGTGCTTAGTATTATACCCCTTGAAGTACCCTGGACGCTGTGGATCTGGCTCAAGAGCGTTTAATGGTCCAGTGGTGCATTGGCTGTCAATGTAGGTGGTGCAGAGTTTTTGACAACTCTACCTCTGATGAAGTTCTTCTTGTCTTTCTGAATTTATGGCGAGGATCCAGGAACTGTCTATGCATGTCGAAGCAAGAAAACTTGCGACCGGCCTGAAGCCAACGAAACTCAAGAGCTCCCTTGCATGTGGGGCACGGGAACCTTCTATGCACACACCAGCCAACAAATAGCGCATACGCCAGCATGTCATGTGTCCAGTACATGTACCAGATACGCATTATGAAGTTCCGTTTGCTATAGGAGTCGTATGTCTTGAACCCATTATCCCAGGCTTCTTGCAATTCTTCCTTAAGCGGCTGCATGTACACATTCATATTTTTCCCCGGATAGTTGGGCCCTGGAATTATCAACGTCAGGAAAATGTTCTTTCTTTGCATAATCTGTCCGGGGGGGGGGGGGGGGATTGAGTGGAAAGACAAATACGGGCCAACAACTGTATTGGGCTGCCGTCATACCAAACACTCTAAACCCATCCGTGCTGATGCCGACTCGAGGATGCCTCGGATCTGCAGCTTTGTCAGCATGTAATTCTCAAACTTTTTCCACGCAACACCATCCGATGTGTGTACCATCATCAGATTCCCATCTGTATCTAGTTTGGTTCTTTTACCTGTTTTGTGCCATGTCATATGTCTAGCCGTCTCTTCGACCATGAAAAGACGTTGAAGTCTTGGTACGGTTGGCATATACCGAAGAACACTAACGGGGATTTTGGTCTGTGTCTTCTCACCCATACCGTTGTCTACCACAATATACCTGGAAGACTTGCAAATGGGACAATAGTTCAAGTCCGCATAGTCAAGCCTAAATAAGGCACATCCTTTCTCACAGGCATGTATCTTCTCATAGGGCATCTTCAGTGCACGGAGGATTTTGTCCGACTTGTACAGGTTTGCAGGCATTTCATGGCCTTTGGGTAGAAAGCGTCCAAATAATGTCATAATTGCGTCATAGCATTCTCTGCCCAAGTTGAATTGAGCCTTCAGAGCCATTACTTGTGAGATGGCATCCAACTGACAAAGCTCAGTGTGCTCGTGGAGCGGACGTTTTGAAGACTCCAACATTTCATTGAAGGCCTTTGCAGATCCCTCCATCTCCTGGTCCGAATCCCGAGCATCATCATAGTCTTGCACCATGTTTTCCATCTCGGTACCATGCTCGTCGGTGCGACGATGATCCACCTCAGCTCGGTCACGTTGGGCAGACTCACCATGAAATGTCCACACCGTATAATCAGGCGTAAGACCACTCTTCTGCGGGTGTATGCCCATTTCAGCCTCTGTCCTCTTTTCCCAATTGCCGCTCCGTAAACAGGGTACCAGGTTTTCTTCTGGCCATTTGCAAATGCGGCTTGCACAAACCCCTTGGTTTTTGTGAACCATTCAGCGCTCCATTTGTTCTTACCAGTGTGACCGGTATACATCCACGCACGATCACTCATCTTGACTTCCAGAGCTCTGGACACACAACAATTATATATGTAATTCACCATGTATATATTCATCAGTTGATCTACTTTGTCAATTTTATTACGTCCATGCAACCTACACTCTAATAGGTAATGATAGGTCCTAATCTCACCCGTGTATGTGTAGATTGGGTTCATTTTCCCATGCTATGCTCCGGATCCGACGCAAAATTTTGGCAGCACCTCCTGCTGTTCTCACGATACACGCCTCTCGCAATAAACAAAGAGGATGTGTACCCGGAGAACAACAAGGGAGGCACTGACAAAATTTATGCGTCGGATCCGGAGCAAAGCATATGGGAAAATGAACCCAATCTACACATACTTGGGCTGTCCATGGATAGCGTTGGACAATTCGAAAGAATCAAGGTTATAAATATGCAAATGCATGCATATTTATAACTATGACGCTTTCGAACGGGAGACACATATTGGTTACGACATCTTGATGATTCAAGACACATATATAGCTAGCTATCAAGTTTCATCGGAATAGATCAAATAATTAATGGGGGAGGAGGACATGTCATTGGTGCTCACCCACGAGCGAAGGGGCAGAGCTCACAAGCGCACGGCGAGGTCGTCGAACACCAAACCTCGCAGCAATGAAGCAACTGCACATTTAAAACTACCCGATCAACACAATTATATATGATGTTTTTCATAAAAAAATCGAAAAATATATGACCTAACTAATAATTCACAAATATATGACCCCGTCGGCCTCTGGAAGGCGAAAGAACACCTTTTCGGGAGGTGTCGGAAATTGGGTGTCGGTCGGTGTCGGGGTGCCGTGGTCGGGGTAAATTATTAATTCGGTCTTTGGGTCGGGTCGGGGTCTTGGGTGGGCTGGGGTCGGGGTGTGTGGGGTCGGGGTCGGGTCGAGAATTGGGTGTCGGGGGTCAAGGTCGAGGTCTCGGGGTCGGGGTGTCGAGTCTTTGGGTCGAGTCGGGGTGCGGTGTCGGTTTCGGGGTCGGGGTGTCGGGTCAGGCTCGGGGTTGGGGTGTCGGTGTCGGGGTCGGGGTTGGGGTCGTAGTCGGGGTGTCAGGGTCGGGGTCTCGGGGTCGGGGTGTCATGTCGGGGTGCCGGGTTGGGGTCGGGGTGCCGTGTCGGGTCGGGGTTTTTTCCTCTTTTTTCCTTTTCTTCTTCTTCCTCTTCTTCCTTTTCTTCCTTTCTTCCTTTTTTCCTTCTTCTTCTTCTTCTTCTTCTTCTTCTTCTTCTTCTTCTTCTTCTTCTTCTTCTTCTTCTTCCTCCTTTCCTTTTTCCTCTTCTTCTTCTCCTCCTCTCCTCTTTTTTCTTCTTCTTCTTCCTTTTCTTCTTTTTTCTTGTCCTCCTCCTCTTCTTCTTCTTCCTTTCCTTTTTCCTCTTCTTCTTCTCCTCCTCTCCTGTTTTTTTTTTCTTCTTCTTGTTTCCTAAAAATGAACTAAACCTAAAACTAAACCTAAATCTAAAACTAAAACTAAAACTAAAACTAAATCTAAATTAAATATAAACCTAAAACTAAAAAAGCAGAAAAAAGGAAAAAAACTAAATCTAAACCTAAAACTAAATTAAAACTAAATCTAAACCTAAAACTAAACCTAAAACTAAAACTAAAACTAAATCTAAACTAAACATAAACCTAAAACTAAAAAACAGAAAAAAAAATAGGAAAAATAGAAGAGGTAGAGCTCACCTGGGCCAGTGGAGGAGGTGGCCGGTGGAGGAGGAGGCGGCTGAGGCTGCGGCAGGAGGGCTAGGTCTTGGCCTTGAGGCAGCCGAGGCGGAGGCGGCAGGCGGGGGCAGTGGGGGCGGCAGCGCCGGTGGCGATGGCGGCGGAGGCAGTGGAGGAGGCGAGGCGGCTGAGGCGGGGCGCTGGCAGGCGGTGGGCCTTGAGGTGGCAGGGCGCGGGGGCAGGCGCCGGGCAGGCGGCAGGCGGCAGTCTGGGGGCGGTGGGCGGCAGGCGGGGGCGGTGGGGCGGCGGGGCGGTGGGATGACCGGGCGGCGGCTAGTGGTGGGGGGCGCGCCATTAGATATGTTAAATGTTTGCCGTCCGCCCTCTTTGCCGTCTGCTAGCAGACGGCAAAGAGGGGGGCCATTAAGTTTTTTTTAAGCAGCTCCTCAGTGGGGCCCCCTCCCTCTTTGCCGTACGCTGGCCGTGGCAAGAACTGGCTGATGGCAAGACTTCCTTTGCCATCAGCCGGATTCTTTGCCGTCTGCTTTTGGGTAGCTGATGGCAAAGAGCTTCTTTGCCGTCTGCTAGCAGACGGCAAAGAGCTGGCAGATGGCAAAGTAGCTGATTCCAGTAGTGGAGGCTGCTGTCGCCGTAGATTAACAGGGGTGTGGGTGAGTAGAGAGATAGCCTGGCCAGTGGTGGGCGTAGTAGGGGGCGGTGAGGCCTCCGCGGCATCACAGCCGGCCACGGGAGGCAGGAGCACGCGGCACGACCGGCGCTGGTTTGGGCGGCTGGAGCAAGAAGACCAGAGGTTGAAGAAGCACTACAACCGTTGGATGAACATCATACGGTAACAGGAGCTAGAATCGTTCATATTGACTAAGTTGACAAAGCCCTCCGTCCCTGTCAACTTGGTAGGCCCACAAGTCAGCCTCCCAAAGATCTCTTTGGGTTCCACCGGTGGGGGAGTATTCATTTTTGTGTGCATAATAAGGAGGCACTTCCTTGCGTGTGAAGACAGCTGGTGGGTCCGACAAGTCAGCGGGGGGCATGTTTTTTTCGTGAAATATAGAGGCCCTTCCGGTGGGTCCTAGATGTCAGGTGCAGGAATCATTATTTTGCACGTAATAAGGAGGCATTTCCTTGTGTGCGGCTGTGGACCTAGCTGTCAGCCTCTCCACGCACAACATACTTCCGATGGTGTCGTTAGTTGACCATGTTGACCACGCCGCGCTGAGCGCATCCAAGGTGGTGGACGACGGCGAGGCCTCGGACAGCAACGAGCCAGAGATGGTAAGACACGGGAGTAGAGTCGCAGACGGAGAGGTGTACGAGGGTTAACTGGGTCTAGTGCGGTGTGGTTCGGCAGACGGTGGAGAAGAACAAGAGGTGTGCAGGGTTGGAGGGATGGCCTGGCCAACGGTGGAGTAGCGCTTCATAGCAAAGCGTGCTAAGCAGAGCTGCTAGCAGCAGGAGGCGGGAGGTGGTCCCGGCGGCGCTGGAGGAAGAAGTGGAGAGATTGAAGATGGATGCCGGCCGTTGGATGTAAATCCAACAGCTAACATGTCAGAATCATTTGTTGACTAAATTTACAACGACTTGCGTTGGCTTCGACCTATTGGCCCACATTTCAGCCTCCAAAAATGTGGCACGTATTCAACCCATTTTTTCAGAATTTACAGTCTTTTTTTTGCGTGGTAGAATTTATAGTCAATTTGATCTTTTTTTTGAATTACAACCATTAGCTGGGCTGGGTGAACAATTAATGTAGCTTTCATGCGGCCCATTTATTTTATTTCCTAAACAATTACAGGCCATTTGCACTTTATCTAGATACACGATTTTGCTGGGCTGATTCTAATTATAATGTTGGGTTGAGCCAGCAATGTTATCAAAAAATAAAAAAAAGGGCTGAGCATTTTGTTATAAATATATTTAAATAATAAGTGATATTATTACATTCATCCTTAAATCTTACCAAGCTTTTGTACACAATCACTAGATTTTTCGTGCCAAAACAATCCAGGATTTTATTTGTTAAGAAATTATTTTTATAAGTTAATAAGATGTGGGATATTGTTTTCTTACATATGTAAGTATCTGTTAAATATATGATGACAATAAAATAATATATAATAACATATAAAATAATATATAATAACATATAAAATAATTTAAATATATATAATATAGTTAAAAGGGAAACATAAGTTGTACATGGCGTTCCTATTCTTATATAGAAAAATAGAACGGACCGCTGCGTTTTCTTCAAAAAAATACATAAATTGGGCTGCCAAAAATAAAACCTCGGATGGGAGGTCCATAGGCTGGTCGATACATGACGGCCCTAAGAAAATACAAACAGGCCCTCCCATCCGAGGTTGTGGGCTGCGCATGTTAAAAATGAAAGCCTAGACGGGGCAGCCCAAAACCACGTCCAACACTTGCCAAAACTCCGCCCTCGTTTTCTCTGTGTTTCGCACACTCAACATTGTGTGGGCATTTTGACTGTGCATCATATGAAGATGTGCTATGCATGAATGTTGATCAACATGATGTTAACTGGCTGGTAGTTCCATTTTTGACCATGAATAAAACTTCCAAACTTGATATTAACCCTTTTTGAAAAGGTTTTGTTAATATAAATGCTCTGCCTCTGAAAGTTGCAGTTTTTTTATCTAAAACTGAATTTGCAGTTTCTTATCTGAAACTGAAACTTGCAGTTTCTTCTTGTCTGCACTTTTATACTCCTATGAAACTACATTTTTTTAAGTGCTAAAAATAGATCTCTAGAATTCATAAAATTCTTCATATGCTCAATACTGCAAATCAGAAGTTCAAAAGACATTCATATCTGAAAGTACTCTCAAAATACACAACACAAAACACAATTCACAACCTGCAAATACTGACAACCCTAAGCTCCTCCTGACAATTCACAACATGCCCGACTATTGGGCTGGGGGGCAGTCCCCTCCTATTCTTCGGTGGCAGACAGCCGCCCCGTGAGACGATGTGAACGGCGAGGGAGACGATGGCGGGGAAGCTTCATCGGGCCAACTGCTTTTCTTTGCAGTTGGGTTCGGCCGACGAAGACTCTACCGGCTCGCTCTGGCAGGACACCCTCACAAACGGCACCCTGTAGATGCTCGATCCTTCAATCTCTGGTGGAAGCTCCATCTGTGATCGATACTCCCACCACTGCTCCCTCACGATCGGATTCAGTGAATCTGTTTGCTCCATGGCCCAGAGGAGCAGCTCTATGTACTCCGGCGCGACTCCCTCCGGGAGTATCACCGCCTTTTCGCTCTGTTGCAGATATTTGGCCATGGATGTCGCCATCGCTGCTAGTTGGTCCTTGTTGTCAAACCAAGACTATATCTCCAACATCCTAGCTAGCTTCACAGGGTCGCCGTCTGCGATCCTCACGTATCGGCTATACTCCTTCATCGATCTACTTCTCCACAACACCTTCACTCGCCGGCGGTGGTTTTTGAATGGAAGAGGAGAGGAGCGGCGCTGGTTTTTGTTGGAAATATGCCCTAGAGGCAATAATAAAAGTATTATTATTATATTTCCTTGTTCATGATAATTGTCTTTTATTCATGCTATAATTGTATTATCCGGAAATCGTAATACACGTGTGAATACATAGACCACAATATGTCCCTAGTGAGCCTCTAGTTGACTAGCTCGTTGATCAACAGATAGTCATGGTTTCACGACTATGGACATTGGATGTCATTGATAACGGGATGACATCAATAGGAGAATGATGTGATGGACAAGACCCAATCCTAAGCATAGCACAAGATCGTGTAGTTCGTTTTGCTAGAGCTTTTCCAATGTCAAGTATCTCTTCCTTAGACCATGAGATCGTGTAACTCCTGGATACCGTAGGAGTGCTTTGGGTGTACCAAACGTCACAACGTAACTGGGTGACTATAAAGGTGCATTACAGGTATCTCCAAAAGTGTCTGTTGGGTTGACACGGATCGAGACTGGGATTTGTCACTCCGTATGACGGAGAGGTATCACTGGGCTCACTCGGTAGTGCATCATCATAATGAGCTCAAAGTGACCAAGTGTTTGGTCACGGGATCATGCATTACGGTACGAGTAAAGTGACTTGCCGACAACGAGATTGAACGAGGTATTGGGATACCGACGATCGAATCTCGGGCAAGTAAAATACCGATTGACAAAGGCAATAGTATACGGGGTTGATTGAATCCTCGACATCGTGGTTCATCCGATGATATCATCGAGGAGCATGTGGGAGCCAACATGGGTATCCAGATCCCGCTGTTAGTTATTGCCCGAGAGCCGTCTCGGTCATGTGTGCATGTCTCCCGAACCCGTAGGGTCTACAAACTTAAGGTTCGGTGACGCTAGGGTTGTATGAATATGAGTATGCAGCAAACCGAATGTTGTTCGGAGACCCGGATGAGATCCCGGACGTCACGAGGAGTTCCGGAATGGTCCGGAGGTAAAGATTTATATATAGGAAGTCTTATTTTGGTCCCCGGAAAAGTTTCGTGCGTTATCGGTATTGTACCGGGAGTGCCGAAAGGGGTCCGGGGTCCACCGGGGTCCACCTGCCTGGGGGCCACATGGGCTGTAGGGGTGCGCCTTGGTCTCTCTGGGCCAAGGGCACCAGCCCCAAGAGGCCCATGCGCCAATATATAAGAAAAAGGGGAGAGGCCTAAAGGGGGAAGGCACCTCCGAGGGGCCTTGGGGAGGATGGACTCCTCCCCCCCTCTTGGCCGCACCCCTTCCTTGGAGGAAGGGGCAAGGCTGCGCCCTCCCCCCCTCTCTTGCACCTATATAAAGGGAGGGAGGGAGGGTGGCTGCACCCATAAGCCTGGCGCCTCCCTCCTCCTGCAACACCTCCTCCTCCTCCCGTAGTTGCTTAGCGAAGCCTGCCGAGTTCTGCTGCATCCACCACCACGACGCCGTCGGTCTGCTGGATCATCATCAACCTCTCCTTCCCCTTGTTGGATCAAGAAGGAGGAGACGTCATCCGCTCCGCACGCGTGTGTTGAACGCGAGGGGCTGTCCGCTCAACACTAGGTCATCGGTGATCTGAATCACGGCGAGTACGACTCCATCATCCCGTTCCATTGAACGCTTCCGCACGCGATCTACAAGTGGTATGTAGATGCAATCACTCTCCCATGACTCGTTGCTAGATGAACTCATAGATGGATCTTGGTGAAACCGTAGGAAAAATTTTAATTTTCTCGCAACGTTCCCCAACAGTGGCATCATGAGCTAGGTCTATGCGTAGTTCTCTATTGCACGAGTAGAAGACAATTTGTTGTGGGCGTAGATGTTGTCAACTTTCTTGCCGCTACTAGTCTTATCTTGCTTCAATAGCATTGTGGGATGAAGCGGCCCGGACCGACATTACACGTACGCTTACGTGAGACTGGTTCCACCGACTGACATGCACTAGTTGCATAAGGTGGCTAGCGGGTGTCTGTCTCTCCCACTTTAGTTGGAGCGGATTCGATGAAAAGGGTCCTTATGAAGGGTAAATAGAAGTTGACAAATCACGTTGTGGCTTTCACGTAGGTAAGAAAACGTTCTTGCTAGAACCCTATTGCAGCCACGTAAAACTTGCAACAACAATTAGAGGACGTCTAACTTGTTTTTGCAGCAAGTGTTTTGTGATATGATATGGCAAAAGTTGTGATGAATGATGAATCATATATGTGATGTATGAGATCATGTTCTTGTAATAGGAATCACGACTTGCATGTCGATGAGTATGACAACCGGCAGGAGCCATATGAGTTGTCTTTATTTTTGTATGACCTGCGTGTCATTGAATAACTCCACGTAAATTACTTTACTTTATTGCTAAACGCGTTAGCCATAGAAGTAGAAGTAGTCGTTGGCGTGACAACTTCATGAAGACACGATGATGGAGATCATGATGATGGAGATCATGGTGTCATGCCGGTGACGAGGATGATCATGGAGCCTCAAGATGGAGATCATAGGAGCTATATGATATTGGCCATATCATGTCACTACTATATATAATTGCGTGTGATGTTTATTATGTTTATGCATCTTGTTTACTTAGAACGACGGTAGTAAATAAGATGATCCCCCATAACAATTTCAAGAAAGTGTTCTCCCTAACTGTGCATCGTTGCTAAAGTTCGCTGCTTCAAGCACCACGTGATGATCGGGTGTGGTAGATCCTTACGTTCACATACAACGGGTGTAAGACAGTTTTACACATGCAATACACTTAGGTTAACTTGACGAGCCTAGCATGTATGCACATGGCCTCGGAACACAAGAGACCGAAAGGTCGAACATGAGTCGTATGGAAGATATGATCAACATGGAGATGTTCACCGACGATGACTAGTCCGTCTCACGTGATGATCGGACACAGCCTAGTCGACTCGGATCATGTATCACTTAGATGACTAGAGGGATGTCAAATCTGCGTGGGAGTTCATTAAATAATTTGATTAGATGAACTTTATTATCATGAACAATAGTCTAAAATCTTTGCAAAATGTCTTGTAGATCAAATGGACAACGCTCATGTCACCATGAACTTCAATGCGTTCCTAGAGAAAACCAAGCTGAAAGATGATGGCAACAACTATTCGGACTGGGTCCGGAACCTGAGGATTATCCTCATAGCTGCCAGGAAACAATATGTCTTAGAAGCACCGCTAGGTGAAGCACCCATCCCAGAGAACCAAGACGTTATGAACGCTAGGCAGTCTCGTGCTGATGATTACTCCCTCATTCAGTGCGGCATGCTTAACAGCTTAGAACCGGGGCTCCAAAAGCGTTTTGAGCGACACGGAGCATATGAGATGTTCGAGGAGCTGAAACTAGTTTTCCAAGCTCATGCCCGGTCGAGAGATATGAAGTCTCGACAAGTTCTATAGTTGTAAGATGGAGGAAAATAGTTTTGTCGGTGAGCACATACTCAAAATGTCTCAGGTTGCACAACCGCCTGTCCCAGCTGGACATTAACCTCCCGGACGAGGTGGTCATTGACAGAATCCTTCAGTCGCTCCCACCAAGCTACAAGAGCTTTGTGATGAACTACAATATGCAGGGGATGGTGCAAACTATTCCTGAAGTATTTTCAATGCTGAAGTCAGCAGAGGAAGAAATCAAGAAGGAGCATCAAGTGTTGATGGTCAATAAAACCACTAAGTTCAAGAAGGGCAAGGGAAAGAAGAACTTCAAGAAGGACGGCAAGGATGTTGCCGCGCCCGGTAAGCCAGTTGCCGGGAAGAAGTCAAAGAATGGAAACAAGCCTGAGACTGAGTGCTTTTATTGCAAAGGGAATGGTCACTGGAAGCGGAACTGCCCCAAATACTTAGCAGACAAGAAGGCCGGCAACACTAAAGGTATATTTGATATACATGTAATTGATGTGTACCTTACCAGTACTCGTAGTAAATCCTGGGTATTTGATACCGGTGTCGTTGCTCATATATGTAACTCACAGCAGAGCTGCGGAATAAACGGAGGCTGGCGAAGGGCGAGGTGACGATCGCGTCGGGAATGGTTCCAAGGTCGATGTGATCGCCGTCGACACGCTACCTCTACATTTACCTACGGGATTAGTTTTAAACCTCAATAATTGTTATTTAGTACCAAGTTTGAGCATGAACATTGTATCGTGATCTCGTTTAATACGAGATGGCTACTCATTTAAATCCGAGAATAATGGTTGTTCTATTTATATGAGAGAAATGTTTTATGGTCATGCTCCGATGGTCAATGGTTTATTCTTAATGAATCTCGAGCGTAATGTTACACATGTTCATAGTGTGAATACCAAAAGATGTAAAGTTGATAACGATAGTCCCACATACTTGTGGCAATCGCCGCCTTGGTCACATTGGTGTCAAGCGCATGAAGAAGCTCCATGCTGATGGACTTTTAGAGTCTCTCGATTATGAATCATTTGACACATGCGAACCATGCCTCATGGGCAAGATGACCAAGACTCCGTTCTCCGGAACAATGAGCGAGCAACCAAATTATTGGAAATCATACATACCGATGTGTTCGGTCCAATGAGTGTTGAGGCTCGCGGAGGATATCGTTATGTTCTCACTCTCACTGATGACTTGAGTAGATATGGGTATGTCTACTTGATGAAACACAAGTCTGAGACCTTTGAAAAGTTCAAGGAATTTCAGAATGAAGTAGAGAATCAACGTGACCGAAAGATAAAATTCTTGCGATCAGATCGTGGAGGAGAATATTTAAGTCATGAATTTGGTACACACTTAAGGAAATGTGGAATCGTTTCACAACTCACGCCGCCTGGAACACCTTAGCGTAACGGTGTGTCCGAACATCGTAATAGCACTCTATTGGATATGGTGCGATCTATGATGTCTCTTACTGATTTACCGCTATCATTTTGGGCATACGCTCTAGAGACAGCTACATTCACTTTAAATAGGGCACCGTCTAAATCCTTTGAGACGACACCGTATGAATTATGGTTTGGGAAGAAACCTAAGCTGTTGTTTCTAAAAGTTTGGGGATGCGATGCTTATGTCAAGAAACTTCAACCTGAAAAGCTCGAACCCAAGTCGGAAAAATGCGTCTTCATAGGATACCCTAAGGAAACCATTGGGTATACCTTCTACCTTAGATCCGAAGGCAAGATCTTTGTTGCCAAGAACGGATCCTTTCTGTAAAAAGAGTTTCTCTCGAAAGGAGTAAGTGGGAGGGAAGTAGAACTCGATGAAGTACTACCTCTTGAACCGGAAAGTAGTGCAGCTCAGGAAAATGTTCCTGTGGTGCCTACACCGACTGGAGAGGAAATTAATGATGATGATCAAGGTACTTCGGATCAAGTTGCTACTGAACTTCGTAGGTCCACTAGGACACGTTTCGCACCAGAGTGGTACGGCAACCCTGTCCTGGAAATCATGTTGTTAGACAAACAGTGAACCTTCAAACTATGAAGAAGCGATGGCGGGCCCAGATTCCAACAAATGGCTTGAAGCCATGCAATCCGAGATAGGATCCATGTATGAAAACAAAGTATGGACTTTGACAGACTTGCCCGATGATCGGCGAGCGATAGAAAACAAATGGATCTTTAAGAAGAAGACGGACGCGGATGGTAATGTTACCATCTCTAAAGCTCGACTTGTCGCTAAGGGTTATCGACAAGTTCAAGGGATTGACTACGATGAGACTTTCTCTCTCGTAGCAAAGCTTAAGTCCGTCCGAATCATGTTAGCAATTGCCGCATACTATGATTATGAGATATGGCAGATGGACGTCAAAACGGCATTCCTTAACGGTTATCTTAAGGAAGAGTGTATATGATGCAGCCGGAAGGTTTTGTCGATCCAAAGAATGCTAACAAGGTATGCAAGCTCCAATGATCCATTTATGGGCTGGTGCAAGCATCTCGGAGTTGGAACATTCGCTTTGATGAGATGATCAAAGCGTTTGGGTTTATGCAGACTTATGGAGAAGCCTGCGTTTACAAGAAAGTGAGTGGGAGCTCTGTAGCATTTCTCATATTATATGTAGATGACATACTTTTGATGGGAAATGATATAGAACTTTTGGACAGCATTAAGGCCTACTTGAATAAGAGTTTTTCAATGAAGGACCTTGGAGAAGCTGCTTACATATTAGGCATCAAAATAAATAGGGATAGATCGAGACGCCTCATAGGTCTTTCACAAAGCACATACCTTGATAAGATTTTGAAGAAGTTCAAAATGGATCAGTCCAAGAAAGGGTTCTTGCCTGTTTTGCAAGGTGTGAAATTGAGCTCGGCTCAATGCCCGACCACGGCAAAAGATAAAGAAGAGATGAGTGTCATCCCCTATGCCTCAGCCATAGGATCTATTATGTATGCCATGTTGTGTACCAGACCTGATGTAAACCTTGCCGTAAGTTTGGTAGGAAGGTACCAAAATAATCCCGGCAAGGAACACTGGACAGTGGTCAAGAATATCCTGAAGTACCTGAAAAGGACAAAGGCCATGTTTCTCGTTTATGGAGGTGACAAAGAGCTCGTCGTAAAGGGTTACGTCGATGCTAGCTTCAACACAGATCTGGATGACTCAAAGTCACAAACTGGATACGTGTATATGTTAAATGGTGCACAGTAAGCTGGTGCAGCTGCAAGCAGAGCGTCGTGGCGGGATCTACATGTGAAGCGGAGTACATGGCAGCCTCAGAGGCAGCACATGAAGCAATTTGGGTGAAGGAGTTCATCACCGACCTAGGAGTCATACCCAATGCGTCGGAGCCGATCAAACTCTTCTGTGACAACACAGGAGCTATTGCACTTGCCAAGGAGCCCAGGTTTCACAAGAAGACCAGGCACATCAAGCGCCGCTTCAACTCCATTCGTGAAAATTTTCAAGATGGGGACATAGAAATTTGCAAAGTGCATACGGATCTGAATGTCGCAGATCCGTTGACTAAACCTCTTCTTCATGAGCAAAACATGATCAACACCAGAACTCTATGGGTGTTCGATTCATCACAATGTAACTAGATTATTGACTCTAGTGCAAGTGAGAGACTGTTGAAAATATGCCCTAGAGGCAATAATAAAAGTATTATTATTATATTTCCTTGTTCATGATAATTTTCTTTTATTCATGCTATAATTGTATTATCCGGAAATCGTAATACACGTGTGAATACATAGACCACAATATGTCCCTAGTGAGCCTCTAGTTGACTAGCTCGTTGATCAACAGATAGTCATGGTTTCCTGACTATGGACATTGCATGCCATTGATAACGGGATCACATCATTAGGAGAATGATGTGCTGGACAAGACCCAATCCTAAGCATAGCACAAGATCGTGTAGTTCGTTTTGCTAGAGCTTTTCCAATGTCAAGTATCTCTTCCTTAGACCATGAGATCGTGTAACTCCTGGATACCGTAGGAGTGCTTTGGGTGTACCAAATGTCACAACGTAACTGGGTGACTATAAAGGTGCATTACAGGTATCTCCAAAAGTGTCTGTTGGGTTGACACGGATCGAGACTGGGATTTGTCACTCCGTATCACGGAGAGGTATCACTGAGCCCACTCGGTAGTGCATCATCATAATGAGCTCAAAGTGACCAAGTGTTTGGTCACGGGATCATGCATTACGGTACGAGTAAAGTGACTTGCCGGCAACGAGATTGAACGAGGTATTGGGATACCGACGATCGAATCTCGGGCAAGTAAAATACCGATTGACAAAGGGAATAGTATACGGGTTTGATTGAATCCCCGACAACGTGGTTCATCCGATGATATCATCGAGCAGCATGTGTGAGCCAACATGGGTATCCAGATCCCGCTGTTGGTAATTGCTCGAGAGCCGCCTCGGTCATGTTCAGATGTCTCCCGAACCCGTAGGGTCTACACACTTAAGGTTCGGTGACGCTAGGGTTGTATGAATATGAGTATGCAGCAAACCGAATGTTGTTTGGAGTCCCGGATGAGATCCCGGACGTCACGAGGAGTTCCGAAATGGTCCGGAGGTAAAGATTTACATATAGGAAGTCTTATTTTGGTCGCCGGAAAAGTTTCGCGCGTTATCGGTATTGTATCGGGAGTGCCGAAAGGGGTCCGGGGGTCCACCGGGGGGGTCCACCTGCCCCGGGGGGCCACATGGGCTGTAGGGGGTGCGCCTTGGCCTATATGGGCCAAGGGCACCAGCCCCAAGAGGCCCATGCGCCAAGATATAAGAAAAGGGGGAGAGTCCTAAAGGGGGAAGGCACCTCCGAGGTGCCTTGGGAGGATGGACTCCTCCTCCTCTTGGCCGCACCCTTCCTTGGAGGAAGGGGCAAGGCTGCGCCTCCCCCTCTATTGCACCTATATAAAGGAGGAGGGAGGGTGGCCGCACCCATAAGCCCCGGGCGCCTCCCTCCTCCCTGCAACACCTCCTCCTCCTCCCGTAGTTGCTTAGCGAAGCCCTGTCAGAGTTCTGCTGCATCCACCACCACGCCGTCGTGCTGCTGGATCATCATCAACCTCTCCTTCCCCCTTGCTGGATCAAGAAGGAGGAGACGTCATCCGCTCCGTACGTGTGGTGAACACGGAGGGGCTGTCCGTTCAGCACTAGGTCATCGGTGATCTGAATCACGGCGAGTACGACTCCATCATTCCCGTTCCATTGAACGCTTCCGCATGCGATATACAAGTGGTATGTAGATGCAATCACTCTCCCATGACTTATTGCTAGATGAACTCATAGATGGATCTTGGTGAAATCGTAGGAAAAATTTTAATTTTCTGCAACGTTCCCCAACAGTTTTGGATTAGAACGGGAGAGGAGCGACGCTGGTTTTGGACTAGAACAGGAGAGGAGGGGCGGTGGTTTTGAAATGGAAGAGGAGAGGAGCAGCGCTGGATTTAGATTGGAACAGGAGAGGAGCGGCGGTGGATTTAGATTGGAACAGGAGAAAAGCGGAGGATCGGCGCTGGTCTTGGAAGTATTTTTTTGTTGTTTTGCGTATTTTGGGTCAAAGTTTGACCACGTACTGTATGTGACAAGCAAAATGTGAATGCATGTCACCAAAAATTGTATCATTTGGTTCGTATCTGAATGTATTTTCAAATTATATTATTTTTGCAACGTATAACATATATTTTATGTGCGAAAATCATGGTCAATTATGACCCAGAATAAAAGGGAGACTAGTTAATGTGGGGTCACTTTCTTAATTGAAGGGTAAATTGATTTTGATTTTGATCTAGTCACAGCGCGCCGGCCCTCTCGCCCAATCCTAAATCGCTGCCAGACGCCTCCTCTCCCTCTTCTCCATTGCAAAACCACCTCCTCTCCACTCCATCATCTCCATTCCAAAACCACCGTCTCGCCTCTCCCCCTTCTGATCTTCTCCATTGCAAAACCACCTCCTCTCCTCTCCATCATCTCCATTCCAAAACCAGCGTCTCGCCTCTCCCTCTTCTGATCTTCTCCATTGCAAAACCACCTCCTCTCCTCTCCATCATCTCCATTTCAAAACCACTGTTTCGCCTCTCCCTCTTCTGATCTTCTCCATTGCAAAACCACCTCGTCTCCTCTCCATCATCTCCATTCCAAAACCACCTCCTCTCCTCTCCATCATATCCATTCCAAACCACCGTCTCGCCTCTCCCTCTTCTGTTCTTCTCTCCATTGCAAAACCACCTCCACTCCTCTCCATCATCTCCATTCCAAAACCACCTCTTCTCCTCTCCCTCTTCTCTATTGCAAGACCACCATATCTGCTCCCATCTTCCAAAGCTAGCACCGGACCACTCAGAACGACATCTATGGAGAGGATGCAGTAGCGAATTAGGCAGATCGCCGGCGGCGACCAGGCAACGTTAGCCAGGTTGAAGGAGATCCTTAGTTGGTTTGACAATGAGTGGGAGATTTCGAGGACAGTGCGGGACATGTGGCAATGTATGCGAAAGAGCGAGATGGCGGCGATGAGGCGGCGATGTACATGTACTCCTCGGCGGCAGTCACGCCGCAGTCCTCCGAGTTCATCGAGTATCTCCTATGGGCGATGGAGCAAACAGATTCGCCCGAGGCGACAAGCCAAAGGACGTGGTGGGCGACAGGTCAAGGTCGAGCACCCAGAGGATAACGAATCAATCGAGTATGGTGTGCCGTTCGTGAGGGTGCAGAGCCAGCCGGAGCCACAGGAGTATTCGTTCTCCCACCGCAAGAGGAGGCCGGATGGCGCGACGTCGCTTCTCCAGGGTTTAAGGTAAACTTCGCAATAACCTAATCTTCCACCTGATCATGCTTACAATCAGTGTGACATCTAATGAAAATCATGCTTACAATCAGTCTCCGAGTACTAAGCCAATCACCCTAAAATAGCTCTGGACCTTTGGGTCAAAGTTGTGACACAGTGTACAAATAAAGAAAAATAGATTGGTGCTTCTTTCAGAAAAGAGTACTCACTAGAAAACTGCCAATATAAGCTTCTAGTATTTGGTTAGAGGATTTGCTGCCGAGAAAGATCCGTACATAGAGAGCGCCACATACCCCACTTGTTGTGGTGGATGCCAATGCATGCATGCAGCATGGTTGGTGTCGGTAATTTTTACTTGGCACACCTCGCACTCTGCATATATGTCGGTTCCATACATACATTTGTTCAGTTCCACCAAAATGCAGCTGAATAACCCTGTTTGCACAGATAATGAAAAAGCGTGATTACATTATAGTGGCACTAGTTTATGAAACACACAAAATAAATAGAAGAAAATATTGCGATAGTATCATAGTATGCCATTCTGCGAGGGTGAGATGGGCCCTGCGGCGCCTCATACGGTACGCCTCATACTGGACACCTTCTGCCAGTGATGAACATCAGTGTACAACAGTAGTACAGTGGAACTAGTTGAACATATGAACCAAAATTAAGCACCCCAGTTTGCAGAAACGCTTAAACATTAACAGTGGGACTAGTTGATGAAACATACTTTAACAAAGAGAAGCACTTTCTTTATCTACATTGGAAATGAAATGATAGAGATGACACTCGCTCTATTTTAACTGTATTATTACTTCATTTTATCAATGACACTACGGTCGAGCAGGTGGTAAGCGAGGTGTACCGTGTGTCGCAAGGATGGAGGACGGGGGTGCTTAGACTGCGATGCTGAAGCTGGCTCTTTCAGTCACCAACATGGATGATTCAATTCATGGGACCTTTTGGTGCAGTTCACCTAAAATGAAGCAATGTCCCGTGAGCTAGCAGCTTCTTCTTCAATTTTTTTTTAGAAAACGGCTCCAGCCCCGGTTCCATTTCCATCAGAAAACGAAACCCACAGAGCTTCTTCTTCATTAGTTGCAATAAAATTGAGCAACATCAAGGTTGGTTGTGAAGCTCCTGGAATGCTCAACTATAATTTGGATATCATTTGTGCAGTTCAACTAAGATCGAGCGTGAAATGTATATCTCTGTTTGCACAAAAAGGTGGAAAGGAGGGTGACTAACAAGTAACAAGTGATGAAACATGCATCAAATGAAAAGAAGCATGTTCCTTATCTGAATGGCAATCCTACAAGGACAGTAGCAATTTCTAAAGCAATGGCACTGCTAGATATTAGTGTGGGCATCAGGATTAACTATGACAACCGTTAAATATGACATTACTTTGGGCACGGGAGAGTAGGCGGAACAGGACAGTTGCCTTTCTAACGAAAAGAACCAACTTATCTTAATGGGAAATTTTAGCAGGACATGTAAAGAAGTGCCATTGATTCATATTACTGGAAGCATTACATTGAAAACAACATTGGTTTAACGTGTCCTTACCTTTAAAGGCGATCGCTACATTTTACCAAAGTGGCATTACATAAGAGTGGCTCGAGGCAACCAACATCGTAACAGGATATCCGGGTTGGTCCCATTTTTGTTCGGTATAGCCACCTTATACTGTGTGAGGCTAGCAAATCTAGTGCTGGACTTACTCTGTTGACTTGTCCCCCAGTCCCCACTTTCTTTCCTTTTTCAACCAATAGATCAGGTTTATATTGAGTTTGTACTGCGTTTCCCTTTATTTCATGGGTCTATCATAAATTGTGTCTGTACATTCAATTACTTTTCTTGTTTATCAGCCATTTCAATTGGAGGGAGTGATGGCAGTATCTGTGGGAGTAAAAACACGATCTTCAGAAAAGATCGTGCTACCTGTCGATGCAGATAGAACCACGGTTCTACTTGCCCAAGAATCAGCCCCACCACACATAACCCACACTCATGCAGATTGTATGTAGCGACCCGGCCTCAGACGGTCAAGCCTCTGTGTATCTGTGCCATCCTCGATCAAGTATCTTTGGCACACACAAGTACATCAATGTATATATCAAAGTGCAATCACATGTATAAATAACGTAAAATGATATATACCACATAATACTCAGCGGAAACAATCAAACGGGTGTGGAGTCCCATCAACGCCATCGACGGGTTGAGTGTAGACCGTAACCCTGTATCGTAACTCTTACTCGTCGAGGAAATATCTGCAACATGATACGTTGCAGCCGTGTAGGTCAGTACATTGAATGTACCGCAAGATCACAACATGAATAAACAGATGGTAAAACTATACTATATGCAATTTGGCTTTGTGGCTCAGATCTGAGTTTTGTTTGCGTAAAAGCTGATTTTATTTTCCCTACATCAAAGGAATAAATGAAGTCTGTACTATGGAGTTTTCTATCATGACATGGTTCCGCCAACCGATGTCTCATAGCCCAAAATCATCATATGTTGCCCACAATTAAGTTATCAATCCGGTGTTGAGAGTTCCGAGATAGATCCAAGTCCAGATGCTCAAATTGTCCGTGAATCGGGACACGGCTAATCGATTAGGTTTAAAACCCTCTCGCAGAGGTTTCTACACTTTACCCGCAAGATTCGATCCTCTTTTTACGTTCTCGCACTTCGTGGTGTTTGAGAACAAGACGCATCAAACATGGTCTTCCTCAAGAGTTCCTCGACCACCGTCCCGTACTCATCCCATCCTACCGTAGTTCTACATCTGCTAGTACCGTCCCAGCCAGAGTCACCACTAAGGTCAACCAAGCCAGAGCCCATAATGACTTGCGGTTGCACAGTAAGCTTCTGGGCATGAAGTATTCTTCCGTCTCTTTGAGTCTGGGTGAAGCTTTCCGCAAGATGTCATGGCGCTTCTCCATGCATCCCGGCCAACCACTGGGTTCTCCAGGTTGCCCGTCAACCGTCCTTCACCCAATAGTGTGTATTGAATTCTTGTCTCGAGTCTTGAAGTCTTGAGGTCTTGAAGATGCAGTCCTTACAGATTCCATCATGGAGTTGTCGTCATTGACGTAGAGTCCTCCTTCTTCACACCACTCTCGTGCACTCATACCAAACCCCGTCTACTATAGCGTAGCATCAAAATAAAATATCGTCCCGGGCTTGGTAACATGGTGATGGGTTCCTACCTCATGCATACTACTCAACTACAAGAATTTCAATATCACTACTGAGGGGTGGTTGCAAAGATGCCACTAAATGCAATAAAAACATAGGTATGAAAGCAATGATCAAAGTGAACTTGCCTTGTTGACGATCTTCGAAAACTAGGGATTCGTAGTAGCAAACTTCGCACTCCGGAAATTCTACCGAGGCAAACAATGAACACAATAAGCATATAGCATATCATCACTTAACACAATAGTAACATAGTAACATAACACACCAAAACAACCAAATCAAAACTCAAGGGAAAAACTCAAAGAAAAATCAATTCAAAGTTTTTCCTACTTCAAACAACAACTAGAATAGTTTTATATAACAAAAATTTCTTAACATAACCTAATCATGGTTTTATGTTAACTTAACAGAAAAGGATGCATTAAGCAACTAGGAGCAAAAAGAATTAGTTAAAAATCTATTATGAAACTCCTATTAGGCCTAATCCAATTTCTATTAAGAAAAATAAAATAAAACTTTTATTTATTATAAATAAAATTTCATCCTATAAAGTGACAGAAACTATCCTAGAATAATCAATCACATGTTAAAAATAAATTTATTTACTAATTAAATTAATAGGAAAACAAGTAGCTAGCTAATTAATTAGGATTAACAAGATTCTGCTTAAAACTAATTATTTATTAATCCTAAAATACCCAAATTAATTTCTATGGTTTGGCAATGTCAAAATAAAGTTGGGACAAAAGAATCATTTAAAAATAATTTTCCTAACTCATGTTATAACAGATTTACTATTCTGACTAAAATTAAATTAAAGCAATTATAAATAATTTAACATAGCTAATTATATTTTCTACAGAAACTATAGAAAATTTTCAATCCAACAAAAAAAGAATCATCTAAAAATAATAAACAGAATAAAAGATATCAATTTTTCAAAATGTAAACTATTCTCGCTAAAACAGAAAAATCAAAATAAAAGAAAAGGCCTAATGGGCCTATCATGCTCCCGAGCGTAATATAGCCTAAAGGGCCCTAGGGTTAAACTAAAAGCAGGCCGGCCTAATAAATAAAAACCTAACTAAATAAACCGTAAACTAAACCGCCGAATCGGCGGTTTTTTATAAAGAAATACCCCTTCGGGTTCTAATTTAGGCTGCTCATCGTGCATCGGACGGGGAGGGGTCTCGGTGACTTACCGGCGTCCGACGGCGGGCGTGGCGGCGAGAGTGCGGCGAGGCTCCGGCGCCGGGAGGTCGGGGTGTGGCCTGGGAGGTGCGGGAGCTCGGGAAGCTTGGAGGGGCCGGGGAGATCGGGGTGGTCGGAGAGCCGGTAGCGATCTCGAGGCGGGCGGTGGCATTCGGGTGATCGACGGCGACGGTGCTCGGTGGCTCTAGAGGCTCGGGCGAGGCACGGGAGGTGTGGTCGAGCGAGGGAGTCCGGAGGTGGACTCGGTGGGGTCGGGAAGGTGTAGGGCGACGGCGGGCGACGGAAATGGCGGGCGGGAGGTCCGGCTCCATGAAGCGTGAGAGAGAGGGGAGGCTCGGCGAGGTGCTAGGGGGTATGGGTGAGGCCCGGCTTAACTCGTCGGGGGGCCTCGCCCAGCTTCGGGGGGCGATCGGGGGCGGATCGGGATCCCGGATCCTTCGGGATCCGGCGATCTGCGGTGGCGCGGCGAGGTGGCGGGGCGAGGGGAAGAGGTAGGTGGTGGCTCACCTGTCGGGGAGAGAGAGAGGGGGGTTGAGCGAGCGGACGACCGACGCCAGAGGGTTTCGGGCGCGGTGGCGAGGTGAGAGGGAGCTGGGCCGGCTGCTGGCTCGGTGGGCTTGGGCTGCGCCTCATGGGTTTGTCGGCGCTGGGCAGGGGCTGGGTCACTGGGGGTTTCTCTTTTTTTTAAAATTTTATTTTTTTAAAATAAAACAAAACAGAGTATAACTTCTAAAATATAAATATTTTATATAGGGTATATATATACCAAAATGATCAGGGGAATATTCCCTATCATTTGAACAATTTTCCAAAGGCAAACTCCAAACTTTATAAAAATCCATTTTTTTCAAATTCAAATAAAATTCAGATTTGAATCCAAAACTTTTGGCATTGTTTTCCTCTGATATTTTTGGAGTGTCATGTTTACTCCTCTCATACTTTTGCTCAAGTATTTATCAGGCATAGTTTTTGATATGATTCCTACTTGCCAAAGTTTGAATTCAAATTCAAAACTCAAAATCCTCTAAAACTTCAAATGGCACTTTCAAATGACTTTCAATTTGATACTTTATTACTTCCAACTCATATTTCATATAATTGAAGAAGTCATTTTATCTTCCCTCATGAAAATCATTGAGTTGCATAAAGCTTTGGATTTGAAATATTCTCAAATGAAATTCAAATCTTTTCAAAACCCTTTTCATTTCAAAATGGAAGAAGTCATGTCATCTTCACTCTAGGGTTTGGTGTTGCAATGAACTTGAGTTCATTGGGATCCAAAAAGTCAAAGTGGAAAGTTTGGGAAAGTCATTTCATTCCCTCTCATTCAACTTTCAAAAGTTTCAAATTCCACTCAAATTTCACTCAATCAATCGCATAAACAATCGGACAACAAGCATAGTTATTTATTTAATATAACATTCCAAAATTTAGAATTTTGGGATGTTACAAATCTACCACACTTAAAATGAATCTCGTCCTCGAGATTCAAGAGGTTAGCAAGAAAAGGTTAGGGTTGGGGTCTTCTAGCAAAAGTTTTGGTCGAAGGTCGGGGGTGCTACCACACTTAAAAACAAGGTCATGGTTCCAATAAACTCAGATACTTCCTCCGGAGGGCTGACAATGTATGTCTCTTCACATATCTCAAAATAGCTCCTTCATTAGCGCTCTTTCGAGGAAGCATAGAGTTTTCCTCAGAATTCTTGGGTCGGTGTGTCAAAGTTGAAGTTCGTCCGAGGCTGGATCTTCTTAGCTGATAGGTATGTGTCCATTCTAGACAACTATCGAAATACTCATGGTGGTCTACCATTAATGGTTTCTCCTGCAGAAAACGGGTCTAGGTTGAACTTCACCGTATAACCTACGATTGGCAACGGTTGCCTGTAAAGGGTTTCTTCGTACTACCTTTCTATGGTTTTATGGCTTATCGCGTCGACACTCTTCAAAGGTTTTCAAGGCTCTCTGATTTTCCATCAACATATGATAGTTCATGATAGAAGTCTTCGGTATGGGGGCCAATCCATCCCGTACTTGAATCATTACCACATACGTAAATATCGAATCACGTATTCTAACACTTGGGCATACTCACAAGCATTGCAGAATTTCTCTTGTTCTCGAACTGGGTTCGAGTAATTCCATGGTTTCTGCAAGCCAAACAAAACATCTATCGTTACTTCACCACTCTCAGGTTTTTGCGTAACCTTCTGGGTGTGTCCTATTTCTCCGCAAATCTTGCAGGCACAAGGTTTATTTCTTGGTGTATCATTGTGCTTCCGGATAAGACGTGATCTCATAGGTCTTCTTGAATTCCTCCCAAGTTCTTGCTCCTTTAAATCCTTGTATGGATTGATGCATTCTCCACCAGGTTGCAGCACTTTACGTAAAGTAATCAAGAGCGTATTGGACCTCATACTTCCTTGAAACCAAATTGTTCCCAGTGATTCTCCATGTTCTCGCATCCATAGCTCTGCCTCGGCTGAAGTCTTCGGTCCAGAGAATATCAGTCCAACTTCATTCATCATCTATGGGGTTCAAGGGTTTTAAGGTGAGATGAGAGAGAGGTGGGGAGGGATACACACAATACAAACGATAGTTTTTGAAGAAACAAGTTTTTACTTTGTGGCTGTCGGAAAACATCAAACAAATGACAGCTCACAAATCGTCGCATCTAACGTAGGTGTATAACAGGGTTTGGTCTCTAAAGGTCAAATAATTCTTCAGGAACTTCAAATTCTTCAAGTCTTCGGAGTCTTTAATTGTTGCAGCTGCAATTCTTCCAACGCATGGTGAAATCCTTGTTACTTTGAAGAGGTCATCAGCTGTCTGATATCTTTCTTGGAGCGGCTTCAGTTGATACTTCATGTGGTCAAAAGGGAAAGGGGTATATTCTAACTATTTGAGGTGAGAGTGTCTATTTGATAAAATCAGAAAAGATGAGAAGTAAGAGTCTTTTTGAAAATAAAGTTTTTTGAGACATCCTGTCCTAGGGGCTTTCCGATTTCTAGGGTCACGTCCTACAGTCAACATGTGCTCGATACCATATCTCAGAGCGACCCGACCTCAGACGGTCAAGCCTTCGTGGTATCCGTGCATCCTCGGATCAAGATCTTGGCACACACAAAGTACATCAATGTATATATCAAAGTGCAATCACATGTATAAATAACGTAAAATGATATATACCACATAATACTCAGCGGAAACAATCAAACGGGTGTGGAGTCCCATCAACGCCATCGGCAGGTTGAGTGTAGACCGTAACCCTGTATCGTAACTCTTACTCGTCGAGGAAATATCTGCAACATGATACGTTGCAGCCGTGTAGGTCAAGACATTGAATGTACCGCAAGATCACAACATGAATAAACAGATGGTAAAACTATACTATATGCAATTTGGCTTTGTGGCTCAGATCTGAGTTTTGTTTGCGTAAAAGCTGATTTTATTTTCCCTACATCAAAGGAATAAATGAAGTCTGTACTATGGAGTTTTCTATCATGACATGGTTCCGCCAACCGATGTCTCATAGCCCAAAATCATCATATGTTGCCCACAATTAAGTTATCAATCCGGTGTTGAGAGTTCCGAGATAGATCCAAGTCCAGATGCTCAAATTGTCCGTGAATCGGGGACACGGCTAATCGATTAGGTTTAAAACCCTCTGCAGAGGTTTCTACACTTTACCCGCAAGATTCGATCCCTCTTTTACGTTCTCGCACTTCGTGGTGTTTGAGAACAAGACGCATCAAACATGGTCTTAGAAGAGTTCCTCCGACCACCGTCCGGTACTCATCCCATCCTACCGTAGTTCTACATCTGCTAGTACCGGCCCCAGCCAGAGTCACCACTAAGGTCAACCAAGCCAGAGCCCATAATGACTTGCGGTTGCACAGTAAGCTTCCGGCATGAAGTATTCTTCCGCCTCTTTGAGTCTGGGTGAAGCTTTCCGCAAGATGTCATGGCGCTTCTCCATGCATCCCGGCCAACCACTGGGTTCTCCAGGTGCCCGTCAACCGTCCTTCACCCAAAGGTGTGTATTGAATTCTTGTCTCGAGTCTTGAAGTCTTGAGGTCTTGAAGATGCAGTCCTTGCAGATTCCATCATGGAGTTGTCGTCATTGACGAGAGTCCTCCTTCTTCACACCACTCTCGTGCACTCATACCAAACCCGTCTACTATAGCGTAGCATCAAAATAAAATATCGTCCCGGGCTTGGTAATAGGGTGATGGGTTCCTACCTCATGCATACTACTCAACTACAAGAATTTCAATATCACTACTGAGGGGTGGTTGCAAAGATGCCACTAAATGCAATAAAAACATAGGTATGAAAGCAATGATCAAAGTGAACTTGCCTGGTTGACGATCTTCGAAAACTAGGGTTTCGTAGCAGCAAGCTTCGCACTCCGGAAATTCTACCGAGGCAAACAATGAACACAATAAGCATATAGCATATCATCACTTAACACAATAGTAACATAGTAACATAACACACCAAAACAACCAAATCAAAAATCAAGGGAAAAACTCAAAGAAAAATCAATTCAAAGTTTTTCCTACTTCAAACAACAACTAGAATAGTTTTATATAACAAAAATTTCTTAACATAACCTAATCATGGTTTTATGTTAACTTAATGTAAAAGGATGCATTAAGCAACTAGGAGCAAAAAGAATTAGTTAAAAATCTATTATGAAACTCCTATTAGGCCTAATCCAATTTCTATTAAGAAAAATAAAATAAAACTTTTATTTATTATAAATAAAAGTTCATCCTATAAAGTGACAGAAACTATCCTAGAATAATCAATCACATGTTAAAATAAATTTATTTACTAATTAAATTAATAGGAAAACAGTAGCTAGCTAATTAATTAGGATTAACAAGATTCTGCTTAAAACTAATTATTTATTAATCCTAAAATACCCAAATTAATTTCTATGGTTTGGCAATGTCAAAATAAAGTTGGGACAAAAGAATCATTTAAAAATAATTTTCCTAACTCATGTTATAACAGATTTACTATTCTGACTAAAATTAAATTAAAGCAATTATAAATAATTTAACATAGCTAATTATATTTTCTACAGAAACTATAGAAAATTTTCAATCCAACAAAAAAAGAATCATCTAAAAATAATCAACAGAATAAAAGATATCAATTTTTCAAAACAGAAACTATTCTGCTAAAACAGAAAATCAAAATAAAAGAAAAAGGCCTAATGGGCCTATACTGTGCCCTGAGCGTAATATAGCCTAAAGGGCCCTAGGGTTAAACTAAAACGGGCCGGCCTAATAAATAAAAACCTAACTAAATAAATCAGAACTAAACCGCCGAACCGGCGGTTTTTTAAAAAGAAATACCCCTTCGGGGTTCTAATTTAGGCCGTTCATCGTGCATCGGACGGGGGAGGGGGTCTCCGGTGACTTACCAGCGTCCGACGGCGGCGGCGGTGGCGGCGAGAGTGCGGCGAGGGCTCCGGGCGTCGGGGAGGTCGGGGGTGTGGCCTGGGAGGTGCGGGAGCCTGGGAAGCTTGGAGGGGTCGGCGGTGATCGGGGTGGTCGAGCAGTCGGTAGCGATCTCGAGGCGGCGGTGGCGGGGTGATCGACGGCGACGGTGCTCAGTGGCTCTAGAGCTTCGGGCGAGGCACGGGAGGTGTGGTCGAGCGAGGGAGTCCGGAGGTGGTCTCGGTGGGGTCGGGATGGGGTAGGGCGACGGCGGCGACGGAAATGGCGGCGGCGGGAGGTCCGGCTCCGGCGAGCGCGTGAGAGAGAGGGGAGGGGCTCCGGCGAGGTGCTAGGGGGGGGTATGGGGTGCGGAGGCCCGGCTCAAATAGTCGGGGGGCCTCGCCCTGCTTCGGGGGGCGATCGGGGGCGGATCGGTATCCCGGATCCTTCGGGATCCGGCGATCTGCGGCGGCGCGGCGAGGTGGCGGGGCGAGGGGAAGAGGGAGGTGGCCCACTGCCGGGGGACAGAGAGAGGGGGTGGAGCGAGCGAAGCCCGCCAGAGGGTTTGGGCTGGGCGAGGTGAGAGGGAGCTGGGCCTCGGCTGGCTGGGTGGGTCACTGCGCTGGCGCTGGGGTTTGTCGGCCGGCTGGGCAGGGCTGGTCGGCGCCTGGGGAGGGTTTCTCTTTTTTTTTAAAATTTTATTTTTTTAAAATAAAACAAAACAGAGTATAACTTCTAAAATATAAATATTTTATATAGGGTATATATATACCAAAATGATCAGGGGAATATTCCCTATCATTTGAACAATTTTCCAAAGGCAAACTCCAAACTTTATAAAAATCCATTTTTTTCAAAGTCAAATAAAATTCAGATTTGAATCCAAAACTTTTGGCATTGTTTTCCTCTGATATTTTTGGAGTGTCATGTTTACTCCTCTCATACTTTTGCTCAAGTATTTATTAGGCATAGTTTTTGATATGATTACTACTTGCCAAAGTTTGAATTCAAATTCAAAACTCAAAATCCTCTGAAACTTCAAATGGCACTTTCAAATGACTTTCAATTCGATACTTTATTACTTCCAACTCATATTTCATATAATTGAAGAAGTCATTTTATCTTCCCTCATGAAAATCATTGAGTTGCATAAAGCTTTGGATTTGAAATATTCTCAAATGAAATTCAAATCTTTTCAAAACCCTTTTCATTTCAAAATGGAAGAAGTCATGTCATCTTCACTCTAGGGTTTGGTGTTGCAATGAACTTGAGTTCATTGGGATCCAAAAAGTCAAAGTGGAAAGTTTGGGAAAGTCATTTCATTCCCTCTCATTCAACTTTCAAAAGTTTCAAATTCCACTCAAATTTCACTCAATCAATCAGACAAACAATCAGACAACAAGCATAGTTATTTATTTAATATAATATTCCAAAATTTAGAATTTTGGGATGTTACATTGTACCCCTACCCAGTTGGACAGAGAACCAGCTACACCCCTTCTAACCCCAACCCCAGCAGATAGACACCCAGTTCCCGTTGACACAGCACCATCTCCACCACAAAGCACCCAAACACGAGCAGTTAGTAAGGCAACCGCAGTGCCCAAATCACGAGGACCACCACTCCAAACCCGAAGTCAACGCTTAAAGCAGAAGAAGAATTGTTCTCAGGTCAGGTTCCGTAGCTATGGTTCATACTACTTTGCTCTTGCATCACTGTATTTACTGATACCAACCAATTTCAAATTTGAAGGATGCAATTGAAACTCCAATGGTGCAACAGGTATGTTCTAAACCTGTTTCTTCAACGTGTTTGGCTGTTTGATATTGTAACTTGCTCTATGTTTATTTCAGTTTCAATTGCATAAACAGTTATGTTCTCATGCCATGCACATTACAAGTGTCGTTATTGCTGTGTAGTTTCCCACACTTATATTCTGTCTATGCTGCTTTGTCTTAAATAGATATGATTCGAACCGTATCTATCTTGATTTGGCAACATAAACTAGAATGATATAGACCATACAAAGGACAATACTACATAGATATATGTTTGTTTCATGCTGTTATCATGTCCACCTTACTACTGAACTGGTTTACCAAAATGAGTTTCATATACTACATTGTAAACCTGAGATGTGTTTGTTTGTTTTCCTTTTAGTACTCGGATAAAATATTGGAGAAGAGTACCCTGTTATGCAATGGTAAAGGAAGTAATGCAGATAAGGTTCAAGATAGTGAGACATCCCTGTTGCTCTCCGAGAAAGCTGATAAAAACTATATTGAGGACACTGAGACAACCCCAAAGTCCTGTCTTGATGTAGTGTTCGAGTTACTGGCTACCACTGCTAGCACCAGCTCTTTGAACTCGTTGCCTGAATCAGTTCGGCTTCTTGACTCTCAACTTCAAGTTGAAAGACATCGATCAGAAGTTATGCGACAGAAGTCAAGGACCGAGGAAGTCCTCGCAGAATTCAGATGCATACTTTACGGCGCAATAGCGGTACTGGAGGACTTAAGCGCCAAACAAGAGAAAGTTAATAAGCTTGCTAAGCATCTTGCCAAAGATTATGGGTACCCAGGATATTGTTTCTTGAGCTCTTCTGAAGTGGTTTCAGTTCTGGACTTGTTTTGCTGCGGCGTTTATATGCTGCTGTGTTCCCTATATTTGCACTGGTGGCAAACTTTGATGCCCAGTGGATGTAATATGTGTAATAGCCGTGATAGCCTAGTGTAAGTTGCTTGCTTATTTATTTCCTTGTTGTCTTGTTTATTTGTTTGCTTCTAGTCGATGCAGTTCTTTTTACGCAATTTGCTAGTGGCTGCAACAACCTATTTTTTAAAACTAGGCCACAATAACCATGGGCTAATATTTATCTTGTAGTGACACCGCACTCCACGGGTCAGAAACAAGTGGGCCTTCTACGGGTCAGATAAGCGATGGGCCTTCCACGGGCCATAGAAACAATGGGCCTTCTACGGACCCACGTAAACAATGGTCCTTCTACGGCCGTCAGATCATCAATGAGCCTTATACAGGCGGTATGATCGATCACAAACATGGGCCAATAACAGCGCATTATGGCCGTGAACGGGCTAGAGTTGGAATCGTTCGTTCATGGGCCGACCATAACGGGTTATCGTTAATAGGCCGTATTTCATGACGCTATGAAAACGCCCAACGTGTTAACGGACCACAAACGGGCCGATCGTAACCACGGGCTGAATTTGGCCCATAAGCGTAAAAATGACAGTAACGGGCTGTAAGTAAACGAATGCTGGAAATGAACCCAAGAACAAATGGGCTCTGAGAAGGCCGAAGATAACATGGGCTGGAAACGGCCCAACAGAATAACGGGCCCTTAATGGGTATAAAGTGATACACTGTTCATTACGGGCCAGTTTCACCACGGGCCATTAATGGGTGTAAAGTAATACACTGTTCATTACGGGTCAGTCTCACCACGGGCCGTTCATAGGCCAAGAGTTACATAGGGCCTCATATGGGCCGAAAGACGTCATGGGCCATACATGGGCGAAGGTAAGCAATTTGGAGAATCATATTGGGTGGCCCAGATGACGCTACTGGGCCTAATTCGGTAGGGCGTAACAGGTCTTGGGTTAGCGGGCTGTAAATGGGCTATATGCGAACATGTCGTTAACAGGCTTTACATGGGCCGGCCCGCCACCTTTTGACCAAGTCAAATGGGCCGGCCTTTTCACAGGAATGGGCCTCTGTTGGGCCGTGCCACGTGCCGACGTATCATAGGCGCCTTCTGTCCAATGAGTGGATGACATCTGTCCCAACGGTGAGCCGACACGTGTTTCCTCCAGCCAATGATGATTTTACACGTGGAAAATCCCCATTGATCGGGGCTGTTAACGGGTTATCGGATCTAAAACCCGACCCGATAGCTTAACGGCGTTCCGTTACGGTGGATGCCACGTGTCGGTCACCCTTGACGAAAGAACTTCTGTGACGCGTGATTTATCGTCATGGAAGTGGACACTTCCGTGATGATAATTTTGGTAATGTCATGGAACACTTCTACGACAGCACATGTATGACTATCTTGATTTTGTCATAAATTTGTCATGGATGTACATGCATGACAAAAAAGGCGACCTACTGTGACAAACACGTATCATCACGGAAGTGAATTTTTTTGTATTGATATCTGCTGGTCACTATGAGGAACTTGAAAGACGAAAGAACTAAGATTTTGCCCTCAACTACGAGGGGAGGTAAGGAACTGCCATCTAGCTCTGCACTAGATTCACCTTCTGTTATTAGTAAGCTTGCGACACCTAAACTTGCTACTGCTTTGGATTCTGATATGTCGCACGTTATTGATGATGCCACTTCTGCTATGCATGATAGTTATGATGAAACTACTTATGTGCGTGACACTACTTTGCCATTAGGTGAATTTCTTGATGAACGACTTGCTAGGGTTAGAGAGAATGAAATTATTGAAGATCCTATTATTGATGACAGTGATGATGAAAGTTCTCCCACTGATTATGAATAACCTGTTGTTCCTGAGGGTTATGTTATGAATGAAGAAGCTGCTAGAGCTATCTTTGCTTGCAAAGATAGATATAATCTTAAGAAGTTATTAGCTAAATGGAAGCAGCAATCTCTTAACACTAGAATGAAACCTGACCCCGCTTTTGCTACTTCACCTATTTGTGTTACTGATAAGGATTATGAATTCTCTGTTGATCCTGAAATAATTACTTTGGTTGAATCTGATCCTTTTTATGGCCTTGAATCTAAAACTGTTGTGGCACATCTTACCAAGTTAAATGATATAGCCACCCTGTTTACTAATGATGAGAAGTCTCGCTATTATTATATCCTTAATATATTTCCGTTCTCATTAAAGGGTGATGCTAAAACTTGGTTTACTACTTCTCTGCTAAATATTTCCCTGCTCATAAGAAATAAGCTGCCTTGCGGGAAAATATAATTTTGTGCAAATCAAAGAAGAGAGTCTCCCACAAGCTTGGGGGAGGCTTCTCCGACTACTTAATGCTTGGCCCGATCATCCTCTTAAGAAAAATGAAATACTTGATATCTTTTATAACGGACTAACCGATGCTTCCAAGGACTACTTAGATAGTTGTGTTGCTTCTGTTTTCAGGGAAAGAACAGTCGACCAAGCTGAATTACTATTGAATAATATGTTGACTAATGAAAATAATTGGACTCTCCCTGAGCCAATTCCTGAGGCAATCCCTGAACCAATTGAACCAACTCCTGAACCTATTCCTAAACCTACTCCGAAGAAGAGGGGAGTTCTATTTCTCAGTCCTGAAGATATGCAGGAGGCAAAAAAATCAATGAAAGAAAAAGGTATAGAAGCTGAAGATGTTAAGAATTTACCACTTATTGAAGAAATACATGGTCTTAATTTCATCACTTTGTTGAAGAAACACATTGTCTTGATAACCCGACACGGTAGTAAAGGTAAATTCTCTCTATAGATATGATAAAGTTGAAATCCCGTCTACTAAATTTCATAGCCCATGCTTAGATGAATTTGATGACTTTATGGCTAGACAAGAAAGTTTTAATGCTTATGTTGGTAGAGAATTAAAGAATATTTCTTTCGAAATAGGACGCTTGAGTGATGATATGGCTATAGTTAAAGGTGAACCTAAACTCATTAGCAAATATGCTTCTGTGGTTACCACTCAAGCTGAGCAAGTACTTAAAGCACAAAGTGATTTGCTCGATGAATTAAATAATAAACATGATTTTGCTATTAGAGTGGCTACTAGAACTGGTAGAATGACTCACGAACCTTTGTATACTAAAGGCCACCCTAAGAGAATCGAGCAGGATTCTCAGAGAAATAATTTAGAGGCACCTAGTTCTTCCAAAAAGAAGAAAAAGAAAGACGATAGGACTTTGCATGCTTCTAGTGAACCTGTTATAGACACACCTGAGAATCCCAATGATATTTCTATTTCTGATGCTGAAACACAATCAGGTGACGAACATGAACCTAGTGATAATGTTGATGATAATGTTCGTGTTGATACTCAACCTAGCAATAATACTGATGTAGAGAGTGAACCTGCTGTTGATCTTGATAACCCACAATCAAAGAATCAACGTTATGATAAGAGAGATTTTGTTGCTAGGAAGCACGGTAGGGAAAGAGAACCATGGGTTCAGAAACCTATGCCCTTTCCTCCTAAACCATCCAAGACAAAGGATGATGACGATTTTGAGCGCTTTGCTGAAATGATAAGACCTATCTTCTTACGTATGCGCTTAACTGATATGCTTAAAGTAAATCCTTATGCTAAATATATGAAGGATATCATTACAAATAAAAGAAAGATACCGGAAGCTGAGATTTCCACCATGCTTGCTAATTATACTTTTAAGGGTGGAATACCAAAGAAACTTGGAGACCCCGGGGTACCAACAGTACCATGATCCATTAAAAGAAATTATGTTAGAACTGCTTTATGTGATCTTGGAGCCGGTGTTAGTGTTATGCCTCTCTCTTTATATCGAAGACTTGAATTGAATAAGTTGACACCTACTGAAATATCTTTGCAAATGGCTGATAAATCAACTGTTATACCTGTCGGTATTTGTGAGGATGTGCCTATTGTGGTTGTAAATGTCACTATCTTAACGAACTTTGTTATTCTTGATATTCCCGAGGACGATAGTATGTCGATTATCCTTGGTAAACCCTTTTTGAATACCACAGGGGCTGTTTTATTGATTGCAACAAAGGCAATGTCACTTTTCATGTTAATGGTAATGAGCATATGGTACACTTTCCGAGGAAACAACCTCAAGTTCATAGCATCAATTCTATTGGAAAAAGTCCAACTATCATTATTGGAGGTTTTGAATTTTCTCTTCCTACTGTCAAGAAAAAGTATGATATTCTTATTATTGGGGATGTTCATATCTCCGTTGAGGTAACATAGTGTTGTTCGAAATTTCTCCGGTTCCGTGTTATTCGGAATGAGTTTGTTAACAAGACTTGATCAACCATGTTAGTGGATTCATTTTGATGATCATGAGATGGATGAAACTAGAAGGCACAACCTTATATACCCTCTTTTTACTTTCTGTGATTTAGAACAAATAAAACAAAAATAGTATTATCTGTCTGTTTCCTGAGTTATCCGTGCAATAAAAAATATCCCGAAAAAATAGTGCTCCAATTGCCCTGCAAATTTACTATGATTTTTTATGGAATATTTGAGGATTTTAGGCATTAAAACACTGCAGGGGGGCAAGCAACAGGCCACAAGGGTGGAGGGCGCGCCCACACCCCCTGGGCACGCCCCGTGTCTCGTGGGCCCGCGGTGGCCCCCCTCCACTTATTCATGCACACACACACTCCATCTTCTTCCCAAAAAAATCCCCATCCAGCTCAAGCATGAGTTCTAGCTCATTTTGCTGCGACTTTCGATCTCCTTACTCAAAGCTCCATTCACAAAACTGCTTTGGGAGATTGTTGCTTGGTATGTGACTCCTCCATTGGTCCAATTAATTTTTGTTCTAGTGCTTTATTCATTGCAAATTTTTGCTGCATATGTGACCCTGTTCTTGAGCTTGCATGTTAAATTTATGAGGTCCCAAGTAAATCCAATGCATGATATAGGTTGTAGGCACTTGTAGGAGTAGTTGCTACCAATCTTGTTTAGTTTTATTCACTTTAATTTTGAAGTTACTAAAATTTCAGAAAATTTTCAGAAAAAATATGTCTAGGAGAATGTATCAAGGTGGTTCCTCAATAAAGAAAGGACCCAGGCGTGCTATGCATGAGCAAGACGAAGAACCACCAAGTGATGCGAAGTGCGAGCTTGTGAGTGGCCATCAGACGAGTTAATGGTTAATGCAGGCTTTAAGGATGAATTTGACGCACATGTGCATAATGCCGATCATGAGGACTTCTTACAAGATAAGTGTCCTCAGTTCTATCTATTGACTGATTCATTCGTAAGAAGGTTTAAATATAAATCTTCATGTAATTCTCAGAGTGTCCTGTTTGATATTTATGATAAATCTTATACCATGGACTTAGAATATTTTACAACTCCTTGCAAACTCCCGTAGTGGGGCAATGTTAACGATCCCCACAAATCTAAATATAAAGACTTTCTTGCTAGTATTACCGTGGGAGAATCTAGGGATATAGCACAAGCTACCATAGGGAGCATTCATTTTCCTGCTATACATTATTTTTCTCTCTTCATTGGTATATGCATTAACGGTAAAGATGAAGCATGTCATATGTGTGTCCCTGATCTTTGTGTCCACAAGAGTGTTGTGTTAGGTAATAAAGATTACAACTTGGGGGCAATAGGCGCACGTAGGTTGCATAATAATGGTATGTCTGGAGATTTATTTGGAGGTATTTATGCGACCCGTGTTGCTAATTATCTTGGTATAGCCCCACGAGATCGGGATATGGTGTTGCCTCCTGCTTATTTAGATTATGAAACGATGGTCAAACATCATTTTCTTTTGAGCAATGAACAATTCCTTCAGTATCGACTAATCTTTGACAAACGTAGCTCTGTCCATGTTACTCTCCCTGCTCCTTCCCTTTTTGATTACCAGGCAAAACGAAGATATGTTGTTACCAGGGAGGAGGCGGCTGAACACGAGGGGAGAGCGGAGGCGGCTCGCCAACATGCCGCAGCTCAGGAGGCATTTGCTGCTGCATCTCAGTACGACCCCAGTTACAACTAGGATATCAGCCAGGCTAACCTTGGCATTAGACCAACTTAGGCCAAAAGCCTAAGCTTGGGGGATTACGTATTTCTCACCGACTTTACATTCATGTTCACACACTATTCTAGTCGTCGGTGCTCACACTCTTTCATTGTATTATCCATGCTAGTTTAATTTCTTTTTCTCGCTTTCTTCATGTGTGTTTGATAAACCTTAAGAAAAACCAAAAAAATAGTTATTTTAATTTCCATGCTTGTAGTAGGAATTAAAATGAAAACCCAAAAAATATTTATCGTTCTTCTTCTTGCTTGTTGGGAGCTTTCCCGTGTAAATAGTTTTATTTTCTTTTCTTTCCTTTGGGGGTCGAGAGAAGAAGACCATATTGAAAATATTTAGTGGCTCTCATATGCATGATTGTTTATTTAATTAGAGCCCATATTACATGTCTTCTCTCTTGAGTTGAATGCTTGTAGTTTCCAGCTTAGTCCAATGCACGTGCACTATTATTATTATACACATCGTTCGGTCGTGCAAGTGAAAGGCAATAATGACGATATATGATGGACTGATTGAGATGAGATAAGCTGGTATGAAGTCGACCTCTCTTGTTTCTGTAAATATGATGAGTTCATCGTTTCTGATTCAGCTTATTATGAAGTAAGCATATTTGCAATGACATTAAGAGATTATAGTTGCTTGTGCCATACTTAATTAGCTATGAGTTATAATGGTTTACCCTGCGTGCCAACATGCTATTAAAATGATTATGATGTGGTATGATGGGATGGTATCCTCCTTTGGATGAATTGAGTGACTCGACTTGGCACATGTTCACGCATGTAGTTGAAAACAAATCAACATGGCCTTCATGATATTTATGTTCATGGTATATTATGTCCTATTCATGCTTGTGCTTGGTGTAAATTAATTTTAATGCATGTTCATGACTGTTGTCGCTCTCTTAGTTGGTCGCTTCATAGTCTTTTGTTAGCCTTCACCTGTACTAAGCGGGAATACTGCTTGTGCATCCAAACTCCATAAACCCCAAAGTTATTCCATATGAGTCCGCCATACCTTCCTATATGCGGTATCTACCTGCCGTTCCAAGTAAATTTGTATGTGCCAAACTCCAAACCTTCAAATGAAATTCTGTTTTGTATGCTCGAGCAGCTCATGTTTAACCTAGGGCTGCCTGTATCTTCCGTGTTAGGTGGGTTATTCTCAAGAGGAGTGGACTCTGCTCCTCATTCACGAGAAAGGGCCGGTAACCGGGATGCCCAGTCCCATGATCCAAAATATCAAAGCAAATCAATATAATTAAACAAAACTCCCCCAGGGCTGTTGTTAGTTGGAGGCACTCGTTGTTTCGAGCAAGCCATGGATTGATGCCTGTTGGTGGTGGGGGAGTATAAACTTTTACCATTCAGTTTGGGAACTGCCTATAATGCATGTAGTATGGAAGATATCACCATCTCATAGTTGTTGCATTGACAGTGAAAGTATGTCGCTCAAAATATTATTCATCTCTATTTTAAAATCGAGCTCTGGCACCTCTACAAATCCCTGCTTCCCTCTGCGAAGGGCCTATCTATTTACTTTTATGTTGAGTCATCAGCTTCTTATTAAAAAGCACCTGCTAGAGAGCACACTGTCATTTGCATTCATTACTATTAGTTTATATTGGGTATGATTTGACTGGATCTCTTTTACCATGAATTACAATGTTTAGTCAGTCCTTGATCTTTAAAGGTGCTCTGCACTTATGTTTTGCGGTCTCAGAAAGGGCTAGCGAGATACCATTTTTTTATGTCATATTGTGATTGTTTTGAGAAAGTGTTGTCATCCGAGTTTTATTATAATTGCTCGCTAGCTGATTATGCCATTGATATGAGTAAATGTGAGACTTAAGTGTATTGTGAGTATGGTTAATTCAAAATACTTCCTGAAAACATGAATGCTGGCTTTACATATTTACATCAACAAAAGCAAATAGAGTTTCTAAAACTTTTTCTTTATCACTTTCAGTTTATCAACTGAATTGCTTGAGGACAAGCAAAGGTTTAAGCTTGGGGGAGTTGATACGTCTCCAACATATCTACTTGTCCAAACACTTTTGCCCTTGTTTTGGACTCTAACTTGCATGATTTGAATGAAACTAACCCGGAGTGACGTTGTTTTAAGCAGAACTACCATGATGTTGTTTATTGTGTGGAAAACAAAAGTTCTCGGAATGACCTGAAAATCCACGGACATAAGTTTTGGAAAATATAAAAAATACTGGCGAAAGAATCAAGGCCAGGGGGCCCACACCCTGTCCAAGAGGGTGGGGGGCGCGCCCTTCCCCCTGGGCGCGCCCCCCTGTCTCGTAGGCCCCCCTGATGCGCCACCGACCTCAACTCCAACTCCATATATTCCGTTTCACGGAGAAAAAAATCAGAGAGAAAGTTTCATCGCGTTTTACGATACGGAACCGCCGCCTAGCCCTAATCTCTCTCGGGAGGGCTGATCTGGAGTCCGTTCGGGCTCCGGAGAGGGGGATTCGCCGCCGTCGTCATCATCAACCATCCTCCATCACCAATTTCATGATGCTCACCGCCGTGCGTGAGTAATTCCATCGTAGGCTTGCTGGACGGTGATGGGTTGGATGAGATTTACCATGTAATCAGGTTAGTTTTGTTAGGGTTTGATCCCTAGTATCCACTATGTTCTGAGATTGATGTTGCTATGAATTTGCTATGCTTAATGCTTGTCACTAGGGCCCGAGTGCCATGATTTCAGATCTGAACCTATTATGTTTTCATGAATATATGTGAGTTATTGATCCTATCTTGCAATTCTATAGTTACCTATTATGTGTTATTATCCGACAACCCCGAAGTGACAATAATCGGGATACTTCTCGATGATGACCATAGTTTGAGGAGTTCATGTATTCATTACGTGCTAATGCTTTGTTCCGGTTCTCTATTAAAAGCAGGCCTTAATATCCCTTAGTTTCCACTAGGACCCCGCTGCCACGGGAGGGTAGGACAAAAGATGTCATGCAAATTCTTTTCCACAAGCACATATGACTATATTCGGAATACATGCCTACATTACATTGATGAACTGGAGTTAGTTCTATGTCACCCTATGTTATAGCTATTACGTGAGGAATCGCATCCGACATAATTATCCATCACTGATCCAATGCCTACGAGCATTTCACATATTGTGCTTAGCTTATTTACTTTTCCTTTGCTACTATTACAATTACTACAAAACTATTATCTTTACTTTTGCCACTGTTACCATTACTATCATACTACTTTGCTACTAAATACTTTGCTGCAGATACTAAGTTATCCAGGTGTGGTTGAATTGACAACTCAACTGCTAATACTTAAGAATATTCTTTGGCTCCCCTTGTGTCGAATCAATAAATTTGGGTTGAATACTTTACCCTCGAAAGCTGTTGTGATCCCCTACACTTGTGGGTTATCAGTATGAACTCAACCTCTTTTGTTATTGTAAATATGATGAGTTCATCGTTCCTGATTCAGCCTATTATGAATAAACATGTTTGCAATGACAATTAGAGATTATAGTAGCTTATGTCATGCTTAATTAGCTAGGAGCTTATAACAGTTTACCTTGTGTGACGCCCGGATAATCAAGCTACAGTAACCTCTGCTAATGACGCCATGTCACCTCCGTTACTGTCGCTAATCTCGCGTTAGTTCAAAATGATTCGAATTCAAATTTGAATTTTTGGCAAACAAACAAAGTTTTCAAACTATAAAACAAAAATGTTCGGACCGTGTCACGTATTGCATAGATAATTATGGTGAAGTAAACACATTTTTAGAAAATGCATAAATATTTCAAATTGAATAAAACTGAAAGGAAAATAAATAAAAAGAAACAAATGAAAGGAAAAAAAACAAAACAAAACAACAGACCCCCGGCTGGGCCAAGTGGCCCAGTGGCCTCCGCCCGCCCGAGCAGGCTGGCCCAACCGCCCACACCCCCACTCCCTATACCCCCTGCGGGCACCGAACCCTAGCCCCACGACCACCACTCCCCCCCCCCACTCGTTCGTTCTCCCCCTCCCCGATCCAGATCTGGATCGAGGGAACGATCCCACGGTGCCCATCCCCGTCGCCTCGCACGAACCACCCCACCTCCTTGACGACCGTGCCGCCCCTCGCCGATTGGACGCCGTCGCCCGGAGCCCGCGCCACCTCCGCCGACGCCGCCCGGTGCCGCCTCGCCGCGCCGCCGCCGCCCGGGACCCCGCCGCAGGAGCCCCCTCGCCGGAGCCACCACCTCGCGGACGCCGCGCTCCTCCGTCCTCGCCACTGCCTCGTCGTCCTCGTCTGCACGCCGCACGTGCTCCTCGACCTCTGTCGAGCCCACTGCCATGATCCCTACGGCCACCGTGAGCATCGCCCCTCTCCTCTCCCCCTACTTTGCTCTGTCGCCGTTGAGGCCGTTCCCGCGCCCAGCCGCCATGGCCGGAGCTCACTTCGCGCTCGTCCTCACCCGAAGCCCCGTCCCCGCGCTCACCACGTCGACGGCCGCGCCCGGGCTCGCCCATGGTCACGCCCGCGAACGCGCTCACCGCGCCCCGGTCCCTCCCTTCCCTTCTCTTCCGCCGGCGCCGTTCCCCCGCTGCGCCCAGCAGTTGCGTGGTCGCGCTCCCGCGCGCCCTCATCCACCACTGTCTGGCCACGCCCGGCGCCCTACCCCGCCTCTTGGCTGCGCCCGTGCCTCGTCCTGGCCGTCTGGATCGGCAAGCCACTCCCCCTCGGCCTGGCCCCACTCGGCTGCCTGCTGCTCTCCGTCGGCGTCCCCTCCGATGACCGTCTGGCCCGGTAGCCTCATCTCGCCCTACGGCGGGTGCTCACTGGGCGCCCGGCGCCAATGCCCTGCCTTGGTTGCCCGATTGGCCTCTGGGTCACTTCCAAACGGGGCCCACCAGCCCCACAGGACGTTAAAAAAAAGGGGAAGGAATAAAAAAACAACAATAATAAAAATAATAATAAATTAATTAGTTAATTAATTAAATAATTAACTTAATCAATTTTGATTAATTAAACTAATCAATTAACTAAACTAATTAAACTGTTAGTTAATTAGTTAATCAGCCAATGATAGCGGGGCCCACCCCCCTAATTAATCCTCATTAGGTTAATTAAAATGCCTAATCAAAAATGTGTCACTGACCAGTGGGACCCACTGGTCAGGTTGACCAGTCAACTCTGTTGACTGCTGACGTCAGCATGACCTCATGCTGATGTCAATAATCCATTTTTCGAATTAATTTAAATAATTAATTAAATTCCAGAAATTAATAAAATCTTTAGAAAATCATAACTTTTAATCCGTAACTCGGATTAAATTATTTTCAACATGAAAGTTGCTCAGAACGACGAGATGAACTCGGATACGCAGCCCATTCATCCGCCACGCACACCTAACTTATCAAACTCGCAGCTTTCCCCCTCCGGCTCCTCTGCCCGAAAACGCGAAACACCGGGGATACTTTGCCGGATGTTTCCCCCCTTCACCGGTATCACCTCATACCGCGTTAGGGCACCTCTAGCACCGATACTTGTCATGTCATTCATCGCTATGCATCTACTTGCTTAAATATTTATAGTTTCTTCCCCCTCTTCTCTCGCGAGACACCGAGACCGACGCCGCTGCTACCTAGTACGACTACGGAGTTGACGACCCCTCTCTCTAGCCAGAGCAACCAGGCAAGCCCCCCCCCTTGATCACCAGATATCGCCTATTCTTCTCTATACTGAGAGTAGTGTAGCATGTTACTGCTTTCAGTTAATCCTACACTGCTGCATAGTCTGTCCTTGCTACTACTGTTGTTACCTTTACCTGCTATCCTACTGCTTAGTATAGGATGCTAGTGTTCCATCAGTGGCCCTACACTCTTGTCCGTCTGCCATGCTATACTACTGGGCTGTGATCACTTCGGGAGGTGATCACAGGCATATACTATATACTTTACACTATTACATTACCTGTGATACTGTTCGGAGATGGGGGCTGGAAGGACAGGTGGCTCCATCCCGGTAGAGGTGGGCCTGGGTTCCCGATGGCCCCCGACTGTTACTTGTGGCGGAGCGACAGGGCAGGTTGAGACCACCTAGGAGAGAGGTGGGCCTGGCCCTGTTCGGCGTTCGCGGATACTTAACACGCTTAACTAGATCTTGGTATTTGATCTGAGTCTACCTACTGGCCTGACCTTATGACAACTAGAACTGGATACTTAATAAAACACACCCTTCCAAGTGCCAGATATAACCCGGTGATCGCTCTCTAACAGGGCAATGAGGAGGGTATCGCCGAGTAGGATTATGCTATGCGATGCTACTTGGAGGACTTCAGTCTACTCTCTTCTCCATGCTGCAAGACGGAGGCTGCGAGCGTAGTCTTGACGGGATTAGCTATCCCCCTCTTATTCTGGCATTCTGCAGTTCAGTCCACCGATATGGCCCTTTACACATATACCGATGCATATGTAGTGTAGCTCCTTTCGTGCGAGTACTTTGGATGAGTACTCACGGTTGCCTTGTTCCCCCTTTTCCCTCCTTTCTTTACTCGATTGCTGCGACCAGACGATGGAGCGCAGGAGCCAGACGCCACCTTCGACGACGACTCCTACTGCACTGGAGGTGCCTACTACTACGCAGCAGCCCGGCCGACGACTGTGAGTAGTTAGGAGGATCCCAGGCAGGAGGCCTGCACCTCTTTCGATCTGTATCCCAGTTTGTGCTAGCCTTCTTAATGCAGACTTGTTTAACTTATGTATGTACTCAGATATTGTTGCTTTCGCTGACTCGTCTATGATCGAGCACTTGTATTCGAGCCCTCGAGGCCCCTGGCTTGTATTATGATGCTTGTATGACTTATTTATGTTTTAGAGTTGTGTTGTGATATCTTCCCGTGAGTACCTGATCTTGATCATACACGTTTGCGTGTATGATTAGTGTATGATTGAATCGAGGGCGTCACAAGTTGGTATCAGAGCCGACTGCCTGTAGGAATCCCCCTTCCACACTCCTTGGCCGAAGTCGAGTCTAGTCATTCTAAAACTTTTACTAACTTGGATGTGTGCCTTACGGGCCCACGTCGCCATTGGGTGGTATTAGGATCTTTTACTTCTCGACCTTTACTCTGGGACTCTGATCTCTCTTCTATTCGGGTTAAATGGTTTTGCTAACTCTAACTCTAGGTTCTCGTAAATACTCTCTCCCGGAGAGCCCCTTCATTCCAGATGATGGCCTGCTTCACCAGAAGATTCCGAAGATACTCTTCGATATTCTCTCGAGACTTTGTGCCCACCACTTTTGCTATTCCCGACCACCGATAAATCCTTATGGAAAACTACTTACACTTGCCATTAATACAATCATCCCCCGTTGATCTTGTTATTACAAGATACCCCGAAGTTTTCTCTATTGTTCCGAGAATACTTTGTGCCTACTGCCTAGCAGTTCTTTGCCACATGAATACCCCTTCAAATAAATCCTCGCACTTGCCGAGTATCCCCTCATCCCTTGCCGTTCATGTGTTTCACAAAAATACAATCAAATACTACCCGATCTTCCGAAAATCCTGAGCAGCCTATTGCTTTTGAAATTCTTGCTTGCTTGCATTATGGTTAACCCCATAAGTCTCGTAATCTTAATGGCATACCTTGTCATTATCATTTTGAGTCTGTTGATTCAATATGTTGCGAATGCTCGCAATCCTCAATCAGATCCTAGAATTCATCCTTCCAGTTCAGACGTCATTTTAAACATGAGCTGGTCCTCGACCAATCAAGTTGTCGTCGATTGTACCCCCAAGTCTATTCAACTTATTCATTTTTAATCAACCAGTCTGCTTCTGATCCTTTGTTTCGAAAATCATAATTCCCTTGTTATCTAAGCATCGACTTATTCAGATGTTTTATAATCTGACGCCCTTGCATTATTACTTCCTCTGGTTGGGTATCGATACTCACATCAGCTCCATTGTGGATCGCCATATCCACTGTTGGATTATTATTCAACAGTGTCCTTCATAATTAATCACCTTGCGAGTTCTTTCTCTCATACATAATGCCTTTGGTAAATTGTATCCTCTGCCTTGTCAACCATGCTTTACTTCCGAGCTTGAGTTATTTACCCCTGAAGTTGATGGTATACGTTCCCAAGATGCCTTGATGGGTTGAACCTATGCCTTCCTTGATATGTGTTAACTCGGAAGTTTTCATGAGCCATACTCATCAGGTATTTCACCAGGTAAAACTTTCAACACTAATGCCTTTATCAAAGCTAGAAGTGAATGGAAGGTTATACATTGAAGAAGTGGGAGTCGACCTTGAACTTTGTGTTCATGCCCATTGTCGGTGTCAAAACCGGCGGATCTCGGGTAGGGGGTCCCGAACTGTGCGTCTAGGCGGATGGTAACATGAGACAAGGGACACGATGTTTTTACCCAGGTTCGGGCCCTCTCGATGGAGGTAATACCCTACTCCTGCTTGATTAATATTGATGATATGGGTAGTACAAGAGTAGATCTACCACGAGATCAAGGAGGCTAAACCCTAGAAGCTAGCCTATGGTATGATTGTTTTTTCCTACGGACTAAAACCCTCCGGTTTATATAGACACCGGATAGGTTACGGTTAGACAGAGTCGGTTACAATGGTAGGAGATCTACATATCTGTACCGCCAAGCTTGCCTTCCACGCCAAGGAAAGTCCCATCCGGACACGGGATGAAGTCTTCAATCTTGTATCTTCATAGTCTTGGAGTCCAGCCGTGATGATAGTTCGGCTATCCGGACAATCCCTAGTCCAGGACTCCCTCAGTAGCCCCTGAACCAGGCTTCAATGACGACGAGTCCGGCGCGCATATTGTCTTCGGCATTGCAAGGCGGGTTCCTCCTCCGAATACTTCATAGAAGGTTTTGTACACCAGGATAGTGTCCGGCTCTGCAAAACAAGTTCCACATACCACTGTAGAGAGAATAACTTTTCCACAGATCTGCTGACGTATTCCGCGGCGTGACATCACACCACGGCCAGGCCTTTATATGAATCGTTTTTTACCGTTCCACCTTAGCGCATTTAGCGAGGCGGTTTCCTTGGCACGTCTTATCAAAGCATAGATCGTGCCCCCTTATTCCGGGATTCTCATCAATACGGACGTGGGTAACCCATCCGCGCCATTGATTACGGCGCTTGGGAGATAAGCGAGTTTTACCAGGCCGGTGGGGGACGCATAACTCCGTCTCATTCCATATAAGGGATAAGGATCCACCTTTTCACCTTCGCCTTCTTCCTCCTTTGCTCATCTACTCACAAGACTCGAGCTCCAAATACCTAAGTCCGCACATCCCACCTCAACCTTCTCCAAACTTGTCGAGGCGGGAGGCAGGTGGATGGCCTCCTCCGTCACGGAGGGGCACATCACAAGACTGCGGGAGGCCGGATACTTGTCCGGGCGACATCACAAGACAAAGCTGCCCGACGCGGGGCAGCTCATTCCGACCCCCAGGCCCCATGAGAGGGTGGTGTTTCTCCCCCATTTCCTTCGCGGACTGGGTTTTCCACTTCACCCATTTGTCCGGGGGCTCATGTTCTACTACGACCTGGACTTCCACGACCTGGCCCCGAATTTTATCCTCAACATCTCGGTGTTTATCGTCGTGTGCGAGGCCTTCCTCTGCATCCAGCCCCACTTCGGCCTATGGCGGAAGATCTTCAATGTCAGGCCGAAGGTAGTGGGCGGCCGCCAAGCGGAGTGCGGAGGCGCCATGGTTGGCAAGATGGCCAAAGTCCTATGGCTCGAGGGCGCTTTTGTGGAGACAATAAAGGGGTGGCAATCGGGGTGGTTCTACATCACCGAGCCGCACGACCCCGAATGGGTGGCGGCCCCCAAATTCAGATCTGGCTTCCCCACACGGCTCTCATCATGGAAAGAGATGGGCCTAACGTGGGGGAATTCGGACGAGCTATCCGGACTCCAAACATGCGTCCGAAACCTAGTGGACAAGAATCTCAGGCTTGTCGACGTAATCCAGGTGAAGCTCATCCGCCGGATTCTCCCATGCCAACAACCGGCCTTTAATTTGTGGGAGTTCGATCCGGCACAGCACCGAACCTTGAGCCGGCTCTTCGACACTACGTACGAAGATGCCTGGAAGGTGCTGTTCAAGGGCTACCAAGCCCCAAAGATCTCGATAACAAAGATCGCGGATACAGCTCGCGGCGTCAAGCCGGCGAGGTAAGTTATTTTACCCTTTACGAGACTCTTTTTTCATAGATTGACTCTATGTGGGATCTAAAACTCCCTAACCTTTGACAGGACTGGCTGAAGACGTCCGGACAGATTAACTGTCCGGCTCCTTTGCCAGAAGACCCAGCGGACGCCCGATTGACGGGGCTGCTGGCTCCGGTACCCCATGTGGTGCCGGAGAAGAAGGCCAAGAAGGAGGCCATGGGAACTCGAAGGAGTTCCCGACGCCAGGTGATGTCAGATTCCGAAGCAGAATCTTCTCCTGAGGATGAGGAGGAGGAAAGAAGCTTCTCCCTAGCGGGGAGGAAAGGAAAAGGAAGGCCGCCTAACCGGGAGGCCGGAGGGTCCAAGAAGGGAAGAACCCTTCCTCCGGACTTCTCCTGCGTCGGCGGTGGCGAGGAGGATTGGCCAACAAGGGCCAAGCCCTGGCAGATCGTGAATCGTCCGGATACCCATGACTTTTTATTATTGCATAGTGTTCTCTAATGTCGAACAATCATGCCGCCCGCCCAAGAGCGAAGCTAGCCGCTTGAAGCGGGTCCCTGGGTTCGTCGGAAATGGAGAGTACTTCGCTTCCGACCGCCTCCTCGCCTCACGCTGCGGACGATGCCGAGGTGGTGCCCCAAGGGGGGCCTGGTCAAGAGGAGGTGGCGCAGGAGGCGCTACAAGGCAACCTCCCAGACTCCAGGCGCGTGGGGGCAAGACCCACAGGGGCTCTAAGCCCGACCCATGTCCGGACTCCATGCCGGAACCTTCAGCAGTTCCGGAGTCCGGCAAGCGGTCCCATTGTAAGAAGGGTAAGACGCCGGTGTCCTCCGTCCAACTGGAGGCACCGGATAGCTTACTGGAGGCGCTTAACAGTGCCTCCATCGAGGAGGAGCACCGCACTGTTATGAATGCGGTGATCCGGACATTTCAGTCCGCCAAGAGCGGGCTGACCGAAGCCTGTACCAGCCTTCTAACAGGCTTTGAGGTAAGTTTAGAATATGTAAAAATATTACCGCATAGAGAGTAGCCCCTGATGCTTAGTTCGGTGTTCGGAAAGAAAAGCCGGACTAAGGATCTAAAAGATATCTGTGAGGAGTCTAACATAAGTATGACAATATGGGAATGCAGGCTGCGCTTGCTTGACCTTTGCCGCAGACCGACCGCTGGAGGTCAATGCATTGAAGCAGAGCCTCGAGCGGTCCGAGAACGAGCTCGGCCAAGCCAAGAAGCAGCTCGAGGACAAAGAAGGTAAGTAATAACTTATTAAAGAAATACCTTATAGAAAGGTTTCGGTTGCAAAAAAAATTAACAGGAATAACATGGGAACTGCAGGGTCCACGAACGAGGTGGCAACCCTGAAGGAGGCGGTGTCCGTGGCCGAAAACAAAGCGGCTGCGGAACGCACCGAGCGAGAGAAGGGGGAGGCGCAGCTGGCGGAGGTACGGCAAGATCTCCAGGCTCTCGTGGAAAAACACGAGAGTTTGGAGCATGACTCAAAGACTCGAGAGTCCGAGCTCGCCTCGGCTCTTGAGAGTGCCAAAGCTGCTAAGGCCGAGGCCCAAAAAGCCCTCCAAGAAATTGAATCATTAAAGAAGATAGCGGCGGGTAAGGCATTCTTTATGCAAAGCAAGCATGTGAAAGTGAATTACCTATTACTTACCCGGATTCGGAGCTCTCCGGGAGCATTCGCAGATTTGCCCGAGGTGTCCGATGCTGCCGCATTCTACCGCGCCAAGGAGGGGAGCTCGACGGAAAAGGTGTTCTGGTCTCAAGATATCGAGGCCGGACATCCGGTGCCTCGAGCGACCAGCTGAAGCAGCTGGTCGAGCTCCACAAGGTCGCCGAACAGGCCATGAAGGGCCTTATAGCGCGGCTGTGGCCATTGGAGGCCATGCCTGGGAGCTACTTCGGCTTAGTGCAGCGGCTGGTGGACGCCTGTCCATGGATTGAAGTCATCAAGCGCTCCGTCTGCATTGAAGGTGTCCGTCGGGCCCTTGACCGTGTTAAAGTGCACTGGGGCAAGCTGGATGCGGAGAAGCTTGTGATGGATGGGCCACCGAAGGGCAAGGAGCATCGCACGCCAGAAATGTATTATGAGGGCCTCCTGAAGGGTGCCCGCCGAATAGCGGATGAGTGCTCCAAAGATTTAATTTTTTAATAGACTCGCATTTGTTATCCTCAGACGCTGAAAACTTGTTCATATGCGCTAAGCAACGCTTGTTAATTTAAAATATTACCTACGTGCAGCCGTTTATCGAATTTGAGAGATGGCAAGTCGTTGGCTTCACCCCCATGCCACGAAAGTCTTTGGGGTGTTCGGGATAAACTTGAGCAATCTTGTTCCCATTCTTGGGTCCATCTAGGAGGCGCTCAGCATAGCGAACAAGGCAACCGGACTTATAATGCTTGAACACTCTCACTTAGCCATAGAATTCTATAGTTTTAAATTTCGGCGAAGCCCCTAGTATTCGGAAGACCGAGTTCGGGGCGCTATCCACGCCTTGGCCGGATAGTTCCGGTTCCTCGCTCTAAGCGGCATAAGTCTTTAGGGACCCGAAAAAACCTCTCGAACAGCGACCGGCTCTCGCCCTATCATGACGGTCAGTTTTAACTTTCTCCACTGAGGTGCTCGACCCAGCTCAACTGGGGCACAATCGCAGTGGTTGTCCCGGTGCTACCTTAGCCGATATAACGGAACGTAAGGTACCAAAACACGGGAGCCGGGCAAACCCAATTGTTTACCCAAGACATGATTCGGAGCCGATTCATATAATGCTATAAGTTCGGGGTGCCGCACTTGTGAAAGTGTTCGGACTTATCACACCATAAATTTGGGGTACTTAAGCCCCTGGTGTATTGTTCGTACCAAAGTGTACGGGTGCCACATGTCATGAAATGAACATATATATAGATAAAGAAAAAAGTGCAATAATAGGCAAAAGCTATGCATTGTTTATTCAAAAAGGTACTGCAATGAAGGCAGGACGATACAAATAGTGCGATAAGCAAGGAATGGGACTATCTAACATGTCCCCCTCCAGGGGTAAGCTGCGGGATGATATGTAAAACAGGTATAATGCTCGTAATAGAGACCACCTGAACACTTGACGTGGCTTTCTGCTTCCCTGGCTGTTGCATCGTGAGTTCGGCGATTCTAGTGTCGGAGAGGACTTCTGGAAGACGGAGTCCTGAGAGTAAGAAAAAAGAAAGAAAAGAAAAAAAAGGATGACACAATCGGGAGCCCCTGGTGCGGTCGAGCCGCATTCTTGGCGTGTCGTGGTCGTGCCCCTCCCGACATGCCCATGGTATCTCCAGAGCGTAATTATGTACACGTAATACTTGCTTTGCAATTTCGCGAGGGCTGGGGTTGGGGCCGGATTGCTACGCGTGATTGAATCGTGCCAGGCGGTCTTGTTGTAGGTTACTCTGGGCGCGCTTGACAGTGTCCGGACGCTTAGTGTCCGGACTCGAGAATTGCCGTGAGAGGCTGCTTTGCACCTCCGCCATGAGGGCCGCCGTGTGCTCCTCCGTTCGGAGAGCGTTCGGTGTTTCCATTGACCGTGATTACTCCTCGAGGGCCTGGCATCTTGAGCTTGAGGTATGCGTAGTGCGGCACCGCATTGAACTTTGCAAATGCGGTTCGTCCGAGCAGTGCATGATAGCCGCTGCGGAACGGGACTATGTTGAAGATTAACTCTTCGCTTCGGAAGTTATCCGGGGATTCAAAGACCACTTCGAGTGTGACTGATCCCGTACAATTGGCCTCTACACCCGGTATGACGCCTTTAAAGGTCGTCTTTGTAGGTTTAATCCTTGAGGGGTCTATTCCCATTTTGCACACTGTATCCTGATAAAGCAGGTTCAGGCTGCTACCGCCGTCCATCAGGACTCTGGTGAGGTGAAATCCGTCAATAATGTCACAGCCCTAGAGCTTTCTTGTAACTAGTGGCATTGCATCCATGCATCATGTTTAACTTCCATGAAAATTCAAATGGGGAAGACAAAAAACCCCCAGAACCCCTCTTAATTCAACTAGGGTTTACTAAAAATTATTTCAATGAACCTGAAATGCCCTTCAAAAATGCTCATCATCTTTGCTTTGGTTGAGAGCCTCTGCCAAAAGTGGTGCACCATTTTCTAGGTCATCCAAATGTCTTTGAATTAAATCATAGGTATTTGAGTTTGAGCATTTCAAATTATATAAAATATTTCAAATGCCCAAATATTGCCAAACCAAAATGTTTCATGTTGGAAATATTCCAACAATGGACCAGAGCAGTTTGGTGATTTTTGAAACTGTTTTGGTATTTTTAAAAACTCCACAAAGTTGCAGAATAATAGAAAAAGAAAAACAGTTTAGAAAAACTTACCTGGCGCCACCTACCCGGCCCAGCTGCCGGCCCAGCCCAGCAGCCGCGCGAGCGAGGTGCTTGGCTCGGCCAGGCAGGCAGCCAGGTGCTCAGCGGCAAGCACCGCATGGGTGCCACGCACCTGGTCGCCGCCTCGCCGCTCCCCTCGCCCAGCTGCCGACGTGGTTCGCTCTCCCTCTCTCCCCCGAATCCCTCGGACACCTCCTCTCCTCCCCGGCTCCTCTCCCTCGCGCTCCCCAGCCATGGCCGACGCCACCGCAGCCACGCCGTCGCCGTAGACGCGCTCCCCGCCGTCCTCACCCCTCCTCGCCGTGTCTAGGAGCTCCGCCACCCTCCTCTACCCCGAGATAGCCGAGCCCCGCATGCTCAAGTGAACCGAGGCCACCGCACCGACCTCGCCCGGAAGTTCGCCAGCCGCCGGAGATCCCTTTCAACGCCGTCGTCGCTCCGGTCCGTCCCCGACCGCACCGAGTGCTTCTCCGAGTTGCCTGTGAGCCTAGCTACCTTTCCATCCCTTCCTTTCTTGCTCCCGAGCTGTATAGTGACCTCCCGGAGCTCCACCGCACTCACCGCCGCGGAGCTCGTCGCCGACGTGCTCCCGGCCACCCACCGGCCAACTCTCGGTGTCTAACGCACTCACCACACTGCGCCGCACCTAACTATGCACTCCCCGCACCTCACCGAACACCCTAGCCCCGAGTTTGCCTTCGGCCGAGCTCCGGCGGCCGCCTAGGTCGTCGCCGGCGCCGATTCCGGCCACCCCGACCCCGGCTAACTCCACCAAGAGCTTCGGCTCGTCCCCAGCTCCTCCTAGATGCCCTCCGCGGCCCATTTGGTCGCCGGAGTGGCCAAAACCACTCTCGCTGCCGCGTCGGGCTCGCCGGCGGCTAGACGCCGGCAGCCGACTTTGACTTTGACCAGGGGTGGGCCCTGGTTGACTCTCTGAGTCAATGACGACAGTGGGCCCCACATTAACTATTTAGGATTAGTTTTAATTAAATTTAGTTAAGCTAATTATATCGACACGCGGGACCCACTGTCAGTTTGACCGGACCGTGTCCGTTGATCCTGACGCCATCATCGACGTCAGCCGACGCAGAATACCTTTTCTAGATTTATTATAATTCAGGAAATTCGAATATAGTTCAAACTTCAAATATTCATAACTTTTAATCAGTAACTCCAAATTAAATAATTTATATATGAAAAATGATCAGAAAAATATGAAGAATCTGTTTATGGCACTTTCATGCATGATTGAACAAGTTAACCTCACTGAATAGGATGAATCATGATTAGGGCAAATTATGAAATAACATTTGGAGTTGGAATTTGTTCTTGTTTGAATTCCACTTCAACTAACCTGGCTAGATTTTGCATTAGGTGAATTCAGTACCTTAACATGACATGTCATTCATGTGAATGTGCATTGCATTGATTGTGTTCTTTCTCAGTTGCCGGTGTGCATTCCCTCTCGATAGGCGTGGTTCCGACGATTGTTCGATGACACCGATGAAGAACTATATTATCTTCGAAGTGCCGTGCAAGCAAAACCCCTTGTTCATTCCGATATACCACTCTCTCGCTCCTGCTCTATTTTACTGCATTAGGACAACAACGACTCATGTGTTACTTGCTGCGGTAGCTGAAGCCCTTTATCCTCTGCATGACCTGTCATTCCACAGTAATTAGATGAAACCCACTAGCATGAGTAGGAGTTGTTTGAGCCCTATTGTGCCTACTCATTCATGCTTGTTTGTCATGCCTGCCATCGCTTAGAGTTGAGTCAGGTCCGATTCATCGGGAATGAACTGGAATGGTGTGTGAACATGTCCTCTTGTGTGTGAGCTAAGTGTGTGAACACGATTTGGTAAAGGTAGCGGTGAGAGGCCATGTAGGAGTACATGGTGGGTTGTCTCATTGCAGCCGTCCTCGTGAACTGAGTTACGTGTTTGTGATCCATGAAATGATTACTACCACGCATTGGGATCCTTAATTGACCCTCTCGGCTTCTTAACCACCCTTGTTCTCAGTCCGGGAGTTGCAAGTAGTTTCTGGTGTTTGTAGTATGCTGGGGGCCACACGCAACGCTGACCTTAGGGGTGGGTTGTGTTGCGGTAGGCACGTGGCCCAGTCTACCGAGTGCCCGTTTGGTATCTCGGGAACCCTGCACACATCGTTCGGGGCTATATGGGAAACCTCGGCCGGACTCCCTGCGGATGGAACCTGAATAGGCGATAAACCTGGACTAGGGACTTGAGTGTTTAGGTAGGCCGTGGCCGACACCCTCGTTGGGCTTCCGCTTGAAGGTTGCCGAGTACATGTCGTGTAAACGGCGGTAAGTGGTGAGCGTGTGTGAAGAAGTACACCCCTGCAGGGTTAATATGATCTATTCGAATAGCCGTGTCCACGGAGAAGGACATCTGGGTTGCCTATACCAGTTCATAGACAAGTGAAAGTGGATACCCTAAAATGCGCAAGATAAGCGTGAGTGCTATGGATGGCGTTCTCGTAGGGAGACGGGAGCGGGTCCATAGCGGTGTATTGATATGGTGAATATGTGGACTCGTGTGCGCCACCTCAAAAGAGTTACTTGTAGTCGTAGTCTAGGATAGCCACTGAGTCAAAGCTGGCTTGCTGCAGTCAAACTCCACCACCCCCTTTATTGATAATGATGCATATGTAGTTAGTTCTGATGTAAGTCTTGCTAAGTACGTTTGTACTCACGTTTGCTTATTTTATGTTTTGTAGAGAGACCTCAGTCTCGCTAGTAGTTCCGCCTGGACTTCGACGTTTAGCTTGTTACCTCAGCTACGATCTTGTGCCCTCGGCAGGATCTGGTAGATAGTCAGGCTTCTCAGCCTTTTTCATTTATAGTTGTGCGTACTCGGACATGTTTAGCTTCCGCTTGTGCTTTGACTTGTATGTTTCGAGTGTTGGGTCATGAGACCCATGTTTGTAATATCTCGCTCCTCGGAGCCTAATGAATAAATATTTGAGTCGTAGAGTTATGTTGTGATGCCATGTTGTATCTACACATATTGAGCATATTGTGTGTATGTTTGAAATGCTTGGTATGTGTGGGATCCGACAAACTAGTTGTTTATTACTGGCAGCCTCTCATATGGGGAAATGTAGTATCGTTCTTCTGAGCGATAGTAGTCCGCTACAGCCCGGTTCACCAGAGTCCTGCTAGCCCAGCACTACTGCTTGGACACTTGACTGTCCGGCATGTGTTTCACTTCGTTCCTATGTCTGTCCCTTCGGAGAAATGTCACGCGGTGTTATTCGGAGTCCTGCCTAGCCTGCTACAGCCCGGGATACCGGAGTCCTGTTAGCCCAGTGCTACAGCCCGAATTTATACGTTGATGACCGACATGCTCGATGTGATCCATGTATGCATGTCCCCATAGGTTAGCGCCGCTTTGGGTTCACGACTAGCCATGTCGGCCCGGGTTCTTTGTCACGTGGATGCTAGCAACACTGTCATATACGTGAGCCAAAAGGCGCAAACGGTCCCGGGCCATGGTAAGGCGACACCCGTGGGAATACCGTGCGTGAGGCCGCAAAGTGATATGAGGTGTTACCGGCTAGGTCGATGTGACTTAGAATCGGGGTCCTGACAATGTTGGTATCAGAGCCTGACTGCCTGTAGGATTACCAAGACAAACTGGTTGAAGTTGAGTCTAGAAATGCTTTAGTTATGTAAGGGAATTGATTGTGGAAGGGAACGTAAGGCTCTTTTTACTCCTTATATCTCATGGCCCTCTGATCTGAGTCATCCTCTTCTCTTCTTCGGGGTTAAGAACTAGGCCTTCTCATCTATCTATCAGGATGACGTGTTACTAATCCATAGACCTTTAAGATTGTTGGTTTTAAGCCCCAGTTCAGTTCCTACTATTTCTGTATGATAATTGTTGATCTCGGAATCTTGATATTGTGATGTTGAGTGGCTATGCCACCATTTTGCAGGATGTCTCCAATCATTTTGAGCATTTACAGCCGTTAAGCTGTCCGAGTCATCCCAGGTCCCTAAATAGTCTGATGCGTTTGCAAATCCCTCCCCTCCACTTCTAATGTTCATCCGGGCCAGATTAATCACACAAATTAGTATGTTGAGGTACTCCGCTGCCTCAACATATATGATGGAACTATTACTATGACCCTAGGTGTTTAGGAAGTCACCTAGCAATTTAGCAATGCTTTTGTATTCCCAGTGTGATGATTCTCGGCATTATTCTTGAAAGCATCCCGTGATGTGATTAGTTAGTAGGCAATCTATTCCTGGGTTCTCGAACCCGAGATTCACCCTACCTCATGTTGATAGTATTTGCTAGTTCCTTTAGGATATTAGCAACTTTGCGATAGTCCTCGAGGTCCGTGGTATTTCCTTCTTCCAAATACTATGAACCGCTTATGGCTGAAGTTCCTCGCTGAACCGAAGGATCACAGTCAGAGTACTCTTGAGGAGTACTCCATTCTATATTGTGACTCTGCCAGTTCTACCTTCTCTGCATGGATTATCCGGAAGAAATGTTGAGCTTTGCTCGACATACTAATCTATGCAACCACAACTCAGAAAATTATATGTTCCTTTGAGTTGCTCTCTTTAGTTGTACTCTGACTCTCGTCTATCAATTGATAGTCAAGAGTATGTGTGCGATCGTGTTTATCGATCCCTATTATCCTTGTGGTCCGTCAAGCCATTCTATTCCGGAATGACTAGGAGAAACAAACTCCAGTACCTCATCCATATCCAGGATTGGGTCAAAGCAGTTGTATTCCGCAGGTTAAAATGCCAATTCAGCTTTTGTTCTGTTCGACCTTGGAGTGTTGCCCTCTTTATGTCAAGAGTGTCATAAGAATTGCACCACCTCTTATGAATTCTTGACGCAGTAATACTTCTCGCCATCATCATTCATTCCTCGGTCCCGTGTTGATGCAACCGGAATGCCGACAAGTGAATTGTGATGTGTGAAATCGATACTCCTAGCAACCTCATTGCTTGGTAGTTAATGGACAATATTCTCATTCTTAGCGTGTTGGTTATTAAATCATCATACTAAGATTGATCATGCTACCTAATCCTTATTTCCGGTGCACTCTCCGAACAATGAGTTAGGATTATTCAATCCCTTGCTTATTGTTCATATCATCTTGCCCTGAAAAGCAAGGTTGTTCTCGAGCTTAGTAACATATCGGTGGTTTGTGATTTTCCGAATATCTTCTCGGAAGTATTACCAGGTTGTCCCCTGACCGTTATGTTGAGCTCGTGATCAAGTTGGTTTCTTGTAAACCACCCTTTCTCTAAGAATCTGTGTTGGATATCCCTGAGCTAGTTGGTTAAGCTAGACAACAACTTGGAGAATTGGAAGATAAAAGCTTGCCTAACTTAGTTCGTTCCAAAGGGATATTCTTGTGTAGTGTGTGTTGAAGAAAGATGATATCTTCATCGATTGGTCTCTGTGATCAGTTGTTGGACCTATTGTCTTATCAATCCTTTGATTTGAGTGTGGGCTATCGCCAAATCAAATCAGTACCAACGATGCTCGTAATGTTGTCCTACTCGTGGTTGATCCCTTGAGCATACACCATTACATCTTTTGGTGCGACCAATGCTATCACCGTGTTCACACGATGGTGGAAGTCGATGATATGGAAATTTCGATGAGTTGTTGTTGAGCCCATCAATGACATCTTGTCTCCCCATGAGTCATGTTGAACATCAACCTAGTGTTGGAAACTTGTGTAAGCATTTCTTCGTGTTCCGTTCATGAAGCATATGTTTGGATGAAAGTAGTAACTTCCTCAATTCATGTGCTTTAGGTGTAAGTTGCGGCATGAATTTGAGAAAGGTTTGTTTTTGTTTCCTATGGTACCATCCCAAGTCAGTCATGCACGTGCGAAGTGCTCTATGGTTTGATAGGTTGGCCGCCTCCACTCCATATGTGTTCCTAGCACACCAAGCCACTGGTTGATTTGTTCAAGGAGAAGGAGTTCCTTCATAACAACTAGTCATGACTTATGTTAGGACTTCATTATCCTCGATGATGGTCCCCAACCTGAACTCGGTAGTATTTTTATCATAAGACTAATACGTGGTCATGCTTGTCTTGGACAGCGTGTTCATGGGTTTGTAGCAGAACCCGCTCATGTTTTGGAGCTTGCTATCGTAGTTCACCCCGAGAATCTCGCAACATCTTCTCGTCGATTTGTGTTGCAAACTTTCATTTTTTTCTTTCTAGACTCGATGAGTCTGGAATATTCTAACACCAACCAGATCTGAATCTCAGGCAGATGTGATGGTTGGAACATTCCAACAGTTGCATTTCGTTCCCAGCTTGCACCGTCCTTATGCCATTTCACTATGAGCTGCCTTCTTAGTAATTTCTGTTCAAGATCATCCTCAAAAATGGTCCTACCATTGGTTCCCTCCACCTCCAATGACAAGCAAAATCATCCATTGCGTTGTCTTCAACAAGGTAGTCCACATCATCCATCCTAGTCTGGGTATGCCATTCCTTCGAACTCTTTCAACGGTCGTTTGTGATCGCCTTAGGCTGGTATAAAGAGTTCCAATGATCTATGGATCAAAAGTAATCCTTTTTGCCACTTGAGGGAATAGTTCTTGCGTCACTTTTTCCAAGGTGCCCCGTTACGGGATCTTGGTAAAATTTTCCTCGCCACCTTGACACCATCCACCATTCCACCATCTTTCGAAGCGTGGAATTGTTTCCCACCAAATCAAACCCCGTCGTTGTTCCTCCATCCCCCTCGATGAGTTTTGTGTCTCAACTCGAGATGTTTCAACATCTCATTCCACGAGGTGATCTTGAGAGCTCGATCTCCAAGGAGATTGTTTACTATAGAGTATTCTTCTTGTCGCCATCGTGTTGGATGAAGATCTCGAAAGCAAAGACGTCAAGACCAAGATGATGGAGTGAATCAACATCTTCGAGAAGGGCAAATGGATCATGGAGATTGTGATAGCTTTGTGACCTCCCCTTTTCCTCTTACCTCACGTCTTGAATCTCGGTGAGATTCTTGTTTAGTGGGGTGAGTTGTCACAGACCCTAGAGCTTGCTTGTAACTAGTGGCATTGCATCCATGCATCATGTTTAACTTCCATGAAAATTGAAATGGGGAAGACAGAAAACCCCCAGAACCCCTCTTAATTCAACTAGGGTTTACTAAAAATTATTTCAATGAACCTGAAATGCCCTTCAAAAATGCTCATCATCTTTGCTTTGGTTCAGAGCCTCTGCCAAAAATGGTGCACCATTTTCTAGGTCATCCAAAGGTCTTTGAATTAAATCATAGGTATTTGAGTTTGAGCATTTCAAATTATATAAAATATTTTAAATGCCCAAATATTGCCAAACCAGAATGTTTCATGTTGGAAATATTCCAACAATGGACCAGGAGCAGTTTGGTGATTTTTGAAACTGTTTTGGTATTTTTAGAAACTCCACAAAGTTGCAGAATAATAGAAAAAGAAAAACAGTTTAGAAAAACTTACTGGCGCCACCTACGGCCCACCTGCTTGGCCTAGCCCAGCAGCCCAGCAGCTGCTTGGCTCGGCCAGCAGGCAGCCAGTGCTTTCGTGGCGAGCACCGCATGGGTGCCACGCACGTGGTCGCCGCCTCGCCGCTCCCCTCGCCCAGCTGCCGACGTGGTTCACTCTCCCTCTCTCCCCCGAATCCCTCGGACACATCCTCTCCTCCCTGACTCCTCTCCCTCGCGCTCCCCAGCCATGGCCGACGCCACCGCAGCCATGCCGTCGCCGTAGACGCGCTCCCCGCCGTCCTCACCCCTCCTCGCCGTGTCTAGGAGCTCCGCCACCCTCCTCTACCCCGAGATAGCCGAGCCCCGCATGCTCAAGTGAACCGAGGCCACCGCACCGACCTCGCCCGAGTTCACCGTCGCCGGAGATCCCTTTCAACACCGTCGTCGCTCCGGTCCGTCCCCGAACGCACCGAGTGCTTCTCCGAGTTGCCTGTGAGCCTAGCTACATTTCCCTCCCTTCCTTTCTTGCTCCCGAGCTGTGTAGTGACCTCCCGGAGCTCAACCGCACTCACCGCCATGGAGCTCGTCGCCGACGTGCTCCCGGCCACCCACCGGCCAACTCTCGGTGTCTAACGCACTCACCGCACTGCGCCGCACCTAACTATGCACTCCCCGCACCTCACCGAACACCCTAGCCCCGAGTTCACCTTCGGCCGAGCTCCGGCGGCCGCCTAGGTCGTCGCCGGCGCCGATTCCGGCCACCCCGACCCCGGCTAACTCCACCAAGAGCTTCGGCTCGTCCCCAGCTCCTCCTAGATACCCTCTGCGGCCCATTTGGTCGCCGGAGTGGCCAAAACCACTCTCGCCGCCCGCGTCGCTCGCCCGTGACTAGGCCAGACGGCAACCGACTTTGACTTTGACAACGGGTGGGCCCTGGTTGACTCTCCTGAGTCAATGACAGGTGGGCCCCAGCCCTGTTAACTATTTAGGATTAGTTTTAATTAAATTTAGTTAAGCTAATTATACTGACACGCGGGACCCACTGTCAGGTTTGACCCGGACCGTGTCCCGTTGACCGCTGATGTCACACTAACGTCAGGCTGACGCAGTAATACCTTTTCTGGATTTATTATAATTCAGGAAATTCCAGAATATAGTTCAAACTTCAAATATTCATAACTTTTAATCTGTAACTCCAAATTAAATAATTTATATATGAAAAATGATCAGAAAAATATGAAGAATCTGTTTATGGCACTTTCATGCATGATTGAACAAGTTAACCTCACTGAATAGGATGAATCATGATTAGGGCAAATTATGAAATAACATTGGGAGTTGGAATTTGTTCTTGTTTGAATTCCACTTCAACTAACTTGGCTAGATTTTGCATTAGGTGAATTCAGTACCTTAACATGACATGTCATTCATGTGAATGTGCATTGCATTGATTGTGTTCTTTCTCAGTTGCCGGTGTCTGTTCCCTCTCGATAGACGTGGTTCCGACGATTGTTCGATGACACCGATGAAGAACTATATTATCTTGAAGTGCCGGGCAAGCAAAACCCCTTGTTCATTCCGATACAATCCCACTCACTCGCTCCTGCTCTATTTTACTGCATTAGGACAACAACGACTCATGTGTTACTTGCTGCGGTAGCTGAACCCCTTTATCCTTTGCATGACCTGTCATTCCACAGTAATTAGATGAAACCCACTAGCATGAGTAGGAGTTGTTTGAGCCCTGTTGTGCCTACTCATTCATGCTTGTTTGTCATGCCTGCTATTGCTTAGAGTTGAGTCAGGTCTGATTCATCGGGAATGAATTGGAATGGTGTGTGAACATGTCCTACTGTGTGTGAGCTAAGTGTGTGAACACGATTTGGTAAAGGTAGCGGTGAGAGGCCATGTAGGAGTACATGGTGGGTTGTCTCATTATAGCCGTCCTCAGGAACTGAGTTCTGTGTTTGTGATCCATGAAACAGTTACTACCACGCATTGGGATCCTTAATTGACCCTCTCGGCTTCTTAACAACCCTTGTTCTCAGTCCGGGAGTTGCAAGTAGTTTCTGGTGTTTGTAGTATGCTGGGGGCCGCACGCAACGCTGACCTTAGGGGTGGGTTGTGTTGCGGTAGGCACGTGGCCTGGTGTACCGAGTGCCCGTTTGGTATCTCGGGAACCCTGCTCACATCGTTCGGGGCTGTATGGGAAACCTCGGCGGACTCCCTGCGGATGGAACCCGAATAGACGATAAACACGGACTAGGGACTTGAGTGTTTAGGTAGGCCGTGGCCGACACCCTCGTTGGGCTTCCGCGAAGGTTGCCGAGTACATGTCGTGTAAACGGCGGTAAGTGGTGAGAGCGTGTGTGAAGAAGTACACCCTGCAGGGTTAATATGATCTATTCGAATAGCCGTGTCCACGGAGAAGGACTTCTGGGTTGCCTATACCAGTTCATAGACAAGTGAAAGTGGATACCCTAAAATGCGCAAGATAAGCGTGAGTGCTATGGATGGCGTTCTCGTAGGAAGACGGGAGCGGGTCCATAGCGGTGTATTAATACGGTGAATATGTGGACTCGTGTCCGCCACCTCAAAAGAGTTACTTGCAGTTGTAGTTTAGGATAGCCACTGAGTCAAAGCTGGCTTGCTGCAGTCAAACTCCACCACCCCCTTTATTGATAATGATGCATATGTAGTTAGTTCTGATGTAAGTCTTGCTGAGTACGTTTGTACTCACGTTTGCTTATTTTATGTTTTGCAGAGAGACGTCAGTCTCGCTAGTAGTTCCGCTTGGACTTCGACATTTAGCTTGTTACCTCAGCTACGATCTTGTGCCCTCGGCAGGATCTGGTAGATAGTCAGGCTTCTCAGCCTTTTTCATTTATAGTTATGCGTACTCGGACATGTTTAGCTTCCGCTTGTGCTTTGACTTGTATGCTTTCGAGTGTTGGGTCACGAGACCCATGTTTGTAATATCTCGCTCCTCGGAGCCTAATGAATAAATATTTGAGTCGAGAGTTATGTTGTGATGCCATGTTGTATCTACACATATTGAGCATATTGTGTGTATGTTTGAAATGCTTGGTATGTGTGGGATCCGACAAACTAGTTGTTTATTCTTGGCAGCCTCTCATATGGGGAAATGTAGTCTCGTGCTTACGGCGATACTCGTCCGCTTCTGACCCGATTCACGGAGTTACGCTAGCCCGGCACTACTGCTTGGACACTTGGCGGCGGCATGTGTTTCACTTCGTTCCTATATACATCGCCTTCGGGAAATGTCACGCGGTGTTATTCGGAGTCCTGCCTAGCCTGCTACAGCCCGGGATACCGGAGTCCTGTTAGCCCAGTTCTACAGCCCGAATTTATACGTTGATGACCGACATGCTCGATGTGATCCATGTATGCCTGTCCCCATAGGTTAGTGCCGCTTTGGGTTCACGACTAGCCATGTCGGCCCGGGTTCTTTGTCACGTGGATGCTAGCGACACTGTCATATACGTGAGCCAAAAGGCGCAAACGGTCCCGGGCCATGGTAAGGCGACACCCGTGGGAATACCGTGCGTGAGGCCGCAAAGTGATATGAGGTGTTACCGGCTAGGTCGATGTGACTTAGAATCGGGGTCCTGACAAATAATTGGGTCAAGAACCAATGCGGCGAAACCGCCGTGACGGATGCTAGTGGGGTGATCCCTTCGATCGAAGGTGATCGGGCAGGAAGACCATGGGTTGAACTTTGGGGCGACTGGCTCCATCGCATATACGTCCCGTAGTGCACGCTTCCGCTCCCTTTTGGGCATGTGGGTTGCGTATATCATGTTCACCGTCCGCACTTGTGTGGGAAAACCCTTCTGTCCTCTATTGTTCGGCGGCCGGGGCTCTTCCTCATCATCGCTATGCAGCCCCTTGTCATTGAGTTCGGCACTTAACTTGCCTGCTTGCTTGAACACCCAACAATCCCTGTTGGTGTGATTGGCTGGCTTTTCGGGGTGCCATGTATCCGCACAAGCGATCGAGTATTCGGTCCAAGTTGGACAGGCCCTGGGTATTTCTTTTGAATGGCTTCTTCCGCTGACCGGGTTTAGAGCCTCTGAATCCGGCATTGACGGCCGTATCTTCAGTATTATCGCTGTTAATGCGGCGCTTGTTCTTGTTGCGATGTGACCTGCCATTGCTGTCGTTGGTATCCGAACTATCAGGGTGTTTGGCCAAGTTGTTGCTTCTAGCTAGCCAGCTGTCCTCTCCCGCACAAAAGCGGGTCATGAGTGTTGTGAGGGCTGCCATGGATTTCGGCTTTTCCTGTCCTAGGTGCGGCAAGCCACTTTCGTCGCGGATGTTATGTTTGAAGGCTGCAAGGGCCTCTGCATCCGGACAGTCAACGATTTGATTTTTCTTTGTGAGGAACCGTGTCCATAATTGTCTGGCCGATTCTTCTGGCTGCTGAATTATGTGGCTAAGGTCACCGGCGTCTGGTGGTCGCACATATGTGCCCTGGAAGTTATCAAGGAATGCGGCTTTCGGGTCCTCCCAACAACCAATTGATTCTGCTGGCAAGCTTTTGAGCCAATGTCGAGCTGGTCCTTTAAGCTTGGGTGGGAGGTATTTGATGGCATGTAGATCATCACCGCGGGCCATGTGGATATGGAGGAGATAGTCCTCGATCCAGACCGCAGGATCTGTGGTACCATCGTATGATTCGATGTTTACGGGTTTGAATCCCTCGGGGATTTGATGATCCATTACTTCATCTGTGAAGCATAGTGGGTGTGCGGCGCCTCTGTATTGGGCTATATCACGACGTAGCTCAAATGAGCTTTGTCTATTGTGTTCGGCCCGGCCGGAGTTTCTGTATCCGGCGTGACGGTTATCGTCACGTGTCGTGGGGCGCCCATGCGATCCGTAGATCGATCTTGTATGTTTTGCCTTATTCTCCAATATATCTCGCAAGTCCGGCGCGTTTTCCCGTGCCTTGGTATTTTTGGAACGGCGTCGGGGTATGTCTTGGACGGAGGGTCTAGGGGCCTCTCTATCGCGGCCACGGGGTGGCCGGTCTGCCATGTCGTACGCTGGTGACTTGGGTGCTTCCTCTGATTGAGGCAACGACCTGCGTTTGGGGTAGCTTTTGGAGGGGCGTTCGAGTTCATACTCTTCGGATGCAAGGACTTCAGCCCATCTGTCAGCTAGCAGGTCTTGGTCAGCTCTAAGTTGTTGCTGCTTTTTCTTGAGGCTGCTTGCCGTGGCTATAAGCCTGCGTTTGAAACGCTCCTGTTCGGCGGGATCCTCAGGCACGACAAATTAAATGCGTCGTCGAGGCTTGCCTCATCTTCGGAGGGAGGCGCATAATTATCGCCCTCGACCTCTTTTCTCGCTGCACTATCGTGCGGACTTGCTTCTCCCTCCTCTGCGCCGAGTCCTGCTGGAGGGGTTGTCTGATACTTGTCCGGTGTTATTATCTCCAGCGCCGGAATCACCGTTTTTGCTGTGGCGGGATTTAGAGCGGCGCCGCTGACGTCGGCGCTTCGGTTGCTTTTTGGAGGGGTCATCCTCCGTTGTTCCATCGCCGTTCCCATCTTTTGGGATGTCCACCATGTATATGTTGTATGACGAGGTGGCCTTCCAGTGCCCTGTAGGAGCTGGGTCTTGGTCGTCTCCGGCATCGTCGTCCATACCGTCGATGTCTTTGGTTCAAAGTCGAGCATGTCGGTTAAACCGTCGACAGTGGCTACAAAGTGGGTGGTGGGTGGGCGTTGAATTTCTTCGTCGTCCGTATCCCAACCTTCCTGTCCGTAGTCCGGCCAGGGCTCTCCGGATAAAGAGAGAGACTTCGGTGAATTCAGGATGTCGCCAAAGGGCGAGTGCTGAAAGATGTCTGCGGCAGTGAACTCCATGACCGGCGCCCAACCGGATTCGATTGGCAGGGGCGCGGAGGGTTCGGAGTCCGGAGAGGAGTCCGGCACCCTGGAGTCGAGGTCTTCGCAAAGGACAGGGATGGAGTTCGGCTCAATCGCCGTAGAGATCGTAGCCCCCGAGGCGGTGTCCAACCACTCGTCCTCGATCGGGGAATCCGGCTCCGGATTAAGGACCGGAGTAGATGCTGGTGCGGCCTCCAGGGCACTGTTCGGGTGCAGAGCTAGATCATGCCCATCGAGACAGTGCGGCATGCTTGGCTGCGGCTCGAATCCGTCGAAGATCGAGTCTCCGCGGACATCGGCCGTATAGTTCAAACTTCCAAATCTGACCTGATGGCCAGGGGCATAGCTTTCGGTCTGCTCCAGATGGCCAAAAGAATTGGCCCGCAGTGCAAAGCCGCCAAATACGAAGATCTGTCCGGGGAGAAAAGTCTCACCCTGGACCGCGTCGTTGTTGATGATCGAAGGAGCCATCGGGCCTATCGGCGACGACACAGAGGAACTCTCAATGAAAGCACCAATGTCGGTGTCAAAACTGGCGGATCTCGGGTAGGAGGTCCCGAACTGTGCGCCTAGGCGGATGGTAACAGGAGACAAGGCACATGATGTTTTTACCCAGGTTCAGGCCCTCTCGAAGGAGGTAATACCCTACTCCTGCTTGATTAATATTGATGATATGGGTAGTACAAGAGTAGATCTACCACGAGATCAAGGAGGCTAAACCCTAGAAGATAGCCTATGGTATGATTGTGTTGGGGAACGTAGTAATTTCTAAAATTTTCCTACGCACACACAGGACCATGGTGATGGCATAGCAACGAGAGGGGAGAGTGTTGTCTACGTACCCTCGTAGACCGTAAGCGGAAGCGATCACAACGTAGAGGAAGTAGTCGTACTTTCTCCTCGCGATCCTGCCGATCCCAGCGCGTTACTCCGGCACCTCCGAGTCGATGATGGCGTAGAGGAAGTAGTCGTCAGACGTTCTCCTCACGATCCAACCGATCACAGCGCCGTTACTCCGGCGCCTCCGAAGTTCTTGGCACACGCGTTCAGCTCGATGACGCTCCACGGGCTTCGATCCAGCAAAGCTCCGGGAGGGAGTTCCGTCGACCTGACGGGCGTGGTGACGATCTTGATGTTACACCGTCGCAGGCTTCGCCTAAGCACCGCTACGATATGACCGAGGTGGAATATGGTGGAGGGGCACCGCACACGGCTAAGGAACGATCTCAAGGATCAACTTGTGTGTCATGGGTGCCCCTGCCCTGTATATAAAGGAGGGAAGGGAGGGGCTGGCGGCCAAGGCTTGGTGCGCGCCAGGGTGTCCTACTCCTACTAGGGTAGGATTCCCCAATCCTAGTCCAACTAGGTTTCCCCAAGAGGGAAGGGAGAGAGGGCGCCTTCTCCTAGTCCTAATAGGACTAGGGAAGGGGGAAGGTCTGACCAGCACTTGGGCCCCTTCTCTCCTTTCCACTAAGGCCCATGTTGGCCCATTAGTATTCGGGGTTCCGGTAACCTCCCTGCACTTGGTAAAATTCCCAATTTCACCGGAACACTTCCGATGTCCAAACATAGACTTCCAATATATGAATCTTTATGTCTCGACCATTTCGAGACTCCTCGTCACGTCCGTGATCTCATCCGGGACTCGAACAACCTTCGGTACAGAAACATCATAACAACTCATAGTAAGCTCGCCATCGAAAGCGTTAAGCGTGCGGACCCTACGGGTTCGAGAACTATGTAGACATGACCGAGACTCCTCTCCGGTCAATAACCAATAAGCGGGACCTGGATGCCCATATTGGCTCCTACATATTCTACGAAGATCTTTATCGGTCGAGACCGCATAACAACATCGTTGTTCCCTTTGTCATCGGTATGTTACTTGCGAGATTCGATCGTCGGTATCCAATACCTAGTTCAATCTCGTTACTGCAAGTCTCTTTACTCGTTCCGTAATACATCATCTCACAACTAACACATTAGTTGCAATGCTTGCAAGGCTTATGTGATGTGCATTACCGAGAGGGCCCAGAGATACCTCTCCGAGCAATCGGAGTGACAAATCCTAATCTCAAATATGCCAACCCAACATGTACCTTCGGAGACACCTGTAATGTACCTTTATAATCACCCGATTACGTTGTGACGTTTGGTAGCACCCAAAGTGTTCCTCGGGCAAACGGGAGTTGCATAATCTCATAGTCATAGGAACATGTATAAGTCATGAAGAAAAGCACTAGCAACAAACTATACGATCAGGTGCTATGCTAATGGAATGGGTCATGTCAATCAGATCATTCAACCAATGATGTGATCCCGTTAATCAAATAACAACTCCTTGTTTATGGTTAGGAAACATAACCATCTTTGATTAACGAGCTAGTCAAGTAGAGGCATACTAGTGACACTCTGTAGGTTTATGTATTCACACATGTATTATGTTTCCTGTTAATACAATTCTAGCATGAATAATAAACATTTATCATGAAATAAGGAAATAAATAATAACTTTATTATTGCCTCTAGGGCATATTTCCTTCAGTCTCCCACTTGCACTAGAGTCAATAATCTAGTTCACATCATCATGTGATTCAACACTAATATTCACATCTGTATGTGATTAACACCCATAGTTCACATCGTCATGTGACCAACACCCAAAGGTTTTACTAGAGTCAATAATCTAGTTCACATCGCTATGTGATTAACACCCAAAGTGTACTAAGGTGTGATCATGTTTTGTTTGTGAGAGAAGATTAGTCAGTGGGTCTGTCACATTCAGAGCCGTATGTATTTTGCAAATATTCTATGTCTACAATGCTCTGCACGGGGCTACTCTAGCTAATTGCTCCCACTTACAATATGTATCCAGATTGAGACTTAGAGTCATCTGGATCTGTGTAAAAAGCTTGCATCGATGTAACTCTTTACGATGGGCTCTTTTATCACCTCCATAATCGAGAAATATTTCCTTAGTCCTTACTAAGGATGTTCTTGACCAATGTCCAGATCTACTCTTAGATCACTATTGTACTCCTTGCCAAATTCAGAGCAAGGTATACACTCGGTCTGGTACATAGCATAGCATACTTTATAGAACCTATGGCTGAGGCATAGGGAATGACTTTCATTCTCTTTCTATCTTACGCCTGGTCGGGCTTTGAGTCTTACTCAATTTTACACCTTTGTAACACAGGCAAGAACTTTTCTTTGACTGTTCCATTTTGAACTACTTCAAAATCTTGACAAGGTATGTATTTATTGAAAAACTTATCAAGCGTCTTGATCCATCTCTATAGATCTTGATGCTCAATATGTAAGCAGCTTCACTGAGGTCCTTCTTTGAAAAACTCCTTTCAAATACTCCTTTATGCTTTGCAGAATAATTCTATATTATTTCCGATCAACAATATGTTATTCACATATACTTATCAGAAATGTTGTAGTGCTCCCACTCACTTGCTTGTAAATACGAAGCTTCTCCAAAAGTCTGTATAAAACTATATGCTTTGATCACACTATCAAAGCGTTTATTCCAACTCTGAGATGCTTGCACCAGTCCATAGTTGGATCATTGGAGCTTGCACATTTTGTTAGCTCCTTTAGGATTGACAAAACCTTTTGGTTGCATCATATACAACTCTTCTTTAATAAATCCATTAAAGAATGTTGTTTTTGACATCCATTTGCCAGATTTCATAAAATGTGGCAATTGCTAACATGATTCGGACAGATTTAAGCATCGCTTCTGGTGAGAAAGTCTCATCGTAGTCAACCCCTTGAACTTGTCGAAAACCTTTTGCAACAAGTCGAGCTTTGTAGATAGTAACACTACTATCGGTGTCCGTCTTCCTCTTGAAGATCCATTTATTTAACATGGCTTGCTGATCATAGAGCAAGTCAATCAAAGTCCATACTTTGTTTCTCATACATGGATCCTATCTCAGATTTCATGGCCTCAAGCCATTTCGTGGAATCTGGGCTCATCATCGCTTCCTCATAGTTCGTAGGTTCATCATGGTCTAGTAACATGACTTCCAGAACATGATTACCGTACCACTCTGGTGCGGATCTTACTCTGGAAGACCTACGAGGTTTGGTAGCAACTTGATCTAAAGTTTCATGATCATCATCATTAACTTCCTCACTAATTGGTGTAGAAATCACTAGAACTGATTTCTGTGATGAACTACTTTCCAATAAGGGAGAAGGTACAATTACCTCATCAAGTTCTACTTTCCTCTCACTCACTTCTTTCGAGAGAAACTTCTTCTCTAAAAAGGATCCACCTTAGCAACGAATAACTTGCCTTCGGATCTTGTGATAGAAGGTGTACCCAATAGTTACCTTTGGGTATTCTATGAAGACGCACTTCTCCGATTTGGGTTCGAGCTTATCAGGTGAAAACTTTTTCACATAAGCATCACAACTCCAAACTTTAAGAAACGACAGCTTAGGTTTTCTGTTAAACCATAGTTCTTACGGTGTCGCCTCAACGGATTTAGATGGTGCCCTCTTAAACGTGAATGCATTGTCTCTAATGCATAACCCCAAAAGCGATATTGGTAAATCGGTAAGAGACATCATTGATCGCACCATATCAAAATAAAGTACGGTTACGATGTTCGGACACACCATAACGTTGTGGTGTTCGGTGGCGTGAGCTGTGAAACTATTCCACTTTGTTTTAATTGAAGACCAAACTCGTAACTCAAATATTCATCTCCACGATCAGATCGCGAAACTTTATTTTCTTGTTACGATGATTTTCTACTTCACTCTGAAATTCTTTGAACTTTTCAACTATTTCAGACTTATGTTTCATCAAGAAGATATACGCATATCTGCTCAAATCATCTGTGAAGGTCAGAAAATAATGATACTTGCCACGAGCATCAACACTCATTGAATCGCATACATCGGTATGTATTATTTCCAATAAGTCAGTAGCTTGTTCCATTGTTAGGAGAACGGAGTTTTTAGTCATCTTGCCCAAAAGGCACGGTTCGCAAGCATCAAATGATTCAAAATCAAGTGATTCCAAAAGTCCATCGAGCATGGATTTTTCTTCATGCGCTTTACACCAATATGACCTAAACGGCGAGTGCCACAAATAAGTTGCACTATCATTATTAACTTTGCATCTTTTGGTTTCAATATTATGAATATGTGTATCACTATGATCGAGATCCAATGAACCATTTTCATTGGGTGTGTAACCATGTAAGGTTTTATTCATGTAAATGTAACAACAATTTATTCTCTTACTTAAATGAATAACCGTATTGCAATAAACATGATCAAATCATATTTATGCTCAACACCAAATAACACTTATTTAGGTTCCACACTAATCCCGAAAGTATAGGGAGTGTGCGATGATGATCATATCAATCTTGGAACTACTTCCAACACTCATCGTCACTTCTCCTTCAACTAGTTTCGCTTCATTCTGCAACTCCGCTTTCAAGTTACTAATCTTAGCAACGAACAAGTATCAAATACTCGGGGCTACTATAAACACTAGTAAAGCACACATCAATAACCTGTATATCAAATATACCTTTGTTCACTTTGCCATCCTTCTTATCCGCCAAATACTTGGGGTAGTTCCGCTTCCAAAGTGACCAGTTCCATTGCAGCAAAAGCACTTAGTCTCGGGCTTAGGTCCAGACTTGGGCTTCTTCACTCGAGCAGCAACTTGCTTGCCGTTCTTCTTGAAGTTCCCCTTCTTCCCTTTGCCTTTTCCTTGAGACTAGTGGTCTTGTCAATCATCAACACTTGATGCTCTTTCTTGATTTCTACCTTCGTCGATTTCAACATCACGAAGAGCTCGGGAATCGTTTTCGTCATCCCTTGCATACTATAGTTCATCACGAAGTTCTACTAACTTAGTGATGGTGTCTAGAGAATTCTGTCAATCACTATCTTATCCGGAAGATTAACTCCCACTTGATTCAAGCGATTGAAGTACCCGGACAATCTGAGCACATGCTCACTAGTTGAGCGATTCTCCTCCATCTTTTAGCTTTAGAACTTTTGTTGGAGACTTCATATCTCTCAACTCGGGTATTTGCTGGAAATATTAACTTCAACTCTGGAACATCTCATTATGGTCCATGACGTTCAAAACGTCTTTGAAGTCCCGATTCTAAGCCGTTTAAGCATGGTGCACTAAACTATCAAGTAGTCATCATATTGAGCTAGCCAAACGTTCATAACGTGCATACGCTCTCCTGCAATAGGTACATCACCTAGCGGTGCATCAAGGACATAATTCTTACGTGCAGCAATGAGGATAAACCTCAGATCACGGATCCAATCCGCATCATTGCTACTAACATTTTTCAATACAATTTTCTCTAGGAACACATATAAAAACATAGGGAAGCAACAACGCGAGCTATTGATCTACAACATAATTTGCAAAATACTACCAGGACTAAGTTCATGATAAATTAAAGTTCAATTAATCATATTACTTAAGAACTCCCACTTAGATAGACATCTCTCTAATCCTCTAAGTGATCACGTGATCCAAATCAACTAAACCATGTCCGATCATCACGTGAGATGGAGTAGTTTCAATGGTGAACATCACTATGTTGATCATATCTACTATATGATTCACGCTTTCGACCTTTCGGTCTCGGTGTTCCGAGGTCATATCTTATATGCATAGCTCGTCAAGTATAACCTGAGTATTCCGCGTGTGCAACTGTTTTGCACCGTTGTATTTGAACGTAGAGCCTATCACACCCGATCATCACGTGGTGTCTCAAAGACGAAGAACTTTCGCAACGGTGCATACTCGGGAGAACACTTCTTGATAATTAGTGAGAGATCATCTTATAATGCTACCGTCAATCAAGCAAAATAAGATGCATAAAGGATAAACATCACATGCAATCAATATAAGTGATATGATATGGTCATCATCATCTCGTGCTTGTGATCTCCATCTTGAAGCACCGTCATGATCACCATCGCCACCGGCGCCGACACCTTGATCTCCATCGTAGCATCGTTGTCATCTCGACAATCTTATGCTTCCACGACTTTCACTACCGCTTTGTAATAAAGTAAAGCATTACATCGCGATTGCATTGCATACAATATAGCGACAACCATATGGCTCCTGCCAGTTGCCGATAACTCGGTTACAAAACATGATCATCTCATACAATAAAATATAGCATCACGTCTTGACCATATCACATCACAACATGCCCTGCAAAAACAAGTTAGACGTCCTCTACTTTGTTGTTGCAAGTTTTACGTGGCTGCTACGGGCTGAGCAAGAACCGTTCTTACCTACGCATCAAAACCACAGCGATAGTTTGTCAAATAGACTCGCTTTAACCTTCTCAAGGACCGGGCGTAGCCACACTCAGTTCAACTAAAGTTGGAGAGACAGGTCTTCCGCAAGCCATCTATGTGCAAAGCACGTCGAGGGAACCGGTCTCGCAGAAGCGTCTGGCGTAAGGTTGGTCCGGATCGTCTCGTCCAACAATACCGCTGAACCAAAGTATGACATCTTTGGTAGGCAGTATGACTTGTATCGTCCACAACTCACTTGTGTTCTACTCGTGCATATGACATCTACGCATAAAACCAGGCTCGGATGCCACTGTTGGGGAACGTAGTAATTTCTAAAATTTTCCCACGCACACGGGACCATGGTGATGGCATAGCAACGAGAGGGAGAGTGTTGTCTACGTACCCTCGTGAGACCGTGGCGGAAGCGATCACAACGTAGAGGAAGTAGTCGTACTTTCTCCTCGCGATCCTGCCGATCCCAGCGCCGTTACTCGGCACCTCCGAGTCGATGATGACGTAGAGGAAGTAGTCGCACGTTCTCCTCACGATCCAACCGATCACAGCGCCGTTACTCCGGCGCCTCCGAGTTCTTGGCACACGTTCAGCTCGATGACGCTCCACGGGCTTCGATCCAGCAAAGCTCCGGGGAGGGGAGTTCCGTCAGCACGACGGCGTGGTGACGATCTTGATGTTACACCGTCGCAGGGCTTCGCCTAAGCACCGCTTCTGATATGACCGAGGTGGAATATGGTGGAGGGGGCACCGACACGGCTAAGAGCGATCTCAAGGATCAACTTGTGTGTCATGGGGTGCCCCTGCCCTGTATATAAAGGAGGGAAGGGAGGGGCTGGCCGGCCAAGGCTTGAGTGCGCCAGGGTGTCCTACTCCTACTAGGGTAGGATTCCCCCCAATCCTAGTCCAACTAGGTTTCCCCAAGAGGAAGGGAGAGAGAGGCGCCTTCTCCTAGTCCTAATAGGACTAGGGAAGGGGGGAAGGTCTTGACCAGCACTTGGGCCCCTTCTCTCCTTTCCACTAAGGCCCATGTTGGCCCATTAGTATTCCGGGGTTCCGGTAACCTCCCGGTACTTGGTAAAATTCCCAATTTCCGATGTCCAAACATAGACTTCCAATATATGAATCTTTATGTCTCGACCATTTCGAGACTCCTCGTCACGTCCGTGATCTCATCCGGGACTCCGAACAACCTTCGGTACAGAAACATCATAACAACTCATAGTAACTGTCATCGAATCGTTAAGCGTGCGGACCCTACGGGTTCGAGTACTATGTAGACATGACCGAGACTCCTCTCCGTCAATAACCAATAGCGGGACCTGGATGCCCATATTGGCTCCTACATATTCTACGAAGATCTTTATCGGTCGGACCGCATAACAACATCGTTGTTCCCTTTGTCATCGGTATGTTACTTGCCCGAGATTCGATCGTCGGTATCCAATACCTAGTTCAATCTCGTTACCGGCAAGTCTCTTTACTCGTTCCGTAATACATCATCTCACAACTAACACATTAGTTGCAATGCTTGCAAGGCTTATGTGATGTGCATTACCGAGAGGGCCCAGAGATACCTCTCAGGCAATCGGAGTGACAAATCCTAATCTCGAAATATGCCAACCCAACATGTACCTTCGGAGACACCTGTAATGTACCTTTATAATCACCCGATTCACGTTGTGACGTTTGGTAGCACCCAAAGTGTTCCTCGTGCAAACGGGAGTTGCATAATCTCATAGTCATAGGAACATGTATAAGTCATGAAGAAAAGCACTAGCAACAAACTATACGATCAGGTGCTATGCTAATGGAATGGGTCATGTCAATCAGATCATTCAACCAATGATGTGATCCCGTTAATCAAATAACAACTCCTTGTTTATGGTTAGGAAACATAACCATCTTTGATTAACGAGCTAGTCAAGTAGAGGCATACTAGTGACACTCTGTAGGTTTATGTATTCACACATGTATTATGTTTCCTGTTAATACAATTCTAGCATGAATAATAAACATTTATCATGAAATAAGGAAATAAATAATAACTTTATTATTGCCTCTAGGGCATATTTCCTTCAGATTGTTCTTCTATCCTACGGACTAAAACCCTCCGGTTTATGTAGACAACGGATAGGTTAGGGTTACACAGAGTCCGTTACAATGGAAGGAGATCTACATATCCGTATCGCCAAGCTTGCCTTCCACGCCAAGGAAAGTCCCATCCGGACACGGGACGAAGTCTTCAATCTTGTATCTTCATAGTCTTGGAGTCCGGCCGTGATGATAGTTCGGCTATCCGCACACCCCCTAGTCCAGGACTCCCTCACCCATGGACACGATGTAGATCCTACCATAGAAGCTTCTTGCGATAATAACTATTTCGTTGATACAACATCATCTAGTATCTGTGAATTTATCCTATGCAATCGTGGTTCCGACCATATTTTCTCTTTGATCCCCTTTCTCGGGCAAGTTTAATCACTTGTCTTCTATGGATCAATACACCAGTCGAACCTTTACTTTGATCTTGTGTCGAGTATTACCCCGGGTATCTCGAGGATATCTTGCCATTGCACTACATCTTATAAACTTTGATGAAGCACTACCTTACCTTGTCTTTGTCACCTCATGGGTTCTGGGTTCTTTGTCGACCGAGAACACCGATAAGTGAATCCATTCCGCACTCCGATTCAATAACTCTAAGTAAATTTCATTGCTTATGAGTTTATTAATCCTTAAAGTCATCACTAGCCAGATCGGTGATATCATTATCGTGCAACTTTTTAACTGTGCTACGTGGTCCTTCTTTCCGGAGCACAAATTTAGATGGTAAGCTAATCTTACGTCGATCTTCCTTGTCATATCATTTCTCCTTGAACAGCTAACTGGATTTCGAGTTTGTGTCATACCCATGGTTGCAATAACTTTTCGCTTCATAATTCGTTTGACTTGATGTCATCGCCGATCGATTACACCTTCGTGTAATCCCTTACAAATTTGTCGTGGTCATCGTCAACATTTTGACTCCTTCCAGGATACCAATCGAATTCATGATGATGAGTACCACCCTCCTCCCTTGGTAATTTGAGTTACCATCGACAACATCCTTGCCTTCCTTCTGTCACAAACTTATTCCTGTTATGGATGCAACTTGCAATACAGCTTGTCTTATGTTCTACCTTGAAGTATTACTGTCTCTAATGTCGAGGATGTTGTGAGAATTTCACCACCTCTTAAGAAATTCTTGTTGCAGTGATGCTTCTCGCCATCACCATTCTTTCTTGGTCCCCGTGTTGGTTCTAACCAGGATACCAACAGATGAACGGTGCTATTTGGATTCTGCCCTTGTAGCAACCCTATTGCTTTGAAGTTAATGGTCGGCCGTTCATTCTTAGACATTTGATTATTGAATCACCATTCCGACGTTGGTTGTGCAACCCAGCCCATATTTGGTGCACCTTTCAACCAATGTTTAATTGTGTATGTTTTCCTCGAGCATACATCATTATACCATTTGATCTGACAAATGTTATCTCCTTGTTCACATAATTGTGGAAATCCATCTTTTGTTAATCTCGATGAATTGTCGCTGATTCCATCGGCCACCTCCTCATCCTCTTGTTGGTTTACCGCTGAACTCTTGTTTCGGAACTGGCTTCCATAGTTCATCTCCCGAGAATCTTCGATGTCATCTCGTCAATTTGTATCGCACCTTTTCTCCTCAAGCATCGTGAGTTTGAGGTATCCTAACACCGATCAGATCTGAATCTCGGTCAGATATGATGGTTGGAACATTTTTCCAAGAGTTATAACACTGGTCTTTTATGACCCGGTAAGGTGATGGCATGCCCAGCACACCTGGCCGGAGGACCTATTGTTATAGTTTCCTTATTAGCAAGGTTATCCATTCTTCCATGAGGAAATTGTCGGACTTATTCTATAAGTTGTTCTGATGGATCCTTTGTGTATCCAAAGTCGATCTTTGCTTGAAGACCATGTCGATTGCTATCTCGAAGCATGTCTATGGTACTCGATTTTCAATAAAAACATTTGAAGCACCATGCTAAATGTTTCTTGTTGAAATTACCCAAACACCGTTGTATGGGTAATGTCATGAAATTTCTCTCCTCTTATCTAAAGGGTTTTCTACCTTATATCATGTCTTGGATATCATCCTCTGCTTGACTTTGGGAAGGATATACCCCTGATATATGTGTTTAAACACATTTTCCTTTCCGTTGTTTTGTTCAAACTTTCTTATAATATACTTAACTGAGCAATGGTAATTCCCTGCTTAGGTAAGCACCTCATGGTACAACTCTGCCAGTAAGACCCTATCACTATTGTTGATGACATTCCGGTAACCACCGATGGATGAGAACTTTGCCTATTGGTCCGCCTCGTTCAACGAGCAGGAAAAATGGTTCTCTTCGTCCCTCGCCCTTGGTACCGATGTTGTTGCCGACATAACCGTCAGACAATCCTCTCACATGCCTTACTTACATGATCGTGCAAGACGTCACCGCCATTCCTGCTTTTAACCCATATTGTGGGCCCATAACCCACAGTTCCACAGGATCAAAACCCGACTCTCCTGTACAACCCTGTTTCTAATGGTTATTCCTCACGCTTGGCTTCATATTTAATTTACGGGCCACCTTCCTAGTGCTCTATTCTGGTATCAGACGCAATAATTACTCTCGCTGCTCTGAACCCCTTTCTCACTCTGGTTCAGACTTCGAGCAACTATCTATCCGCTTGGAACCTCTTATTGTACCTTCGTACCTTACTCTCGATGTATTTTATATGTTCAACTCGAGAGATAATCTTATGCTCGTTCATGGGATAACCCAGATTGTTTCCCTCCTAAGCATTCTGTCATAGCCAAGCTGCCCCTTACCTATTTGTAAGTACGTTGGAGTTCCCAAAGAAAAGGATGCCGACTTCACCATGATGACCTGAAGCAGAGAAATAAAGACATCAACGAGGAGGATCAACTACTTCAGGAAGAGCAACCAAGACCGAGAACACTCGTTAGAATTTTCGTAACCCAATCCCTCCCCCCTTAGTCCCCCTCTTAAATCTCGGGACGAGATTTCTTGTAGTGGAGGAGAATTGTGGCCTTGGGATAATCAAGCTACAGTAACCTCTGCTAATGACGCCATGTCACCTCCGTTCTTGCCGCTAATCTCGCATTAGTTCAAAAGCGATTGAATTCAAATTTGAATTTTTGGCAAACAAACAAAGTTTTCAAACTTTAAAACAAAAATGTTCGGACCGTGTCAAATATTGCATAGATAATTATGGTGAAGTAAACACATTTTTAGAAAATGCATAAATATTTTAAATCGAATAAAACAGAATGGAAAATAAATAAAAAGAAACAAATGAAAGGAAAACAAAACAAAAACAACAGACCCCCCTCCCCCCGCTGGGCCAAGTGGCCCAGCTGGCCTCCGCCGCCCGAACGGGCTGGCCCAACCGCCCCACACCCTCACTCCCTATACCCCCCTGGGGGCACCAAACCCTAGCCCCACGACCACCACTCCCCCCCCCCACTCGTTCGTTCTCCCCCTCCCCGGTCCAGATCTGGATCGAGGGAACGAACCCACGGCGCCCATCCCGTCGCCTCAAGACGAACCACCCGCCTCCTTGACGACCCGCGCCGCCCCTCGCCGATTGACGCCGCCGCCGGAGCCAGCGCCACCTCCGCCGACGCCGCCGCCCGGGACCCCGCCGCAGGAGCCCCCTCGCCGGAGCCACCACCTCGCGGACGCCGCGCTCCTCCGTCCTCGCCACTGCCTCGTCGTCCTCGTCTGCACGCTGCCACGCCGCACGTCGTCCTCGACCTCCGTCGAGCCCACTGCCATGATCCCTATGGCCACCGTGAGCATCGCCCCTCTCCTCTCCCCCTGCTTTGCTCTGTCGCCGTTGAGGCCGTTCCCGCCCCGGCCGCCATGGTCGGAGCCTACTCCGCGCTCGTCCTCACCCGAAGCCCCGTCCCCGCGCTCACCACGTCGACGGCCGCGCCCGGTTGCCGCCCTGTCGCGCCCAACGCAGCTCACCGCGCCCGGTCCCTCCCTTCCCTTCTTCGCCGCTGGCGCTGTTCCCCGCGCCCGGACGTGTGTGGCAGCGCTCCCGCGCGCCTAAATCGCTGCTGGCCACGCCCGGCGCCCTACCCCGCCTCTTGGCTGCGCCCGTGCCTCGTCCTGGCCGTCTGGATCGGCAAGCCACTCCCCCTCTGGCCCGCGGCCCCACTCCGGCGCCCGCCGTCCGCTCTCCATGGCGTCCCCTTCGGTGACCGTCCGGCCTTTCTCGTCTCGCCCTACGGGCGGGTGCTCACTTGGACGCGAGCGCCCCTGCGCCCGCACGCCCGTTTGCCCGATTGGCCTCTGGGTCACTTCCAAACGGGGCCCACCAGCCCCACAGGACGTTTAAAAAAGAGAGGAAGGAATAAAAAAACAATAATAAAAATAATAATAAATTAATTAGTTAATTAATTAATTAATTAACTTCATCAATTTTTATTAATTAAACTAATCAATTAAGTAAACTAATTAAACTGTTAGTTAATTAATTAATCGACCCAATGACAATGAGGCCCACCCTAATTAATCCTGATTAGGTTAATTAAAATGCCTAATTAAAATGTGTCACTGACCAGTGGGACCCACTGGTCAGGATGACCAGTCAACTCTGTTGACTGCTGACGTCAGCATGACCTCATGCTGATGTGAATAATCCATTTTTCGAATTAATTGAAATAACTAATTAAATTCCAGAAATTAATAAAATCTTTAGAAAATCATAACTTTTAATCCGTAACTCGGATTAAATTATTTTCAACATGAAAGTTACTCAGAACGACGAGACGAACCCGGATACGCAGCCCATTCATCCGCACGCACCCCTAACTTATCAAACTCGCAACTTTCCCCCTCCGGCTCCTCTACCCGAAAACGCGAAACACCGGGGATACTTTCCCAGATGTTTCCCCCCTTCACCGGTATCACCTCATACCGCGTTAGGGCACCTCTAGCACCGATACTTGTCATGTCATGCATCTCTATGCATCTGCTTGCTTAAATATTTATTGTTTCTTCCCCCTCTTCTCTCGCTAGACACCGAGACCGACGCCGCTACTACCCAGTACGACTACGGAGTTGACGACCCCTCTCTCTTGCCAGAGCAACCAAGCAAGCCCCCCTTGATCACCGGATATCGCCTATTCTTCTCTATACCGCTTGCATTAGAGTAGTGTAGCATGTTCTCGCTTCGATTAATCCTATCTTTGTTGCATAGCTTTGTCCTTGCTACTCTTGTTGGTACCTTTACCTGCTATCCTCTTGCTTAGTATAGGATGCTAGTGTTCCATCGGTGGCCCTACACTCTTGTCCGTCTTCCATGCTATACTCTTTGGCTGTGATCACTTGGGAGGTGATCACGAGCATATACTATATACTTTACACTATTACATTACACGTGATACTTTGTTAGGAGATGGGTCTGAAAGGACGGTGGCTCCATCCCGGTAGAGGTGGGCTGGGTTCGGCGGCCCCCATTGTTACTTGTGGCGGAGCGACAGGGCAGGTTGAGACGACCTAGGAGAGAGGTGGGCCTGGCCCTGTTCAGCGTTCGCGGATACTTAACACGCTTAACTAGATCTTGGTATTTGATCTGAGTCTGGCTACTGGCCTATGATGAAGTCATGTACCTGGGGTAGGGTCATAGACCTGCCCAAAGGTACCCTCCATAAGGACACTCACAAGAGAAGCAGCCTTCGATCGACTGGTAGGTTTCCACTCGGCTGATTCAAAGACACTCGACCATGAAGACCCACTCGACCACCAGGAGTCCAAGAGCCACTCGGTGCCCAAACGGTCTGTAGTTAAATAGTCTTTATGACCTTAATGACACTTTATGTAAGGCTTACCAGTAACGTTTAGCTTTAACACACCTTAAACCCTCTACTACGTGGGCTGGCTGGGGTCCTGGCGCACTCTATATAAGCCACCCCCCTCCACAGGTAGAAAGGTTCGCACCCCTGTAACACATACGCATATAATCCAGTCGACCGCCTCCGGGCTCCGAGACATAGGGCTATTACTTCCTCCGAGAAGGGCCTGAACTCGTAAATCCCTTGCGTATACAACTACTCCATAGCTAGGATCTTGCCTCTCCGTACCTACCCCCCATTCTACTGTCAGACTTAGAACCACGACAGTTGGCGCCCACCATGGGGCAGGTGTTCTAGCGATTTGTTGGAGAAGTTGGGATTCTTTCGATCTCCTACACCATGGTTTCCGGTGGAGTTACGGTTGTGACGGCCACGAGATCCGTCTTGGTGCGCTCACGTTAAATCGCCGACGACTCCGGCTTAACTGAGGAGGCTCCACTCGACGCGCGCTCCCGTCCATGAGGCGGCGCACTTTCAGCGCGTGTGTCAAGCGGCGTCCTCTGCGACAACCGTCGACCCGGTATGGGGCGGCTCCTTCGCCGTCTTCACTCCCGATCTCCCGCCGGCGCATAAGCGTTCCGGTCGGTCGAGGCTTCAGCGGTGGGTGAGGCATGCGGTGGCCCTTGGTCGGCCATCCCCCAAGTCGCGGCGATCGAGCCCGACGAATCTCTCTACGGCCTGTTCGACCTGTCGACTGGCTCCGTAGAGACTGCGTCCGAATGCGATAGCAGTGACCCGGCGGCAGAGGTTCTGATGGTCGATGGACCATGCAGTCCCCCTGGATTCACCCGCACCAACGGAGGTGGCGGTGGAGGCGATCCGGAGCAAGCCCACGAAGAGTACCTGCCCGAGCCCCTCCGCCCGCTCCAGAGGGAGGAGCTTCGCCGTCGGAACATGGATGCACTTCACACTCCTATCGTTGGAGAAACCCTCGAGGCTCGCTCCTTGGAGGATGCGTGCTTGGCCAACCTGGCTGAGCACAATCGACTGGAGAATCTTCAGCGAGTACTCGTGACGTCTGACGCGACCAAGGGTTCGAAATCGATCGATGTCAGCTCTTTCAACCGCCAACTCAGGTATATCGAACTCCGATTTAGAATTTAGCAGCCGCCCGTATAGCAAAGTCAATTCAGCCTTCCCGATCGAGGCGTAGAGGTTTGCAGCAAATCAGGGATTTGCTCCGGGCGGCAGGAGATCAAAACTCAGTTGTATCCCAGTCGCGGAACAGGGTTCATAGCCGATCCGTCGCTGCGAATTTAGTCCAGTCGGCCCATAGTCCGAGATCGCCCCCGAGGCGTGAGGAACATGGGGGCTAGCGTGATGATCAATACAAGGGCCACGAGCAGTATGAGCACCGATTCGATCGCAACGATCGACGCCGAGTGCCCACTCCTCCCCCAAGGGGTGGATCATACGCTCCTCGACAGCAGGACGACAGACGCCAACAGTCTTTGGGCGAAGAGTTCGATCGACCCAGGAACCAGGCTTTGATGCGAGATCTATTATCGTTCAAGGTTTGGTCGACAGAACAGAGCTCACCGAGACGTCCATGATAGAGATGATCCTTCCAAAGAAGCAGAGTTCATGTCTCGGGACCGAGTGTTTCAGTGAGCCATCGAGCCGCAGTGATTCCTCCCAACTTCAGGTTGGCGATCGAGTCAATAAGTTCCTTTGGCGAATCCAAGCACGACACTTGGCTTGAAGATTACCGAGTGGCGGTTCAGATCGGCGGTGGCAGCGATGAGGTAGCCATGAAGCATTTGCCTCTTATGTTGGAGGGTTTAGCCAGGCGTGGTTGAATCGATTAGCACCCAATGATTTACACTTGGGAAGATCTTGCTCGAGTGTTTGTCGGGACATTTGAAGGAACTTGCAAGCGACCCGGTAGGGTTTGACGGAGTTGCGATCGTGTGTGCAAAAGTCGAGTGAAACTTGAGAGATTATATCCAGAGGTGGATCACTTTGCACCACACGATCGAGAATGTATCTCGATCACCAGGGCGATCTGTGCCTTCAAGGAAGGTGTCAAACGAAGAGAATTGAGTTTGAAATTTGGTCGAACCGGAGATATGACCTGAGTCGGAAGATGGAGATTGCCACCAAGTATGCAAATGGTGAAGAAGAGGATCGGCTCGGAGTGGTAAATACAAATCGCCACCAATGAGGCGGCGGAGGAAATTCGGTCGGAAGGAGAAGCGCAAAGCCGAGCGGCCGCTCCGGAGAGGCCTTGGCCATGACCCAGGGGAAAGTTCAAGGGAAACCCAAGGGTACTTGGAATCCAAAGAAGGTGAAAGACCAGGATGGAAACGACGTGTTGGATTTGCCATGTCATATTCATACAAAAAGATGAAGAGGGTAAACTCATTTACGAAACATACCACTCGACGATGTCGGCTCTTGATTCAGCGGTTCCAAGGAAACAGCTCAAGGATAAGGATAAGGAAGCAGACAAAGTTGAGGACAAAGATGCGGTGATGGTGGATATCCTCGGTCAATTCCACCACGATGATTTTTGGCGACGTCGAAAGCAAAAGTCGATTGAAGGTTATCAATCGGGAAGTGAACTTGGTTGCTCCTACGACTCCCAATTATCTGAAATGGTCCCAGACCGCCATCACATTCGACCATTCTGATCACCCGACGCATATTGCCATCCCTGGGAGGCAACCGTTGGTGGTCGACCCAGTTGTTGAAGGCACTTTCGGTGACCAAAGTCCCGATGGATGGTGGTAGTGGCTTGAACATATTATCTGTGAGACGTTGAAAGGGATGGGCATTCCGATGTCGGACTTCGATTACCGATAACATGAGCTTCCACGGAGTCATTCACGGAAAGAAGGCTGAGTCACTCGGCCAAATTGCTCTTGATGTAGTTTTTGGTGATTCAAAGCATTTCCGGAAAGAAAAGTTGACCTTTGAGGTCGTGGATTTCAGGCGCTTATCACGCTATTCGGGGAGACTAGCTTATACGCGTTTCGTGGCCCGACCATGTTACGTGTATCTTAAACTGAAGATGCCTAGTCCCAAGGGCGTGATCAACATCACGAGCAATCGGAAGAAGGCGTAAGAGTGCTTCGAGAAAGGCTCTAAGATCGCCAAGCTTCGGTTGGCGATGGTAGAGCTACAAGAGTATCGAAAACTGCAGATCCGAGTGATTTGTTGCGAGCTAAGAAGCCGCTTCTGAGTCGACATTTGATCATTGGCGAGATGAAACAGGTTCACATTCACCCGACTGATCCCAATGCTGCTCCGACCAACATCTCAACAACACTCGACTCAAAATAGGAAGAAGCGCTCATCCGGTTCCTCCGTGAGAAGCTGGGACATCTTTGCATGGAAGCTCACGACATGCCGGTGTTCCCAGGGGGCTAGCTGAGCATCGCCTACGAGTCGACCCAAAATTCAAACCGGTTAAAGAGTATCTTCGGCGGTCCGCCGTCCAGAAGAGAAAGGCCATTGGCGAGGAGGTGGGTCGGCTCTTAGCAGCAAAGTTCATCCGAGAGATCAACCACTCCGAGTAGCTCGCCAATGTCGTCATGGTCCCCAAGAAGGACAAGTCGTTGCGCATGTGCATCGATTTCAAGCATATCAATCGGGCCTGCCCGAAAGATCATTTCCCTCTTCCTCGCATCGACCAAATAGTCGACTCAACTGTGGGATGCGAGAGGTTGTCTTTTTTAGACGCCTATTCCGGGTACCATCAGATGCATGCGTATGGACCCGATGAGATTAAAACTACGTTCATCACTCCATTCGGGTGCTTCTGTTATGTCACCATGCCATTCGGTCTCAAGAATGCAGGAGCCACATTCATGAGGATGATTCAGAAGTGTTTACTCACTCAAATCAGTCGGAATGTGGAAGCGTACATGGATGATATAGTGGTCAAGTCACGAAGAGGTTCCGACCTGTTGACTAACCTTGCTGAAACATTTGCCAATCTCAGGAGGTATGATATCAAGCTTAACCCATGAAAGTGTACATTTGGAGTTCCTGGTGGAAATTTACTCGGTTTTCTCGTTTCTGAGCGAGGAATCGATGCTAACCCAGAATAGGTGTGCACCATACTCTGAATGAAGCGCCCTGTGCGTGTGCACGATGTCCAGAAACTTACTGGATGCTTGGACGCTTTAAGTCGATTCATCTCTCGCCTCGGTGAAAAGGCATTGCCTCTTTACCGACTGATGAAGAAGTCAGACAAGTTCGAGTGGACTCTAGAAGCTGATGCAGCGTTTGCAGAGCTCAAAACTCTGCTCTCCAACCAGCCCGTGCTTGCTGCTCCAATCAGCGAAGAGCCTTTGCTGCTTTACATTGCAGCCCGGACAAGTCGTCGACTGCATTACTTACGGTCGAGCGGGAAGAAGAAGGAAAAGCCTTCAAAGTTCAACGCCCAGTTTATTATCTTTCTGAAGTGTTGAACCCATCAAAGCAAAGATACCCTCACTATTAGAAGCTTGTTTATGGGATCTATATGACCACGAAGAAGGTTGATCATTATTTCTCTGATCATTCCATTACAGTCGTCAGCGACGCCCCTTTGTTGGAAATTCTTCATAACAGAGATGCAACTGGTCGAGTGGCAAAATGGGCGATTGAACTCCTTACACTTGATATCAAATTCGAGGCAAAGAAAGCCACCAAGTCCCAAGCAATAGCAGATTTCCTCGCCGAGTGGGTGAACAGCAGCTTCGACTCAAGTTCACTCGAAATCTTGGACTATGTTTTTCGACGGTTCCAAGATCTTTGAAGCGGTTACAGTGCGGGGTTGTATTGGTTTCCCCCCGAGGAGATAGGCTCAAATATGTTCTCCGGATTCACTTTGATTCTTCCAACAACGAAGCAGAATACGAAGCACTCCTGTGTGGGTTGCGCATGGCCATTTCACTCGGCGTCTGTCGCCTTATGGTCTATGGCGACTCGGATCTGGTTGTTAATCAAGTGATGAAGGAGTGGGATGTCAGAAGCCCAGCTATGACAGGTTATTGTAACGCAGTGAGAAAGCTAGAGAAGAAATTCGAGGGATTAGAGCTTCATCATATACCCCGACTGAAAAATCAAGCTGCGGATGATTTGGCGAAGATAGGATCCAAAAGGGAAGCCATTCCCAGTAATGTATTTTTGGAGCACATTCATGCACCATCGATGCAGGAGGATCCTTTCACGAAGAAGCCCGCAGCAAAAGAGTGCCAATGATCCGGAAGTTGAGGTCCCAGCCGTGGTCGACCTAATTATGGAAGTTGTGGTCATCACTCCCGGCCAGACGGTGCCGTACATCGCATACATCCCTAAGGAAAGAGCTCCCGAGAGAATGAAGAAGAGGCTCGACGGATCGTCCGACGATCCAAGGCCTTCTGATGATCAAGGGAAAGTTGTTCAGAGAAAGTGTGGATCGAGTCGGCCAGAATTGTATCACGCGGAAGAAGGTCGAGATAATTCTTGAGGATATCCACTCGGGGACCTGTGGCCATCATCGTCCTCTCGGACCATTGTGGCTAAAAAGCATACCGGCGGATTTCTTGGCCGAAAGCAAATGAAATGGCAAAAGAAATAGTTGACAAGTGTGAAGGATGTCAGTTCTATTCCAACATGTCACACAAGCCAGCCTCAGCCTTGAAGACCATTCCACTCGTCTGGCCCTTCGCTGTTTGGGGATTGGACATGATTGGACTGTTGAGAACTGGCAGAAGCGGCTTCACTCATTTGCTAGTAGCAGTCGACAAGTTCACCAAGTGGATCAAAGCCAAGCCCATCAAGAACCTCGATGCATGCACTGCTATCAGTTTTATCAGAGAGTTGATATTCAGATATGGAGTTCCGCACAGCATCATCACCGACAATGGGTCAAACTTCGATAATGACAAGTTCAAAGCCTTCTGCGCCTCTCAAGGCACGCGGGTCGACTATGCTTCAGTGGCTCACCCCCAGTCGAATGGACAAGCAGAACATGCAAACGGCCTCATTTTCAAAGGGCTAAAACCACGGCTGATGCGTGATCTCAAGCACGCAGCAGGAGCTTGGGTCAACGAACTTCCATCAGTTCTCTGGGGATTGAGGACCACTCCTAATCGGTCGACTGGGAGAACTCCTTTCTCCCTGGTCTATGGAGCTGAAGCAATTCTGCCGAGTAACCTGCTTCACAATGCGCCTCGAGTCGAGCTATACTCTCAAGAAGAAGCGGAACAAGCCCGACAAGATGCAGTCGACCTCTTGGAAGAGGAGAGACAAATGGCCCTGATCCGCTCGACTATCTATCAGCAAGACTTGCATCGATTCCATGCCAGAAATGTGAAGAGTCGAGCCTTCCAAGAGGGGGATTTGGTCCTCCGAGTGGATCAACAGAAACCACACAAGCTCGCCCCCACTTGGGAAGGTCCTTCATCGTCACAAGAGTCCTCCACAACGGAGCATATCATCTCTACAACGTTGATCGCCCGGATCAACGAGCCTCGAGCTTGGCAGCGGAGCTGCTCCGCCCTTTTTACACTTAAAACTCACTCGGTTGAGATGTAATAAAAGTACTTTTTTTAGTTTGTTTATCTAAGACAAGAATGTTATAATTTTCCCAGTGATTGTTATTGCTTTTTGTTGAAATTTCCCCCAGTGAGTGGCTTAGTTGCGAATCCGATTCGCCTAAGTTTCTAAAAAAATCCTTTCCGAGTGCGAGCCGGTCTCTCACTCGGGGGCTTAGCTGCGAATCCGTTTCGCCTAAGTATTCAAAATCCTACCGAGTGGTGAGCCAGCCTCCCACTCGGGAGCTTAGCTGCAGTCCAAGTACTCGCCTAAGTATTCAAAATCCTACCGAGTGGCGAGCCAGCCTCCCACTCGGGGGCTTAGCTGCAGTCCAAGTACTCGCCTAAGTATTCAAAATCCTACCGAGTGGCGAGGCAGCCTCCCACTCGGAGGCTTAGCTGCAGTCCAAGTACTCGCCTAAGTATTCAAAACCCTACCAAGAGGCGAGCCAGCCTCCCACTCGGGGGCATAGCTGCAGTCCAAGTACTGCGCCTAAGTATTCAAAATCCCACCGAGTGGTGAGCCAGCCTCCCACTCGGGGCTTACAACAGCCCAAGGATTAGCCTTAACATCCAAAATATTAAAAATCCTACCGAGTGGAGAGCAAACCTCCCACTCGGGGCTTAAGCTATGAGGCAGGTGCTGCGCCTAAGTAATAGAAATCCTACCGAGTGGAGAGCAAACCTCCCATTCGGGGGCTTAGCTGCAGCTCAGTGCTCACCTAAGTAATAGAAATCCTACCGAGTGGAGAGCAAACCTCCCACTCGGGGGCTTAGCTGCAGCCAAGTGCTCGCCTAAGTAATAGAAATCCTACCGAGTGGAGAGCAAACCTCCCACTCGGGGCTTAACTGCAGCCAGTGCTCGCCTAAGTAATAGAAATCCTACCGAGTGGAGAGCAAACCTCCCACTCGGGGCTTAGCTGCAACCCAGGTGCTCGCCTAAGTAATAGAAATCTCACCGAGTGGCGAGCAAACCTCCCACTCGGGGCTTATCTGCAACCAGTGCTCGCCTAAGTAATAGAAATCCTACCGAGTGGCGAGCAAACCTCCCACTTTCGGGGGGCTTAGCTGCAACAGGTGCTCGCCTAAGTAATAGAAATCCTACCGAGTGGAGAGCAAACCTCCCACTCGGGGGCTTAGCTGCAGGCCAGTGCTCGCCTAAGTAATAGAAATCCTACCGAGTGGAGAGCAAACCTCCCACTCGGGGGCTTAGCTGCAGCACAGCGCTCGCCTAATTATTAAAAATCCTACCGAGTGGAGAGCAAACCCCCACTCGGAGGCTTAGCTGCAGCCTAGTGCTCGCCTGAGTAAGGAATTCATCCCAATCCATAAGGGACTGACGAGGTCTTGAGTCATTGTTACCTCCTCCTTCAGAGCTTCGCCACAAGTACGACGTGCGGTTCATCCCTATCCGCAAGGACGACAAGGTGCAGGTCGACTGCTGCCTCCTCCTTCGGAGCTTCGCCACAAGTACAACGTGCGGATTCATCCCTATCCGCAAGGATGACGAGGTGCAGGTCGACTGTTGCCTCCTCCTTCTGAGCTTCGCCACAAGTACAACATGCGGTTCATCCCAATCCGCAAGGACGATAAGGTCGATCGCGGTCATGTTCCATCTCCACTGCAGGATAAATGAAGCACAAGTCATTTGGAATTTCAACGAGAATATCTTCGAATGAGGAATAAAAGTTCTCTCGAAGGCAAACAAAGCATGTTAAAGGATAAATCAAGTTCGGATAAGCGTCCTATGGATCCAAAGGTGCTTTCAGGCGTTAAGCACATTAAAGTTTATCGGTTACAAAACCACTCGGCATTTCGAGGCAAATTTAAGGTGGGACTTGAAGTTTTTACTCCTCCGGCGGAGGAATGGAAGGTGCAACAAAGCGGTCGAGGTCGATCCCGTCGGCAATATCTGGGTAGCAGCGGCGATGAAAGTCTCCATGAAAGATCTGAAGTCGTACTTCTGGTATTGGCAACCTTGAGAGACGCCAGACTTGTCCTCTTGGCGCTTCTTTGCGGTGGACACGAACGAGGATAGAGCAACATCAGCACCACACCTGGCGGAAGACTTTTCCATTCTTGCACTCGACTTGGAATCTCATTCGATCGAGTCATCGAGATTCAAGGTCATTTGAAGATTACATTACGGCGGAGAGTCGAGTCGATCCGGCGAAACTGCAACCTTGATCGAGCAACATAATCCACCACGCTATAACGCGAGACTCGGTCGGAGCACATTCATAGCGGACCGTCCTTCACGGGAGAGTTGATGGGGTCCAAACTGGTTTCCACTCATTGGTTTCTTCTTCAAAGTTTTGGCAGAATTCTGAAAACACAGCTCAGACTCAAAATAACGATCATGTGATGAGCCAGCAATAGCAAGACAGTCGGGTAAAAGAGATTACCTTCAAGGATGAGAAACAGCTTTTTGGCGAGCCCTCCAAGATAAATCTCCAGGTCGTTTCGCTTCCCCGCCAGTTGGCCAGCCTTGTCAGTCAGAACATTCTTGTCGTTCTTCAGTCGACTAACTTCCTTGTTAGCCGCGTCAAGAGCGGCTTTCAGCTTGGCATTTTCACCTTCAAGTTTGTCGACTGAGGAAAGCTTCTCTTCAGCGATCTTGGTTTTCTCCAAAGCCACCTTATGTGCCTCTGCAAGGTCAAGGTCCTTCTTCTTCAAAGTCTCTTCCAGTTTATCTGCAAAGCAACAATGAGGACAGAGTTGAGAATGAACAGAAAAACAAAGGCAGTCGTCAAAAGTTCTCACCAGCCATACCTTTTTATTCATCCCTTGCCTTCTGCAAATTCTCCTGAGCAAGCTTCAAATCGAGGTTGAGTTGGATCTGGTTGTTCTCTAACTTAGTATAGCGAGCCACAAGCTCGCAAGATTTCTACAAAGAGTCAACCAACAAAAGACATCAAAGATAGATCACCGGTGATTAAGGAAAAATAGTAGCATTTCTAAGACTACAGTCGAATCAAAACATTCGACAGTAGTCTCGGAGACTACACCCAGCGGGTGCACTCAGCGTGCCCCCACTGGTTTACCAATTTGATTCGACCAGTCGACCAAAAGAGGCAAAAAGGTCATGATTCTAAAAACCATGGCTAATTTTCTGCGGTCAGCCGCAGTAAAAATATATATATATAGCTCTTTAGACTATAGTCGACTGCATGCAGTCGACCATAGTCTCGGGGACTACACCCAGTGGGTGCACTTAGCGTGCCCCCACGGTTTCTGGTTCCATTCGACTTGGTCCGGCCCAGTCGAGTTAGTGAAGAAGATCACAACATAAAGACTATAGCCATTTGACGCGATCGACCGTAGTCTCGGGGACTACACCAGTGGGTGCACTCAGCGTGCCCCCACAAAAGTTCAATCGACACACACACCCGGTGGAAATCTTGAGAAGGAAGCGATTTGGTAGCATATCCTAACAAAGCAAGCAACGGTGACTTACTTGGACATTGTTACGGAGAGCTGAACTAGCATCATAGGCCGCTGACTAGCCTCTCGGACCGCTTTCACCTGCTCCATCATGATCCCTGCTGGCGTATGGCCTCCTTAGCAGCGCTCACTTGGTCTTCCGGGGCGTGGTGTGTAGCAAAGAGGGATGGTGCATCGGTGATCGGAAGTGGGTCGGGCACTTGTCGTGATACCGGAAGACACGAAGCCAGTGGGGTGGCCTCCCTCGAAATCAGCGTCTCGGGAATCGCTTGTTGGAGAAGCCTTGCCAGCAGGCACTTTCTTGTTCTTCCTCTTCCTCAATGGTGCTTCCTCGTCATCATCGGGGAGATCAATGACGTGAGGCGGAACTACAAGAAGCATTCAGAAGTAAACATGGAAGTCCAGTCGACTAAAAGCGAAACCTCAGAGATCTTACCAAGGTTGGAGGTGGCAGCATCCTCCATTTCATGATCTTCATGCTTGGCTGAAGTCTCGAAGGTAGCGGCGCTATAGATTTCAAGAATCGGCTGATCAGTCATCAAGTCGACCAAAAGTTCACTCATGTTGAATAAAGGGAATACAAGGTTCTGTTGATTACCCGGAGATGGTGGGGATGACCATGGTCATCTTGGGCAGGGCCTTCGCCGGCTTTGACGACGTTGCTCGAGGTTGCTTTGGCGGTTTCTCAGTCGGCGCAGGGGAAGTTGTCCTAGGTCGCTTCATCGACTGCCCAATGGGCACAACAGCTTTTCCGCGCCCAGCCGCCGGGTCATGCGTCAACTTGGACCTTCCCTCCGAGCAAGGAGGACCGACGTCTTCCTCCTCTTCCTCCTCCTCCTCCTCTTCATCAGAGCTATCATCCTCCTCGTCCTCCTCGCCGTTGGACTCCCATTCCTCAGGACTTTCACCTCCACTTCCTTCTTCTTCTCCGATTGTTTCCTGCGCCCGTTGGGCATCGAGTACATCTCGGTGGTGACCTAGAAGACAACAAAACAGAGGCGAAAAGTCAGTCGACAAATTGGCATCAAAAGCAGAATGAATGCAGCAGAATCACGGTAGGAGATAAGTGGTTATACCTTATGCTGCACGTAACTCTGGTCGAGTGGTGGAATCCTCCTAGCTCCGCGAGGATTGTCTTTGTTTCCTGTGTTGGCAGTCATCCACTTCTCCAGCGTGGCGTCATCAACCTCCTCTGGATGGAACCGAGTGGTATCATCCATACCAGAGTACATCCACATGGGATGACCTCGGTATTGGAGTGGCTGAATACGCCGTCGGAGAAAAACCTCTAGGAGATCCATGCCGGTCACCCCGTCGCGAATAAGCTGGACTACACGCTCCATCAGCAACTTCACTTGGGCCTTCTCCTCTGGTAACACCTTCAGGGAAGACGGCTTGTTCACTCAACTCATGGAGAAAGGAGGGAGCTCAGTCGACTGCCCCGGCGTCGGCTGGTCTTGGCAGTAAAACCAGGTCGACTGCCACCCTCTAACCGAGTAGGGGAGAGTCATAGCTGGAAAGGCGCTCTTCCCCCTCATCTGAACCCCGAGTCCCCCACACATCTGGATTACTTGGGTCCTCTCGTCATTCGGGTTCGTTTTCTTCACCGTCTGAGAGCGGCAATTGAATATGTGCTTGAAGAGACCCAGTCGGATCGACAACCCAAGAAAATTCTCGCATAAGCGAAATGAAAGCAACAAGATAGACATTGGAGTTTGGAGTGAAATGATGGAGTTCTTGGCTCCAAAAAGTTCAAAACCCCCGTAAAAAGGATTTGGCGGCAGAGAAAACCCCGATCTCGTGGGTGGCCAGGAGGACACACTCACCCTCTTCAGCTGCGGTTGCCACTCCGTGCGGAAGCCTCGCCGACCCATGGGGGATCAGTCCTTCATTGGCCAGATCGGCGAGATCCTTCTCGGTGATGGTCGAGCGGATCCAGTCTCCTTGTTCCCAGCCCTGCGGCAGCTTGGACCGCGAAGAGGAACCGCCCCGACTGGGCGCTCTCCCCTTGGCCTTCGTCGCCGCCTTCTTCACCCGTTCCAGGGCTACGGTCTTCTCCTTCACCATGGTCGCCGGCCAGGCAAGTACCGAAAACTTGGCGCTGGAATGACGAAGAGCGGCGAGAAGGTTTGGAGGCGGAGAGAGGAGAAGTGCGAGGTCGCACTTTATTCAAAATGCCCTGTCCAACGCTTTATCTGGAGCCGCTTCGAGTGGCTGATCGGTAGGCCTGTGCAATCCCGTCACAATCCATAGCAGGCGCTACGATACATGGCGAAAAAGGCGGCACGAAGATCGAGGCGTCATCATCTTATCCCATCCGAGTGCCGCGGTTTTCTCCGCTTCGCGCGCTTCCCAAAATTCGGATCCCGCGTAATTCGCTAACCGCAGAGCAACTCGTCAGATAACAGATTTCCTCCGATCCATCGCTCGGAAATCCTCAGGTTCACGGAGTTCACTCGACAAACGTGAAGAATGGATCAAGGCGACTGAAAGAGAAGTTGATGCCATCACTAAAAGCTCGTTGGTCCAAAGTAAGACGCACTCACAACACGAAGAACAGGTCGGAAAGATTATCAACTCCTTCCTCACTCAAACCTCGATCCATTCGGGGGCAAATGATGAAGTCATGTACCTGGGGTAGGGTCATAGACCTGCCCAGGTACCCTCCACAAGGACACTTTCGCAAGAGAAGCAGCCTTCCAGTCGACCTGGTAGGTTTCCACTCGGCGATTCAAAGACACTTCGACCATGAAGACCCACTTTCGACCACCAGAGTCCAAGAGCCACTCGGTGCCCAAAGCATACGTAGTTAAATAGTCTTTATTACCTTAATGACACTTTATGTAGTATGCGTTACCAAGAACGCCTAGCTTTAACGCACCTTAAACCCTCTACTACGTGGGTTGGCTGGGGTCTGGCGCACTCTATATAAGCCACCCCCTCCATAGGTAGAAGGGTTCGCACCTGTAACACATACGCATATAATCCAGTCGACCGCCTTGGGCTCCAAGGCGTGGGGCTATTACTTCCTCCGAGAAGGGCCTGAACTCGTAAATCCCTTGCGTATACAACTACTCCATAGCTAGGATCTTGCCTCTCCATACCTACCCCCCATTCTACTGTCAGACTTAGAACCATGACAGCCTATACGCACTAACCAACTATGCGGGAACAGTTATGGGCACTCGACGTTGTTGTATCAGCCGAAGCACTTCGTGACGTCAGCGACTGGGCGGCGCGCGCCGGATTGGAACGTAAGCCTGCTCCTGTATTAAGGGGGCTAGTTCTGCTTCCGGCCTCCCTCGCAACATGCAGGTGTGCTATGGGCGATGGGCCCAGACCCCTGTGCGCTTAGGTTTAGACCGGCGTGCTGACCTCTCTGTTGTGCCTAGGTGGGGCTGCGACGTGTTGATCTTCCGCGGCCGGGCATGACCCAGGAAAGTGTGTCCGGCCAAATGGGATCAAGCCTTTTGGGTTATGTGGTGCACCCCTACAGGGAAGTTAATCTATTGAATAGCCGTGATCTTGATAGCAGGGGCGACTTGGAGTTGTACCTTGACCTTATGACAACTAGAACTGGATACTTAATAAAACACACCCTTCCAAGTGCGGATATAACCCGGTGATCGCTCTCTAACAGGGCAATGAGGAGGGATCGCCGGTAGGATTATGCTATGCGATGCTACTTGGAGGACTTGAGTCTACTCTCTTCTACATGCTGCAAGACGGAGGCTGCGAGCGTAGTCTTGACGTGATTAGCTATCCCCTCTTATTCTGGCATTCTGCAGTTCAGTCCACCGATATGGCCCTTTACACATATACCCATGCATATGTAGTGTAGCTCCTTGCTTGCGAGTACTTTGGATGAGTACTCACGGTTGCCTTGTTCCCCCTTTTCCCTCCTTTCTTTACCCGATTGCTGCGACCAGACGATGGAGCGCAGGAGCCAGACACCACCTTCGTCGACGACTCCTACTGCACTGGAGGTGCCTACTACTACGTGCAGCCCGCTGACGATGACCAGGAGTAGTTAGGAGGATCCCAGGCAGGAGGCCTGCGCCTCTTTCGATATGTATTCCAGTTTGTGCTAGCCTTCTTAAGGCAGACTTATTTAACTTATGTCTGTACTCAGATATTGTTGCTTCCGCTGACTCATCTATGATCGAGCACTTGTATTCGAGCCCTCGAGGCCCCTGGATTGTATTATGATGCTTGTATGACTTATTTATGTTTTAGAGTTGTGTTGTGATATCTTCCCGTGAGTCCCTGATCTTGATCGTACACGTTTGCGTGTATGATTAGTGTACAATTGAATCGGGGGCGTCACACCTTGCGTGCCAACATGCTATTAAAATGGTTGTGATGTGGTATGATAGGGTGGTATCTTCCTTTGAATGATTCGAGTGACTTGAGTTGGCACATGTTCACGCATGTAGTTGAAAACAAATCAACATAGTTTTCACGATATTTATGTTCACGGTGGATTATATCCTACTCATGCTTGCACTCAGTGTTGATTAATTTTAATGCGTGTTCATGACTGTTGTCGCTCTCTCAGTTGGTCGCTTCCCAGTCTTTTGCTAGCCTTCACCTGTACTAAGCGGGAATATTGCTTGTGCATCCAAACTCCATAAACCCCAAAGTTATTCCATATGAATCCACCATACCTTCCTATATGCAGTATTTACCTGCCGTTCCAAGTATATTTGTATGTGCCAAACTCCAAACCTTCAAATGAAATTCTGTTTTGTATGCTCGAGCAGCACATGTTTCAACTAGGGTTGTCTGTATCTTTCATGCTAGGTGGGTTATTCTCAAGAGGACTGGACTCCACTCCTCATTCACGAGAAAATGGCTGGTAACTGGGATGCCCAGTCCCATGATCAAAATATCAAAGCAAATCGAAATAATTAAACAAAACTCCCCCAGGGCTATTGCTAGTTGGAGGCACTCGTTGTTTCGAGCAAGCCATGGATTGATGCTTGTTGGTGGTGGGGAAATATAAACTTTACCATTCTGTTTGGGAACCGCCTACAATGTATGTAGCATGGAAGATATCGAGATCTCATAGTTTTTGCGTTGACAATGAAAGTATACCGCTCAAAATGTTATTCATCTTTATTTTAAAATCGAGCTCTGGCACCTCTACAAATCCCTGATTCCCTCTGCGAAGGTCCTATCTATTTACTTTTATGTTGAGTCATCATCCTCTTATTAAAAAGCACCCGTTGGAGAGCACCTCTGTCATTTGCATCCATTACTATTAGTTTATATTTGGTATGACTTGACTAGATCTCTTTTACCATGAATTACAATGTTTAGTCAGTCCTTGATCTTTAAAGGTGCTCTGCGTTTATGTTTTGCGGTCTCAAAAAGGGCTAGCGAGATACCATCTTGTTATATCATATTATGATTGTTTTGAGAAAGTGTTGTCATCCGAGTTTTATTATGATTGCTGGCTAATTGATTATGCCATTGATATGAGTAAACTTGAGACCTAAGTGTTATTCTAAATATGGTTAGTTCAAAATCTTTGCTGAAAACTTGAATGTTGGATTTACATATTTACAACAACAAGAGCAAATAGAGTTTGTAAAAGTTTTTCTTTATCACTTTCAGTTTGTCAACTAAATTGCTTGAGGACAAGCAAAGGTTTATGCTTGGGGGAGTTGATACATGTCTGTCGTATCTACTTTTCCAAACACTTTTGCACTTGTTTTGGACCCTAACTTGCATGATTTGAATGAAACTAACCCGGATTGACGCTGTTTTCAGCAGAACTGCCATGCTGTTATTTTTGTGCAGGAACAGAAGTTCTCGGAATGACCTGAAAATCCACGGAGATTACTTTTGGAAATTATAAAAAATATTAGCAAAGTAATCAAGGCCAGGGGGCCCACCCCCTGTCCACGAGGGTGGGGGCGCCCCCCTCCCCCTGGGTGCGGCCCCCTGCCTCGTGGGCACCCTGGAGCTCCACCGACCTCACCTCCAACTCTATATATTTGCTTTCACGAAGAAAAAATCGGAGAGAAAGTTTCATCGCATTTTACAATACGGAGCCGCCGCCAAGCCCTAATCTCTCTCAGGAGGGCTGATCTGGAGTCCATTCGGGGCTCCGGAGAGGGGGATTCGTCGCCGTCGTCATCATCAACCATCCTCCATCACCAATTTCATGATGCTCACCACCGTGCCTGAGTAATTCCATCGTAGGCTTGTTGGACGGTGATGGTTGGATGAGATTTACCATGTAATCAAGTTAGTTTTGTTAGGGTTTGATCCCTAGTATCCACTATGTTCTGAGATTGATGTTTCTATGACTTTGCTATGCTTAATGCTTGTCACTAGGGCCCGAGTGCCATCATTTTAGATCTTAACCTATTATGTTTTCATGAATATATGTGAGTTCTTAATCCTATCTTGCAAGTCTATAGTCACCTATTATGTGTTATGATCCGACAACCCCGAAGTGACAATAATCGGGATACTTCTCAGTGATGACCATAGTTTGAGGAGTTCATGTATTCACTAAGTGCTAATGCTTTGGTCCGGTTCTCTATTAAAAGGAGGCCTTAATATCCCTTAGTTTCCATTAGGACCCCGCTGCCACAGGACGGTAGGACAAAAGATGACATGCAAGGTCTTCTCCATAAGCACGTATGACTATATTCAGAATACATGCCTACATTAATTACATTGATGAACTGGAGCTAGTTTTGTGTCAACCTATGTTATAACTATTACTGAGGAATCGCATCCGACATAATTGTCCATCACTGATCCAATGCCTACGAGCTTTTCACATATTGTGCTTTGCTTATTTACTTTACCGTTGCTATTGTTACCATCACTACAAAACTGCTATTGTTACTTTTGCCACTGTTAACATTACTATCATACTACTTTGCTACTAAATACTTTGCTATGGATACTAAGTTATCCAGGTGTGGTTGAATTGACAACTCAACTGCTAATACTTGAGAATATTCTTTGGCTCCCCTTGTGTCGAATCAATAATTTTGGGTTGAACACTCTACCCTCGAAAACTGTTGCGATCCCATATACTTGTGGGTTATCAATTTCCCTGACGTATTTCCAGAGGAGTTGCCAGGCATGCCACCGGATAGAGACTTTGAGTTTTTGATTGAAATTTTTCCAGGCACCGGGCCGATATCAAAGAGACCGTATCAGATGCCCACACAAGATTTGGAGGAAACTAAGAAGCAGATTAAGGAGTTACTGGATAAAGGTTATATTTTCCCATGTTCGTCACCTTGGGGATCCCCAGTACTTCTAGTGGAGAAGAAAGATGGACCATTAAGGATGGTTGTTGATTATCATGCGTTGAATGAAGTGACGATCAAGAACAAGTACCCACTACCGATGATTAATGATTTGTTTGACCAGTTGCAAGGAGCTAAAGTATTTTCCAAGATCAATCTATGATCAGGATATCACCAGCTGAAGATTCGAGAGTAGGATATACCTAAGACAGCTTTTACCACAAGGTACGGGCTATATGAGTATACCGTTATGCCATTTGGTCTGACTAACGCGCCTGCATATTTCATGAACATGATGGAAAAGGTGTTTATGGAGTTTTTGGATAAGTTCGTCGTAGTGTTCATTGACGATATATTGGTCTACTCGAAGAATGAGGAGGAGCATAAGGAGCTTTTGCGTTTGGTTCTCGAGAATCTTAGGGAACATCAGTTATATGCCAAGTTCAGCAAGTGTGAGTTTTGGTTCAAGGAAGTTGGATTCCTCGGACATGTTATATCCAAAGAAGGAATAGCAGAAAACCCCACCAAAGTTGTCACTATGACTAAATGGGTAGCACCCACGTCGGTTGGAGAAATCAGGAGTTTTCTTGGACTCACAGGGTATTACTGGAGGTTCATTGAGTATTTCTCCAAGATTGCAAAGCCCATGACAGAGTTATTGAAGAAGGACACCAAGTTCAAATGGACTGAGGAATGTGAGGCCAGTTTTTAGGAGTTGAAGAAGTCTTTGGTTACATTCCTAGTGTTGATTCTTCCAGATCAACGCAAGGATTATCAAGTGTGTTGCGACGCTTCTCGTCGACGACTTGGAGCAGTGCTTATGCAGGAGGAAGAGTTGTTTCATATGCCTCACGACTTCTTAAACCTCATGAACAAAATTATGCTACACATGATTTGGAGTTAGCAGTCGTAGTGCATGCGTTGAAGAGATGGAGACATTTTCTAATCGGAAGCAATTGTGAGGTGTACACACATCACAAGAGTTTGAAGTGTATCTTCACGTAGAAGGAGTTGAATCTCTGGCAAAGAAGATGGTTGGATCTCATTAAGGATTATGATATGAAGTTGCACTATCATTCCGGAAAGGCTAACGTAGTAGCCGATGCGTTGAGTCGCAAGAGTCATGTTAATACACTCATGACCGGAGGATTACCCAAGGAGTTAGCAGAGGATCTTCGTGAGCTATGTTTGGAAATAGTTCCGAGAGGTTTTGTAGCAGCATTGGAAATTCAGTCTACTTTGATGGATAAGATCAGAGAAGCTCAGAAGACTGATAAGGAGATTGCCGAGATAAAGGAAAGGATGAGCAAAGGAAAGGCTAAAGGATTTCATGAGGATGAGCACGATACTTTATGGTTTGAGGATCGCGTATATGTGCCTAATGACCCAGAGATAGGGAAGTTGATTCTATAGGAGGCCCATGATTCGCCGTATTCGATTCACCCGGGAAATACCAAGATGTATCTGGATTTGAAGGACAGTTTCTGGTGGACCGGAATGAAGAAGGATATTGTTGAATATGTAGAAGTATGCAATGTATGTCAGAGAGTAAAGGCAGAGCATCAGAAGCCAGCAGGTTTGCTACAACCATTGCTGATACCCGAATGGAAGTGGGACAAGCTAGGCATGGACTTTATCACAGGATTGCCCAGGACTCGTTCAGGCTACGACTTGATAAGAATTGTAGTCGATCGGTTGATGAAGGTAGCTCATTTCATCCCAGTGAAGACCACTTACACTAGTGCTAAGTTGGCAAGGATATACATGACCAGGAACGTATGTCTGCATGGAGTTCCGGGGACCATTGTATCAGACAGAGGAACCCAGTTTAGCTCAAAGTATTGGAATCAGTTGCATGAAACTTTGGGTACTATGATAGATTTCAGTACAACCTTTCATCCACGGACAGATGGACAGACCGAGAGAGTCAATTAGATTCTAGAGGACATGTTGAGAGCTTGTGCACTAGATTATGGATCTAGTTGGGACGACAATTCACCGTATGCAGAGTTCTCCTACAATAACAGTTATCAAGCCAGTTTGAAGATGGCCCCTTTCGAAGCCTTGTACGGAAGGAGGTGCAGGACACCGTTGCTATGGGATGAAGTTGGAGACCGTCAGTTGTTTGGAACGGATTTGATTAAGGAGTCTAAAGAGAAGGTTAAGTTGATTCATGACAGACTCAAGGTAGCCCAGTCCAGGCACAAGAGCTATGCGGATTCTAAATGCAAGGAGACAGTTTATGAAGTCGGAGACACAGTATATCTTCGTGTGTCCCCACTTCGAGGAGTTAAGCATTTTGGAGTTAAGGGAAAATTAGCGCCATGTTTTATGGGACCATACAAACTTTTGGAGTGTATGAGAGAAGTTGCTTACAAGCTAGAATTGTCAGAAGGATTGTCAGGAGTTCACGTTTCCCAGTTAAAGAAGTGTCACGCAGAGATGGCCGATATTCCTCTGAGAGATACAGTGCCACTAGAAGCGATTCAGCTGGATAGTGATTTGATCTACGAGGAGAAACTAGTGAAGATTCTCGAGTTTGCCAGCCGAGTCACACGCAGTAAGGTTATCAAGTTTTGCAAAGTTCAGTGGAGCCACCACACCGAGGACGAAGCCACCTGGGAACGAGAGGAAGACCTACGGAAGGATCACCCGCACCTATTTTCTAACCAACCCGAATCTCGAGGGCGAGATTCATCTTAAGGGGGGTAGGTTTGTAACATCCCAAAATTTCAATTTGGAATGTTATACATAGGTCATCATTGCATATCATATTTTATTGCATTTTTTGTTGATCCTAGAAATTCTAAGCAACTCAAGGACCCACGAAGAGAGTTGGGGATTTCGTTATTTTCATATTTGAGTTTTTCTCAAATTTTGAAAAAAGGACCATTTGGTTTTAATTATTTTTCTCTAGGAATATTTCTAATATGAAAATAAAAGAGAGGGGATAAAATGCCTTCTCCAAATAAAAGAAATATTGGACGAAAAACATTAAAATCAAATAAGAATTTTATTTGGACTTTTATTGCTATTTTATTTGAATTAGGAAAAAATGTGTTTTTCAAATTTGCATTAGTGGACCAAATAAATGATCACTTTCTCCGCAATATTATTAGAGGACCGTGAAAATTTATTTCAGGATTTTTGGACTCCGTTTAGTATTTCTTTTATTTGTTTTTCTATGTCAGGAATATTTAAAAAAAGTGAACCGACTTAACGACCCGTGTCCGACCCGGACACTTCGCCCGGCCGGCATTATAAGCCGCGGCCCGTCCCCCGCTGCCAGCCCACCCTCGCCCCCCTAGCCCGCTGGCGTCACACCTCATTTCGCATGCCGCTTCGTCGCCGCCGCCACCCGTCGCGCCTAGATCTAGTTTTTTCTATTAGATCGGTTCGGTTTCTTTTTCGGTTTTAGTTAAATAGCGGACGTTCGTCTGTATGTTCGTTTTAATGAACGTTGTTCGTCGGTTAGCCGCAGACAGTGAACGTTCGTTCATTAGCCTGTTCATCTCGTTTTATTTTTTCAGGTTTTTGCCGCGATTATTTTCGATCGCGATTTCTGCCCTGATTTTCTTTTTAGTTTATCTTTTCGCTCATTTATCCAAATCGGGTGAAACAAGCGCCTAGATCTTCGTCTCGAAGCCCTCTTTATGTTTAACCAACTTGAACAAGATTTTGGTACTATAAAATTTGACTTTAGTCCAGATTAGTAAACGGATCTTGTTTCTTTCGTAGTTTGAGTTTTGTTGCTCCGTTTGATTGGATTATTTTTGCAAAACAGAGTTCTTCAGTTGAACTTTCTGGTTAGATCTTCTTATTTGAGTTTTACCCATGCTTCTTGTTGAGTGCTTATGTATGTTATTGTTTGTTTGCAATAGAATTCTCGGAGTGCCAAGCGTGCTACTACGAGTCCCTAGGTTATGCGGATCATCAGCAAGGCAAGTAACACTTTGATCATACCTCTTTATTACCCAGTTTTTATGCATTAGTCTCAACCCTTAAACATTGCATGGTTAGGATCTGAATAACATGTGGGTTTTGGGAAGTAGATGATGAGGTAGAACCTATTGCCCGTTTTATTATCAAACCTTTGGGAGTTACTTCTACGTTATGCTTAGGATTGCTATGCTATGTTCGTAGATGTGGATTGGGTGAGTGTATCCATGACAGATGTGAGTATTGCTAATTAACGATTAACTTAAGGTGGCTACTTAAATACACATCTGGGTGGATTGGTTGAGGCACCCTGGAGTACCAAGTGGTTGTTAGGGCACCTGGAGAATCCAGTGATGTCCTAGGATATCCCGGAGTACCCGTGTGATCATCCTATGCTTCGCCACCCAGACTCAAAGGGATCATAAGATTATTCATGCTAAAAACTTCCGTGTGTAGCCACAAGCCAATATGAGCTCTGGCATAGTTGAGTAAGTTGCGTGAGCTCTTGAAGAGGTAGACTAGCAGATGTAGTTTACTGTCTACCCAGAGTAGGGATTTAATGCTTCATAAAGGCTATGTCTCGATCCTCCGATCATGGATGTGTTCGAGTCTTGTGGGGAAAAGTGCGCAAACCTCTGCAGAGTGTACAAACTAATCATGGTTAGCCGTGCCCCCGGTTATGGACATCTTGAGTATCTGGTTCTTGGATTATCATGTTGATCTCATCACTCTAAATTAAATTGATGGGTTTGATGATGATGTTTAATTGGGATTGAGGTGGAGGAACCTTCTCAATGTTTAACAACCACCATGACAGTTAAATAAAATTTATTTCTTTGTTGTAGGGAAAAATTGGCTTTATGCAAAACTGTAACCATAGAGCTTTCCACCAGCCATATATGCATGTAGTGATAGCATTTATTTTGTTCATTACTCTATGTGTTACATTGCCAGCATATTCCATGTGCTGACCCATTTCGGGTTGCAACATTTCATGTTGCAGACTTTTCAGACGACGAGTAAGGTGCCATAGGTCATTGTCGTTCACTCAGTTATGCCGTTGGAGTTGATGGACTCACTTTATCTTCCAAGCCTTCCGATGTTATCATCTTTAGATGGCCTTAAGCCATATTATTGTAATAAGTTCTCTTTTGAGACATTCGATGTAATAAGTGTGTGATTGAAACTTTGTTATAAATCCTCAAGTATTGTGTGTGTCAGCATTACCAATCCAGGGATGACACTAATGCACAGAGCCTAGACTATTTGAGGTCTGGTCGCTACAGCGGCGGGCCTGACCGACGCAATGTGGCACGAGCGTGGGCATAGAGAGGGAGTGGCCCGACGGGCGCGGAAGAAGATTAGCAGGCTCGGGCATGGGCGCACACAGAAGCGGGCATGTGCCACGGGGTCAATCCGAGGAGCTCGGTGGCTACCCCTGCAACGGCCATGGCAGACGGCAGTTCTCGGCCACGGCGAAATACCTAACAAGAGCAAACGAGAGGGGAAACAGGGGAAATGCAAGAGGAGATCACGGCGGTGTCAATGGCGCCCTAGGGGAAGACAGGGGATCTCGGGGCGGCGCAGATCGAGCGGCAATGTTGCGGTGGCCGAAGATTGAGGAAGACGGCAGTGACGTCGATGTTGGGGTGTTGGACTTGATCTCGTTGGCGCAGACGAAGTAGCGGAGGCGTTCGGTCATGGTGGCACTGTTTCTCCTTTTTAACATTGTTTTCTATTTCTTATCAACTAAATGATTTTTGTTAATTGTCAAACCATGCACGCAATTCGAGCAATAGGTGGCACAAAAAGTTTGTGGCCAAAAGGAAATACATAGAATTAGGTTTATATTTAACTGGTTATTTTAACTACTGTTGGACCTCTTATTAATTTGATAAGATTTAATTGTTGGGTCAAATAATGTTGGGCTCAACATGTCAAAGATCAGTGGAATTTATAGAAATATGGTGAACATTTTAGTTTTACTGTTTGACAAAATAATTTATTTTGACTTTATTTTAAATTTGAAATGGGCTTTGATTTTTATCAAGTGTCAGTTTGGCTTAGCAAGCCTGATGACATGACATCATTAGGGGGAGGTCACTATAGCTAACGACTGGAGGTGTTACATAATCTTCTCATTTCTGAAATTTCAATGTTAAATGATTTGGGAATATATCACACTATCCATTAGTTCAGTCAAGCTCACCACAAGTCCACACATTATTGCCAATTGAGTAAGTCTTATTGGCGGGGAGAATAGGCTGGGGTAGTGAGATGTGAGTGTAAGCATTGTGCCGGGCAGTGATTGAGTGAATTGCTTGTCTTTTAATATAAGAATAAGGAGTCGCTATTTGTTTTTTTAGCAAAAAGCGGTTGTTTGATATGAGAGAGGTCACATACTTTTTTATAGTTACTCGGCAATTGCCTCACAGCGTTGCTGCAACGGGGCACACATATTCTATATGGCGTATGCACTCATGGATGTAACCGCGATAATGGGAGTTGAAAGAACACTTTGTGAAATCAAAGTGAAATGGAAAAAAATCCAGACTGCATTACAAATGAGTGATAAATCAATAAAAAAGTATGTATTAGCATGAGAGAAAATTAGAAGCGCATCTAAGCATAGCATGTATGTGCAGGTCACATACCAAGAATAGGCCTGGTTAGCACGTACATGCGTTGGAGAATCCACAAGATCTTCAGCTAACAGAAAGAAAGCTATCACCATCATCTACCCGGCTGTCGTCCTAGAACCAACAGTCTGCCATGAACAGTATTTACAGCCACCTCCAGGATGTGGTGAACCAACAGTATCTACCACCTCCTCTACCCGGCACGGGTCAGGACGTGGTGTACGCCATGGCCACAACTAAGACGGCAGGGTGGTGTCGAGCTGCTGACCTGATCCAGACCGTGAGCTCCTGGGATGGGGCGTATCTATGACTGCGAGGGTACATTATCGCTTCTAAGGATTTCTCTAGCTTGGGGAGCAGAGCACACTAATCTGAATCTCCTGTCTTGTTCTAAATATCTACTCCACGTTGCAAAATTCTCCGTTCCACTATTCAGTTTAAGACCTGTAGACATCAAGGGGTACTTTTTTACAATGCATTAGGTTCATACATTCATCAGCAAGTCTGATTGGAAAGCACTTGATCTGCATTAATTATTCACAGCAAATAACCTATATTTTTTCTAAAATGTCCTCATGTTAAGAAGTGTTTCACACTTGCACCGATGGATTGATTGGAAAAGCCTTGATATGCTTGGTTGTTAATTCTTTAGAGTACAATCGTCGGTAGGTTTTTTCCCAACAAATGTGGAGATATTAATCATTCGTCATCAAGACTCCGCCAGGACACTCTCTCTCTTCTTCCCACATTGGTGCGTTATCCCTGTAGATGGATCGAGAAGGATGCACCACGTTATTAGCAAATTATTTTTAAGACTACAATGTGTGTTTCCAAATGCCTTTTATATTAGCTTATTCTCACCGGAATGATTCAAAATAGTAGTTGCACATCATGTCATCGACAACTTGAACCAGGACAAGTATTTTGAAACGGAGGAAGTAACCTTTTATCTATTCCTGCTATTTATGGAGCACCAGTGCATGATTGCTTAATACTCCCATAGCAACATTGATTATATGTTTGCATCCATATATACTTTAAGGGTGTTGAGGTCATTATAGGAGTATTTAGATTGATCAAGTTTCGATCTGGTCTTACTTCCTGTAAGGATTTCCCAAAATTGTCGATGAGTATTTAGATGATGAAGTTTCTATCTGGTATCACTTCCTGTGAGGATATCCCAAAATTACCAGATCTAATATTATTTTAGCATGGCCTTTTGTAGTTCATGTGCACATATTTTAGTGTATGACCCAATCTCATATTTTCTTCAAATTTATAGTGAAATGATGTTTCAAGTCAAGGTTGTTCCATATGGAGCTATCTTGCGAAAAATATGCATAATCATTGTGTTTCTGACGAGCTGGAGCAGATGCACGATTGTACATGTACCGAATAAATCATGATGCAGGACTGCTTGTGGTTGTTTTTAGGGCACATAGTGTTGGCGTGGGGACCTTTTCGTATGTTCTAGACTAAGAATTTTTTATCTTATGTTCTGTACTAAGTTGCTTTTATAACTTGTGTGCTTTTTTTATCAATGCATGCAGGAGTATCAAACAGTGATGGTGTGTTCTGTATATGATTTTCTTCAAATTTTATAGTTTTTTGAAGATTCAGCATGTTCCACCCGATGCACCCGGCTAGCTAGATGCCCACCATTTTTTAACGTGTCAAGACTTTTGGATCAAGCAACTTCATATGTGTATCATTTCTAAAATGTTATGTTTGTATTTTGGTACTAGAAAAATTAACATACAACTTTAGCAAGTACACACTTATATCTTGATTCAAAAATAGACGGGTACCTACTTCATATATTTACGTAAATTCCTTATATTGGGTTTATGTACATGTGCTATCATGGTCTAGAAGAATTTGTACTAATATGTTATGTTTCATGTGAGAAGGTTGTGGATGTGCATGTTTGATGGAATTTGAGCATCGAGGAATGTATTGGCATCCCTTTATAACTACACTTGCATCACATAGTGAAATATGGGAGAACGTACATCATTCACAAGAAACGGAGTGGATTAAGTAAATTAGTGTGAATAAGTAGAATTTATTGATTGATGTGTACATTTGGATAACACATGTAGCATGGCAATGTCATACTCCAACTTGAATGAAATTTGTGATAACATCGATCCCAGTATATAGTGCCTTGGAAATCAATTGATGATCCCAATATTATGTATGGTGGATATAGTGGGTAGAGGAAGGTTGATAATGCCGCACAATGTGGCAAATGGATCAGGAGACAACAGATCTACCTTACTGGCTAGGGGGCGTCATGTGTGGAGCACGTCTCCTCCCCCTTGATGGTGGTGACGGATCAACATAGACACGGGGGGAGGGGATCATGGCGGTTGGTGGGGGACTACTCCTTGGCGAACCATTGGGAAGTACGGTGTGAAAAGAGGGCGCCACGGAAAAGATGAGGTAGCGTCATCCAGTTTTAAAGGGAGGGCTCCGGTGAGAAATGTCCCTCTATGGCGAGAAACCGAGTGGAAAAGGGAGGATCTTGTAGGAAAAGGGAAGGTTGCGTCGTGCGGTAAGGTTTTTGTGTTGAGCCCGTGTGTTGGAGATCACATGACAGATAGTTCCGACAATCATGTTTCCCGCCAACACATGGAGTGGATTTGAGGGAGCTCGGACTGTGTAGATGGTTGAATTTTGACACTAGTAGAAAAAGGGCCATTCGAACCGGTTCTGAGGGCCATTTGTCCCGGTTCCCGAACCGGGACTAAAAGGTCATAACTAAAGCCCTCTACCTTTAGTCCCGATTTGGTCGGGAACCGGAATAGATAGGGCTCCACGTGGCCGGAGCGGCTTGCCCAGGCAGGGGGACCTTTTGTCCCGGTTGGTGCCACCAACCGGGACAAAAAGGCTTCCACGCATCAGCAGTTCAGGGGCTGGTTTTTTTTCTGAAAGGGGGGGGAGGGGGTTGGGGGGTTTTGGGGGTTTTGTAGGGTTAATTTAGGGGTTTCATATATTTTATTAGCTAGCTAATAGAGAGGAGTGTCCTCTCTTATCTCTGTGCTTGGTCGACGCTACGTATAAAGAGGACTCGACACGCTAGCTAGCTAGTAAGCAAATGAAGGAAATCATTAGTACAGAAGATTGTCATGAACATATATACACAGAGTGAAGTGATCGACCTCTCCTTCTCCTATAGATTGGTCGAACAACAAGTTTTCATATATCTATCCATTGCTACTCGCTACATATATATACACAATATAAGATATCTTACGTCCCCTAGCATCTGAACTCAACTTCCACATGGTATTCTCCATGTTTGTCGATGACGTGGTCAAGAAAGAATCCCGCCAATTCCTCTTGAATTGCTCGTATGCGATCTTGTGGTAGGAGTTCATCCCACGTCTCCCACATCTAATTTCAAGAAGGGGGTCAATACATATATATGAATGAAACTGAACACAAATTATGGTAATAAAATAAAATAGTGAATATTATTGCTTACATACTTCATATCGTTGTTTAGAGTAGCCCCGCTCACAGGTGGTGTGGTGGATGAACTCGCAAATGTAGTACCCACACAAATCATTTTCGGGTTCCTGCCACAACCACTTTACAAGAAATAGAGGTCAATCAAACTGATAAGCAAGCATGCTAAATGGTATTGATGAAACTAGCTAGAATCAATGGGAGATGCGCGGAACTAGCTAGTAGCTAGTACTTACTTTCGGGTGGTCAAATCACAGTTGCGTCGGTAGTCCCAGAGCTTGTGCGGTGAACTTTTTCCAAACCCTGCCAGACAAAGAAAACAATTACTTGATATCAGGAAATGAACAAAGTTGCCGATCTGGTGCGATAATGATCGATTGAACTTACTTCTCGAGCATTTTAGTCATGGTCGCATACTCCTCCGGATTTTTCCGTTTGGAGTCTATGACGGTTACTAGTCCCTGCTCAAGCTTAATCTCTAGCAGAATAAAGTGGAACCTGCACATGCATCCATAACTCATCAATTACATTACCATAACCTCGAGTAATAAGAGAAACCGAATATGCACAAGACAGTAACACTCACTTGTATTCGTAAGGAAAGAGTATTGTAGCTTTGTTTTGATTTCGAAGTAACGATGCGAGCAACTTGGCCTCGGTTTGTCTGGCATCATGTTTAACACTCCATTCATCCATGAGATTTGTGTTAATGAACCCAATATCACCTACTTGTCTTTTCTTCAATTCGGCGATCTTCAATCTGCATAATATAGTGAGCATAATTATACATACATGCAATGAAAGAGCTGAGCTATATATAGAGAAGTAGTACTTACAGACAGTAGCAAGTGATGAATGTTTTATCGAGGGCCTTTTGATTGTAAAACTGGAAGAACTCCTCATATGGAACTAACAACAGATCAATTCCAACGAGGTCGTGCTCCTCTTTAACCGATAGCGACAAAGTATTTTTCCCAGACTTCCTGCAGATGTCCATGTACCAATCATGGAATCTTCGCATCATCGTTGTTAGGGAAGTACCAGGTCTGACGACAGGATTCCCATGCTCGAATCTTAATGTGTCCACCTCCATTGTTCCAAAAATTATTGCATCGGCGTCGGCCATGTAATCTCCAGGATTGGTACCGGGCAACACCCCCGGAAGATTAGCGACGATATCACTAGACACATTGAGCGGGGGGCACGATTGCTTCGCTTATTCTCCGAGCTGGGGAATTTGTTTCCCTTTTCTTCGTTCTGCTTCTGGCTATACTGCCTCCCATTCTAAAGGCTTGAGAGACGATGGACCGTATCTGTATTGCCTCCCGCCTCTGGTTGTACTGCTAGACGCCGGAGTAGCCGTAGCGGCTGCAGCTGTCTTCTTTCGTTGGTTAAGAGGCGGAGCAGCCGAAGGCGTACTGCTACATTGTGCCGGAGTAGCCAGAGCGGCGGCGTCTGTGTTCCGGCGTCGCATACGAGGCGGCGAAGGAGGAGGCGGACTGCTCGGACGGGCCGGAGCAGGCGGAGAAAGAGGCGGAGTACTGATGCCCTCACGCGCCGGCAGGAGGCGGAGTGCCCTGATCACTCACCGGAGGAGGAGGAGGAGGCGCAGGAGGCGGAGTACTACCGCCCTCATGTGCCGGAGCAGGAGGCGGAGTGCCCTGATCACTCGTCGGAGGAGGAGGAGGAGGAGGAGGCGGAGGAGGCGGAGTGCCCAGTTGACTAGCAGGAGCCGTGAAGTTCAGAAGCTTGATGTGCTCCTTCCGTCGTAGACACGGAGTATGCATAGCAAGACCCAGTTGAGTCTCCCCATCACCTGTAGGGTGTTCATGCTGGAGCTCTTCAAATCCCTCCGTTATTTCGTCCACCATCACAACAGCATAGCCTTGCGGAATCGGACGGCAGTGAAAAGTTGCTCCGGGTGAAGGAGGGAACCCAGAGCCGACAGTCGCCTTGACTTTGAGCTGATTCCATTGTGTCATAAGGTGGCACTGGTGTGAATCCGTGATAAAATCCACGGGGTAGCTAGGATCCGTCAAGTCAGGCTGTTGAACGATCTCGGTGGAAGCCACGCTTCTTCTCCGCTAAGATGGCGGGGTAGCCTCTGGGGTAGCATCTTGGGCAGGATCTCGCAGTTGCTGGTTCTCAGCATCTCGTTCCTCTAGCTTTCTTACACTTGCCTTAAGCTCCTGCAGTTCGCTCTGCTCCACTTTCCTCCTCCTCTCTTGGGTTTTGAAACCACCTACGTCGGGAAACCCAACCTTCCACGCAACGGAGCCTGGCGTGCCTCATGTTCGTCCAGGGTGCTCAAGATTCCCGAGGGCCCTTGTGAGCTCGTCGTTCTCTCTGTCGGGAACAAACTTCCCTTCCCGCACTTCGTTGATTGCTTTCCGAAGCTTCGTGACGGGTGTTGCACGTTGCTCGTCCGTCCAGCAGCACTTCCCTGTTTCAGGGTCCAATGTTCCACCAGCCTCAAGAACCAAGTCCTACAACGGTGCAGCGGTGCAATGTCTCTGGTTCGACCCTTTTAGCAATCAGGTCCTGCTCATCCTTGTCCCACAACGGCCGGGCTTTGAGGTAGCCACCTGACCCCATGCGATAGTAATGCTCCTTCTTTGCAGCATTTATCTTGTTAGTCGGTGACATCTTCTTACTCCTCTCCAATGTCTTGTTGGCCACAAATGCGGGCTAGTGATCTCTTATCTTCTCAAATCGGCCGACGGCCGGTGAATTCTGGAGTCTTGTCTTTGTCGACATACGTTGTTTTCAACTCATTCTTCCACCTCCTCAATAGATCTGCCATCTTCTTGAGATCATAGGACTTAATCAATGGCTCTATAACTGGATTCTCCGGATTCTCCTCTTCCGGTAGGGTGAAATTTACCTTCAGTGCTTTCCAAAGATCTTCTTTCTGTCTATCTTCGACAAAAGAAACTTGAAGAATCTCTTCCTTCTTAGGCTCATTCCATAGCTCGATGCTGATCGGGATCATGTCCCTAACAAGAACCCCGCACTGAGCAGAAAATGCTTCCTTGGTCCAGAGGGGTTTAATCGGTTGGCCATCGCGCGCGATTTCTGTGATCGTGAACCTTTCATCTGGGTGCAACTTTTTCTTCGGGCCTTGTTTCTTTACTGAAGTATTGCTTGATCCGGAGGGCTATATAAAAGAAGAAAGAAGAGTTAATATATGTACATACCAAAACAATTAATGCACAATTAGCTAGTCAGCACAGGCTTTATATATATATATATATATATATATATATATATGTATGTATGTATATATGTATGTATATAGGTAACGCTATTCTAAGCGTGAGTGTACAATAGCTTATTCTACACCCCCTAGTAATGCTATGTACAAAATCTTGTAAAACGGTGTATAAAATGTAGTAATTCAGAAAATATTTTTTTATCATCTATGTTTGTAGTTTAATACATTTTTACAAAAATTACTATATTTTACATAGTGTGCTACCGTATTTTGTGTGTCCCGTATTAGGGTGTAGAATAAGCTATTCTACACTCACGCTTAGTTTAACGTGTGTGTGTATATATATATATTGTTACTATTCATCACCCAGGGTGCAGAATAAGTTATTCTTCACCCGAGATAATCTTACGATCATTTCATAATTAAATTACGTTTGGAATTCAAATAGTTATATTCTTATTTATTAACTACGTTAAATTTGGCATAAAAATAAAAATATAGGGCATAAGACAAGAAAAATTGCAGTTTATGTATATTTTACACTATGTTTTTACGGTTGTAATTTTACATAACATAAAATATTTTTTACGAAGAATATATTTTTTCTTACAGTCTCTTTTTACGTCAGAAATAAGATAAAAACTTACGAAACGTAAAATTACGGTGCATTGACAGTAAAATAGAGGGGGGTGAAGAATAACTATTCCTCACCCAGGGTGACGAATAGTCAATCCCTATATGGGAAATGGGTGTAGCTACACCCGGTAGTAGGATGCATTTTCCTATATATATATATATATATATATATATATATATATATATATATATATATATAAATATATATATATATATATATATATATACAGCCGGTCTATTCTGCTAATATTAGCAGAATAACTATTCTGATAACACTTCCGCACTGCACGCTCAACGCAAGTGCACGTCATTGTTTGAACCAAGTGTGCTGCAGTACTCACGCGAGTGAACTTCGTGTCGGAAAAAACTGCACGCAGTGTTTTTCTTGTATAGTTTTCGCTCTAGTTTTTAAAACGTTTATCGGAACGAGATGTATAATATACCGTTGGAAAGCTATGAATTAGGCGCAACTTTGTTATATTGAACATTTTTCGAGATTCTCCACGGTTTAAGAGCAGTTTTAAAAACGTTGAGGCGGACGACGAGTGGCAGCGAGTGTATTTTCGTGATTTTTTCTAAACCGCTTATCAGAATAAGGCAAATGATATGTTGTTGGAAATATATCGTCGAGGTGCATCTTTTTTATATATATTATTTTCTCTAATTCGTTAAAGTTTAAGAGCAATTTCAAATTTATTAAATCGCCGAATTCTGTTTTTTTTGAAAAAATTTCAATTTTCGGTATTGTTTTCGCTATAGTTTTTGATACGTTTATCGAAACGAGGCGTATAATACGTCGTTGGAAAGCTATGGACAAGGCGCAACTTTCATATGTAGAAATGGTTTTAAGATTCCTTACAGTTTAAAGTTAATTTTGAAAATCGTTCGGCGGACGACGAGTAGCAGCGGCCATTTTTCATGAAATTTTTACAAATCGGTTGTCGAAATGATTCAAATGATATGTCGTTGGAAAGATATCGACGAGACACAACTTTTTCATGTAGAACACTCTCTCTAACTCCTTACGGTTTAAGAGCAGTTTTAAATTTACCGAAATGCGGACACATCTGTTTTTTGCGACACCCAAATCGACGTGGGTACTTCATCCGACTGAAAATCGCACTGCATCGGACGCAAAACCGTACTTCATCACAAGTGCACTGCATGATTTTTTTTGTGGGACGTAAATTTTTCTAAACGAGATGGAGTGCACTTCATGTCAACCGTTGGTGAACCGCAATACTATAAAAAGTGAACCTCGAGATTACCGTAAAACGGGTCGCGATGCTACCGAAAGTGAACCGCTTGAGTTTTTTCCAAACTCAATATTTTTCACGTGCGTAGACCGAGCGAGTGAACCGCAAGGATCGAACGAGTGAACATACATATACTGAAAAGCGAGCTTCTTTGACATATATATTTTCCTATTTACCAAGCAAACCACGGAGGAGTATTATAACAAACTGCATGAGACAACGAAGTGAGCTTGAAAGCCACACCTATCTGATAAAGACACTCTGTTTCTTCCTTATGGAATGCGGTGAACCACAAGACTCCTCGAAGTTGGCTCCATCAATCCATTTTTCTCTTGAAAATGAACCATTAATGCTTGTTGGAATGAACTTCTCAACAATTATTTTTACACACGATACATCATATCCCAACCAGATACATTCGATAGACACACAAAGAAACCACAAACAGCAGACTAAACTGCATGCCCGCTTGCTCCGATCTGCACGCCGCACACGAGGATTCAACTGCACTGCAGTCACGCGGACGGTGAAACTGCATCTTCTACTGTTGGGAAGAAGAGAACCACAACGGATCTCAGTAGTGAAGTGATTCCCGCATAAAAAACAGTAGTATACTAAGATGCCACAAGAACTTCCTGTGTCACGGCTCTCCTGAAACTTCCCTGCAGCGGAGACGAAACGGACTGCAGGTGCACGCAAAAAATACTACAAGTGCACTAGCACCAAACTGCATCATGCTTGCGCCCGAGCTGCACTGCGACGAGCTGAAGCAACACTCGTATGCCGCCCGCGAACTGCAGCCGCCAACACTCTGCATCGCACCCCCGCGCACTAAGCTGGTGGAGCTGCTCGTCGGGCCCTTCCTGTCGCCCTCCCGCATCGCCGATGTGCCCTATGGCCGCAGCCCTACTCCTCCGTTGGGCGCGCGAGGTGTCACCAGCGGCTACTGTTGAGGAAGACGAGCTCCATCTCGGCGTCGCGGCCGTCGCGGAAATAGCAGTATGGCATTTGGATGGCCATGGGCCGTGGCCCCTTCGCCGGAGTCCATGGCAACAGGCAACCGCAAATCCGGGCGTAGGTCGAAGGAAGCTCGGGGTAGCGGATCCCAGCGTCCATGCAGCTGAAGAGGAGGGCCGAGTGGTCGGGGATTGGGCGGCGCAAGTTGGGGGAGTTGGTGTGGGAGGACGGCGGTGGCTCGTGGTTGGAGAAGGTGGAGGTGTGCCCACGAGCAAGGGGCGGCGGCAGCGCGAGGCCGTGGAGGTGGCGGGGGCAGTGCCTGGCGGCGGGGTCAGGGGAGGTGTGGCCGGAGCGGGTTAGGGCGGCCTCCGCGCATCAGGGGAAGAAGGAAAAACGGAGGGAGGGGAGGTACTTGTGGGAGGCGCGGCGCTAGGGTAGGAGGCTGGAGGCGCGCGCCCAAGGGAGTGTCGGATCCGTCGCTGACCAGGACGTGACGGCGAGATCTGGCGAGAGGAAGGTGGAGGGGGTGGGCGCCGCGGGGGGAAAAGAAGGTGGATAGGAGAGGGAGTGGGCGGGGCGGGAACTGCGGGATGGTGGGGGGAGTTGCCCCAGGGTGAGGGTTGACCGAGCGCCGCTGGGAGAAGGTTCAGTCCGGACGCACTGTTAGCAGAATAAGAACTTTTGTGTGCAGAATAAGGTCTTAAGGGTGTTATTAGAATAGACCCACCCTATATATATATATACACCTCGTCGGACTTTGCTGAGAGCAGGCCAATCATTGAAAGGTTATTGGGAGAAGGACAATCATTGATGGTGACAAACAGCAACGCATGCAGGTCAAATTCCTCCTGTTTGTGCTCATCCCACACACGTACACCTTTTCCAATCCACAGGTGTAAAAGTTCTTCAACTAATGGCCTTAGGTACACATCAATGTCATCGATGGGTCGCTTAGGGCCTTGGATGTGAACTGGCATCATAAAGAACTTCCGCTTCAAGCACAGCCAAGGAGGAAGGTTATAGATACATAGAGTCACGGGCCAGGTGTTGTGATTGCTGCTTGATACGTCCATTTTGCATCATGCTTTTATATTAATATTTATTGCATTATGGGCTGTTATTACACATTATATCTCAATACTTATGGCTATTCTCTCTTATTTTACAAGGTTTACCATGAAGAGGGGGAATGCGGCAAATGGAATTCTGGGCCGAAAAGGAGCAAATATTGGAAACCTATTACGCACAGCTCCAAAATCCACGAGACTCCACGGAAGTCATTTTTGGAATTAATAAGAATTATTGAGCGAAAGAAACACCAGAGGTGGCCCACACCCTGGCCAGGAGGGTGGGGGCGCGCCCACCCCTCTGTGGCGCGCCTGCCTCTGGGCCCCCTGGTGGCCCTCCGGTGTCCATCTTCTGCTATATGAAGGCTTTTACCCTGGAAAAAAATCGGGGGCAAGCTTACGGAACGAAACTCCGCCGCCACGAGGCGGAACCTTGGCGGAACCAATCTAGAGCTCCGGCAGAGCTGTTCTGCTGGGGAAACTTCCCTCCGGGAGGGGGAAATCATCACCATCGTGATAACCAACGATCCTCTCATCGGGAGGGGGTCAATCTCCATCAACATCTTCACCAACACCATCTCCTCTCAAAACCCTAGTTCATCTCTTGTATCCAATCTTGTATCAAAACCACAAATTAGTACATGTGGGTTACTAGTAGTGTTGGTTACTCCTTGTAGTTGATGCTAATTGGTTTACTTGGTGGAAGATCATATGTTCAGATCCTTAATGCATAATATTACTCCTCTGATTATGAACATGAATATGCTTTGTGAGTAGTTACGTTTGTTCCTCGGGACATGGGTGAAGTCTTGCTATTAGCAGTCACGTGAATTTGGTATTCATTCGATATTTTGATGAGATGTATTTTGTCTTTCCTCTAGTGGTGTTATGTGAACGTCGAATACATGACACTTCACCATTATTTGGGCCTAGAGGAAGGCATTGGGAAGTAATAAGTAGATGATGGGTTGCTAGAGTGACAGAAGCTTAAACCCTAGTTTATGCATTGCTTCGTAAGGGGCTGATTTGGATCCATATGTCTAATGTTGTGGTTAGGTTTACCTTAATACTTCTGTTGTAGTTGTGGATGCTTGCAATAGGGGTTAATCATAAGTGGGATGCTTGTCCAAGTAAGGGCAGTACCCAAGCACCGGTCCACCCACATATCAAATTATCAAAGTACCGAACGTGAATCATATGAGCGTGATGAAAACTAGCTTGACGATAATTCCCATGTGTCCTCGGGAGCTCTTTTCTCATTATAAGAAATTGTCCAGGCTTGTCCTTTGCTACAAAAAGGATTGGGCCACCTTGCTGCACTTTATTTACTTTCATTGCTTGTCACTCGTTACAATTTACCTTATCACAAAACTATCTATTACCTACAATTTCAGTGCTTGCAGAGAAAACCTTACTGAAAACCGCTTATCATTTCCTTCTGCTCCTCGTTGGGTTCGACACTCTTACTTATCAAAAGGACTACGATAGATCCCCTATACTTGTGGGTCATCAAGACTCTTTTCTGGCGCCGTTGCCGGGGAGCGTAGTGCTTTTGGTGAGTGGAACTTGGTAAGGAAACATTTATTTAGTGTGCTGAAATTTTCTGTCACTTGTTACTATGAAAACTAATCCTTTAAGGGGCTTGTTCGGGGTATCTTCACCCCGACCAGAAGAGCAAAGAGTTTCTCCTCAACCTACTGAACCTACTGAAAATATCTACTTTGAGATTCCTTCGGGTATGATAGAGAAACTGCTAGCTAATCCATTTGCAGGAGATGGAACATTGCATCCCAATTTACACGTTATCTTTGTGGATGTTTGTGGATTATTTAAGCTTGCAGGTATTCTCGATGATGTTGTCAAAAGGAAGGTCTTCCCTTTATCTTTGAATGGGGATGCATTGACATGGTATAGGCTATGTGATGACACGGGATCTTGGAATTATAAACGATTGAAGTTGGAATTTCACCAGAAGTTCTATCCTATGCCTCTTGTTCATCGTGATCGTAATTACATATATAATTTGTGGCCTCGCGGAGGAGAAAGAATCGCTCAAGCTTGGGGGAGGCTTAAGTCAATGTTATATTCATGCCCCAATCATGAGCTCTCAAGAGAAATGATTATTCAAAAAAATTATGCTCGGCTTTCTCCTAATGATCGCAACATGCTCGATACTTCCTGTGATGGTTCTTATATGCTGAAGACTATTGAATTCAAATGGGACTTATTGGAAAGAATTAAATGCAACTCTGAAGACTGGGGTTCCGACGATGCTAAGGAGTCAAGTATGACACCTAAGTTTGATTGTGTTAAATCTTTTATAGATACCGATGCTTTTCGTGGATTTAGCGCTAAGTCTGGACTTGACTCTGAGATAGTAGCTGCTTTTTGTGAATCTTTTTCTACTCACGTTGATCTCCCTAAGGAGAAGTGGTTTAAATATAATCCTCCCGTTGAAGTAAAAGTAGTTGCACCTATTACAGTTGAAGAAAAGACGGTCACTTATAGTGATCCTATTGTTCCTACTACTTATGTTGAGAAACCTCCTTTTCCTGTTAGGATAAAGGATCATGCTAAAACTTCGACTGTAGTTTGTAAGAGTAATACTAGGACTTATACACCTCCTGAGCAAATCAAAGTTCAACCTAGTATTTCTATGGTTAAAGATCTCTTGGATGATGATTTAGATGGGCATGTTATTTATTTCTGTGGTGAGACTACTAATATTGTTAAACCAGATGCTAAGATTCATAGACCTGTTGTAGGCATGCCTGTTATTTCTGTTAAAATAGGAGATCATTGTTATCATGGCTTATGTGATATGGGTGCTAGTGCTAGTGCAATACCCTATGATTTATATAAAGAAATTATGCATGACATTGCACCCGCTGAAATAGAAGATATTGATGTTACTATTAAGCTTGCTAATAGGGATACCATTAAACCAGTTGGGATAGTTAGAGATGTTGAAGTCTTGTGTGGGAAGGTTAAATACCTTGCTGATTTTCTTGTTCTTGGTTCCCCACAAGATGACTTTTGTCCCATTATTTTTGGTAGACTCTTCTTGAATACAGTTAATGCTAAGATCGATTGTGAAAAGGATACGATTACAATTGGCTTAGAGGGTATGTCTCATGAGTTTAATTTTGCTAAGTTTCGTAGACAACCTCGTGAAAGAGAATCACCTAGTAAGGATGAGATTATTGGTCTTGCTTCTATTGTCGTGCCTCCCATCGATCCATTAGAACAATATTTGCTAGACCATGAAAATGATATGTTTATGAAGGAAAGAAGGGAAATAGATGAAGTGTTCCTTCAACAGGAACCTATGCTGAAACACAACCTACCAAATTCTAGGGGATCCCCCTCCACCCAATGGAGATCCCGTGTTTGAACTCAAACCATTACCCGATAATCTTAAGTATGCTTATCTTGATGAAAAGAAAATATATCCTGTTATTATTAGTGCTAACCTTTCAGAGCAAGAAGAATAAAGATTATTGAAAACTCTGAAGAAGCACCGTGCTGCTATTGGATATACTCTGGATGATCTCAAGGGCATTAGTCCCACGTTATGCCAACACAAAATTAATTTGGAGGATGATGCCAAATCAGTTAGAGATCCTCAATGACGATTGAATCCTAAGATGAAAGAAGTGGTAAGAAAGGAGATACTAAAGCTCCTTGAGGCAGGTATATTTTATACCGTTGCTGATAGTGATTGGGTAAGTCATGTCCATTGTGTTCCTAAAAAGGGAGTTATTACTGTCGTTCCTAATGATAAAGATGAATTGATCCCGCAAATAATTATCACAGGTTATAGGATGGTAATTGATTTTTGTAAATTAAATAAAGCAACTAAGAAAGATCATTACCCTTTACCTTTTATCGATCAAATGCTAGAAAGACTATCCAAACACACACATTTCTGCTTTCTAGATGGTTATTCTGGTTTCTCTCAGATACCACTAGTAGAAAAGGGGGCTTTCGTCCAGGCCAGTTTAGCCCATTAGTCCCGGTTCAATCCAGAACCGGGACCAATGGAGCTATTTGCCCTGGTTCGTGAGCCCAGGGGGCCGGCCGGGCCACGTGGGCCATTGGTCCCGGTTCGTCCGGACCTTTTGGTCCCGGTTGGTGGGACGAACCGGGACCAATGGTCCTGGCTCCTGGCCCACCACCATTGGTCCCGGTTGGTGGCATGAACCGGGACCAAAGGCTTCCTTTAGTCCCGGTTCAAGCCACCAACCAGGGCTAATGGTTCTGCCTATATATAGCCCCTCGGCAAGAAGCAGAGCACACCGCCTGCTTTTTCCGGCCGAGGGGAGAGGGCTTGGTGGTGCTCTAGCTCACCTCCTATGCACACAAGGTGTTCGATGGAATGCCCGAGCCACACTACTTAACGTTTCTCCTCTCCAAGCTCGACCGCCAAGCTCCATTTTCCTCAATATTTATCTAGGTTTAGCGGTGCGTCACGCCCCGTCCCCGTCTTCATCGCCGTCGATCACCCGCGCCGATCTCATCGCCGGCACCACCGTGGTGAGCCTCTTGTTTTTATCTTCTTCTGAAAGGAAAAATATTATTACTTGTTTGTTTAGATAGATACTTGCCCTTTTGGTACTTTTGCTTATAGACGTATGCCTTTTGGTTTATGTAATGCACCTGCTACCTTTCAAAGATGTATGATGGCTATATTCTCTGACTTTTGTGAAAATATTTGTGAGGTATTCATGGATGATTTCTGCATTTATGGATCCTCTTTTGATGATTGCTTGAGCAACCTTGGTCGAGTTTTGCAGAGATGCGAAGACACTAGTCTCGTCTTGAATTGGGAAAAGTGCCACTCTATGGTTAACGAAGGCATTGTCTTGGGGCATAAGATTTCCGAGAGAGGTATTGAAGTTGATAAAGCTAAAGTTGATGCTATTGAAAAGATGCCATGTCCCAAGGACATAAAAGGTATAAGAAGTTTCCTTGGCCATGCCGGTTTTTATAGGAGGTTCATTAAGGACTTTTCTAAAATCTCTAGGCCTCTGACTAATTTATTGCAAAAAGATATTCCTTTTGTCTTTGACGATGATTGTGTAGAAGCATTTGAAATACTTAAGAAAGCTTTGATCACTGCACCCATTGTTAAGCCACCTGATTGGAATTTACCCTTTGAAATTATGTGTGATGTTAGTGATTATGCTGTAGGTGTTGTTCTAGGGCAAAGAGTTAATAAGAAATTGAATGTAATCCAGTATGCTAGTAAGACTCTTGACACTGCCCAGAGAAATTATGCTACTACTGAAAAAGAGTTTTAGCAGTTGTATTTGCATGTGGTAAGTTTAGACCTTATATTGTTGATTCCAAAGTTACTATTCACACTGATCATGCTGCTATTAAATATCTTATGGAAAAGAAAGATGCTAAGCCTAGACTCATCAGATGGGTTCTCTTGCTCCAAGAATTTGATTTGCATATTATTGATAGAAAGGGAGCTGAGAACCCCGTTGCAGACAACTTGTCTAGGTTAGAGAATGTTCTTGATGACCCATTGCCTATTAATGATAGCTTTCCTGATGAACAATTAGCGGTCATTGATGCTTCTCGTACTGCTCCTTGGTATGCTAATTATGCTAATTACATTGTTGCTAAATTTATACCACCTAGTTTCACATACCAGCAAAAGAAAAAGTTCTTTTATGATTTAAGACATTACTTCTGGGATGACCCACACCTTTATAAAGAAGGAGTAGATGGTGTTATTAGACGTTGTGTACCTGAGCATGAACAGGAACAGATCCTACGCAAGTGTCACTCTGATTCATATGGAGGACACCACGCTGGAGATAGAACTGCACATAAGGTATTGCAATCCGGTTTTTATTGGCCTACTCTCTTCAAAGATGCTCGTAAGTTTGTCTTATCTTGTGATGAATATCAAAGAGTAGGTAATATTAGTAGACGTCAAGAAATGCCTATGAATTATTCTCTTGTTATTGAACCGTTTGATGTTTGGGGCTTTGATTATATGGGACCTTTTCCTACCTCTAATGGTTATACACATATTTTAGTTGCTGTTGATTACGTTACTAAGTGGGTAGAAGCTATTCCAACTAGTAGTGCTGATCATAACACTTCTATTAAGATGATTAAAGAAGTTATTTTCCCGAGGTTTGGAGTCCCTAGATATCTTATGACTGATGGTGGTTCACATTTTATTCATGGTGCTTTCCGTAAGATGCTTGCTAAGTATGATGTAAATCATAGAATCGCATCTCCTTATCACCCGCGGTCTAGTGGTCAAGTAGAGTTGAGCAATAGGGAGCTCAAATTAATTTTGCAAAAGACTGCCAATAGATCTAGAAAGAATTGGTCCAAGAAACTTGATGATGCATTATGGGCCTATAGAACTGCATACAAAAATCCTATGGGTATGTCTCCGTATAAGATGGTTTATGGAAAAGCATGTCATTTACCTCTTGAACTTGAACATAAGGCATATTGGGCTATTAAAGAGCTCAACTATGACTTTAAACTTGCCGGTGAGAAGAGGTTATTTGATATTAGCTCACTTGATGAATGGAGAACCAAAGCATATGAGAATGCCAAGCTATCCAAAGAAAAAGTCAAACGCTGGCATGATAAAAGGATACAAAAGCGTGAGTTTAACATAGGTGATTATGTGTTATTATTCAACTCTCGTTTAAAATTTTTTGCAAGAAAACTTCTCTCTAAATGGGAAGGTCCTTACATTATCGAGGAGGTCTATCATTCCGGTGCCATAAAAATCAACAATTTCGAAGGCACAAGTTCGAGGGTGGTAAACGGTCAAAGAATTAAAACATTATATCTCAGGTAATCCTATCAATGCTGAAACTAATATTATTGGAACCGTAACCCCGGAGGAATACATAAGGGACACTTTCCAGAACGTTGCAGACTCCGAGAAAGAATAGCTATGTGGTACGGTAAGTAAACCGACTCCAAAACAGTTCTAATGGCAATTTTTTGTCAGTTTTTTGAATATTTAAGAATTTTAGAAAGAAAGAAGTAGTCCGGGAAGGACACGAGGCCTCCACGAGGGTGGGGGGTGTGCCCACCCCTACTGGGTGCGCCCCCCCTGTCTCGTGGCCACCTCGTGTGCCTCCCGGACTCCGTTTTCTCGCACGTTACGTATTTTGGTCGGTAAAAATTCATTATATAATCTCCTGGAGGTTTTGACCACCGTATCACGCAAATATCCTCTGTTTTTGCTTCGAGTTGTTCCTGTTGCGGATTAAGAGCAAGATATCTTCTCAAGAGTCAGTCGGGGAGAGTCGGGTGTCTCACCCGATACCAGGTCCAAGAGCAAATAGAGATGCTTATCACTTTGGGCCATCAACGAAGGATGAGATGGAGGCCGACTTGAAAAGGATAGAAGCCATGGAAGAAGATCAAGAAGTCACTTCTTGCCTCCAAGCAGGATTCATGATGGGGGAATCACATAGCTTAGTCCTCCCAAATACGGTCATCCCTCCCGATGTTAAATTTCTTTCTTATGAAAATATGAAAAAGAACGTCACTTGTTCTCCAGAAGCTATGCAGCATCCTTGGGTATAGGGAGCTTTAGGCGTTACAAGCAAGCTCCGCAAAGAAATTGTGGACCTCAAACAACAAGTCAATAAGCTCGAGGAGGAGAATCGTATCCTGAGGGGCATCATCGCCAAGAAGATCACAACACCAACTATGAAGAAGGAGACATAATTACATGGGTATGGGCACTCCCCTTGGCAACTGCCAAGCTTGGGGGAGGTGCCCCGGTATCGTATCACCATCACACTCCTATCTTTACCATTTTATTTAGTTCGATCCTTTCAGTAGTATCTTGATCTAGTAGATTGAAGTTTTAGTATCAAGTAGTTTTGAGTTTTGTTTTGTGATCTCTTTATGTAATCGAGTCCGTGAGCTATCTATAATAAAGATTAGTGTTGAGTCAAGGGCTTTGCTATGTTGCCATGATCTTGAGGAAGTAGAAAGAATAAAAAGAATAAAATAGTTCATATTGATCTTACGGATAGTAATGACTTCACACATAGAAAGTATGAGGCATAAAAGCTGTTGAGAGTTGACAAACTTAGTTTTGGTCATCATTGCAATTAATAGGAAGTAATAAGGAAAGAGAGGTTTCACATACAAATATATTATCTTGGACATCTTTTGTAATTGGGATCATTCATTAAGTATGACATGCTAAAAGAGTTAACGTTGGACAAGGAAGACAATGTAATGGTTTATGTTTTCTCACATCTCAGTTAAAGTATATTGTTATTGACCTTCCAAACATGTTGAGCTTGCCTTTCCCCCTCATGCTAGCCAAAATTCCTTGCACCAAGTAGAGATACTACTTGTGCTTCCACATATCCTTAAACCCAGTTTTGCCATGAGAGTCCACTATACCTACCTATGGATTGAGTAAGATCCTTCAAGTAAGTTGTAATTTTGCAGGCAATAAAAATTTCTCTCTAAATATGTATGACTTATTAGTGCAGAGAAAATAAGCTTTATACGATCTTGTTGTGGAAGCAATAAAAGCGACAGACTGCATAATAAAGGTCCACATACAAGTGGCAATATAAAGTGACGTTCTTTTGCATTAAGATTTTGTGCATCCAACCCTAAAAGCACATGACAACCTATGCTTCCCTTTGCGAAGGGCCTATCTTTTACTTTATGTTTTTACTTTATGCTTGAGTCAGGGTGATCTTCACCTTTCCCTTTTTCATTTTATCCTTTGGCAAGCTCCTCGTGTTTGAAAGATCTTGATATATATATATATATATATATATATATATATATATATATATATATATATATATATATATATATATATATATATATATATATATCCAATTGGATGTAAGTTAGCATGGGCTATTATTGTTGACATCACCTAAAGGTGAATACGTTGGAAGGCAACACAATAAGCCCCTATCTTTCTCAGTGTCCGGTTGAAACTCCATAACCACAAGTATTGCGTGAGTGTTAGTAATTGTAGGAGACTAAATGATAGTTGAGTATGTGGACTTGCTGAAAAGCTCTATTCTTGACTCTTTCTGATGTTATGATAAATTGCAATTGCTTCAATGACTGAGATTATAGTTTGTTAGTTCCCAATGAAGTTTCTGAACCATACTTGACATTGTGAATTGATTGTTACTTGAGCATAAGAATTTATATGATAATATCTATATTTGTTGCTGTTATAAGAATGATCATGATGCCCTCATGTCTGCATTTTATTTTTATCGACACCTCTATCTTTAAACATGTGGACATATTGTTCAATATCGGCTTCCGCTTGAGGACAAGCGAGGCATATGCTTGGGGGAGTTGATACGTCCATTTTGCATCATGCTTTTATATTAATATTTATTGCATTATGGGCTGTTATTACACATTATATCTCAATACTTATGGCTATTCTCTCTTATTTTACAAGGTTTACCATGAAGAGGGGGAATGTCGGCAGCTGGATTTCTGGCTGGAAAAGGAGCAAATATTGGAAACCTATTCTGCACAGCTCCAAAAATCCTGAAACTCCACGGAAGTCATTCTTGGAATTAATAAGAATTATTGAGCGAAAGAAACACCAGAGGGGGCCCACTCCCTGGCCAGGAGGGTGGGGGCGCGCCCACCCCTACTGGGCGTGCCCCCTGTCTCCTGGGCCCCCTGGTGGCCCTCCGGTGTCCATCTTCTTCTATATGAAGGCTTTTACCCTGGAAAAAATTGGGGGCAAGCTTACGGGACGAAACTCCGCCGCCACAAGGCGGAACCTTGGCGGAACCAATCTAGAGCTCCGGCGGAGTTGTTCTGCCGGGGAAACTTCCCTTCGGGAGGGGGAAATCATCACCATCGTCATCACCAACTATCCTCTCATCGGGAGGGGGTCAATCTCCATCAACATCTTCACCAGCACCATCTCCTCTCAAAACCCTAGTTCATCTCTTGTATCCAATCTTGTATCAAAACCACAAATTGGTACCTGTGGGTTGCTAGTAGTGTTGATTACTCCTTGTAGTTGATGCTAATTGGTTTACTTGGTGGAAGATCATATGTTCAGATCCTTAATTCAAAATATTAGTCCTCTGATTATGAACATGAATATTCTTTGTGAGTAGTTACGTTTGTTCCCGAGGACATGGGTGAAGTCTTGCTATTAGTAGTCATGTGAATTTGGTATTCGTTCGATATTTTGATGAGATGTATGTTGTCTTTCCTCTAGTGGTGTTATGTGAACGTCGACTACATGACACTTAACCATTAATTGGCCTAGAGGAAGGCATTGGGAAGTAATAAGTAGATGATGGGTTGCTAGAGTGACAGAAGCTTAAACCCTAGTTTATGCGTTGCTTCGTAAGGGGCTGATTTGGATCCATGTGTCTAATGTTGTGGTTAGGTTTACCTTAATACTTGTGTTGTAGTTGCGGATGCTTGCAATAGGGGTTAATCATAAGTGGGATGCTTATCCAAGTAAGGGCAGTACCCAAGCACCGGTCCACCCACATATCAAATTATCAAAGTACCGAACGCGAATCATATGAGCGTGATGAAAACTAGCTTGACGATAATTCCCATGTGTCCTCGGGAGCTCTTTTCTCATTACAAGAAATTGTCCAGGCTTGTCCTTTGCTACAAAAAGGATTGGGCCACCTTGTGGCACTTTATTTACTTTCATTGCTTGTCACTCGTTACAATTTATCTTATCACAAAACTATCTATTACCTACAATTTCAGTGCTTGCAGAGAAAACCTTACTGAAAACCGCTTATCATTTCCTTCTGCTCCTCGTTGGGTTTGACACTCTTACTTATAGAAAGGACTACAATAGATCCCCTATACTTGTGGGTCATCACTACTCTGCTCCCCGAAAGGATTAATGCCATCCGCGCTTAAACCAAACCATATGTTCCTTGCGTCACGTGCAAACTCCTCCCAGTACTTTCTCTCTATTTTTCTCCACTGCGACCCATCAGTGGGTGCTCTCAACTTCCCATCTTCCTTACGGTCATCTCTGTGCCATCGCATCGACTCGGCATGCTCTTTGTTTCTGAACATGCGTTTCAACCGTGGCATTATAGGATCATACGACATCACCTTGGCAGGAACCCTCTTCCGGGGGCGCTCGCTGTCAACATCACCAGGGTCATCTCGTCTGATCTTATACCGCAATGCACCGCATACTAGGCATGCGTTCAAATCCTCGTATGCACCACGGTACAGGATGCAGTCATTAGGGCATGCATGTATCTTCTGCACCTCCAATCCTGGAGGGCAAACAACCTTCTTTGTTGCATACGTACTGTCGGGCAATTCGTTATCCTTTGGAAGCTTCTTCTTCAATATTTTCAGTAGCTTCTCAAAACCTTTGTGAGGCACAGCATTCTCTGCCTTCCACTGCAGCAATTCCAGTACGGTACCGAGCTTTGTGTTGCCATCTTCACAATTGGGGTACAAACCTTTTTTGTGATCCTCTAGCATGCGATCGAACTTCACATTCTCCTTTTGACTTTCACACTGACTCCTTGCATCAACAATGACCCGGCAGAGATCATCATCGGGCACATCATATGGTTCCTCTTGATCTTCAACAGCTTCCCCCGTTGCAGCATCACCGTATTCGAGGGGCACATAGTTCTCATCGTCCTCTTCTTCTTCGATGTCTTCCATCATAACCCCTATTTCTCCGTGCTTGGTTCAAACATTATAGTGTGGCATGAAACCCTTATAAAGCAGGTGGGTGTGAATGATTTTCGAGTAAGACTTCGTATTCCCACATATAGGGCATGGACAACACATAAAAACATTCTCCTTGTTTGCCTCAGCCACTTCGAGAAAATCAGGCACGCCCTTAATGTACTCGGAGGTGTGTTTGTCACCATACATCCATTGCCGGTTCATATGCGTGCATTATACATAATTAAGTGTGTCAAAAACCATTTGTCGAAGTAATGTGCCACGGGTAGGCAAAACCGAGCCCCCGGACCTTCCAAAACATCGGGGCAGGCTGCGCCCCTCAAGACCCCAAGACGAAGAGCCGCTTTCTGAGAGTCGGTGGCAGAGCCGCCGACTGCCCCTCACGGCCGAGACCCAGACACGGCTTCGAGATAAGCCGACTCCCAACTGGTGGCTTCCAGAGAATCCGGCTATGGGGAGTCGGCCCGCGACTCCCACCACCTCCTGCCTACGCAACTACGGACGGAATGGGGTGCGGCCGCCACGCGGCCCATCCCTGCCCCGTTCACGAAGGGCAAGCATGGCCACAGTGCGCCGTATTGACGGAGATCTCCATCCGGCGCGGCACTGTTGCCATGCCGGCCCTGACATCAGCCCCATGGGCGGCGCCCTGAGCCCACGACGGCCTGTCTGTACGACCCAGAGACGGCGGGACCCGCCTGTCGGCGGGGGTGCAGAAGACGGCGAGAGCGCCACAAGCCGGACCCGATGGGAGTCGGCCTCCAGGAGTCGGCCGGCCCCTCCCACGGGCCCCGCACGCCATTAACCAGACAAGACAGGGAATGGCAACAGTGATCGCTCATCAGGCGGCGGCACTGTCGCCATGGCCCCATGACCAAGCCAGCGTCATTAGAGGCGCGGTTATAGTAATCCGCAGCCGGCAAGACCCGCCCGCGGCAGACAAGGCCTGTCGGCCCCATGCTGGGCCCGTCGGCAGGCCCCAGCAGTCGGCGGAGAAGACGGCGACCCTGAGAGACAGACGGCTGGGACCCGCGCCCAGCCAGATTACCATTGTACCCCCGGGGGGTAGGCCTATATAAACCCCCCCAGGGCACCCATGCAAGAGGTTGGACCCTAATAGCTTTAGATACACATAGAGGGAAGAGAAGATCTAGCCGTGCCCTTCTCCTTCCTAACCCCGAACAGCTCAAGGAGCAACCTTGTACCCACTTTGCCATAGTGATCATGCGGAGACCCCGCAGAGCAGTAGTAGGGGTATTATCTCCATGGAGAGCCCTGAAGTTGGGTAAGATCCGCCGGCGTGCATGCCTTCGCCTCATCCTGCTTTCGAGCACGGCGACGTTCTACTCGCCCCCACCATGATAAGCCATCCTTTGGCATATGTCGCACCCAACCCCCGACATTTGGCGCCCACCGTGGGGCTAGGTGCACCGTCGTCCGGAGACCTGCTCTGGACGGGAACCCTTTTTCTCCCTGGCGAGCGCAGCCAGCCCGGCACGCCAGACGGAGTCTGCGCCGACGCGCTGCACGGTGCTGAGATCGCCTGCGCGGCCAGCTGCCTCGCCGAACTTGTCGGCGAGGTTCGCCTCTCCGACGAGCCTGCATCCGACGCAGGCACGGGCGGCCCCGAGAGCCTCCTCGCGGGCCTCCTCAGCCAACTCCACGTCGTCGGCGAGCCTGCCACGGACTTGGAGTCCGTAGGCTCCACCGACCCGATGCTGGTCGACTCCGACACCGCGTCGCTCGACGCGTTCCCCACCAACGTGGTGGTCTACGACGAGCCGCTCCCTCGCACGGAGAGCGGCGGAAGCACCGTCACAGAAGTGCTCGTCATCGGTCATGGCGAGCATTCCGGCGAAGGAGCTCATGACCCTCTCGACGCGGCTCTGCAAGACTTGACCGCGCCTATTCCAGAAGACGCTGACACCGAGACGCTGGAGGTACGCCGCCTTCAGCTCGTCGAAGGCGCGAGGAAGCTGGCAAGCATGAGACGCTTGTCAGAAGCCTACCAGCGTGAGATGGATCGCGCTGTGGGCGGCTCGCCGGCCCCGACTGGGCCTAGCCGCCTAGGCGTGGTCTAGCAGCGCGGCGTGGCCATCGCCAACCTGTTCGGGACCAATCGCCCCGTGTACGCCACGCCTGCTGAGAATATCCGCGTCGCCCAGGCGGCGGCGGACGAGCTGGACAACTTCGAGGGTGAGGGTGCCGCCTGATGACGGAGCGAGTCCAGCAGCTCCTCGACGCGGCTGCCGCACAGAACGAGGTCGGCTGCTGCACAGAGGCACCGCGACGACAAAACGACGACCTACCTCCCCGCTGAGATCAAGGCGCGACGTCTCGGACACCGACTGGCGGTGTCCGCGGAAGAAAAAACAAGGATCCGGCTGTCAGCCACAGTCGGACTCACATCTCCATTGAGCGCGACCAAGACGGCCGCCCAAGATCAGTGGAACGGCGGGACGACTATCTGCCTCCTCCTCCTCTCAAAGAAAGGCGAGTATCCCCGCCACCCGTCGAGCATCCGACTCTCGGCGACCGCCTTGGCCGCTGGGAGGGAGTCGGAGAAAACGACGCCCGCCACCGGATCGACCGACTCCACCGATCCCTGGCGCTGGAAGAAGAAGACGAGTTGGGTCCGCCCTGTTTCGGACCTCGCATCCGAGACGAGCCCTTTCCCAGAGGGTTCACGCTCCCCCGAGATACACCCAAGTACACCGGCTCCGTAAAGCCGAAAGATTGGCTGGTCGACTACTCCACGGCCGTGAACATAGCGAACGGCAACAAGCGTGTTGCCGTAAAGTATGTTCCGCTCATGCTCCAGGGCATGGCCCGGATATGGTTGAACAGCCTGAAGCCCCGCAGCATCAACAGCTGGGTCGACTTCACCGAAGCCTTCGTCCGCAACTTCACAAGCACGTACAAGCGACCTCCCAAGCCTCGCCAGCTTTCCTTGTGCGTGCAAGGCCCCATCGAGTCGACTCGCGACTACCTCACGCGATGGGCCGAGCTTCAGAACTCCTGCGAGGGCGTACACGAGGTGCAAGCCATCGAGTACTTCACCGCCTGGTGCAGAGAAGGCACCCTCCTCAAGCACAAGCTCCTTTGCGACGAGCCGGAGACCCTCGACGAGCTGCTGATCATAGCAGACAAGTACGCCACGTACCGACTCCTCCATGAAGGCGGAGATTGAAGTCAGCCACGACCGCAAAGTGGCTCCTCAGGCTCCCGAACTCCGGCCGAGACACCCGGGCGACAAAGAATGTAACGATCACAAGCGCAAGGCCCCACAGTCGGCTTCCAGCAGCCGGCAGGTTGCGATAGTGGAAGACCAGCAGCCGGAGGAGCAGCCTCCGGCCAAGCGACAGAAAGGCGGCAAGTCCAACTGGTTGCCGGCCTTCTCTTACAAGCAGACTCTCGATGGTCCCTGCAAGTTCCATAGCGGCGCAAAGCCGTCAAACCACACCACTCCGAAGTGCCACTGGCTCACCAGGATCGCCAAGGGAGACGGCCTCCTGCCTCCCCGCTCTGGGCCGCCGCCTCCACCGCCGCCCAGCAGCCGGCTGTCGAGCCGGTCGGTAGATGCAAGACGAGTACCCAGAAGAGCACGGAGCCTATGTGGTGTTCACCAGTGTGGCCGACGATCGACACAGCAGGCGGCTCCAGCAGCAAGAGGTGAATGCAGTAGCATCAGATACTCCAGAGTTCATGCACTGGTCCGAGAGGCCTGTCAGTTGGAGTAGAGCTGATCACCTAGAGGTGATGCCGAGTCCGGGCTCCTACGCCCTGGTCTTGGGAGCCACCCTTGCCACGGATAGGCGGGCCGCTCGCTTCTCGCGAGTGCTGATAGACGGAGGCAGTAGCATCAACATCCTGTACAAGGACACGATGGAGAAGTTAGGAATCAAGCAAAGACAGCTTCAGCAGCCGGACTGTGTTCCACGGCATTGTACCTGGCCTTTCCTGCTCACCGATCGGCAAGATCCTGATAGATGTCCTCTTTGGGGACAAAGATCATTTCCGCCGAGAGCCAGTTTGGTTCGAAGTGGTGGACCTCGAAAGTCCGTACCATGCTCTGCTTGGCCGACCTGCTTTGGCCAAGTTCATGGCGGTCCCCCACTACGCCTACCTCAAGATGAAGATGCCGAGTTCCAAGGGGATTCTGACCGTAGCCGGCGACTACAGAAAGTCGTCCGCTTAGCAGCTGAAAGCGATCGGCTAGCCGAGTCCACAGTGATCGCGGTGAGAAGCGGCTTCTTGATCGGGTTGTGGCGATGGCCGGCAAGCAGCCCGAAATATCGCCCAACCCCAAGGAGTCGGAAGCTGAGGGCTCGTTCAAGCCGGCCAAAGAAACGAAGAAGATACCCTAGGACCGGGAGCACCCGGAGAGGTACGTTGTCATAGGTGCAAACCTTGACAGCAAATAGGAAGGCGAGCTCGTTGATTTCCTCCGTGAGAATCAGGACATTTTCGCATGGTCTCCTAAAGACATGCCAGGTGTACCGATGGACTTCGCCGAGCACAAGTTACATGTCCGATCTGATGTGAAGCCCGTCAGGCAGCCCTTGCGCCGCCTGTCAGAAGAGAAGAGAGGAGTTGTTGGAGAAGAGATAGCCCGGCTCCTAGCAGCCGGTTTCATTATGGAAGTGTTCTTTCCAGAATGGTTAGAAAACCAGTCCTGATGCATCAAGAAGAACAAGCAGTGGCGGATGTGTATTGACTACACAAGCCTCAACAAAGCTTGCCCCAAGGACCCGCTTTGCTCTGCCGAGAATTGATCGGTGATAGACTCCACGGCCGGATGCGAGCTGTTGAGCTTCTTAGATGCATATTCAGGATATCACCAGATCAAGCTGAACCGGCCGACAGATCAAGACCGCCTTCATCACGCCATTTGGAGCCTTACGCTGCACGACCATGACGTTCGGCTTAAGGAATGCCGGCGCCACCTTTCAGTGTTGCATGCAGAAGTGCCTCCTCAAGCAACTCGGCAGAAACGCCCATGTCTACGTGGACGATGTGGTGGTGAAGATGGAAAAACAAGGGACACTGCTGGAAGACCTTAAGGAAACCTTTGAGAACCTGCGCCTATTCCAGATCAAGCTCAACCCTGAGAAGTGCGTCTTCGGAGTACCAGCCGGCCAACTCCTTGGTTTCCTGGTCTCTGAATGCGGCATTGAGTGCAACCCTGTGAAGATCAAGGCCATCGAGAGGATGGAAGTACCCTGCCGACTGCTAGATGTGCAAAAGTTCACCAGCTTCTTGGCGTCCATCAGCCGATTCATCAGTCGGCTGGGCGAGAAAGCTCTCCCTTTATACCAGCTCATGAAGAAGACCACCTTCTTCGAATGGAACCACAAGGCAGACGAAGCTTTTCTCCAGTTGAAGAAAATGCTGACTACTCCCCCCGTGCTGGCGGCCCCGACTCCTAAAGAGCCCATGCTCCTGTACATTGCCGCCACCAGCCGGGTAGTCAGCACAGTCATCATAGTTGAGCGCAAGGAGGAAGGCAAGGCGCTACCTGTCCAGAGACCAGTATATTACCTGAGCGAAGTACTGTCAACCTCCAAGCAGAACTACCCCCACTACCAGAAGATGTGCTACGGCGTGCAGTTTGCCGCCAAGAAGTTGAAGCCTTACTTCCAAGAGCATCCAATCACTGTGGTTTGCACAGCCCCACTAGCCGAGATCATCAGAAGTCAAAATACTTCTGGCCGAGTAGCCAAATGGGCCATAGAGTTGGCCCCCTACACCATCTATTACCAGCCCCGCACCGCCATCAAGTCGCAAGCACTGGCCGACTTCCTCGTCGACTGGGCCGAGACCCAGTACCTGCCGCCAAATACCGACTCCACCCATTGGCGGATGCATTTCGATGGCTCCAAGATGCGCACGGATTGGGAGCGGCGTTGTCCTCACTTCCCCAAAGGCGACAAGCTCAAGTATGCGCTGCAGATCCATTTCGCCGCCTCCAACAACATCGCCCGAATCTGAGGCGCTCATTCACGGGCTCCGGCTTGCCAAAGAACTTGGCATTCGCCGGATCCTGTGTTATGGCGACTCCGACTTGGTGGTCCAACAGCCATATGGCGATTGGGACGCCAAAGATGCAAACATGGCGAGCTACCGTTTCCTTGTACAGCAACTCAGTGGATATTTTGAGGGGTGCGAGTTCCTTCATGTGCCAAGAAATGACAACGACCAAGCAGACACCCTGGCACGAATCGGCTCCACCCGCCAGGCAATACCATCCGGCGTCGCCCTTCAGCGCCTCCTCAAGCCATCTATCAAGCCTTCACCAGAATCAGATTCCATTTTTGTGCCGGCTCCCCCTGAAGAAGTCGGATCCGACTCGAGAACCTTAGCAGACGGCACGAGAATTCTTACAGATGGCCCCAAGAATGCCGCAGTCGAAGCCGGCCCGGGGACTTCAGAACCCGGCCCGGGGACTGCGGCGACCATTGCGAAGACTCCAGAGCTCGGCCCGGGGACTGCACCAGTCGGCCCGGGGACTTCATCAACCCAGCAAGCGGCCGCGGACTCCAGCCCGCCGCCTCCCAGCCCAGCCGCCCTCGTCCAAGTAGCGATCTTGGCGGTTGAAGAAATAGCAGCACCCTCATGGGGCCAGCCCATCCTGAAGTTCCTAGTAAGCAGAGAGCTACCAACCGACGAAATCTTGGCTCGGCAAGTACAACGCCGAGCGGCAGCCTACACCATAGTCAACAGAAAGCTGGTCAGGTGCAGCGTTACTGGTGTCTACCAGCGTTGCGTCGAGCCAGAGCAAGGCCAAGTGATTCTCGAAGACATTCATCAAGGCGAGTGCGGCCACCATGCGGCCTCAAGAGCACTCGTCGCCAAAGCCTTCCGACACGGTTTTTTCTGGCCAACTGCCGTAGAAGAGGCCAAGGAATTAGTGCAAAAATGCAAAGGGTGCCAGATGTTCCGCTCCAAGCCGTATCAGCCGACTTCCGCACTCAAGACTATCCCCATCGCCTGGCCCTTTGCTGTTTGGGGCCTGGACATGGTGGGACCATTCAAAGCGGCACGAGGTGGCCTAACTCATTTACTTGTCACGGTGGACAAGTTCACCAAGTGGATAGAAGTAAAGCCCATAAAGAAGTTGAATGGTCCGACTGCAGTGACTTTCATCTCCGACATCACGACTCGGTACGGCGTACCACACATCATCATCACCGACAATGGCACAAATTTTGCCAAAGGCGCCCTGGCCCGTTTCTGCGCGACGCAAGGCATCCGACTGGACTTAGCGTCCATTGCCCATCCGCATTCAAACGGCCAGGTGGAGCGAGCAAACGGCCTCATCCTGTCGGGCATCAAGCCTCGATTGGTCGAACCACTGGAGCGTTCGGCCGGCTGTTGGCTTGAGGAGTTGCCAGCCGTCCTCTGGAGTTTGCGCACGACTCCAAACAAGTCAACCGGTTTCACACCCTTCTTCCTCGTCTATGGTGCTGAAGCCGTCATCCCAAGGACATAGAATTCGGCTCCCTGTGAGTCACCATGTACACTGAAGAGGAAGCAGAAGAAGCACGTCAAGACGGCGTCGATCTGCTGGAAGAGGGTCGGCTGTTTGCACTCAGCCGGTGCAGCATCTACCAGCAGAGCCTGCGCCGCTACTACAACAGGAAGGTCAAGCCGAGATCTTTCCAAGAGGGCGACCTTGTGCTCCGGCTGATCCAGTGAACAGCCGGCCAGCACAAGCTGTCGGCGCCTTGGGAAGGCCCCTTCATTATCGCAAAAGTCTTGGAAGCGACTCCTACTACGATCAACGCCGAAGCCCGAGCACGCAAGCGGGACGACTCCGGCAAAGAGACGGAACGGCCATGGAATGCGAATCTTCTCCGAAGATTTTACAGTTGATGCAGTATGTACCACGCTACCTTTTGTGTTAAAGTACCAAGACTTCGGGCCCCCCGAGACGAGCTCGGGGACTGCCCTTTTTTGTTATCTGTATGATAAGAATTATGCCTTTGAGTATGTTACTCTTTGTTATTCTGCTTGGCACCGGTTTCGACTAGTCGACCCGGGGACTCGCCGCCTCGTGCTATGGAATGCTTCCTGCAGTGGGACAAGTAGTGTGTGGTGCCTAAGCCGTCTCCTGTCAGAAGCCGCAGCTTGCAGAGCGACTGTTTGGTGGGCAGGAGTAAGGAAGAATGGGCGCCCACATGAAAAATGGCTAAGGACCCAAAGCATAAACATAGCTTAAGCCGGCTTCCAGCCTCTCTTCGCAAAGCCGACTCTTGAGTAGTCGGCTTGCCGCTTTCTATCCAACTTGTTAAAAAGATTCTAAAAAATGGCCAAGTACTTGCCTTCCCAAGAGTAGCCAAGCACTTGATCCAAACGGCAGTCCGCAGAGCGGTTGTCCGACTGGCAAGGCAGCGACTAAGGGAAGGCGGCAAAGGAAAAAGCCATAGGAGCAATGAGCAAGGAAAGATAGAATTAGGATAATATTTACACAGCATAGGCCCTTGGCCGAATCTTGACGAAGTTCAAAAATACACCCATGGGTGGAATTGTGCGAATTAACAAGTTTTTCAAAGACTATCAAAGCGAGATAAAATAAAGGCAAGACGGCAGCCTAGGAAGCGGCAGACGGGTTTGGAGGGCCGGATGAGACGGCGGTGCCAGGCGCCGGGGCGGCCGGCTGGGCCGTCTCGGCTTGATCATCTCCGGCGGCAGCCGGCCCAGTCGGGCGCGGCTCGTTGCTGGAGGCGCGGTCGAGCTGAGGCTGGTCGCCCGCTTCGTCTTCTGGCGCCTCCGTCTCACCTCCGTCCTCCGCCTCGCCCTCCTCCTCGGCGCTGGAGCCGATCACCTCCGCCGAATCCTCGTCATAATCTGGGTTCATCCCGAACCACTCCAGCGGCACCTCCCCTCCATCCTCAGCCCGCTCAGGGACGAAGACGTTGGTGTCCGTGTAGTCGGCGATCGCCGCCGCACGCTCGACAAGGGAGTCTTCCGCAGCCAGCAGCTCCGCCTAGGCCTCTGACCGGAACACAGCTAGCCGGTCCAGATCCAGCCCTGGATACCATGCCTTGACGAATTCCAAGGCCTGGCGCGCTCCATCCCGGGCCGAGGAACCCTTCCAGGCCTCAAGACGGCCAGACGCGACCTCCAGCCAGTCGGCAGTCCGAATGGGAGTGTGCAGAACCTGTATGTCTGGCCATAGGGCAGCGATCGCCTGGGCGCCGACACGTTGAAGCCGGCGCAGCATCCGATGGGCCGGCCGCAGACGAGCCTCGATGCTCAGAAGCTGCTCGTCAAGGCTCCGGGGGGCGTTGGCAGCGATCTCCACACCACTTGCCCTCCGCGCCTCGCGATCAGTCTCGATGGCTTGAATGGCCGCCTGCGTGTGGCTGGGAAGAAGTCTGCCAAGACGAAAAAGAAGCAAGTCAAAAAACCAGGAGTCAGCCCGACCTATAGTCAGCGGCTCAAAGAAGGAAAGTAAAGAAACTCACCGTCGACGATGTCCTCAATTTCATGGAAGCCGGAGGTCAGCTGTGCCTCCTTGTCGGTCCAGGAGGAGCGCTCGCTTTCGAACTCGGCCAGGAGAGCAGCCTCTTTCTTCTCCGCCTCGTCCTGTGCCTTCTTAAGCAGCTCCCTTTGCTCCGCCAGCCGCGTAGCCAGCAGGTCGCGCTCTGTGGCGAGCTTGCTACACTCCTCCCCCTTGGCCCGCAAGGCGGTGTCGGCCTCGCCCAGCTGCCGTCGAAGAGTGGTGTTGGCCTCTGAAGAATAAAAAGAAAAAGTACGTTAAGTCGTCAACTAAGAAGGTCGCCAGGAAGATCCGGCCCGACTGCTCAGCAGTTGGCCCGAATCTCGGGGACTACAGCCCGCGGGTGCGCCAGCGCGCCCCCGCGAAGAAGAAAGAAGACTCACCCCGGCTCCTCGACAAGTCGGCGGTCCGCTTGCCCAGCTCCTCAACATTGCGGTTGAAGGCAGTGACGCGGAGGTTGTGATACTCATGTGATAAGCATTTAAGACAAAGGTAAATATGTGGAATTCATCAGATGGAGTTCGAGCGCTTTCGTGATCGGCCCGAAACTCGGGGACTACACCCAGTGGGTGCGCTGGCGCGCCCCCACAGAGAAGAACAAGAAAAAACTCAAAGAAGAAAACATACCCGAACGGCGGTTCGCGATGCCAGGTGCGCCTTTGGTGCAGTTACGGATGGCGTCGCCCTCGGCTCAGAACCGCTGAGCGTCCAGAAGCGCCTGGTTCAGCGAGCCTGTGCCGCCTCCTCGCATCCACCCAACGGGCGCGACGCTTGTCGCCTCGGCATCTGGGATGGCCGAGCTGGCGGCGCCGGTATCCAAGGGGCGTGGCGCTGAAGTCGCCTTCTCAAGACGACGGCGCGCTGGCGAGGCGACTTGAAGGAGCAGCTTCGCCACGACCTCGTCTTCAGTCGGGGGCACCGGCGGGTCCGCCTGCTGTTTACCTCGCGCGCTCCCAGACGGCAGCGGAGGCTGCGGCACTACTGGAAAACAGGCTACTAATGGCGCACCTATTTTGGCTACTAATGGCGCACATTAGGTGCGCCATTACTAGCACGCCATTAGTAAGTTTTAGTAATGGCGCACATTTGGTGCGCCATTACTATCCTGCATAAAGTAATGGCGCACCTAATAGTGCGCCATTACTAACCCTCAGGTGCCCCACTAGTAATAAAGCCAAGTGCGCCACTAGTAACCTTAGAGGTGCGCCACTAGCTAAAAAGCTAGGTGCGCCATCAATAAAGGCTTAAATGCGCCACTAATAGTATATTTGGAAAACAAAAAAATACAAATTTACAAAAAACAACCTATAAGGAAAAATAATTTAAAAACAAAAAATGAAATAGAACCATAATTTTTATTATAGCAAGAATATTACCATGTCTTTACAAGTATCCAATAAAAAGAAAATTGCGAAATAAAACAAAATCCTATAACTAATCTTCTACTCCCTCCGTCCAAGAATACCTCTCGCAAGGGGAGGAAATTTTGAACTGAAGTGCATTTTACATTACAACCCCCTCATATTTCAAATCAAAATCAATCGAGTCCACGTCCGATCGGCAGCAGCGCCTCGTCCTGGCATCGAGGAGAGCCAGAACTCATCTCTTCGGTAGCTCGTCACCACCCTCCCGGCAGCCTCCGACATCACATACCCACCCTCCCGGTGTCGATCAACTACTTTGAGGTAGCAGATTCCTCCTCTGTGTCTGCTCCTGCAATTAACACTTTGAATGCAATTAACAATTTGAATGTTAACATGGGGCAAAGACAAGATGGATCAGTATATAACAATGGAGTACATGCACAATTAGATGTTCGAGCTGTTTAATGTCACTCCCATCATCACAATTTCATCTCAGGAAATGGAGTAGAATAGATTTAATTGGATGTTTGAATGATATGGTTACTTACAAGTGTCAGGGCTATTACGGTCAGTTAAGTAATTGCACCAGATTAAAGAGGAGCCAAAGAATTTACAAGTGGTCTAGTGCATATGCAAGTGCAAGTTACTCAGTTAAAATTCAGTACTCCATTGCCCAAAATAATTCAGTTAAAATTTTGTTAAAAGATCACTGAATTAACCAAGTACTCCAGGTCAGGTCCAGTTACTCAATGCATAATTTCTAAACCTATCATCAATGGAAGGTCACCAATTTTAATTGAGCAGTAGCTAATTGAGAAAACACACTGAGCTTATGCATAACACATTAGCTGCAGAAAGTACTCACCTTGCGGTGATTATTTCACAGGGATAAACCTCCAAATATAACCACTATACCACACTATATAAATTGTGAATCAAGGAACTGTTGTAATTGACATGAGAAGATCAACAATATATGCTCACCTCCAGGAACAAAGTCAGCTCCATATATATGCTAGCTCCAGGGTAATTATGCCACAATATCACACCTTGTGAAAAGAGCATCTTATTAAACAGTCGGTCACAAACATTCTAATTTCTTAACATAATTACAGTAAGTTACTTACTTGCGGTATACACAGGGGATAATTATCATATTAATTACCTTGTTTGAGGTAAATTAATTGCTAAAGTTAACATAAAAATGTAAATTAGATGAACTGTAAACTGTTCAAGGAAACAGAAAGTGCAAACCGCATAACAAACAAAAATAGCAAGATTAGCCTCTTGTTTACCATTAAGTTCGGACTTTGGAAAAAACATCTTTTGATTGATCATACAGTAGATTTACGGGGCATCTCGCTGAAGGACAGGTCCTTGGCGATCTGCTCCGCCATCTCCTTGATGCTCGGGTCCTGCGCCCACGCCACAACAAAATCCACGATTCAAGTTAATTGTCACACAAATTCCCATGAAATCGAAACAAATTCACAGGAAATTCGAGCTTGTATAAATAAATCTTCCCAAGAACTCAACTTTGACAATGGAGAGAACAGAGCAGAGTATTTCTAGTTTTGCGAAACTGTAAAATGCTTGATGAGAGCTTGGTTACATTGAGCAAGTTCGAATATGTTAAAATGGACGCTTGAATATCTTTAGTGAAACCCAACCAAATTAACAACCGATTCAAACCTGTAGTATATGTAAAATCCTCCAAGAACTCGCGTTTGAAAATGAACAGAACAAAACAGAGTATGAAACTGTAAACGCTTCATTCAGAGAATTCAGTATAAGCTCTTGGTTACATTTAGCAAGTTCATCATGGTGGAGAATTCAGTATAAGCTCTTGGTTACATTCAGCAAGTTACAGTCATACACATAAAACTGATATTAAGTTATATTACCTCTCAATGAGTGTAACTATGAACTACTGAACCCCATTTAGATCAGTAATGCATTTTATTTCTATCGTCTACCTACCATAGTTGGATATTAACCAATCATAACAATATCTATATGACATGGCTAAACAAATTGAAGATCCCAAAAAATGCTCGAGAAACTCTGAGCGTACTCGTTGACAGGGAGCAAAGTATTACATTATATACCTGTATATCCTGGAGACATTAGCACAGCACCACCCAAAGTCTTGTATAGCAGTCTCAAGTTCAGAATTGCTCATATACCCACGAATCATTTCTTCCCTAAATTTGTTGGAAAAACCATTGCGGGGCATGTTTCAACAAATATTCCCACGCAAGAAGAACATGAATAGAAAGTGAAAGCTCTGATTACGAAGCATACGTGACTCAGGCTTATCCTGAAGAAGAGTACGCGAAAACGACCCATGTTTTTCATCGATGATACCTGGTTAACAATAGCAGATTATTACTTGGGTGAACACCATATGCTAGAAATTGCATGTGAAGTTTATGAAGAATGAATAGATGACCAAATCGATGCTGATTTTTTTCTATTCTTATTTTTTCAGGGAGCTGAACTAATCTATGGACGAAAATGGCAGATCAATATGCGGCCGTGACTGATAAAGCGAGTTTGGGGAAACAAAGAAGATATTCATTTGGTAACATTAATTGCGGGAGCTGAATTAACATGTGGCCAGCAAATGGCAAATGTATGCATAGTCTTGACTGATAGAGCAAGTTTGGTGATAGACAGAGAGAAGATATGTGCCATTTCAGGAATCTAGGTTTACAAATTAGTGTAGGAGTCACTCCAAATCATGCATCGGAGAGCTCTTGCTCTTCATCACTGCCACTTTGCCGATTGCAGCGATCTGTCTTAACACCAGTCCCAGTCCGTGAATAACAGCGGCATAATCCACGAATTCAAGCCAACTAAGGATCCGCGTCCTATCGAGCTAGCCACATGTACGATATCGGTCGCTGGTCCAAAGACGCCTGGGCGTATGCGCTGCGCGCAAGGCCCGAAGCGGAATCCAGAGGACGGACACGGAGGGTGTGAGAGCAGAGAGAACCTGAGGGAGACGGGTCGAGGCCGCCTCTCGCGGCGGCCGGGGTGGGGAGCGAGGTGAAGGCGCGGAGGAGGAGGAGCGGGGGCGGAGCAGGGCGAGGCCGCCGTTGCTGCGGGAGATGGCGGCTGGATCCGCGCCGATACGGGGCGGGGGAGGCCACAGTGGCTGGTGGCGGAGGGGGTGGCACCTGTGAAGCTCGTGGGACGGATCTGGCTGGTTCCTGGCGAGTGGAGACGACGGCGGCTCCACCACTCCCAGATCCAGTGCCAACGCTACCTTCCGATCCGTCGCCGCCGAGCTCGGGCTCCTTGGCTGCGACTGCCGCAAGGAGGCGCGAAGGGGACCGAAGAGAGAGGAGGGTGCCGCGTAGGAAGAGGAGGGAGCACTGGGAGGCGGCATGGATCGGGGCCGCGGCGAGGCCGAGGGACGTGTGTGTGTGTGCGTGGGGTGAGGGAGAAGAGGATAGAGTTCCGTCCGAGAGAGAGAGGAGAGAGATGGTGGGCGGTCGGGCCGCGGCACTTACCTACAAAACCACAATGGCGCACCTCCTAAGCAATGCGCCATTAGTACTAATGGCGCATATTTTATAAGATGCGCCATAGCTATTTCTCTGCCTGGGACCACTTTCCTCTAAACTTAGCAGTGGCGCACGACACAAAATGTGCGCCATTAGTATCAGAAATAGCAATGGCGCATCAGGAAAAAGTGCGCCATTACTATGTCCAGAAGTGGGTCAAAGCTTGGTCAAACATAGTAATGGCGCACTTCTTACTAGGTGCGCCATTACTATTATAGATACTAATGGCGCACTATGTATAGGTGCGCCATTACTATATAGTAGTGGCGCACCGCATGTATAATGCGCCATTAGTGTCTATATTATCTATAGCCTGTTTTCTAGTAGTGCGGTGGCGGCACGGCCGTGCCCGACATGGAGGCCTCGCCGCCTTCCTTCTCCATGATGGGGTGCTCACCGCCGGCTCCCTCAGTCTGCCCATGAACTCCGGGGGCGGCGGCGCAGAGCTCAGCGGGGTGACGAGCAACACCGATTGGAGGCGCGCGGCCTCCTCAGCTCGCCACTTCACCGCGACGGCGGCTTCGGCCTCATCCAGCTTCCGCTGGGCAGAGGCCGCCGCTTTCTCGGCCTCCTCCTTCTCCAGACGGGCGGCCTCCTTCTCGTCGTGCTTCTCCTGCGCGTTCCGCTCCGTCGCCTCCCGGAGGTCGGCGGCGGGGTCAATCCGCCGATTAGTGGCGGACGTCTCTGCCGACCCCATGACGGAGGCGGCGGCGACCCTCTCTAAAGTAAGGGGAGCCCTGATGCGAAGAAGACGTGTAAAAGATTTGGACAAGATTCACCAGAAGAAAACAAGACAAAAGCAAAAGCACTTACGCGGAGACCAGCGGCGGCTTTTTCACTTCCTTGCGGAAGCGGTTGGCCTTTGCGACCGCCTCTTCCCGCTTGGTCGCGGCGGCTATCCCCTTGAACTTCTTCGACCGGCCGCCAAGCAAGCTCGGCCAGGCCCGGCGCTTCTTCGCGCCGCATCGACCACCCAAGCCGGCGGAGGAACTCGCGCCCGGCTGGCCGACCTTCGGTTGGCGGCGTGGGACGACTTCCCCCTCGCCGTCATCTTCAGGCCAGTCGGCGAAGGTAGCCGAGGGCCTGAAGTCGTCAGCCCTCCTCCTCCTCCTTTGGCGTCGGCCTCCCTCGCCGCCGCCCCCACGTCAGGGTCGTCGACGTCGCTCTCCGCCCGGTCGGGAACGAACTCACGGCCGGCCCCGTGGTGCCGGATGAGGGCTGCATGAGTGGGTTCTAACTCGAAAAAACCAAAAAAGATCAGAGGTCGGATTCGGCTGAAAAATAAAACAGAAGAGGAAGAGAAACGACTTACCACAGGCGGGGGGTTGGCGCGCGAGTACGGCTCCTTGCCGAACTGCCAATCCGCCGTGAGATTGCAGTTCGCCATGTAGTTCACCGTGTCCGCCACCTCCGCGTGGGGCATGTCCTTGGAGCACAGCCGACTGGGGTCCCGGTGGCCGCTCATCTGACAGATCAGATGAGGTCGGCCTTGGAGCGGAAGGACTCGGCGCGCCACGAAGGCGGCCAGCAGGTCGGCCCCGGTCAAGCCCTCCGTGCCAAGACTCGGAGTCGCGACGGCGGCGCGGCGCGCCAGCAGAGTCGGCGTCTGGCCTGGTGGGACCAGCTGGGAGCCGCCCGCCACAAGACGCCCGGCCAGAAGGCGGCAGATTGACCGGTCGCCTATACGGAGCGACGTTCTTCACATAGAAGTAGGACCGCTGCCACATCTTCACCGATTTGATCAGCGGAATGGTGGGAAACGGGTTGTCAGCCACCGGTCTCCGCATCGTGATGAAGGTGTCAAGATGAGCCGCACGCCGGGCGACGCGGCGCGTGCCGAGCTTGGACTGGAAGAATTCCTCCCACAGCTCGATGGTGGGGAGAACGCCGAGGAAGCCTTCGCACAAGGCGGCGAAGGCAGCCAGCAGCACCACCGTATTCGGAGTGAGGTGGTGCGGCTGGAGCCTGTGGAACTCCAAGAAGGCGTGGAAGAATCCGCTCGCCGGCAGCCCTAGGCCACGCATGAGGTGCGAGCGGAATACGACCCGCTCTCCCTCCTCCGGCGCCGGCGTTATTTCACCCGCCGGCGCGGCGCGGGTCCGCACTAGGCTCTTGTCGGGGAGGCGGCGCGTCTGGTGGAGGAATTCGATGTGGTCATCGTCCACCTCGGAGCCGTCCCACACGCCGGAGCGTGCGGCAGGAGGCGCAGCGGCGGAAGAAGAGCTCATCTCCGCGGCGTGGCGTGGTTCAGCGCGGCGGCGGCAAGAGGAAGAAGAAGCAAGAGGAAGAAGAAGCAAGAGGAAGCGGGGGAAGCGGGGAGATGGGTGCGCGTGCTTCGCCCCCCCCCCTCCCTCCTCCCGCCTACTTATAGGCTCATGGGTTGAGAAGCCGATGGGGCGGACGTGGGATTAACTGCGCCCAGGACCCCACGCCCCCCACGATTTAACCCACGGGTTATCGCGCGACAAGAACGGCGTGGGAACTAACCACCCGCACGGGCCGCAACGGATCCGTTCGCGTGCCGAGGCGCGGTAGTGGCGGGTCCCGCCTGACGGCATGTCTCGTCACGCGCGTGGGTGGGCAGATTCACCCTGCCGCGTGGCGTCACACGACGGGCCCGCAACGGGCCGCCGCCAGGAAGCTTATCGGGCACGCTGCCTGGTTCCCGCTACGACTTGCAAACTCTCCAAGGGGCAAGACGGCCTTCTGCGAGTCCGGCTCCAGCTAGTTGGCCTGGAGGAAGACGGCGAGCAAGGCCCAGATTCCACCACCAGAAGGATGAAACTGTTGAGGCTCCTCGACCTGTCTCCCTCGATGCCTCACCAGCTTCGGGGACTACTGTCGGAGTAATGGGCCACAGGTAGGCAAACCCGAGCCCCCGGACCTTTCAAAACATCAGGGCAGGCTGCGCCCCTCAAGACCCCAAGACGAAGAGCCGCTTTCTGAGAGTCGGCGGCAGAGGCGCCGACTGCCCCTCACGGCCGAGACCCAGAGACGGCTTCGAGATAAGCCGACTCCCAACTGGCGGCTTCCAGAGAAGCCGGCTATGGGGAGTCGGCCCGTGACTCCCACCACCTCCTGCCTACGCAACTACGGACGGAATGGGGTGCGTCCGTCGCGCGGCCCATCCCTGCCCCGTTCACGAAAGGCAAGCATGGCCACAGTGCGTCGTACTGACGGAGATCTCCATCCGGCGCGGCACTGTTGCCATGCCGGCCCTGACATCAGCCCCATGGGCGGCGCCCTGAGCCCACGACGGCCTGTCTGTACGACCCAAAGACAGCGGGACCCGCCTGTCGGCGGGGGTGCAGAAGACGGCGAGAGCGCCACAAGCCGTACCCGATGGGAGTCGGCCTCCAGGAGTCGGCCGGCTCCTCCCACGGGCCCCGCACGCCATTAACCAGACAAGACAGGGAATGGTAACAGTGATCGCCCATCAGGCGGCGGCACTGTTGCCATGACCCCATGACCAAGCCAGCGTCATTAGAGGCGCGGCTACAGTAATCCGCAGCCGGCAAGACCCGCCTGCGGCGGAAAAGGCCTGTCGGCCCCATGCTGGGCCCGTTGGCAGGGCCCACTAGTCGGCGGGCCCCAGCAATCGGCGGAGAAGACGGCGACCTGAGAGACAGACGGCTGGGACCCGCGCCCAGCCAGATTACCATTGTACCCCCGGGGGGTAGGCCTATATGAACCTCCCAGGGCACCCATGCAAGAGGTTGGACCCTAATAGCTTTAGATACACATAGAGGGAAGAGAAGAGCTAGCCGTGCCCTTCTCCTTCCTCACCTCGAACAACTCAAGGAGCAACCTTGTACCCACTTTGCCATAGTGATCATGCGGAGACCCCGCAGAGCAGCAGTAGGGGTATTATCTCCACGGAGAGCCCTGAAGTTGGGTAAGATCCGCCGGCGTGCATGCCTTCGCCTCATCCCGTTTCCAGGCACCGGCGACGTTCTACTCGCCCCCACCATGATAAGCCATCCTTTGCCATATGTCGGACCCAACCCCCGACACCATTACTGAACATCATGAATAGATAATTAAGTGACCAAATTAATAGAAGTTCATCATCACATTAAAACCAAAGTACATACATAGTTCTCATCTAACAACATATAGCTCTCTAGAGCATCTAATTAATTAAACCATACATTGAAACTATGTAAAACATTTCAATTTCAAAACAAATGCGATCATAATCGCAACCAAGGTGACAATTGATCCAACGGCATAATGATACCAAGCATCGGTATGAATGGCATATTTTCTAATCTTTCTAATCTTCAAGCGCATTGCATCCATCTTGATCTTGTGATCATCGACGACATCTGCAACATGCAACTCCAATATCATCTTCTCCTCCTCAATTTTTTTAGTTTTTCCTTTAAGAAATTGTTTTCTTCTTCAGCTAAATTTAACTTCTCGACAATAGGGTCGGTTGGAATTTCCGGTTCACATACCTCCTAGATAAATAAAATATATGTCACGTTGGTCGGCATAATTGTCATAAACAGTAAATGAACCAAATAGTTATAAAGATAATATATACCACATCTGAATCATAGACAGAACGAGGGCCGACGGGGGCGGATACCAAAACCATCGTACTAAATAATAAGAAGCAATAATAAAAGTAAGAAAATTATACAAGTATCTATATAAACATACAAGTAAGAATTTTTTTTCCTTTCAGAAAGAAGATAAAAACAAGAGGCTCACCACGGTGGTGTCGGCGACGAGATCGACGCAGGCGATCAACGGCGGTGAAGACGGGGACGGGACATGACGGGCCGCTAAACCTAGACAAATATTGAGGAAAATGGAGCTTGGAGGTCGAGCTTGGAGAGGAGAAAGCTTAAGTAGTGTGTCTCGGGCATTCCATCGAACACCTCGTGTGCATAGGAGGTGAGCTAGAGCACCACAAAGCTCTCCCCTCGCCGGCCAGGAAAAACAGAGCAGTGGGAGTGCTCTACTCGCGGGCGAGGGGTATATATAGGCAACTCATTGGTCCCGGTTTGTGGCACGAACAGGGACTAAAGGACACCCTTTCGTCCCGGTTCATGCCATGAACCGGGTCCAATGGTGGTGGGCCAGGAGCGAGGACCATTGGTCCCGGTTCGTCCCACCAACCGGGACCAAAGGGGCCAGACGAACCGGGACCAATGCCCCCACGATGCCCGGCAGGCCCCTGGCCTCACGAACCGGGACCAATGGGCCCATGGGTGCCGGTTCGTGACTGAACCGGGACTAATGGGCTTATCTGACCCGAACGTATGCCCTGTTTTCTACTAGTGTGAAGAGCCTTCTAGACTCCCGTTTGATGTCCGAACACACGCAGACTTAAGAGGAAGAAATGAGCTTTGATCTTGAAGAGACCTTAATAATTTGTTTGACTCATTTACATGCACTATAGCCTATAGCAACGCACGGGCATTCTACTAGTTTATGGTAGTTGTCGCGTGTAATCAAATCATAGTTGCCGTGTGTGATTAACTACTTGCCACATATGGTCAAACAATAGTTGACAAGTGTGTTTACCTAGTTGCCACGTGTGGTCCAACCATAGTTGTCATGTATGGTTAATCACAGTTGCCATGTGTGTTTATCTGGTTGCCACGTATGCGCAACTACAGTTGCCGTCTAGCACCGAATCACAGTTGCCATGTGTGTTTACCTAGTTGCCACGTACACGTAACTGCAGTTGCCATCCAACAAAGTACGAGTGTCGTGTGGGCGAAAAGCAGTTCGGCCACATGCGCGTGAACTAGATGTTGGTTGTGTGGGCAGAAACTAGTTCGCCCACACAGCGCAGCTGGCAAACCGCATGCTGCGGGGCGTATGGACGAACTCTCCAACGCCCACACACCAGCCACATCCTACGTGGCACGCAAATTCTACCTCAATGTGTCAAGATTCGTGCAAACTCGACTAGACGGTGATCCACGCGTGTGGACAAGTTGTAAAACTGCCACACGTGGGGTCATTAGTATTTTCAAAAAATTATCATCCTCCCACATTGTAAATTGCCAGCCAAAACATTCGCAATTGTCACCCTTTCTCAGCTGACGTTTGCTAGAATTTTATTCCATACCTCCAAGTTGGATACATGTACATGGATTATTTTTTTCCTGCTATACAGTGGACGCCTTTTTTGCATGTCGCGTATTTTTTCCGTACAGCGCAATACAGGTGGATATGTGAAACCCTTCGATACTATTGGGGAGCAAAAACTACATGGTCGTAGTAGAATTGAGAAAAACCCTTTAACGTAGCACACATTTTCTTCACAAATTAAAGAATATCCCAAGTAAATATTTTGGCTGACACCACAATAACAAAGCTGTCGTAGCAACTAGCAAAGGGCTAGCGATTTTTCGGGCCACTAAGGGGTGGTAAGTACTTTCTCCTTGGCCTTAAATTCACTTGTGCCATGGACTTCCGCTGCAATGTTACATCATCTCCCTTTAGTTGTTGCACCTTGCATGATTTCGTTATAATAATATTTATATGGTTTACTCAGCACATGATTTTTTGCCAGAATGTTTTATCCTTCAATCATTTGTGGCATTGTTTTGTTGCAATCGGCCGGCTCTCGTATGGCATGGACTTTTGCTGCAATCTTTCTTGTAATGCTGATTACCCAATAGATAAAAAGAATATTCGATGCCTTTTTTAGTTGTGGCATGGACTTTATTATATATATATTCACCAATTTATGGCATGGTTAGCCACATCTTACGGACTTCTGGCATAGACTTACGGTCCGTGTCTACTGGGGTTTTTTTACATGGATGTTGCCACCTTTCTCAAACTTCTAGAACGCGCATTGCTCCAGTTTTAAATGCGGGTGCGTCTAGTGATCGTGTGATCTAGCATCGTAAGCCATTGGATACTCAACACATGGTACAGATACGAAGACGTCAGATCCTAGCCACATAGGTAGTACATTTTGCATTTACACCCTGTACATAAACTACTTCAAAGAAAAAACCCTCTAGCGAAAAGGTTTGTTTCAGCCAATTCTTCCTTGTTCTCGAATATTGTCTCGGTGATGGTGACAGCCTTGCCATAGCTAGCTCTTCCCCACGTCGTCGCTCCTGGCCACTGAATACCCTTGTTGATGGCGGTGCCCTTGTCAGTCGGATCTTTTCCGTCCCTAATCCTAGACCACAAAATCCATTGCCACTGACTCCGACGGCCTTGTTGAAGCCAGTTAACCCCTAGACCATGAAATCTCTTGCCCACATCATGTCCCCATATATTGCTAACGAGTAATTAAGAACAGTATAACCGCACATAATCCCTGCCCTCACAGCGATTTACATTTTCAGTCGTTCGTTTGCGTGATCTGTGTGTTTTTGGCCGTCAGATCTCCAGTCGAAAACATTATGTCCCGCACTGAGTGTAACTTGGCCCAGCTATCCTGTGGGCTGCTGCTCCAGGGGCTGAAACGTATAGGCCTACGACACCATTGCATGCTTGATATCATGGTAATATTGGGGGACTACGAACGACGATGAAAGCTTGTTGGCATCCTCTGTTCAATATTCCAAGGGAGACGCGGTTAGTAGTAAGTATAATTTGTTCCCAATGATAAATTGTATTTCATGGCACCCACATTACACCGTGCATGTGCTCATTTTTTCTTGGGTTGATTATCCAAAATTTGTCTGTGCTACCATGTAAATCAAGATTTTTTCATTTGATTATGCTGCTTTTTTGTGAGGGTGATTGTGCTGCTTATAGTTCATAATGCAGTCAATTTAGTGGATTTTAGTACATAATTCAACCAAAATTCTTAGTGTAGTCCTATTCAGTTTTCAAAAGCACTCATTTTATTCCAGTACCGTGCACTTCCTTCCAGCTGCATCCAGTTCCTTATTTGTATAATTTTTTTTATTTTTTCATAGGAAAATGAAGAAGAGAAATATATTGGATTTTACTCCATATTCTATTGATGGTAGTGAATTGATTATGCTATTTCTTATTTTAATGGAGGAAACTAGCGCCACCTCACCCTCGCCAGTCTTGCATGCCCATTGCCTAACCAATATGCATAGTGTACCACTCATCTTAGGTGAATAATTGGCACCAAGAGTGTTAGTCTCTCCGCTTCTTCATAACATTCTGTGTGCTTATTTTTTTATTTTTTTTGGTTTTGCCGAATTGGTCAATAGCCTAGCCTTGTAAAGGCAAAATTAAGTGATGTTAACTATTTTTTGGAGATTAATTCAAATATGCTTTTTTTCATGACAAACTGTGTATGTGTGTGTTTGGCCATATACATTATAGCTAGCATAGGCCAGGTTATTTAAATTTAAGTTGATAAAAGCACAGGAAAAAGGTTCCTTCAGGCCAAGAAAAAATAATTAAAAGCATATTTTTTTAGACAAGTTTTACATATTATATTTTTTAAACAAGTTTTACATATTATAGACCCCTATTTTTAGGGTTTGGACCCCATTTTCTTGCCTGTCGGCCTGGTGGTGCTGTCTGGTCATGTTGGGCCGTGAAAGCCAATAGTCAGTCACTGCCCAGTGCCCACCCTTTTCATCTAAACGAAACCCTCGTGTTCTCAAAGACGAAGGGCTAGTTTGGATGGAGTCCTCGCCTCAATGCCTGGTGAAAAAGGATGCCTGGCCTCGGCCTGGAGAATTGAAAAAAATATGCCTGGTGAGGCTTGCGTGCGTATGTGCGTTTGGCTAGTGTCCTAGGGTTCCCATCAGTCATTTACTTTTGTCAGCCTATAAAAAAGTATTGACCCGTGACTTCAGCCATCAGCAGCGAGTAAAAAATGCAGGTAACATTCCCAGGCTACTATCAGGCTACCTTTTCTGTACGCCTGGGTCAGGCTAACTACTTGCCTGACTCTCTAGCCAGGCTAATGACTTTTCAGGCTACTACATACGAGGCCACTTCAGGCTTTTCCTGGCAGCAACCAAACGCATCTCAGGCATGCTCCAGGCCAGGCTAAAAATAACGAAGACGCAAACCAAACTAGCCCGAAACCCTCATTCCTCCTGTGTCTGCGTGCGCCGCGCGCCATGGCCTCGCCGCCGGCGAAGAAGAAACCCCCAACCACCATAAGCGACCTCGACCAAGACACCCTGCGCGAGATCCTCTTCCGCCTCCCCTCTCTCCCGAGCCTCGTCCGCGCCGCCCTCAGCTGCCGTACCTTCCTCGACGCCGTCCGTTCATCCCCAGTCCTAGGTCTCTTCCTCAGCATAGAAGACGCCGTCAGCCCTGCCTTCGTGCCTCTCCGCCGCCGTCCAGACCCAGACCTCGCCGCAGCCGTCCGCGGCGCCGATTTCTTCCTCACCCGCCTCCCAGTCCCCGAAGACGACAAGGAAGATGCCGTCTCCGTTCCTGTCCCCGTCCCTGTCCCGGAAGATGACGGGGTTGCCGTCTCCGTTCGCGTACGTGAAGACGACGACGAGGATGCCGTCTCCGTTGGCAAAGACGGCGACGAGGATGCCGTCTCCGTTGGCAAAGACGGCGACGAGGATGCCGTCTCCGTCCCCGAAGGCGACGACGAGGATGCCGTCTCCATCCCCGAAGGCGACGACGACGACGATGCCGTCTTCCAGTGTTCAATCTGCGACTGCCGCGGCGGATTCGTTCTTCTTGGCAACTGGAGCACCGAGCAGATGGCCGCCTACAACCCGCTCACGCGGACCCTGGACATCTTTCCCCTACCGCCCCGCCAGAGCCCTGAGGATTTGTATGTTGAATTCCACATCCTCGCATCAGAACAAGACTACCGGTTGTTCCGCGTCGTGTGCGTTCGGCACTGCGAATTCGGGGCGTGCGCCGTCGTCTTCTCATCGGACACCAGGAAGTGGCAGATCTTCCAATGGACAGAAATGAACGGGCTCTGGCCCCAACAAGGTACGGTGGTGAATGGCTGCATCTATTGGACCATTGGAGCGCCGGCAGACGCCCGTGTGCTTAACACTGCCACTATGCAATTCTTTCGAATGGATATGCCGCCGCGCAGGAGAGTTAATGAAACATTGACGGCTGGTGAGACCAAGGATGGAAGGCTCTGTGTGGTCTTCGCGCCTAATGTAGCACTGAGGCCTGAGTCCGCACTCGTTATTTGGATATGGTGAGCTGACGCTGGCGATGGTGTGAGAGATGGATGCTGGACAAGTCGCTCCTGTTGCAGGAGGTAGCTGATATTGTTTGGTGTGAGTGCGACGCGGAGAATGTTAAAGTACAACTGAATGTTGATGCAATTATCGATGGCTTCGTGTACTTTGCTGCTTATTGTGGTGCACCGCATCATCATCATTCGACTCATTGGTTCCTATCCTACTGCGTGGAAACAGCGACGCTGAAAAAGTTTGACCGTGTCCTTTATGATGCTTCCTATCCCTACATCATGCCGTGGCCTCATTCGTTGGTACACAGCAAGGTGATCCCTCGACTCAAGGTTGCTTGATTACTAAGCTTTATCTTTAAGTTATGAACTGTTCTCTTGCTTTGGTAATTCGATTTACTCATCTTTAAAAAGAATAAATCAAGATAGTGAGGTGCTGTAGAGAATTGCGAATCATTTGCACACCTTTGAGCATATAACAATCATACTCCAACTCACTGGATATTGGAGATGCCTATAATATATTTTCAAATTCTCTTCAAGAAACGAAAGGAGTAATCTACCTATGGTAATTCGATCTAGCTCAAATAATAGCTAGAGATGTCTCATGAGAATGTAAGAATTTCTGTATATCCAAACTAGTATTTAATAACTTCATCCCTCCTTATGTCTTCTGTGATCATTATCGCCTGTTTCAGAACTGCAAGAGAAGACTATTTTGAAGGTTAATCATGGTGGATCAACCATTCTGTAATAGTTATTATTAATTGACCATGTTGTAGTTGCAAAGCCAAATAAAATGTTCTTCATCTTTGTACTTTTCTTGATTGCATTGTTTAATAAAGAGATAGAGAAATCAGGAATTATGGCCAGCTTTGTCTTTAGCACGTTAGAGGTTACAATGTTATCTCTTGCCATTTTTATTTTTAGATAAATAAATAAAATTCCACGTACATTTCATTTGGTGAGGCTAAGAACAGATCTTAAATATAATTTGAGCTATATCGCATAGATTTTACTTATGTATCGCCTAGATTTTACTTAGGTATTCTTGATTTCGTACTATCTCTGTCATATGGAAGTTAAATCACTACTCTGGCTCTTGTACCAAGCTTCAACGACTCTACATAATTCGGTGTTCTTCAAATCAAGATGTAGCTACCCTCCTGCGCAAGAATTTTTTAGCAAAATTTATCTTTTACAGTTTTGCTAGAACTCATCTAGATGAGATATAATTTGATCCCATTCACCTTTTATAGTCATTGGATGTGATACTATAAGATGCGTGTATGCTGACCTGGGTTGTATGTGTTCTTGTTTTCAAAGTGAATGAGACCAAATTATATCTCATCTAGATGAGTTCTATGTAATCCCTATCTTTTATGGCCCTGCTATATATTTTGGCATGATGGTGCATACGTGGACTAGAGCAAGGGCTTAAAGTTTGTGGCGTTTATTATCTTCAAGTAATTATTTTGTGGCGATCAGTAAGATTTCTGCATTGTCCAATGGGAACTAGCTTATTTTGTGGCGTTTATTATCTTCAATTAAGTGTTTTGTGGTGATCATAGTTCTCTTGTTCATCATGCATATACATTAAAAAAAATCTTAAACGTCACATAGCTTGCTGTCCTATGTAGAAAATGGTTTTGTAGTGTAACTATTTTTTCCTTCTCAGTGCACGTCATTTCTTTTGTATTAATAGAAAGGTTCATAGCGTAATTGCTAAGAGGCATATTTGGTCCTAGCAATATATCAAGAACGCCCTCTGTACCAGCTGTAGACAGTTGAGCTATATGAAATTAGCTAGATCCCAGGTGCGTGTGCTTAGGAATCCATTTTTGTGATGCAACTGGGCTTATATGTTACCCTAGCACACCAGTAGCAATTCCAGATTTAAACTGGGAACTAATCCTCTGATATGCATGCGAGAAGAAATGAGAAGTCATCTTATCCGATGTGTGTTGGGATTGATTGCATTGTTATCTGTTTTACAGCCAACCAGTTTATCCAATTAATAAAGGCTATATGTGCTACCAGAGACCATTGAAGTGATATCTGCTCATTAAGCTGCATGGTTGGACTCCTGAAGGCAAAGGTGCAGAAGATGAGACATTTGTGCCGTTTGTGTGTACATCAGGGTGTACATGCAACGCAGTTGGTTCAAACTATGGATCTGACTGTGGAGCATGAAAGAAGCAGGCCCGCAAGTTTTGCAAGCATGGGCTTCATCAGTATGCTAGACTTGTTCGTTCACACACAGAGTCTAAACTATCTTCAATATTCTGTTAGAATTTCTGTAAAGCTCTTACATTTACTGGGCCTGCAAATATTTTATTTTATTTTCGCCATTTTACTTCGATTTCCCCCCTTGTTTCCTCTTTCTTTTCTTTATCCGTTTGCTTTGTACTGACCCCATGACCACTACCAATGTCGCATGTACACTATTCAGTTTGTACGCACCGGGCCATATAGATCCAGAGGCAAATATTTTCATGAAGGCTAGTACAATGCCTAGGGAGCTCCCTGAAATTTTATCTGGTTATTTGAGCCCATGCAGTGTGCCGATAATGAGACTGGCACATGAGTTATTATGGCGAATTCCTATGACACACGGACAACACAGCAAAGAGGATACCTCAAATACAGGGAGCTCCCAAAGCATTGTTGGATGGACGAAGCATTTGGAGTGTGGACCCAGCAAACTTTGTTGAAATCATCATTATTTTTTAGAGGATTGTTGGAATCAACAATTGATACTCTTTAAAAGCATCATCGAAGTGCGTAATTCTTTTTCCTGCACCCCATTGTTTACTCCCTCCGTCTCCGTGAATAAGGCTGGTCATAGTGGGGAGTAACTCCGTGAATAAGGCTGGTCATAGTGGGGAGTAACTTAGGCCCAGTTCTTTCGCCAGAATATGGGGATTCTCCGAGAATCCGACCCCTACCTAGCTTCTCCCAGAATCATTGAGCCCCGTTTGTTTTACAATCCTGTCTAATTAGACCCTAACTAGATAGGATTGTAAAACAAATGGGGCTCAAAAATTCTGGCAGAAGCTGGGTAGGGCGGATTCTCGGAGAATCCCCAGATTATGGCAAAAGAACTGGGCCTTAGACTAGTAACATGCATATGTTATTACCTCTATAGTGCATAGTATCATAGATTAGTATCATAGGTGGTCTCATTTATTGCCATGCATGACAAATAGTAGCATCACATTTATTATGTTACGGTATCTACCTATGTTACTATACTCATCTCTCTCTTCTTTAATTGCCTGCCACATAAGTATGTTTGTGAGTCTTAAGTGCATGATACTACTTATGTTACCCCACTATGGCCAGCCTAGGTCATATTAGGTTATGTACCGTGACCAAGGAGGGGAAAACGAGAGAACTTAATGCTTATTTGCTAATTAATAGTACTGCATGCAATGAACAAACCACTGCATGTTGTGTTTGTTGTCTCAACTCATTAAAAGTATGCACACCACACATCTCTTATTGGTTGATATGTCAAGAAACGAGAAACGAAGTAGAAGTTAATGCACCACGCCTAAGTGTTTTGGGATTATTTAGTTTTTATAATATGACTTACACACCTAGATGAAGGGAGTAGTAATATCTGGGCAAGGCAGACACAAATTAGTTTTTGATGTGATGATAGATGTTTCTCCAATCCGGTCATGAAGGACCGAAACGCTAGAATTTCATGTAACAATTTGAAGGTGCCAAGAATTAAACACGTGAGGTAAATCTATTAGCTTTATAACCGGTTCACGTACCTTTAACTTGCCAATTAGAAAGTCATAGGCGGCACATACGACAGATACAAATCTTTTTTTAGGTTAGCCAACTCTAGGCAACAAGGAGGCGGTGACTTCTTTACCTCTTGGGCCATGGGCGGGAGAGGGGTGGGGGAACCCTAGATCTATATATGTGTCTGGTTCGTGCCTTGTAGGTGTTTCAAGTTTCTCATCGTAGGTGAAGTTGGGGCAACATCGACAATGGAAATAATGATTCATAGATCCCCATGTCGATGGGCTTTCTTGGAAGGGTGTTGACGAGCCGGAGGATGGTGTCGATCGCCGAGCATTAGGTCTGGCGTGATTAGCGTTTGCCCATAGAGCGGCGTCCCATGGAGGGGATGACATTGCAGGGTATTTTTGTTCTCTAGTTTCATTTTCGTCTGATAAAGTTCAGTGAGATACGACCCCATCGGAGGAACTTGTGATGTTTCCGTCCCTCTCCTTGGTCTGACCTGAGTTGGATTATTGTGTTTTTTTTCAGATAGAAGCTCTTAGATTTCAACTAGGTTGCTCCGGTGAGTTGGATGCTCAGAAACGGCAACGAGCTCTCCTCACGGCATGCCACCGGTGAATGCAGATGAAGACCGAGGTTGGCGACTATTTCTACAAGGACATGCGTGTAATTTCTAATTCTTATACGGAAGTTCTCGTAAGGGCTTATTTTATTTAATGCATGGCCTTTTTTTCATTGTTTTTGATATAACTCACCACATTGAGCCTTTTCTGCAAAAAAGGTAGCAGATCTTTTTTCTCTAGGGACTAGGGAGGATAAAGAGGATGACAGAAAGATGTGTAGAGTGCTATTTATTCATGTCAGGAGCAGGAAATAGATTTTCAATCAAGTTTCTAGAGTCATGATAAGTGCATATTTACTATACCGGGGAATCTACATACTTACAGTACAGTACAAAATCATATCCGTATAGGGAGATTTTTTTTTTTGGCGGGCCTGTATAGGGAGATTGCCCGCCAATATCCTCAATCCTTCTCGCATTAGCTCATCCGATAAATCAGCGGTCGAGTAATTAGACCGTGCAGTAATTAGGACCCCCTCCGTATATGGAAGGAGGAATCGCCGGGTATTCCGCGAACGCGCTACTCGATCCCCTCCGTATATGGAAGGAATCGCCGGAGTATTCCATAGATTAGCCACAGGATTTTGGCAATCTCGCTGGCATCTCCTAAATCACGCACCCGCTGACGCCCCGCCGTGACCCCCTCCCCTGCAATCACCGCCGGAGTCGGAGGCGAAAGCGACCGCAATCGCGACGTGTATATATACAAGGGCGTACGTGCAAGCAAAACCCCAGCCCTAGCTAGCTGATCGAAGCCTCCATGCATTTCTTCCAGGTCGTTGTGGCATGGATGTTCCCGTGCGCCGTGTGCGCCACGATGGCACCGACCGTGGCGACGGCAGCGACCACGGACGGCGCTTCGACCGTCGAGCACGTGCACGACGGCTCGACGTCGCCGGCGTTCAGCCCAGGCGGCGTTAAGGTGGCCTCCGACCCGGGCTCCTCCCCGTCGTCGAGGTCGTCCACGTCCTCTTCCTTGCTCGGCGCGCGAAGCAGTTCGTCGAACAGCGCACGCTCACCGGTGACGGAGGGAGGTGACACGGCCGCGCCCAAGGGCCACGCGGTGAAGCGGTGCCTGCGCAGGTTCGCCAGGAAGCTGCAGCCCGCCGGTGCTGCCGACGACCGTCAGGACGGGCGCCGGAGGCGGAAGAGCCGGGCGACGAAGCCGGACGGGAGGATCGCCGCTGTCGAGGACGGCACCGCCCGCGAGAAGGAGGAGACCGTCGCGAGCGCGATCGCGTACTGCAAGGAGTCGAGCCGGCAGCGCTGCAGGCCGCCGCTCGCTCCCTCGCCCAGCTTGGACGGCTGGCTCCTCGTTCGTCCGGAGGAGGAGATAGGCACCACGAGCGCCGCCTCGGGCTGCGAATGTGAGGGGCAGGGCGCTTCGAGCGCCGCCGCCCCCCACCACGGCCACGCGGCCTGCGACGGTACGTTGTTTTACCGATCCGTCTGTCGATCTGTTGCACGCGCGCATGTCTAAACCGTTGCTGATCTCCTTCGTGCAGCAGAATGCAGCGGCGGTAGGTCGTCCACGGCGGAAACGCGGCGTGGGCCGGCCACGGAGCTGGGAGACGGCGACGTCTTCGATGGGCTTGACGGGGACATCCTCAGGATAACGAATTACTTCGCCGCCAAATATGTGCAGTGCGCCATTGAAGAATAGCTCGGAGTCTCATATGAGACGAAGCAAACACGTTGCCTTAGATCTAGAGGACCGTGTTTTGTTTGGATGTATCTAAAACTAAAATACGTTTAGATACATCTTTTTTTATCTATTTTGATGACAAATATTTCTGAACGGAAGGAGTACGAAGCAAAATAAATGAATCTACTCTTTAAAATATGTCTACGTACATACATCCGTATGTATTTTTATTTTTTTAAAAGACTTATATTTATAAACGGATAGAGTATATAATACAATGGCATGCAGCTTCTAACAAGAATCTCGTGGAGTTAACTACACGATCGTTTCCCTCGCAAAAAAAAAAAGCTACACGATCATTCGATTGTTTCTAAATCAGACTGCAATTTTGAAGCTTAATTGGCAAATGAGTAGAAAGAGACACTTGAATAATATCTTATGAAAAATTTAAATGTAGACATTCAATCAAAAGAAATTAGAAGATTCAAGTAGAGGGGCATTGCCCAGCTCGGTCACCACTATACTCTCTGCTTGTACTCTACACATGAGGAATAAATTCACCTTTAACTCGTTTTCTTAATCTGGCCATGCACGTAATTTAAAATATCAAATAAGTATAAAGTTATCTGTTTTTAACTATTCGAAAACACTAATGCCCACACATGTGGGTGTTTGCATCTCGACCACACGCATGGATCCGCGTCTGTTTGTGAGCGCACGAATCTTGGCATGTTTCTAGTGCCATGTAGGACTAGGCTGGTGTGTGGCGTTCACCCGGTCGCCCACACGGCCGTTTCACCACACAGCAGTTCGCCCACACGCCACTTTCCACTCACGCACAAGGGCTGGTGTGTGGGCATTTGCCATCTTGCTCACACGCCCGTCTCATCTCCCACACCTAAGTTGCCACTTGCCATGTGTTTTGCAGTGTACATGGCAACTGCCCTAGTGTGCTTTATAAGAAGGTGGCAACTCTCTCTTTTTTTTATCCGAACATGTCAGTTGCCATGTATTTTGCAGGGTACACGGCAACTGCCCTAGTGTACTTGTAAGCAGATGGCAACTCTCTCTTTTTTATCTGAACATGTTGTTTTGCCATGTCTTTTTGTAGCGATACACGGCAACTGCCTAGTGTTAGTACGTGGCAACTCCTAAGATTTTCAAATCATGGCAACTGTAGTAAACCAGACCATACATGGCAACTGCCTAGTGTTAGTAGGTGGCAAACCCCTAAAGTTTTCAAATCATGGCAACTATAGTAAACCAGACCATACATGGCAACAGCCGCAGTTGCCCAAAAATGGCATCTGGAACTTTTGACATGAGATGGCAACTGCAGTTGAGCAACCATGGCAACTATAGTTGTCTGACATGGCAACTGTAGTTCAGCGACATGGCAACTACAGTTAACGAATATGGACGAGGGTCTAGACCATGGCAACTGCGGGCGCACGGTGACTGTCATATTAACTATATATACGTAGCAAAATGAATGAATCTACACTCTAAAATACTTCTACATACATTTGTATGTAGTCTTTATTAAAATCTCTTAAAAAATTATATTTAGAAACGAAGAATTATATGATATTATGGCATGCAGCGGCCTAACGACAATCTCGTAGAGTTTACTACACGATCGTTCGATTGTTTCTGAATCAGTCTGCAAGTTTGAAGCTTATTTGGCATAGGAGTTAAGATAGACAAAGTATTTGAACTAGCTTCGCTGAATCGAAAGAAAGACACTTGGGTAACATCTTATGGAAAATTTAAATGTAGACATTCAATCAAAAGAAATTACAAGATTCAAGTAGAGGGTCATGGCCCAGCTCGGTCACCACTATACTCTCTGTTTGTACTCTACACATGGGGAATATATTCACCTTTAACTCGTTTTCTGGATCTGGCCATGCACATACGTTGAAATATCAAATAAGTATAGATATTTTTTTAAAACTATTGGAGTACTAATCAGAGTGATAAAAAGCTTTGCCACTCCCTAAACCACTGGGGCGATTATGTAGAAGTACTTGAAAAAAATGTAGGTGACCTCCACAGAGAATCGATTAGTGAGATACATAAATTTATACCAATTATTCTATATTCAAAAGAAAGTTTCAATGATATACTCCCTTCATTCCATAATGTAATGCATAGCGAAACTAGCCCACTTATTTTTCTGCAAATGCACCTGCGAAATTCTATTTACCGCTCAGGGCCATAAATAGTGCATGCTTCGCACATGACAACAAATAATGGGCTTGCCCATTTTTTCTTTTTGTTTTTCTGTGTTTTCCTTCTATTTTTATTCTCCATCCCCTATCTCTTTTTCCCTTCCAAATTAATTTTTATTATAGATTTTTTTCATAAATTCAAAATTCTCTAAAAACGTTTGGAACTTCCAAAAAACAAATTATAGAAAATGTTCAGAATTTCAAAATTTTGTTGCTATTTCAAAAAATATTCGGAACTTGAAAAAAGTTCCCCATTTTTCCAAAAATTATATTGTTTTTCCATATTTGTTCGAGATTCCAAAAAGAAAATGGCATTTTAAAAAATGCTCCAATTTCTAAAAATATTGTTGTATTAGTGAATTTTTCACAATTCAAATTAATGTCAAAAGATACACATGTTCGAAAAATGTTATGAATTTTCAACACATGTTACCGTTCTAAAAAAATGTTCACAAACTGAAATAATGTTCATGTTTTTTAATAAAAAGTTGGTGTTTTCAAAAAATGTTTGTGAATTTTCAAAGATTTTCCCATTTCAAATTCTGTTCGCGTTTTTCTGAAATTGTACATAATTTTCAAAAAACTGTCCAGGATTTAAAAATGGTTCATGTTTCCTACAATTCCAGAAGCTTCATACCTTAAAATCTCCACGGTTGTAAGAAAAAGTAGATTGAATAATTCATGGGCCTCTGGCATACGACGACGTAGCAAAACTCTTAAATGCCCTCGATCATTGAATGGAAAAATAGCGGATTGATTACTTACCCGGCGAAACCGAGAAGCTAAATATTCCTTTTTCACGTGCACAGGGTTTTGCTTGCACATATAATTCTCATTAACTTTAAATGCATACTATATTTTCTACCTTTGCAACGCACAAACATACATGCTACTAAGTATAAAGTTATCTTTTTTAACTATTGGAGTACTAATCAGAGTGATAAAAGCTTGGCCGCTCCCTAAACCACTCGAGTGATTATGTAGAAGTACTTGAAAAAAAAGGTAGGTGATCTCCACAGAGAATTGATTAGTGAGATACACAAATTTATAACAATTATTTTGTATTCAAAAGAAAGTTTCAATGATATATTTGTTGGGAACGTAATAATTTCAAACAAAATTCTACGCATACGCAAGATCATGGTGATGCATAGCAACGAGAGGGGAGAGTGATGTCTACGTACCCTCGTAGACCGTAAGCGGAAGCGTTAGCACAATGCGGTTGATGTAGTCGCACGTCTTCACGATCCGACCGATCAAGTACCGAACGCACGGCACCTCCGAGTTCAGCACACTTTCAGCCCGATGACGTCCCTCGAACTCCGATCCAGCCGAGTGTTCAGGGAGAGTTTCGTCAGCACGACGGCGTGGTGACGATGATGATGTTCTACCGACGCAGGGCTTCGCCTAAGCACCGCTACAGGATTATCGAGGTGGACTATGGTGGAGGGGGGCACCGCACACGGCTAAAAGATGAAACAATCAATTGTTGTGTATCTAGGGTGCTCCCTGCCCCCGTATATAAAGGAGCAAGGGGGCGGGGGGAGGTGCGGCCGGCCAGGAGGAGGCGCGCCAGGAGGAGTCCTACTCCCACCGGGAGTAGGACTCCCTCCCTTCCTTGTTGGAGTAGGAGTGGAGAGGAAGGAGAGAGGGGAAAGGAAAGGGGCGCCCCCTCCTTGTCCAATTCAGACTTGGGGGGGGGGCGGCTGCCCCTTGGCCGCCTCTCCTCTTCCACCACTTGGGCCCATGAGGCCCATTAACCTCCGGGGGGTTCTGGTAACCCCTCGGTACTCCGGTATATATCCGATAACCCCCGGAACCATTCCGGTGTCCGAATAGAGTCGTGCAATATATCAATATTCATGTCTCGACCATTTCGAGACTCCTCGTCATGTCCGTGATCACATCCGGGACTCCGAACAACCTTCGGTACATCAAAACATATAAACTCATAATAAAACTGTCATCGAAACTTTAAGCGTGCGGACCCTACGGGTTCGAGAACTATGTAGACATGACCGAGACACGTCTCAGGTCAATAACCAATAGCGGAACCTGGATGCTCATATTGGCTCCCACATATTCTACGAAGATCTTTATCGGTCTGACCGCATAACAACATACGTTGTTCCCTTTGTCATCGGTATGTTACTTGCCCGAGATTCGATCGTCGGTATGTCAATACCTAGTTCAATCTCGTTACCGGCAAGTCTCTTTACTCGTTCCGTAATACATCATCCTGCAACTAACTCATTAGTTGCAATGCTTGCAAGTCTTTAAGTGATGTGCATTACGGAGTGGGCCCAGAGATACCTCTCCGACAATCGGAGTGACAAATCCTAATCTCAAAATATGCCAACCCAACAAGTACCTTTGGAGACACCTGTAGAGCACCTTTATAATAACCCGATTACGTTGTGGACGTTTGGTAGCACACAAAGTGTTCCTCCGGTAAACAGGAGTTGCATAATCTCATAGTCATAGGAACATGTATAAGTCATGAAGAAAGCAATAGCAACATACTAAACGATCGAATGCTAAGCTAACGGAATGGGTCAAGTCAATCACATCATTCTCCTAATGACAACCCATGTCTATGGTTAGGAAACATAACCATCTTTGATCAACGAGCTAGTCAAGTAGATGCATACTAGTGACACTCTGTTTGTCTATGTATTCACACAAGTATTATGTTTCCAGTTAATACAATTCTAGCATGAATAATAAACATTTATCATGATATAAGGAAATAAATAATAAATTTATTATTGCCTCTAGGGCATATTTCCTTGATCTCCCACTTGCACTAGAGTCAATAATCTAGATTACACGGTAATGATTCTAACACCCATGGAGTCTTGGTGCTGGTCATGTTTTGCTCGTGGAAGAGGCTTAGTCAACGGTCTGCAATATTCAGATCCGTATGTATCTTGCAAATTTCTATGTCTCCCACGGACTAGATCCGGATGGAATTGAACCGTCTCTTGATGTGCTTGGTTCTCTTGTGAAATCTGGATTCCTTCGCCAAGGCAATTGCTCCAGTATTGTCACAAAAGATTTTCATTGGACCCGATGCACTAGGTATGACACCTAGATCGGATATGAACTCCTTCATCCAGACTCCTTCATTTGCTGCTTCCGAAGTAGCTATGTACTCCGCTTCACACGTAGATCCCGCCACGACGCTTTGTTTAGAACTGCACCAACTGACAGCTCCACCGTTCAATGTAAACACGTATCCGGTTTGCGATTTAGAATCGTCCGGATCAGTGTCAAAGCTTGCATCAACGTAACCATTTACAATGAGCTCTTTGTCACCTCCATAAACAAGAAACATATCCTTCGTCCTTTTCAGGTATTTCAGGATGTTCTTGACCGCTATCCAGTGATCCACTCCTGGATTACTTTGGTACCTCCCTGCTAGACTTATAGCAAGGCACACATCAGGTCTGGTATCTGACATTGCATACATGATAGAGCCTATGGCTGAAGCATAGGGAACATCTTTCATTTTCTCTCTATCTACTGTAGTGGTCGGGCATTGAGTCTGACTCAATTTCAAACCTTGTAACACAGGCAAGAACCCTTTCTTTGCTTGATCCATTTTGAACTTCTTCAAAACTTTGTCAAGGTATGTGCTTTGTGAAAGTCCAATTAAGCGTCTTGATCTATCTCTATAGATCTTGATGCCTAATATATAAGCAGCTTCACCAAGGTCCTTCATTGAAAAACTCTTATTCAAGTATCCCATTATGCTATCCAGAAATTCTATATCATTTCCAATCAACAATATGTCATCCACATATAATATCGTAAATGCTCTGAGCTCCCACTCATTTTCTTGTAAATCTGGCTTCTCCAAAAGTGCATATAAAACCAAATGCTTTGATCACACTATCAAAGCGTTTATTCCAACTCTGAGAGGCTTGCACCAGTCCATAAATGGATCGCTGGATCTTGCATACTTTGTTAGCTCCCTTTGGATCGACAAAACCTTTGGTTGCATCATATACAACTCTTCTTCCAGAAATCCATTCAGGAATGCAGTTTTGACATCCATCTGCCAAATTTCATAATCATAAAATGCGGCAATTGCTAACATGATTTGGACAGACTTAAGCATCGCTACGGGTGAGAAAGTCTCATCGTAGTCAATCCCTTGAACTTGTCGAAAACCTTTCGCAACAAGTCGAGACAGTAACATTACCATCAGCGTCAGTCTTCTTCTTGAAGATCCATTTATTCTCAATGGCTTGCCGATCATCGGGCAAGTCAACCAAAGTCCACACTTTGTTCTCATACATGGATCCCATCTCAGATTTCATGGCCTCAAGCCATTTTGCGGAATCTGGGCTCACCATCGCTTCTTAATAGTTCTTAGGTTCGTCATGGTCTAGTAACATAACCTCCAGATCAGGATTACCGTACCACTCTGGTGCGGATCTTACTCTGTTTGACCTACGAGGTTCAGTAATAACCTGATCTAAAGTTCCATGATCATCATCATTAACTTCCTCACTAATTGGTATAGACGTCACAGGAACCGGTTTCTGTGATGAACTACTTTCCAATAAGGGAGTAGGTATAGTTATCTCATCAAGTTCCTCCCACTCACTTCTTTCGAGAGAAACTCCTTCTCTAGAAAGGATCCAAATTTAGCAACAAAAGTCTTGCCTTCGGATCTGTGATAGAAGGTGTACCCAACAGTCTCTTTTGGGTATCCTATGAAGACACATTTCTCCGATTTGGGTTCGAGCTTATCAGGTTGAAGCTTTTTCACATAAGCATCGCATCCCCAAACTTTAAGAAATGACAACTTTGGTTTATTCCCAAACCATAGTTCATAAGGCGTCGTCTCAACGGATTTAGATGTTGCCCTATTTAACGTGAATGCAGCTGTCTCTAGAGCATAACCCCAAAACGATAGCGGTAAATCAGTAAGAGACATCATAGATCGCACCATATCTAGTAAAGTACGATTACGACGTTCGGACACACCATTACGATGTGGTGTTCCGGGTGGCGTGAGTTGCGAAACTATTCCGCATTGTTTTAAATGTAGACCAAACTCGTAACTCAAATATTCTCTTCCACGATCGGATCACATAAACTTTATTTTCTTGTTACGATGATTTTCAACTTCACTCTGAAAATTCTTTGAACTTTTCAAATGTTTCAGACTTATGTTTCACGAAGTAGATATACCCATATCTGCTCAAATCATCTGTGAAGGTGAGAAAATAATGATATCCTTCACGAGCCTCAACATTCATCGGACCACATACATCTGTATGTATGATTTCCAACAAATCTGTTGATCTCTCCATAGTATCGGAGAACGGCGTTTTAGTCATCTTGCCCATGAGGCACGGTTCGCACGTACCAAGTGATTCATAATCAAGTGGTTCCAAAAGTCCATCGGTATGGAGTTTCTTCATGCGCTTTACACCGATATGACCTAAACATCAGTGCCACAAATAAGTTGCACTATCATTATCAACTCTGCATCTTTTGGCTTCAATATTATTAATATGTGTATCACTACTATCGAGATTCAACAAAAATAGTCCACTCTTCAAGGGTGCATGACCATAAAAGATATTACTCATATAAATAGAACAACCATTATTCTCTGATTTAAATGAATAACCGTCTCACATTAAACAAGATCCAGATATAATGTTCATGCTCAACGCTGGCACCAAATAACAATTATTTAGGTCTAAAACTAATCCTAAAGGTAGATGTAGAGGTAGCGTGTCGACCGCGATCACATCGACTTTGGAACCATTTCCCACGCGCATCGTCACCTCGTCCTTAGCCAATCTTCGCTTAATCTGTAGCCCCTGTTTCGAGTTGCAAATATTAGCAATGTAACCAGTGTCAAATACCAGTGCTACTGCGAGCATTAGTAAGGTACACATCAACAACATGTATATCACATATACCTTTGTTCACCTTGCCATCCTTCTTATCTGCCAACTACTTGGGGCAGTTCCGCTTTTCGATGACCGATGCGCTTGCGGTAGAAGCACTAAGTCTCAAGCTTAGGTCCAGACTTGGGTTTCTTCTCCTGAGCAGCAACTTGCTTGCTGTTCTTCTTGAAGTTCCCTTTCTTCTTCCCTTTGCCCTTTTTCTTGAAACTGGTGGTCTTATTGACCATCAACACTTGATGCTCCTTCTTGATTTCTACCTCCGCAGCCTTTAGCATTGCGAAGAGCTCGGGAATCGTCTTATCCATCCCTTGCATGTTATAGTTCATCACAAAGCTCTTGTAGCCTGGTGGCAGTGATTGAAGAATTCTATCGATGACGCTATCATCCGGAAGATTAACTCCCAGTTGAATCAAGTGATTATTATACCCAGACATTTTGAGTATATGCTCACTGACAGAAATATTCTCCTCCATCTTGCAGCTGTAGAACTTATTGGAGACTTCATATCTCTCAGTCCGGGCATTTGCTTGAAATATTAACTTCAACTCCTAGAACATCTCATATGCTCCATGACGTTCAAAACGTCGTTGAAGTCCCGATTCTAAGCTGTAAAGCATGGCACACTGAACTATCAAGTAGTCATCAGCTTTGCTCTGCTAGACGTTCATAATATCTGGTGTTGCTCCTGCAGCAGGTCTGGCACCCAGCGGTGCTTCCAGGACGTAATTCTCCTGTGCAGCAATGAGGATAATCCTCAAGTTACGGACCCAGTCTGTGTAATTGCTACCATCATCTTTCAACTTTGCTTTCTCAAGGAACGCATTAAAATTTAACAGAACAACAGCACGGGCCATCTATCTACAATCAACATAGACAAGCAAAATACTATCAGGTACTAAGTTCATGATAAATTTAAGTTCAATTAATCATATTACTTAAGAACTCCCACTTATATAGACATCTCTCTAATCCTCTAAGTGATCACGTGATCCAAATCATCTAAACCATGTCCGATCATCACGTGAGATGGAGTAGTTTCAATGGTGAACATCACTATGTTGATCATATCTACTATATGATTCACGCTCCACCTTTCGGTCTCTGTGTTCCAGGCCATATCTGTTATATGCTAGGCTCGTCAAGTTTAACCTGAGTGTTCCGCGTGTACAACTGTTTTGCACCCGTTGTATTTGAATGTAGTGCCTATCACACCCGATCATCACGTGGTGTCTCAGCACGAAGAACTTTCGCAACGGTGCATACTCAGGGAGAACACTTATACTTGATAATTTAATGAGAGATCATCTTAAAATGCTACCGTCAATCAAAGCAAGATAAGATGCATAAAAGATAAACATCACATGCAATCAATATAAGTGATATGATATGGCCATCATCATCTTGTGCTTGTGATCTCCATCTCCGAAGCACCATCGTCATCGGCGCGACACCTTGATCTCCATCGTAGCATCGTTGTCGTCTCGCCAATCCTATGCTTCTACGACTATCGCTACCACTTAGTGATAAAGTAAAGCATTACAGGGCGATTGCATTGCATACAATAAAGCGACAACCATATGGCTCCTGCCAGTTGCCGATAACTCGGTTACAAAACATGATCATCTCATACAATAAAATTTACCATCATGCCTTGACCATATCACATCACAACATGCCCTGCAAAAACAAGTTAGACGTCCTGTACTTTGTTGTTGCAAGTTTTACGTGGCTGCTACGGGCTTAGAAAGAACCGTTCTTACCTACGCATCAAAAACCACAACGATAGTTTGTCAAGTTGGTGCTGTTTTAACCTTCGCAAGGACCGGGCATAGCCACACTCGGTTCAACTAAAGTGAGAGAGACAGACACCCGCCGGTCACCTTTAAGCAACGAGTGCTCGTAACGGTGAAACCAGTCTCGCGTAAGCGTACGCGTAATGTCGGTCCGGGCCGCTTCATCTCACAATACCGCCGAACCAAAGTATGGCATGCTGGTAAGCAGTATGACTTATATCGCCCACAACTCACTTGTGTTCTACTCGTGCATATGACATCTACGCATAAAACCAGGCTCAGATGCCCTTTGTTGGGGAACGTAGTAATTTCAAAAATTCCTACGCATACGCAAGATCATGGTGATGCATAGCAACGAGGGGAGAGTGTTGTCTCACGTACCCTCGTAGACCGTGGCGAAGCGTTAACTGGCGTGGTTGATGTAGTCGTACGTCTTCACGATCCGACCGATCAAGTACCGAACGCACGGCACCTCCGAGTTCAGCACACGTTCAGCCCGATGACGTCCCTCGAACTCCGATCCAGCCGAGTGTTGAGGGAGAGTTTCGTCAGCACGACGACGTGGTGACGATGATGATGTTCTACCGACGCAGGGCTTCGCCTAAGCACCGCTACAGTATTATCGAGGTGGACTATGGTGGAAGGGGCACCACACACGGCTAAAAGATCAAACGATCAATTGTTGTGTATCTAGGGTGCCCCCTGCCCCGTATATAAAGGAGCAAGGGGGACGTGTGGCCTTCCAGGAGGAGGCGCGCCAGGAGGAGTCCTACTCCCACCGGGAGTAGGACTCCATCCCTTCCTTGTTGGAGTAGGAGAGGAGAGGGAAGGAGAGAGAGGGGGAAAGGAAAAGGGGGGGGCACCGCCCCCCTCCTTGTCCAATTCGGACTTGGGGAGGAGGGGCGCGTGGCTGCCCCTTGGCCGCCTCTCCTCTTCCACCACTTGGGCCCATGAGGCCCATTAACCTTCGGGGGGGTTCCGGTAACCCCCCGGTACTCCGGTATATATCCGATAACCCCCGGAACCATGCCGGTGTCCGAATATAGTCGTCCAATATATCAATATTCATGTCTCGACCATTTCGAGACTCCTCGTCATGTCCATGATCACATCCGGGACTCCGAACAACCTTCGGTACATCAAAACATATAAACTCATAATAAAACTGTAATCGAAACTTTAAGTGTGCGGACCCTACGGGTTCGAGAACTATGTAGACATGACCGAGACACGTCTCCGGTCAATAACCAATAGCGGAACCTGGATGCTCATATTGGCTCCCACATATTCTATGAAGATCTTTCTCGGTCAGACCGCATAACAACATACGTTGTTCCCTTTGTCATCGGTATGTTACTTGCCCGAGATTCGATCGTCGGTATCTCAATACCTAGTTCAATCTCGTTACCGGCAAGTCTCTTTACTCGTTCCGTAATACATCATCCCACAACTAACTCATTAGTTGCAATGCTTGCAAGTCTTTAAGTGATGTGCATTACCGAGTGGGCCCAGAGATACCTCTCCGACAATCGGAGTGACAAATCCTAATCTCGAAATACGCCAACCCAACAAGTACCTTTGGAGACACCTGTAGAGCACCTTTATAATCACCCAGTTACGTTGTGACGTTTGGTAGCACACAAAGTGTTCCTCCGGTAAACAGGAGTTGCATAATTTCATAGTCATAGGAACATGTATAAGTCATGAACAAAGCAATAGCAACATACTAAATGATCAAGTGCTAAGCTAACGGAATGGGTCAAGTCAATCACATCATTCTCCTAATGATGTGATCCCGTTAATCAAATGACAACCAATGTCTATGGTTATGAAACATAACCATCTTTGATCAACGAGCTAGTCAAGTAGAGGCATACTAGTGACACTCTATTTGTCTATGTATTCACACAAGTATTATGTTTCCGGTTAATACAATTCTAGCATGAATAATAAACATTTATCATGATATAAGGAAATAAATAATAACTTTATTATAGCCTCTAGGGCATATTTCCTTCAATACTCCCTTCATTTCATAATGTAATGCATATTTTTTTTCTTGGATTCAAACTTTATCGAATATGACCAAGTTTGTAGAGAAAAATATCTATGTGTATAATATTGAATCAATGTCATTAGGTACATCGTGTGGCATATTTTATATCATCTGGGCTCTTCTATTTATTTGGTATTGTCAATATTGATATTTTTGTATTTGATAAAGTTCGTCAAACTTTACAATGTTTGAGTTGTATAAATATACACGCAATAATATGGACTGGAGTGAGTGATACGTCCATTTTGCATCATGCTTTCATATTGATATTTATTGCATTATGGGTTGTTATTACACATTATATCACAATACTTATGCCTATTCTCTCTTATTTTATAAGGTTTACATGAAGAGGGAGAATGCCGGTAGCTGGAATTCTGGACTGGAAAAGGAGCAAATATTAGAGACCTATTTTGCACAACTCCCAAAGTCCTAAAACTTCACAGAGAATATTTTTGAAATATACTAAAAATATTGGGCAAAGAAAGCACCAGAGGAGGGCCACCTGCCATCCACAAGGGTGGAGGGCGCGCCCTACCCCCCTGGGCGCGCCCTCCGGTCTTGTGGGCCCCCTTGCAGGCCCCCGATGCCCATCTTCTACTATATAGTGTGTTTTGACCTGGAAAAAATCAGAAGGAAGCTTTCGGGACGAAGCGTCGCAGTCTCGAGGAGAAACCTGGGCAAAACCAATCCAGGGCTCCGGCGGAGTTGTTCTGCCGGGGAAACATCCCTCCGGGATGGGGAAATCATCACCATCGTCATCACCATCGATCCTCTCATCGAGAGGGGGTCAATCTCCATCAACATCTTCACCAGCACCATCTCCTCTCAAACCCTAGTTCATCTCTTGTATTCGATATTTGTCTCAAAACCTCAGATTGGTACCTGTGGGTTGCTAGTAGTGTTGATTACTCCTTGTAGTTGATGCTAGTTGGTTTATCTGGTGGAAGATTATATTTTAAGATCCTTAATGATAATTAATAATCCTCTGAGTATGCATATGAATATGCTTTGTGAGTAGTTACGGTTGTTCCTGAGGACATGGGAGAAGTCTTGTTATAAGTAATCATGTGAATTGTGTATTCGTTCGATTTTTTGATGAGATGTATGTTGTCTTTCCTCTAGTGGTGTTATGTGAACGTCGATTACATGACACTTCACTATGATTTGGGCCTAGGGGAAGGCATTGGGAAGTAATAAGTAGATGATGGGTTGCTAGAGTGACAGAAGCTTAAACCCTAGTTTATGTGTTGCTTCGTAAGGGGCTGATTTGGATCCATATGTTTCATGCTATGGTTAGATTTATCTTAATTCTTCTTTCATAGTTGCGGATGCTTGTGAGAGGGGTTAATCATAAGTGGGAGGCTTGTCCAAGGAATGGCAGCACCCAAGCACCGGTCCACCAACATATTAAATTATCAAAGTAACGAACGCGAACCATATGAGCATGATGAAAACTAACTTGACGACAATTCCCATGTGTCCTCGGGAGCGCTTTGCTTTATATAAGAGTTCGTCCAGGCTTGTCCTTGGCTACAAAAAATATTGGGCCACCTTTCTACACCTTAGTTACTTTTGTTACTTGTTACCTGTGATGAATTATCTTATCACACAACTATCTGTTACCGATAATTTCAGTGCTTGTAGAGAATACCTTGCTGGAAACTGCTTGTCATTTCCTTCTGCTCCTCATTGGGTTCGACACTCTTACTTATCAAAAGGACTACGATAGGTCCCCTATACTTGTGGGTCATCAAGACTCTTTTCTGGTGCCGTTGCCGGGGAGTGAAGCGCCTTTGGTAAGTGGAATTTGGTAAGGAAACATTTATATTACGTGCTGAAATTTACTGTCACTTGTTACTATGGAAAGTAATCCTTTGAGGGGCTTGTTCGGGGTATCTTCACCTCGACTGGAAGAGCAAAGAGTTTCTCCTCAACCTACTGCACCTACTAAAAATATTTATTATGAAATTCCTTCGGGTATGATAAAGAAACTGCTATCTAATCCTTATGCAGGAGATGGAACATTACATCCCGATATGCACCTAATCTATGTGGATGAAGTTTTTGGATTATTTAAGCTTGCAGTTATGCCTGAGGATGTTGTCAAGAAGAAGGTCTTCCCTTTATCTTTGAAGGGAAAAGCATTGACATGGTATAGGCTATGTGATGATTGTTGGATCATGGAACTACAACCAATTGAAATTAGAATTTCATCAGAAGATTTATCCTATGCATCTGGTTCATCGTGATCGGAAATATATATATAAGTTTTGGCCTCGGGAAGGAGAAAGTATCGCTCAAGCTTGGGAGAGGCTTAAGTCAATGTTATATTCATGCCCCAATCATGAGCTCTCAAAAGAAATTATTATTCAAAAAAATTATGCTCGGCTTTCTCATAAAGATCGATCCATGCTCGATACTTCTTGTACTGGTTCTTTTATGAAGAAGGATATTGAATTTAAATGGAATTTATTGGAAAGAATTAAACGCAACTCTGAAGATTGGGAACTCGACGATGGTAAGGAGTTAGGTATAAACCTTAAGTTTGATTGTGTTAAATCTTTTATGGATATTGATGCTTTTCGTGATTTTAGCACTAAATATGGACTTGAATCTGAGATAGTAGCTTCTTTCTGTGAATATTTTGCTACTCATGTTGATCTCCCTAAGGAGAAGTGGTTTAAATATCATCCTCCCATTGAAGTTAAAGTAGTATAACCTATTAAAGTTGAAGTAGAAACCATTACCTATAACGTTGATCCTATCATTCCTACTGCTTATATTGAGAAACCACCTTTTCCTGTTAGAATAAAGGATCATGCTAAAGTTTCAACTGTGGTTTGTAAGAGTTATACTAGAACACCTACACCCCCTGAGAAAATTAAAGTTGAACCTAGTATTGCTATGGTTAAAGATCTCTTGGTTGATAATATTGATGGCCATGTTATTTATTTCTGTGATGAAGCTGCTAGAATTGCTAAACCTGGTATGGAAGAAAAACATAGACCTGTTGTTGGCATGCCTGTTGTTTTTGTTAAAATAGGAGACCATTGTTATCATGGCTTATGTGATGTGGGTTCTAGTGTGAGTGCAATTCCTTTCTCCTTATATAATGAAATTATGAATGATATTGCACCTGCTGAGATATAAGATATTGATGTTACTATTAAGCTTGCCAATAGAGATACTATTTCACCAATTGGGATTGTTAGAGATGTTGAAGTCTTGTGTGGGAAGATAAAATACCCTAGTGATTTTCTTGTTCTTGCCTCCCCACAAGATGATTTTTGTCCCATTATATTTGGTAGACCTTTCTTGAATACGGTTAATGCTAAGACAAACTGCGAGAAAGATATTGTTACTATTGGTTTTGGGGATATGTCTCATGATTTTAATTTCTCTAAATTTTGTAGACAACCCCATGATAAAAAATTGCCTAGTAAGGATGAAATTATTGGTCTTGCTTCTATTGCCATGCCTCCTACTGATCCTTTAGAACAATATTTGCTAGACCATGAAAATGATATGTTTATGAATGAAAGAAAGGAGATGGATGAAATATTCTTTAATCAAGGGCCTATTTTGAAACACAATTTGCATGTTGAAATCCTTGGGGATCCTCCTCCACCTAAGGGTGATCCCCTGTTTGAGCTTAAACAATTACATGATACTTTGAAATATGCTTATCTTGATGAAAAGAAGATATATCGATATCCTGTTATTATTAGTGCTAACCTTTCAGAGCATGAAGAAAAGAAATTATTGAAAACTCTGAAGAAGCACTGTGCCGCTATTGGATATACTCTTGATGATCTTAAGGGCATTAGTCCTACTCCATGTTAGCACAAAATCAATTTGGAACATGATGCTAAACCAGTGGTTGATCACCAACGATGGTTAAATCCTAAGATGAAAGAAGTGGTAAGAAATGAAATACTAAAGCTTTTGGAGGTAGGTATAATTTATCCTATTGATGATAGTAGATGGGTAAGTCCCATTCATTGTGTCCCTAAGAAGGGAGGTATTACTATTGTTCCTAATGATAAGAATGAATTGATTCCACAAAGAATTGTTACAGGTTATAGAATGGTAATTGATTTTTGCAAATTAAACAAATCTACTAGAAAAGATCATTACCCTCTACCTTTATTGATCAAATGCTAGAAATATTATCCAAACATACACATTTTTGCTTTCTAGATGGTTATTCTGGTTTCTCTCAAATACCTATCTCAAAAGATGATCATGAAAAGACAACTTTTACTTTCCCTTTTGGTACCTTTGCTTATAGACATATGCCTTTTGGTTTATGCAATGCATCTGCTACCTTTCAAAGATGTATGACTGCTATATTCTCTGACTTTTGAGAAAAGAGTGTTGAGGTTTTCATGGACGATTTGTCTGTTTACGAACTTCCTTTGATGATTGCTTAAGCAACCTTGATCGAGTTTTGCAGAGATGTGAAGAAACTAATCTTGTCTTGAATTGGGAAAAGTGCCACTTTATGGTTAATGAAGGTATTTTCTTGGGGAATAATTTTTTTCAAAGAGGTACTGAAGTTGATAAAGCTAAAGTAGATGCTATTGAAAAGATGTTGTGTCATAAAGATATCAAAGGTATAAGAAGTTTCCTTGGTCATGTTGGTTTCTATAGGAGGTTTATTAAAGACTTCTCTAAAATTTCTAGGCTTCTCACTAATATCTTGCAAAAAGATGTTCCTTTTGTTTTTGATGATGATTGTGTAGAAGCATTTGAAATACTTAAGAAAGCCTTTATTTCTGCACCTATTGTTCAGCCACCTGATTGGAATTTACCCTTTGAAATTATGTGTGATGCTAGTGATTATGCTGTTGGTGCTGTTCTAGGGTAAAGAGTTGATAAGAAATTGAATGTTATTCATTATGCTAGTAAAACTCTAGAAAGTGCCCAGAGAAATTATGCTACTACTGAAAAATAATTTTTAGCACTTGTATTTGCTTGTGATAAGTTTAGATCTTATATTGTTGATTCCAAAGTAACTGCTCACACTGATCATGCTGCTATTAAATATCTTATAGAAAAGAAAGATGCGAAACCTAGACATATTAGGTGGGTTCTCTTGTTACAAGAATTTGATTTGCATATTATTGATAGAAAGGGAGTTGAGAACACCGGTGCAGACAACTTGTCTAGGTTAGAAAATGTTCTTGATGACCCACTGCCTATTGATGATAGCTTTCCCGATGAGCAATTAAATGTCATAAATGGTTCTCGTAATACTCCATGGTATCCTGATTATGCTAATTATATCATTGCTAAATTTATACCACCTAGTTTCACATACCAGCAAAAGAAAAAGTTTTTGAATGATTTAAGACATTACTTTTGGGATGACCCACACCTTTATAAAGAAGGAGTAGATGGTGTTATTAGACGTTGTGTACCTGAGCATGAACAGGAACATATCCTACGCAAGTGCCACTCCGAGTCTTACGGAGGACACCACGATGGAGATAGAACTGCACATAAGGTATTGCGATCCGGTTTTTATTGGCCTACTCTCTTCAAGGATGCTCGTAAGTTTGTCTTGTCTTGTGATGAATATCAAAGAATTGGTAATTTTAGTAGACGTTAGAAAATGCCTATGAATTATTCACTTATTATTAAACCATTTGATGTTTGGGGCTTCGATTATATGGGACCTTTTCCTTCCTCTAATGGGTATACACATATTTTAGTTGCTGTTGATTACGTTACTAAGTGGGTAGAAGCTATTCCAACTAGTAGTGATGATCATAACACTTCTATCAAGATGCTTAAAGAAGTTATTTTTCCGAGGTTTGGAGTCCCTAGATACTTAATGACTGATGGTGGTTCATGATGTCTACTATGCAACTTTATTCTTGTAGACTCGTCTTGGGCCTCCAAGCGCAGAGTTTTGTAGCACAGTAGCAATTTTCCCTCAAGTGGATGACCTAAGGTTTATAAGTCCGTGTGAGGTGTAGGATGAAGATGGTCTCTCTCAAGCAACCCTGCAACCAAATACAAGAATTCTCCTGTGTCCCCAAGACACCCAATACAATGGAAAATTGTATAGGTGCACTAGTTCGGCGAAGAGATGGTGATAAAAGTGTAATATGGATAGTAGATATTGGTTTTTGTAATAGGAACAATAAAAAACAACAAGGTAACAAGTAACAAAAGTGAGCACAAATGGTATTGCAATGCTTGAAAATAAGGCCTAGGGCCTGCATTCGCTTAGTGCAATCTCTCAACAATGCTAACATAGTTGGACCATATGATTATCACTCAAAGTGCAAAAAATAATCACTCTCGAGTTCCTATTAGCGGAGAACAAAAGATAGAAATTGTTTGTAGGGTACAAAACCACCTCAAAGCTATTCTTTCCGATCAATCTATCCTAGAGTTCGTACTAAAATAACGCAAGCTATTCTTTCCGATCGATATAATCAAGAGTTCGTACTAAAATAACACCATATGACACACATCAACCAACTCAAATGTCACCTAGATACTCCAATGTCACCACGAGTATCCGTGAGTTAATTCTACGATATGCATCAAACAACTTCATGATCATAATATTCAATCCACTCAAAGAAATACAATGAGACCCCCAAAATTTCTATCGAAGAAAAGATTATAAAAACGTGCATCAACTGCTATGCATAGATTACCCCAATCTCACATTGGGAATCTACAAGTTGAGTGCCATAACATACATCAAGTGAATCAATATGATACCCCGTCACCTCAAGTATTCATACCACAAGAAATATATCATGTGTTGTCAAATCTGAACATTCAATCCGACAAGGCAAAACTTCAAAGGGTAAAGATTCAATTCATCACAAAAAGAGTAGAGAGAGGAGAAACATCATATGATCCATCTATGTTAAAAAAGCCCATGATATATCAAGATCGTGACATCTCAAGATCATGAGAGAGAGAGAGATTAAACACATAGCTACTGGTACAAACCCTCAGCCCCGAGGGTGGACTACTCCCTCCTCATCGTGGTGGCCGTAGGGATGATGAAGATGGCCACCGGTGATGATTTCCCCCTCCAGTGAGGTGCTTAACGGGCTCCCAATTGGTTTTCGGTGGCTACAGAGGCTTGCGGCGGCGGAACTTCCGATCTAGGGCTATTTCTGATGGTTTCTCTATTTATAGGATTTTTTGGCGTCGGTTTCATGCGAAGATGGGCCTCGAGGTGAGCACAACCCACCGGGGCACGGACAAGGGCCCAGGCGCGCCCCGGTGTCTTGTGCCCTACTCCTTCACCTTCTGGTCCTTCCACGAAGCTTCGGGGGTCCCTTTTGTTCCAAAAAAATCGTCAAAAAGTTTTTAATTCATTTGGAGAACTTTCATTTCTGCACAAAAAACAACACCACGGTAGTTCTGCTGAAAACAACGTCAGTCCGGGTTAGTTCCATGCAAATCATACCAAAACCATATAAAATTGTTGCAAACATAGCATGAATACTTCATTAATTATAGATATGTTGGAGGCATAGCAGCATCCCCAAGCTTAATTCCTACTCGTCGTCGAGTAGGTAAATGATAAAAGAAATAATTTATGAAGTGTGAATGCTAGCAAAGTGCATAAGTTTGATCAATGATAATTTCAATCACTTTTCCTAGCATCATGACAACAACTCTTTCTCATAAAACTTATTATGATAAAGTAGCAATTGAAAACAGAATTTTTGTTACGGAAAGCTACCTATCATATTCATCGTATAATCTTTCTTTTATAGCATGGACATTTGGACTTTTATATGGTTCGAAGCAATAGTCTAGTTTTGACATGATAAATTAAATACTCAAGCATATCAACAAGCAACCATGTCTTTCAAAACATCAACGCTAAAATAAGTTATCCCTAGCCCATCATGCTCAAACATTGATCCATTCATGAAACACACTCACATATTAGCCACACCCAATACTCAAGTACGATCATAGTGCCCCCTAGTTGGTGCTTTATAAGAGAAGATGGAGACTCAAATAAAAAATAAAAATTGCATAAAGTAAAAGAAAGGCCCTTCGCAGAGGGAAGTAGGGATTTGTAGAGGTGCCAGAGCTCGAAGCGAAAATTAAGAGATAATTTTTTTTGAGAGGCATACTTTTCCCACCAACGAGAATGACTTAGAGCCCCCAACACTTTCCATGCTAGATATATCATAGGCGGTTCCCAAACATAAAATAAAGTTTATTCATTTTTCCACCATACTTTCACTTTCCATGGCTAGCCGAATCCACGGTTGCCCTCCATACCAACACTTTCCAAGAAATTTGTTATTTGACAACATAAAGTAAATTCATTTTTCATTTCGGAACTGGGCATCCCTAATACATTTGCCTTACTCTCGTGCAATGACAAGTGAATAAACACTCATCGTGAGAATAACACATCTAACATGGAAAATATTGGCCACCCCTCACTGCCTCGCGAGCGGAAAGAGCACACAAAAGAGAATTTTATTTTGAAAATTAGAGATGGCACATACAAATTTTCTTAGAACGGCAAAATAATACTGCATATAGGTAGGTATAGTGGACTCATGTGGCAAAACTAGTTTAAAGGATTTTGGATGCACAAGTAGTGATCATACTTAGTGCAAAATGAAGGCTAGCAAAAGATTGAGAAGCGACCAACCAAGAAATGAATAATCTCATAAGAGAGCATTAAGCATAATTAACAATGAATAATGCACCACAAGTAGGATCTAATTTCATTGCATGACTATTGACTTCCGTGCTTGCATAGGGAATCACAAACCTTAACACCAATATTCTTACTAAAGCACAATACTGATCAACATGACTCACATATAACATCATCATATCTCAAAACTATTACAAGGAATCAAGTTTATTTTGTCCAGTGATCTTCATGAAAGTTTTTATTATATCCTTCTTGGATATCTATCACATTGGGACTACTTTCATATGTTGCTTTTTGATAAGCTCAAACAAATATAAGTGAAGATCATGAGCATAAAAAGTTTTCTTTCTCTCAAAATAATTTAAGTGAAGCAAGAGAGAATTTCTTCAAAAATACTAAATACACTGCGCAAAAAAAAATATAAGTGAAGCACTAGAGCAAATGACAAGCTACTCCCAACAGATATAAGTGAAGATCAAACGAGTAGTTAAGTAAATGGGTAGCTATTTGAGGACTCTCTCTTATTTTAAAACTTTCAGATATAAGTATCTTATTAAAAGAGCAAGCAAAACAAAATAAAATGACATTCTAAAAATAGCAAACATCATGTGAAGAAGAAAAAGCTTAGGTTCAACCGATATTAACCGATAATTGTTGATGAAGAAAGGTGGGATGCCTACCCAGGGCATCCCCAATCTTAGATGCTTCAGACTTCTTGAAATATTAACTTGGGAAGCCTTGGCCATCCCCAAGCTTGAGCTTTTTGTGTCTCCTTAATTCCTTTCATATCACGGTTTCCCTAAATCTTAAAAACTTCATCCACACAAAACTCAACAAGAACTCGTGAGATACGTTAGTATAAACCAATGCAAAAACCTTATCATTCTCTACTGTAGCAAATCACTAAAATTATTAGTCAACATTGCATACTAAATGCCTCTCCATATTTAATACTCCTATCCTCGAATAGAATCATTAAACAAGCAAACATATGCAAACATAACAGCAATATGCCAAAACAGTATAGTCTGTAAAGAATGCAAGAGTATCAATACTTATTCAACTCAAAAAATTCTGAATATTTAACACACTGTAGAAAATTTAGCAGAGCTTATTTTGCAAAAAGTTTCAACCTTTTATCACATTCTGACTTTTCTGGGGAAATTTTGCAACAGTGATAAACTTTCTATTTTCAAACAGCAACATGTAGACTTGCAAAATAAGCATGACAAAGGCTATACTTGACATTTTTATTGGACTAAAATATGCAAAAAATTATTATAGATAGCAGCAAGAAAATCAAAACAAAATAACTGACGCTCCAAGCAAAACACATGTCATGTGACGAATGAAAACATAGCTCCAAGTGAGGTTACCGATAATGTTGGAGGCGGAAGAGGGGATGCCTTCCGGGGCATCCCCAAGCTTAGTTGCTTGGATATTCCTTAAATATTTCCTTGGGGTTTCCCTGGGCATCCCCAAGCTTAGGGTCTTGTCACTCCTTATTCTCCTTATATCGACATCTCACCCAAAACATGAAAACTTCAATCACACAAAACTTAACGGAACTTCGTGAGATAGGTTAGTATGATAAAAAGCAAACCATTTCACTTTGGTACTGTCAAAGACAAGATTCATAATTGTTTCCAAACAATGCCTACTGTAGCATATCATTTCCACAATTTATATTGATCAATATAAGCCATAGAAACTAGGAAGCAAGCAAACTAAGCATTGAAAACAGAATCTGTCAAAAACAGAATAGTCTGTAGTAATCTGTGCTCCAACCATACTTCTGCTACTACAAAAATTCTGAAAAATTAGGACAACGTAGAGAATTTGTATATATATCACCTGTCAAAAATTCAGATCAAAATCACGTTCCAGTGAATTTTTAAATTTCCTGGAATGAGCGCAAAAGTTTCTGTTTTTGCACAGATTCAAGTCAACTATCATCCACACTATCACAAAGGCTTTACTTGGCACTTTATTGAAACAAAATCAATAAAACATGATTAATACAGTAGCATAATCATGTGAACACATAAAAACAGTAACGGTAAATGTTGGGTTGTCTCCCAACAAGTACTTTTCTTGTATGCCTTTTAGCTAGGCATGATGATTTCAATGATGCTCGCATAAAAGATATGAATTGAAACATAAGAAGAGCATCATGAAACACAAGGCAAACACATTTAAGCTAACCCACTTCCTACGCATATGGATTTTGTGAGCAAATAACTTTTGGGAGCAAGAATCAACTAGCATAGGAAGGCAAAACAAACATAACTTCAAGATTTTCAACACATAGAGAGGAAACTTGATATTATTGCAATTCCTACAAGCAAATTTCCCTCCCTCATAATCATTTTCAGTGGCATCATGAATGAATTCAACAATATAACTATCACATAAAGCATTCTTTTCATGATACATAAGCATAGAAATTTTGTTACTCTCCACATAAGCAAATTTATTCTCATCAATAGTAGTGGGAGCAAACTCAACAAAATAACTATCATGTGATTGAAAATTAAAATCATGATGACAAGTTTCATGGTTATCATTATTCTTTATAGCATACATGTCATCACCCTAATCATCATAGATAGCAACTTCATTGTCAAAATCAATCAAAACCTCTTCCAAAATAGTGGACTCATCATTAAATAAAGTCATGACCTCTCCAAATCCACTTTCATCAATATAATCATCATAATAAATTTTCTCATCAAAACTTGGGGGACTAAAAATATCATCTTCATCAAACATATCATCCCCAAGCTTATGACTTTGCATATCATTAGCATCATTGATATTCAAAGGGTTCATACCAACAACATTGCAATCATGCTCATCATTCAAATATTTTGTGCCAAACATTTTATTGACTTCTTCTTCTAACAATTGAGCACAATTTTCCGATCCATCATTTTCAAGAAAGATATTATAAAGATGATCAATAATATGATGCAACCTCAATTCCATTTTTTATAGTTTTCTTTTATAAACCAAACTAGTGATAAAACAAGAAACTAAAAGATTCGATTGCAAGATCTAAAGATATACCTTCATGCACTCACCTCCCCGGCAACGGCGCCAGAAAAGAGCTTGATGTCTACTATGCAACTTTATTCTTGTAGACTCGTGTTGGGCCTCCAAGCGTAGAGTTTTGTAGGACAGTAGAAATTTTCCCTCAAGTTGATGACCTAAGGTTTATAAATCCGTGGGAGGTGTAAGATGAAGATGGTCTCTCTCAATAAACCCTACAACCAAATACAAGAAATCTCTTGTGTCCCCGACACACCCAATACAATGGCAAATTGTATAGGTGCACTAGTTCGGTGAAGAGATGGTGATAAAAGTGTAATATGGATAGTAGATATTGGTTTTTGTAATAGGAACAATAAAAAACAACAAGGTAACAAGTAACAAAAGTGAGCACAAATGGTATTGCAATGCTTGAAAATAAGGCCTAGGGCCCGTACTTCCGCTAGTGCAATCTCTCAACAATGCTAACATAGTTGGACCATATGATTATCACTCAAAGTGCAAAAAATAATCACTCTCGAGTTCCTATTAGCGGAGAACAAAAGATAGAAATTGTTTGTAGGGTACAAAACCACCTCAAAGCTATTCTTTTCGATCAATCTATCCTAGAGTTCGTACTAAAATAACGCAAGCTATTCTTTTTGATCAATCTAATAAAGAGTTCATGCTAAAATAACACCATATGGCACACATCAACCAACTCTAATGTCACCTAGATACTCCAATGTCACTATGAGTACCCGTGAGTTAATTCTACGATATGCATCAAACAACTTCATGATCATAATATTCAATCCACTCAAAGAACTACAAGGAGACCCCAAAGTTTCTATCGGAGAAAACATAATAAAAACATGCATCAACCCCTATGCATAGATTACCCCAATGTCACCTGGGAATCCGCAAGTTGAGTGACATAACATACATCAAGTGAATCAATATGATACCCCATTGTCACCTCAAGTATTCATACCAAAAGACATACATGTATTCTCAAATCTGAACATTCAATCCGACAAGGCAAAACTTCAAAGGTAAAGATTCAATTAATCACAACAAGAGTAGAGAGGGGAGAAACACTACAAAAAAAGACATATCCGTGACATTTTGGGCCGAACGAATTTTTTTTCTGTCATACATATGACACTTCTATGACGATACTTGTGACAAAACCCGGTATAATCATAGATGTGGTGGGCTCCTACTTCTATGAAAAAAAAATTCATGACAGAAAATGGGATTTTCGTCCGGGGCGGGCCGGAGACACAGCTGCATGACATTCTTTGGGCCGTCCATGACGGAAAAACCGTGGTAGAAGCGAGGGCGAGGAAAATTTCGGGGAGTTCCCGGTTACGGTGGGCGGTCGGGGGCTAAGCGATGCGTGTTTCTCAGACACGCACGCTGCTGCGTGTGTAGGCGTTGGCTCTAACTGAACCCGAGCGAGGCATTGGGCTCTAACTGAACCCGAGCGATTGCACTGCAGGCTACGCGTTACTGAACCCCGAGCGATCGATTGATGGCTGTTAACTGAACCCGATCGAGCGATACCTTCGCTACTGCTGCTAACTGAAGCCGATCGATGCTTCCTCTCTGGATGAACAGTGAGCGTTGCAGGGGGGGGGGGGGTTGGTGGAATAGTGTGGGGTGGCGTTGCCTCTGGATGAACCGGACCCCGGGGTGGGGAGGACTGGGTGAACGATGAGCGGTGGAGGGGTGCCCGTGGAGGGGTGGTTGAACAGTAGCCGGTGGAGTAGCGCGCAGTGGAGGCTGGAGGAGGTCGACGGTAGCCCGTGGAGGCTGAAGGAGGTCGATGGTGGAGATGAACAGTATCCCGTGGAGTCCCGTTTTGCGGTACGCCACACCCCTCCCGATGAACAGGACCCCCTTTCGACCGTAGCACTCCAACACAAGTCCGTTTCGTCCGTTTTGCGGTACGCCACACCCCTCCCGATCAACAGGACCCCCGTTTCGACCGTAGGAGGTCCATTTCCTCCGTTTTGTGGTACGCCACACCCCTCCCACTACTAGGGAAAAGCCTAGCAGCAGCGCATATTTTGGGCCTCTCAGTAGCGCGGGGACCGACGCTACTAATAAGGCGCTACAGCTAACGTATAGCTGTAGCGCCTGTTGTCCCACGCTATTGCTATACATGAATAGTTGTAGCGCTCTTTAGAAAAGGGTGCTGCTAATATTATCTGCAGCGCTGTTTACTGGGAAGCGCTACTGCTAAATTTTCCCCCCTCGCTACTACTAGTTTTATTAGTTTTTTCCCTGCATATTTGTTTTTGTATTTGTTTTGTATTTGAATAGGCTTTATACAATAATCTTTAGCATATCATACACATACAAATGTAATCATAGCATATACATACAATTAGTCTCATCAAATCATGTCATCATGATAATCATCATCCAACACAAAGTGGTCTCTCGTCATCATCTCGAAAATAGCGATACAAGCCTCGATTACTTGCAAATACATCGTCATCCATCTAAACAATGATATACGCGAGAAGAGCTATCACTTTGAGTACATGAGTTCGTATCCCTCTCTCGCATTAGCGTGAACCTAAACTAACTACTGCCTGTCGCTCGGAAACCGGAAACCGATACACCTGGGCCTGACACTCCATCCACTTGTCGTATATATACTCTTGGCGTAGCACTTATTCACCATCAATGATCTATGCACCTGCATCATCACATGAGTCGATGATATGCAACACATATAGTTGAGCAACAGAAAGAGACAGACTTGGCAAAAATAGAAACAACATATCATAAGCATAAATAACAAAGTTCATCGTACCCCAAAATGCCCTAACTAGAGTGATTTTCTCTAGTCGAGGAGGAGGACGGTTTAATTACATCACAAATAAAGTTTCACCATGCATAACTCAAAGTCTTGTCATACAGAAAGTATGGACTAAACGGACACATTGTCATATATCGACAATCACTCCAACATGTCGTTCCATCCATCCATGTCAGGGAGATAGTCCCCGAGCCTAGTGAAAGGCTTCAGGTCGAGACACTGAGCGGCTACCCATGTTCGGACGTCTTCCCGCGACATTTGTCCTTCTTCGTAGAACATCCCTGTTTTTCCGACGACCTCCTTCATGATGATTTGGGCAAGTTCACGCTGGATGTGATAGAACTCGGCTCGAAGTCGATGATCCTCGATATCTCCTACGTTCTTTGCCCATTGCAGAATATGGGCATCGCCGGATGTAGGTGACATGCGAAGGTTACGGTGATCCCGTCTGTACTCCGCATGTGGTGTAGGACATAGAATCCATCATTAAGAGAATTGTTCGGTTCTTTGGATGCAGTGAAGTCGATCTTATGGCCGAAGGCGACCTGCCGCCCTTCTCTTCTTGTCCCTAACCTCTCCACCCCTTGCTTGGTAGTAAAACATAGCACTATCGAGAACATCCTTGATGTGGGTGTAATCCTTTTGTGAATGTTCTTGACGAGTCCAAGTAAAGAGCGTGGGATAATCGGGGTATAGGATGATGAGGACGGCGCCCGCCGCCAAGCGCAAAAATAAGTACACCTCAAATTAATTAGCCTCCACCGTGCAAATGAATGATTGAAATCGAAGGAAGGCTAGCAGCGCGGATGACTTACACGGGATGATAAGGCACGAGAATCGCCCCCTTGTCCTTATTGGTGAGCATGAAATTGACGATGTATTCCCTCGCGTATACACGGTGCTCTGCGCAGACTCCCAAGAAGCCCTCGTGCATGGAGTACGGGTCAGCGACACAGATGTGAGATATCTGCTTAACCCCGATGATGTAGTTCATGTGTAAGGCATAAAGGCGGACAAACGTAAAATCCAGCTTCTTCACGTGAAACATGTCGAATATGTAATCGAATCGGAGGAAGAACTTATCCGCGGGGAAGCTGTCGACGTACGACATTTGCCGCGGAACGTTAACCACGTAGAGTGGGTATCCTGGATCTGTCGAGGCGATGAGGCCTTTCTCTACCCGCATCACATCGTCATGAAGTCTCCTTAGATCGCCGAATCTGACCCCTAGCGCTGTTGCAGGTAGGATTGGTTGACCGGGGATATGCCATTTATCCGCATCGGGGATATCTATATGGTCCTGAAGCCGAGGCTACTGAGGCGGCTGGATCATAGAATCAGCTTTTTTGCCTTTCCTCGCTCTCTTCATAGACTTATTTACTACCGGAAGGTCGTCCATAATACGTTGAGACGGCAATTCAGGCACCGACTCATGACGCTCAAACCCTAACGAGGCGCCAGTATAGACATACTGTTCAGCGCCACCGTCGTCCTCATCCTCATCCATGGCGACGTCATCAGCGACTAATGGAGCCTCCTCCTTACCCCGTCCGCTATCACCCAACCCGACACCCGACACTAATTGGGAAGGTGGGTTGTTGAACGATGTTCATACCTTGCTGAGGCAGCGTGCTCGTGGGTGTGCTCCCGACCGCCTCCAGACGAAGCAGACTCTTTGGCCACAACAGGACCCACCCATTGCAACAATCACCAAGCCGCCGCGGTGTCTCCTCGTCATCCACCAGTAGTATTGGAGGAGGCAAATTCTCGTGGCCCGGTTCGACACTGGCCACGGAAACCTTGAAGACGCGTTCGGGGATCGGCCGGTTGTGGAACAATGGTTCCTTCGGCTCCATTATCGCCGCCTTCCCCACGTCCACCTTTCCGTCGCCGATGGTGTACAATATGGTGCACGGGGTTTCCTCGGCCTGCAAAGAAAAGTCTGCGACGTGAGACATTCGAAAGGCAACGAAAACGGGAGATTATACATTTATATTGAAGGGGGCCGGTTGTTGGAAATATGCCCTAGAGGCAATAATAAAAGGATTATTATTATATTTCCTTGTTCGTGATAATTGTCTTTTATTCATGCTATAATTGTATTATCCGGAAATCGTAATACACATGTGAATACATAGACCACAACATGTCCCTAGTGAGCCTCTAGTTGACTAGCTCGTTGATCAACAGATAGTCATGGTTTCCTGACTATGGACATTGGATGTCATTGATAACGGGATCACATCATTAGGAGAATGATGTGATGGACAAGACCCAATCCCGAGCATAGCACAAGATCGTGTAGTTTGTTTTGCTAGAGCTTTTCCAATGTCAAGTATCTTTTCCTTAGACCATGAGATCGTGTAACTCCCGGATACCGTAAGAGTGCTTTGGGTGTACCAAATGTCACAACGTAACTGGGTGACTATAAAGGTGCACTACAGGTATCTCCGAAAGTGTCTCATTGGGTTGACACGGATCGATCGATTTGTCACTCCGTATTACGGAGAGGTATCACCGGGCCCACTCGGTAGTGCATCATCATAATGAGCTCAAAGTGACCAAGTGTTTGGTCACGGGATCATGCATTACTGATGCGAGTAAAGTGACTTGCGGTAACGAGATTGAACGAGGTATTGGGATACCGTCGATCGAATCTCGGGCAAGTAACATACCGTCTGACAAAGGGAATAGTATACGGGGGTGCTTGAATCCTCGACATCATGGTTCATCCGATGAGATAATCGAGGAGTATGTGGGAGCCCACATGGGTATCCAGATCCCGCTGTTGGTTATTGACCGGAGAGCCGTCTCGGTCATGTGCGCATGTCTCCGAACCCGTAGGGTCTACACACTTAAGGTTCGATGGACGCTAGGGTTGTATGAATATGAGTATGCAGCAAACCGAAAGTTGTTCGGAGTCTCGGATGAGATCCCGGATGTCACGAGGAGTTCCGGAATGGTCCGGAGGTAAAGAATTATATATAGGAAGTGCTGTTTCGGCCATCGGGAGAGTTTCGGGGGTCACCGGTATTGTACCGGGACCACCGGAAGGGTCCCGGGGGTCCACCGGGTGGGGCCACCTATCCTGGAGGGCCCCGTGGGCTGAAGTGGGGAGGGAACCAGCCCCTGGTGGGCTGATCTTCCGCCAGGCCCCCTGCGCCTAGGGTTGGAAACCCTAGGGTGGGGCGCACCACTTGCCTTGGGGCACTCCACCCCGGCAGCCGCCCCTTGGGAGATTCAATCTCGGGGCCAGCGCCCCAGGGGCCTATATAAAGGAGGGGGAGGAGGGCAGCCGCACTCGAGTCTTGGCGCCTCCCCTCTGCTACACCTCTTCCTCCTCCCGCAGTTGCTTGGCGAAGCCCTGTCGGAGTCCTGCTGCATCCACCACCACGCCGTCGTGATGCTGGATCTTCATCAACCTCTCCTTCCCCCTTGCTGGATCAAGATGGAGGAGACGTCACGCTGACCGTACGTGTGTTGAACGCGGAGGTGTCGTCCGTTCAGCGCTAGGATCTCCGGTGATTTGGATCACGACGAGAACGACTCCCTCAACCCCGTTCACTTGAACGCTTCCGCTCGCGATCTACAAAGGTATGTAGATGCACTCCTGTCACTCGTTGCTAGATGAACTCATAGATGGATCTTGGTGAACGTAGGATTTTTTTTTATTTTATGCAACGTTCCCCAACAGTGCCATCATGAGCTGGGTCTATGTGTAGTTCTCTATTGCACGAGTAGAACACAATTTGTTGTGGGCGTAGATGTTGTCAACTTTCTTGCCGCTACTAGTCTTATCTTGCTTCAGCGGTATTGTGCGATGAAGCGGCCCGGATCGACCTTACAGGTACGCTTACGTGAGACAGGTTCCACCGACTGACATGCACTAGTTGCATAAGGTGGCTAGCGGGTGTCTGTCTCTCCCACTTTAGTTGGAGCGGATTCGATGAAAAGGGTCCTTATGAAGGGTAAATAGAAGTTGACAAATCACGTTGTGGCTTTCACGTAGGTAAGAAAACGTTCTTGCTAGAACCCTATTGCAGCCACGTAAAAACTTGCAACAACAATTAGAGGACGTCTAACTTGTTTTTGCAGCAAGTGTTTTGTGATGTGATATGGCCAAAGTTGTGATGAATGATGAATGATATATATGTGATGTATGAGATCATGTTCTTGTAATAGGAATCACGACTTGCATGTCGATGAGTATGACAACCGGCAGGAGCCATAGGAGTTTTCTTTATTTTTTGTATGACCTGCGTGTCATTGAGAAACGTCATGTAAATTACTTTACTTTATTGCTAAATGTGTTATCCATAGTAGTAGAAGTAATAGTTGGCGAGCAACTTCATGGAGACACGATGATGGAGATCATGGTGTCATGCCGGTGACAAGATGATCATGGAGCCCCGAAGATGAAGATCAAAGGAGCTATATGATATTGGCCATATCATGTCACTACTATATAATTGCATGTGATGTTTATTATGTTTATGCATCTTGTTTACTTAGAACGACGGTAGTAAATAAGATGATCCCTTATAATAATTTCAAGAAAGTGTTCTCCCTAATCGCGCCGTTGCTAAAGTTAAAGTTCGTTTGAAGCACCACGTGACGACCGGGTGTGCTAGATTCTTACGTTCACATACAACGGGAGTAAGACAGTTTTACACATGCAAAACCCTTAGGTTAACTTGACGAGCCTAGCATGTACAGACATGGCCTCGGAACACAAGAGACCGAAAGGTCGAACATGAGTCGTATGGAAGATACGATCAACATGGAGATGTTCACCGATGATGACTAGTCCGTCTCACGTGATGATCGGACACGGCCTAGTCGACTCGGATCATGTAACACTTAGATGACTAGAGGGATGTCAAATCTGAGTGGGAGTTCATTATATAATTTGATTAGATGAACTTAATTATCATGAACATTAGTCTAAAATCTTTGCAAAATGTCTTGCTCATGTCACCATGAACTTCAACGCGTTCCTAGAGAAAACCAAGCTGAAAGATGATGGCAGCAACTATTCGGACTGGGTCCGGAACCTGAGGATCATCCTCATAGCAGCCAAGAAACAGTATGTCCTAGAAGCACCGCTAGGTGAAGCACCCATCCTGCAGAGAACCAAGACGTTATGAACGCTTGGCAGTCTCGTCTTGATGATTACTCCCTCGTTCAGTGCGGCATGCTTTACAGCTTAGAACCGGGCTCCAAAAGCGTTTTGAGCAACACGGAGCATATGAGATGTTCGAGGAGCTGAAAATGGTTTTTCAAGCTCATGCCCGGTCGAGAGATATGAAGTCTCCGACAAGTTCTATAGTTGTAAGATGGAGGAAAATAGTTACATCGGTGAGCACATACTCAAAATGTCTGGTTGCACAACCGCCTGTCCCACTGGACATTAACCTCCCGGACGAGGCGGTCATTGACAGAATCCTTGATCGCTCCCACCGAGCTACAAGAGCTTTGTGATGACCTACAATATGCAGGGATGGTGAAAACTATTCCTGAAGTATTTTCAATGCTGAAGTCAGCAGAGGTAGAAATCAAGAAAGAACATCAAGTGTTGATGGTCAATAAAACCACTAAGTTCAAGAAGGGCAAGGGTAAGAAGAACTTCAAGAAGGACGGCAAGGATGTTGCCGCGCCCGGTAAGCCAGTTAACGGGAAGAAGTCAAAGAATGGACCCAAGCCTGAGACTGAGTGCTTTATTGCAAAGGGAAGGGTCACTCGAAGCGGAACTGCCCCAAATACTTAGCAGACAAGAAGGCCGGCAACACTAAAGGTATATTGGATATACATGTAATTGATGTGTACCTTACCAGTACTCGTAGTAACTCCTAGGTATTTGATACCGGTGCCGTTGCTCATATATGTAACTCACAGCAGGAGCTGCCGAATAAGCGGAGACTGGCGAAGGACGAGGTGACGATGCGCGTCAGGAATGGTTCCAAGGTCGATGTGATCGCCGTCGGCATGCTACCTCTACATTTACCTACGGGATTAGTTTTAAACCTCAATAATTGTTATTTAGTGCCAAGTTTGAGCATGAACATTGTATCAGGATCTCGTTTAGTGCGATATGGCTACTCATTTAAATCCGAGAATAATGGTTGTTCTATTTATATGAGAGATATGTTCTATGGTCATGCTCCGATGGTCAATGGTTTATTCTTAATGAATCTCGAACGTGATGTTACACATATTCATAGTGTGAATACCAAAAGATGTAAGGTTGATAACGATAGTCCCACATACTTGTGGCACTGCCGCCTTGGTCACATAGGTGTCAAGCGCATGAAAAAGCTCCATGCTGATGGACTTTTAGAGTCTCTCGATTATGAATCATTTGACACATGCGAACCATGCCTTATGGGCAAAATGACCAAGACTCCCTTCTCCGGAACAATGGAGCGAGCAACCAACTTATTGGAAATCATACATACCGATGTGTGCGGTCCAATGAGCGTCGAGGCTCATGGAGGATATCGTTATGTTCTCACTCTCACTGATGACTTGAGTAGATATGGGTATGTCTACTTGATGAAACACAAGTCTGAGACCTTTGAAAAGTTCAAGGAATTTCAGAATGAGGTAGAGAATCAATGTGACCGAAAAATAAAGTTCTTACGATCAGATCGTGGAGGAGAATATTTAAGTCACGAATTTGGTACACACTTAAGGAAATGTGGAATCGCTTTCACAACTCACGCTGCCTGGAACACCTCAACAGAACGGTGTGTCCGAACGTCGTGTCGCACTCTATTGGATATGGTGCGATCTATGATGTCTCTTACAGATTTACCGCTATCATTTTGGGGATACGCTCTAGAGACAGCTACATTCACTTTAAATAGGGCACCGTCTAAATCCGTTGAGACGACACCGTATGAATTATGGTTTGGGAAGAAACCTAAGCTGTCGTTTCTAAAATTTTGGGGATGCGATGCTTATGTCAAGAAACTTCAACCTGAAAAGCTTGAACCCAAGTCGGAAAAATGCGTCTTCATAGGATACCCTAAGGAAACCATTGGGTATACCTTCTACCTTAGATCCGAAGGCAAGATCTTTGTTGCCAAGAACGGATCCTTTCTCGAAAAAGAGTTTTTCTCGAAGGAGTAAGTGGGAGGAAAGTAGAACTTCGATGAAGTACTACCTCTTGAACCGGAAAGTAGTGCAGCTCAGGAAATTGTTCCTGTGGTGCCTACACCGACTAGAGAGGAAATTAATGATGATGATCAAGGTACTTCAGATCAAGTTACTACTGAACTTCGTAGGTCCACAAGGACACGTTCGACACAGTGGTATGGCAACCCTGTCCTAGAAATCATGTTGTTAGACAACGGTGAACCTTGAACTATGAAGAAGCGATGGCGGGCCCAGATTCCAACAAATGGCTTGAAGCCATGCAATCCGAGATAGGATCCATGTATGAAAACAAAGTATGGACTTTGACAGACTTGCCCGATGATTGGCGAGCGATAGAAAACAAATGGATCTTCAAGAAGAAGACGCACGCGGATGGTAATGTTACCATCTATAAAGCTCGACTTGTCGCTAAAGGTTATCGGCAAGTTCAAGGGGTTGACTACGATGAGACTTTCTCTCCCGTAGCAAAGCTGAAGGCCGTCCGAATCGTGTTAGCAATTGCCGCATACTATGATTATGAGATATGGCAAATGGACGTCAAAACGGCATTCCTTAACGGCTATCTTAAGGAAGAACTGTATATGATGCAGCCGGAAGGTTTTGTCGACCCTAAGAATGCTAACAAGGTATGCAAGCTCTAGCGATCCATTTATGGGCTGGTGCAAGCATCTCGGAGTTGGAACATTCGCTTTGATGAGATGATCAAAGCGTTTGGGTTTATGCAGACTTATGGAGAAGCCTGCGTTTACAAGAAAGTGAGTGGGAGCTCTGTAGCATTTCTCATATTATATGTAGATGACATACTTTTGATGGGAAATGATATAGAACTCTTGGACAGCATTAAGGCCTACTTGAATAAAAGTTTTTCAATGAAGGACCTTGGAGAAGCTGCTTATATATTAGGCATCAAGATCTATAGAGATAGATCGAGACGCCTCATAGGTCTTTCACAAAGCACATACCTTGATAAGATATTGAAGAAGTTCAAAATGGATCAGTCCAAGAAAGGGTTCTTGCCTGTATTACAAGGTGTGAAATTGAGCTCGGCTCAATGTCCAACCACGGCAGAAGATATAGAAGAGATGAGTGTCATCCCCTATGCATCAGCCATAGGGTCTATTATGTATGCCATGCTGTGTACCAGACCTGATGTAAACCTTGCCGTAAGTTTGGTAGGAAGGTACCAAAGTAATCCCGACAAGGAACATTGGACAGCTGTCAAGATTATCCTGAAGTACCTGAAAAGGACTAAGGACATGTTTCTCGTTTATGGAGGTGAAGAAGAGCTCGTCGTAAAGGGTTACGTCGACGCTAGCTTCGACACAGATCTGGATGACTCTAAGTCACAAACCGGATACGTGTATATGTTGAATGGTAGAGCAGTAAGCTGGTGCAGCTGCAAGCAGAGTGTCGTGGCGGGATCTACATGTGAAGCGGAGTACATGGCAGCCTCGGAGGCAGCGCATGAAGCAATTTGGGTGAAGGAGTTCATCACCGACCTAGGAGTCATACCCAATGCGTCGGGGCCGATCAAACTCTTATGTGACAACACTGGAGCTATTGCACTTGCCAAGGAGCCCAGGTTTCACCAGAAGACATGGCACATTAAGCGTCGCTTCAAATCCATTCGTGAAAATGTTCAAGATGGAGACATAGAAATTTGCAAAGTGCATACGGATCTGAATGTCGCAGATCCGTTGACTAAACCTCTTCCGCGAGCAAAACATGATCAACACCAGAACTCTATGGGTGTTCGATTCATCACAATGTAACTAGATTATTGACTCTAGTGCAAGTGGGAGACTGTTGGAAATATGCCCTAGAGGCAATAATAAAAGGATTATTATTATATTTCCTTGTTCGTGATAATTGTCTTTTATTCATGCTATAATTGTATTATCCGAAAATCGTAATACACGTGTGAATACATAGACCACAACATGTCCCTAGTGTGCCTCTAGTTGACTAGCTCGTTGATCAACAGAGATAGTCATGGTTTCTGACTATGGACATTGGATGTCATTGATAACGGGATCACATCATTAGGAGAATGATGTGATGGACAAGACAATCTGAGCATAGCACAAGATCGTGTAGTTCGCTTTTGCTAGAGCTTTTCCAATGTCAAGTATCTTTTCCTTAGACCATGAGATCGTGTAACTCCCGGATACCGTAGGAGTGCTTTGGGTGTACCAAACGTCACAACGTAATTGGGTGACTATAAAGGTGCACTACAGGTATCTCCGAAAGTGTCTGTTGGGTTGACACGGATCGGGACTAGGATTTGTCACTCCGTGTTACAGAGAGGTATCACTGGGCCCACTCGGTAGTGCATCATCATAATGAGCTCAAAGTGACCAAGTGTCTGGTCACGGGATCATGCATTACTGATGCGAGTAAAGTGACTTGCCGGTAACGAGATTGAATGAGGTATTGGGATACCGACGATCGAATCTCGGGCAAGTAACATACCGTCTGACAAAGGGAATAGTATACGGGGTTTCTTGAATCCTCGACATCGTGATTCATTCGATGAGATCATCGAGGAGTATGTGGGAGCCAACATGGGTATCCAGATCCCGCTGTTGGTTATTGACCGGAGAGCCGTCTCGGTCATGTCTGCATGTCTCCCGAACCCGTAGGGTCTACACACTTAAGGTTCGGTGACGCTAGGTGTGACACTCCAAAAAATATTCTTTTGGTTTTCTTCAAAATTTTTGTTGGATTTGAAGAAGGTCTTCTGAACCCTTCCAAAAATCTCTCTCAAAAGCTTTTTCCCTTTAGCAAATAATTTATTTTTGCATCTCCTTCAACTCTGGTGTTTGGTTTCAAAATTTTTCTTCTGATTGCCCTCTTCTCAAAATTTCAAGAAAAATCTTTGGAGTTTATTTTTCTTTCAAAAAGAAACTCTAGGAGTTTTGCATCCTCTCCAATATTTGAAACCACTCATGATTTTTACCATGCACCACATGGTAAAATCTTCCCAAAAATCTCTCCTTCCACTTTGGGCAATCCAAACATTCTGTCTCAACAAGTTCAACCCTTTTCTGAATTTTATTTCATTTAATTCTCCCCGCAAATCTTTTCTGTCCATTATTTTGAGCCTAGGTGATTTGCAAAGCAAGTACCTAAATGCATTTGAGTTTTGACCTCAAACCAACTCCCTTGGATAGTCCTTGGTACCCACAACCTAGAACAATCAAGATCCACTCCACTTCTGTTCAAAGATTTCAAATTTCAGTGTCTGCAAGTTTGGACCAGATTTGTCAAATTTGGTGAAATTCATATCTTCTCTGCTCCAAAAATTCCACAAAAATTCAGGCAGCCTCTAGATGCAATGAGAGGCCCCTCCACCAAAAACAACCTCAAGGAAAAATCCCTACATGCCTAAATCATTCTGTCGAACACCTTGCATGCACTATTACTGTTCATCTTCAGTTAAATTCAGATTGCAGTGTCGTTCTCCGTCGAGTTTCAGTCACATGCCCACAGTGCACTTGGCACGTTGCTCGCAGCCCAGCCTGCTTGTCCGGAGCTTCACACGCGTGCTTGGCACGTTCTGGCGTCGGTGGCACCTGCCCGCCTGGCGGCGTGTCTTCGTGGCAGAACCACCGTAGAGGCCGGCAGGGAGCAGAACTGCGGCATAACGCCGTTCGGCGCCGCCCAAACTTCCTGGTAGCTCCGCATGGCCATTTCCTTGCCGGCGCACGCATGCAGCACCGTCGCCGTGGCACGGCAAGCACAGAGCGTGCTCTCGCCGCCGACGGGCCAAGGCCGCCCGTTCCGTCGAGCTCGCCCTAAGCAACCAAACCCCGACGCGTTTAGCACCTAAACGGAACCAGGGAACCCCCACGACGATGCTCAACCTCTGAACCTCCCCGATCAACGCCCTTCGCCACCGTAAACTTCGCCGGAGAACCCCGTTCTCGGCAACCGCCTCGGGCCGGCTATATATAGCACCCCGAGCGCGCTCTCGCCCCCGCACACCTCCACCACCTCACTATTCCTCGCCAAGCCCGTAGAAGGGCCTCGAGGAGCTCTTCTTCCTCGACTCCGGCCGCTCCGTTCCGCCTCGGCCTCCACCTCGATTCACTCCGGTGAGGTTGACCCCGGCGCCCAAATCCCGTCAGCTACCCTCTCATGCTACCACGAGTCTAACCCCCTCCTCAATTCCTCCTCCGCAGCACTCTCCGGCGAGGCCCACGACCACCGAACCGCCGTCACGGAGCAAGCGTCGCCGTCGACGTGGTACTCGCCGGCGACCACCACCACCACCCACAGACGCGGAATGGCGCCCTGAACACGGAGGTACCCTCCGATCTGACTGCCTCGCCGTGGATCGCCGCCGGCGACCGCTGCGGCTCTCGGGCGCCGACGAGCCCCGTCTCTCTCGTTTGAAATTTCAAACCTGACCCGCCCGCCTCTCTTTTTGTTTTTTTTGAATCGTTTTCTGAAAGCGTACTTTGGCAAATACGCTTCCACTCTGAACCGTTTTTCTGCATTTTTCTCCTTAGACCCCTGAGGGTTTTCTGTTTCATTACAGATGGGTCCTTGGACCAAAACCCTTATAATGTTTTAACAGAAAAGAATTTTTGAGTGATTCTTTTTCTGTCCTCTTCAAATTTTTGTCTAGTTTTTTATCATATTTATTTGTAAAATATTTGGATTAACTTTCTGTGACCCACGGTATTTACGTTAGCGTGTATTTTGTGTACCGTAGATACCGAAGGAGGTGACGGAACAACGAACTTCGCCGAGCTAGACCCCGACTACTCCGAACCAGGCAAGAAATGTTTGAAATTTTGATATGATGAGTGTTTGGGCATGTTTGCATTATTTTTGTATCATGGCACGTTCATGAGCTTTTCAATGATAGTTTATCTCGTAAGAGTTGAGGCAAATGAGCTCGGTAAAGCCATGAGTTGTTGGAAACTTGTTGCATGGCCATGAGTTGGCATGAGTATGGGTAAGATGGCGGTGTTGTAGCATGCCAGGCTTATGCCAGATCGTTGACCCAGTGTCAACATAAATCAGTCAGATTCCCGTCCGTCTTCCCTTTCAGATTACCACCTGTTTCCCGCAAGAAGGGATACGGCTTAGTAAGTTGCAAACCACTTCTGGTACACACCAAATCGAGAGGCGGGATGAAGGTTCCATGGCCTGGATTAAAGCCTTTCATCCGGTCAGGGGCATGGGTGTTTCCGGTTGGGACCGAGAGGGGGCACCCTTAGAGCTGCGATATAAATTTGATCCCATGCTATTCGAGATTGTGATCTCCCCGTCTCAAAGTTTTTCTTAAACACTGTCTAGGGTGATTCTTGGCAACGTGAGGTATGATGGGTGTGTACTAGCTAGCTGTGTTTCCTCCGAAATACCGTAAACGGAACTAGTCCTTCATGACTACAGAAATTTGTTGGCTGTGGACAATTTTGGTACAAACTCTGCAGAGTCAAAATTCTTGAATTCATCTTATTCATATCCGAGTACCGTGTTCATCTCATCTTGTCAAGTGTCAGTCTCGGTGACAGAGACTCCCGATAACTACTTGAGTGTTAAATGTTTATTTCCCGTGAATGGACTAACCCGCTTATTGTCCTGTGATGAATATTTTCCGTGAGCACTATATCTTGTCAGTTATGAATGACGAATTATAAGCCCTTTCTGCGATGTCACTCAGACGTCCGACTGCGGAATTGTTATTATTTACTTTTACTATAAGCCCTTTCTGCGATGTCGCTCAGACGTCCGACTGTGGCATTGTTATTATTTACTTTTATTATAAGCCCTTTCTGCAATGTCGCTCAGACGTCCGACTGTGGCATTGTTATTGTTTACGTTTATTATAAGCCCTTTCTGCGATGTCGCTCAGACATCCGACTGCGGCATTGTTATTATTTACTTCTATTATAAGCCCTTTCTGTGATGTCGCTCCGACGTCCGACTGTGGCACGCATGTATTTTATTTCAATATAAGACCTTTATGAGGTGTCGCTCAGACGCCCGACTGTGGCATGTTTTACTTATTTGTTCACCCTTCGAGGCGTCGCTTCAGACACCCGATCGGTTTTGAGTTTTGTCTTCTTTGGGTTTTCGAGCGGACTACCGCCGACTCCCTTCTTATTTACTTTGCTATACTGATTAAATTGAGCATTGTTAAAATTAATCATGTCGCATTCATGCATTCATTTGTTATATCTTTTGTCCGAACTGTCTTGCGAGTACTTTCAAAGTACTCACCTGGCTTGTTGATTTGGCCAGATCTTGTGAAAGGCGATCTCATGGATGAAGAGTTCGATAGTGAGTCCGACGCCTAGAGGAATCCCAGTCAGTCTCGTGCGACCCCTGGATTAGTCATTGTGATATATCCGCTTCCGCCACCCAAATAAATTCATCGAGCCTCACCTCGACGCTCGATGAGCCACCAGTGCGGTAGTCTTATTAACCACCCCATTGTGTTATTCCACCAACCACTCATATCTCGAGTCAGTAGTATTTCCACCCCACACCATTGTGTCATATCCGCCATCATGTATAATTATCAGCGTGTTTGTAATAATTGGTTGGGCATCTTCAGTCCGACCCTGTAATATTGTAAGGCTACTGGCTTATTGTATCAAAGTTTTGTCTACCGGTATGGATGATTTTCCTCATATTGGACTTCATAGGTTGGTTGTTCAATAAATATTTTTATTGAAAAACCGGTCGTGACAAGCTTGGTACCAGAGCCAGGCTGACTGTAGGAAGCCACTAGGTGCGATCGCTAATCGGTTATTAGCAGAATAGAGCTATTTATTATTTTCACAAATGTAGTCAATTTACGTGATCGGCATATATTTATGATTTGACTACTCAGGATTTTTGCCTACTTTTGTAGATGGCTGGCAACGACTGTGAGTCGCAGATGTTCGCCAACATGCCCGATGGGTTTGTTAAGCTTCTCTCCTTCATCGTCCAAGTCGCGATGGGGCCAGATGTGCGCCCAGTCCTCTCTCTCTCTCAGCACAAGGTCAATGATCGTCTAACCATGCACCAAGCCGCGGTGGATTCAAGAGAGGGCGAGTTGAGCATTACCGGTTCGTGGGGAGAACCATGCCCACAGAGAAGCATGCATGCGGAGATGGCAGCCCGTGAGGCGATAACTCGTCTCAGGGATATCCTTCCTTCGATGAAGACTCATCGCTACCGCTACCCGCCCTGTCACATGCCATATACCTGCCACTACGCGTTCTCTTGCCCCAGAGGAGAACGGGATGAAGCTTTTGAGATGCTCATCGAGTATCTCCGGGGTTTGGAGGTAGCCTTCGACAACCTGGTGGACGACTTTGTAGCTGCCCGCATGGACTCAGTCCATGGCTGTGTCGCCAACAGGAGGGAGCTCTGGCGCCAGACCGCCACCGACTTCGCCTCGTCATCAGCATCGTTTGCTCCTACTGCTCGCACCACCACTCGTCGCCTGCCTACCACGGAGGAGTTCAACCATGTCATTGTGCTTACTCCGGTTCGTTCTGCACCACCCCTCGTGCCCGCTCATGTTAGAGTTGTCCCGCACAGGGCACCTGCTCCACCAACTCAGCGCAGCACCTCACTTCTGGAGCCTATCTCCGAAGAGGAGGTTGAGTCCCCGACCACTTTTCGCCTCACCCTTGGCAGGCCAAGGGAAATCCTTACCATCTCCGGGATGCACGCTTAGCCGCCTTGTGATGCTCCGACTTGTACGATATGTTTATATGTAAATAGGCTGTGAGAAGTAGCTTGTTTGCGCATCATGTAGGATCTGGAGGAGTGCACTAGACTAAATAACATGTCAGGATTATGTACGCATATCCTGAGTGATGTATTGTATAATTACTGCCTGCGTGTAAGATATGTAATGGACAGTCCTTCTCCGTGCACAAACGTGTATTCTCTTGAAAAAAATCTTGGAGCATTTGCAACTTTTTTTCATCTTCTTGAATTTATTGATTTTTGCGGCTCAATTTCTTTTCTTATGAGTGTTTCAAAATATATCCCCAGAGTGAACTATGTCGCGTCCTTGGACGCGCTCCATGCCGACTCCGACAGAGGAAAATATGGCACACCCAGTGCAACAATTTCACACGAGGCAGACAAGTCAACAGGATAGTGAAACGGCACTTTCCCAAATGTGCCATCTTTATGAACAAAGTCAGCAGCAACATCAGGAAATAATGAACCAAGTCATCAATATGGGGAATCACCGTGGACAGTATCAACAGCAATCAAAGTTATCCGAGCTACAGAAGACAAGTCCCCAAACATTTTCTCACACTGACAAACCTCTTGAAGCCGAGGACTGGCTTCGAGACATGGAAAGAAAATTAATCATTGCCCAGTGTTCAGATCTTGAGAAAGTGCTTTATGCTCCGCCTTTGTCTCCTTTGGAGCAACCGCATCGTGGTGGGAAAATTTCCTACACATGCACCCCAACGAAAATAGTATAACATGGGAGGAATTTAAATAAGGTTTTCGTGGGGCACATATTCCTAAGAGTCTTATGAAGATCAAAAAGAGAGAATTTGATGACCTCAAGCAAAGGACAATGACGGTGTCAGAATACAATAGTCAGTTTACTCTCATCGTCTTCGCCACGCCAACGAGGAGCGTATGTCGGAAAACAAACAGATGGAGAAATTCCTAGACGGTCTCACACCCGCGCTTAAATGCCAATTGGTCGTACACACCTTTCCAGATTTTAAGACTCTGGTGGATAAGGCCATTACCTTGGAAAATGAGAGACGCAGCTTAGAAGATTTCCGCAAGCGGAAGAGGGACCAGACTAATCGCTACCAAGAACCACCGCAGCAAGACAGATGTTCAGAAAAACTGGACACCCAAACCCACGACAAGCGTCTCACGCCCAATCAAGAATTTCCATGCAAGGGACAAGGAGTTCACATACCGCCTAGGCGTTACCTGTTACGCTTGTGGAGAAGAAGGGCACTATGCCAAGCAGTGCCCCAAGCCAAGGAACTCGACCCCAAAGCCGAACAATGGAGGCAGTAATTGGCGCCAAAGCGCAACAATTTCAACCCAAATAACAACCACGGAAAGGTCATACGAACCTCGTGACCAAAGAGGAAGCACAAAATGCCCCAGATATCATACTCGGTACGTTTCCTGTCAACACAATACCTGCCATGGTTTTGTTTGATTCTGGAGCTTCTCACTCATTCGTTTCGAAAAGTTTTGCGTTGCAAAATAATTTTTCGATGCTTCCCTTGGAAAAATCTATGATCGTCAAGTCCCCTGGAATTAAGCAAGTTACCCAGAATTATTGCCAGGGTGTGGTTATCGAGTTTGAAGGGTTGAAGTTTCACGCAAATCTTATCGTGTTGGAAAATAAAGGACTGGATGTCATCTTAGGGATGGATTGGCTAACCACCAACAAAGGTTTTATTGACTGCTTCAACAGGACCGTAATTCTCACCCACCACCACGGGAAGACCATAAAGGTTTCAACCAAGGAAAGAAAAATATCCCGGCAACCGAGATTGAACAAGGTGGATATTTCTGAATTGAGCAAGGTTCTAGTAGTGTGTGAATTTCGGATGTATTTCGAAGAGCTACTGTGCATGCCACGGATCGAGAGATAGAATTCAGTATTGAACTAGCACCCGGAACCGCTCCCATATACAAGAAACCATACAGAATGGCACCATCAGAATTGGTAGAACTGAAGAAGCAAATAAAGGAAATATTGGAAAAAGGGTACATACGAGCCAGTTCCTCACCTTGGGGTTCACCAATTTTGTTTGCCAAAAAGAAGGATGGAACACTGAGATTGTGCATAGACTATCGAGCGCTAAACATGGTCACAATCAAGAACAAATATCCGATTCCACGAATAAATGATTTATTCGATCAACTCGCTCAGGCCAAGGTGTTCTCAAAGATTGACTTGAGATCAGGATACCATCAACTGAAAGTGCGAACCGAAGATATTCCCAAGACAGGTTTCACCTCCAGATACAGATTGTATGAGTTCATCGTAATGCCATTCGGACTAACAAACGCCCCCGCATATTTTGTTCACCTCATGAACAAAGTATTCATGAAGTTTATGGATAAGTTTGTTGTGGTATTTATCGATGATATTCTGGTATACTCCAAAACACCCGGAAGAGCACGCTGAACATCTCCGAATTGTACTAGGAGAACTCAGGAAACATCAATTGTACGCTAAATTCAGCAAGTGTGAATTTTGGCTAAAGCAAGTAGGTTTTACGGGCCACGATCGACCCAAGAAGGTATCGCCGTAGACCCGGAAAAAGTCAAGGCCGTACTTGGCTGGAAGCCACCAGCCAGCGTGACGGATGTACGAAGTTTCTTGGGAATGGCAGGATACTACAAGAGATTTATTGAAGGATTCTCCACCATAGCAAAGCCAATGACGCAACTCCTCAAGAAAGACAGGAAGTTTGAATGGACGGAAGCTTGCGAAAAAAGTTTCCAAGAACTGAAGAGGAAACTGACGACAGCACCAGTACTAATTGTGCCAGATATACACAAAATTTTTGAGGTATTTTGTGACGCATCTCGAAAGGGCCTCGGGTGCGTATTAATGCAAGAAGGCAAAGTTGTCGCATATGTTTCCAGACAACTTCGCAAGCATGAGGAAAATTATCCTACTCATGACCTGGAATTAGCAGCAGTTATTCATGCACTCAAGGAATGGAGACACTTCTTACTTGGTAATCGCTAGAAATATACACGGACCACAAAAGCCTCAAGTATATTATCACACAGCCAGAACTCAATTTACGGCAGCGACGCTGGTTGGAATTAGTAAAGGATTATGATGTTGGAATCCACTACCACCCAGGCAAAGAAAATGTTGTAGCAGATGCTCTGAGTCGGAACCCCAGTCCGGACAACGACAGCATGCCAAACTGGAGACCTGAATTCCAGCAGGAATTCGCAAAGCTCAATCTGATGGTGGTCACCGAAGGCAGTGTGTCAAACTTAGAGTTACAGCCTACCTTGATAGAGAGAGTTAAAGAGGCTCAACGTGGACACCCCAGCATTGAAGGCATAAAACAAAAGATGAAGTTGGGCAAGGCCTCAGAATTCGTTATTGATGAGCAAGGAATATTGTGGTACGGAATAGGCTATGCGTGCAGAATATCCATGACCTTAAACAGCAAATCCTGGCTGAAGGCCACACCGCTCCGTATTCAATCCATCCTGGAGGAACAAAAATGTACAAAGATCTTCAAGAAACATTTTGGTGGCATGGTATAAAAAGAGACATAGCCACGTTTATTGCATGTTGTGACTCTTGTCAATGAATCAAGGCCGAGCACCGTAAACCGCCGGGCTATTGCAACCAAATAAGATACCCGAGTGGAAATGGGACGAGATTGGAATGGATTTTATTGTTGGACTACCTCGGTCACGACACGGACATGATGCCATATGGGTCATCACTGATAGACTGACTAAAGTAGCACACTTCATCCCCGTGAAGACAACACACACCACTCAGAAGCTTGCTAGGCTCTACCTTTCCCGTATCGTTTGCTTACATGGAGTCCCAAAGAAAATAATCTCGGACAGAGGCACTCAATTCGTCTCCCGATTTTGGGATCACTTACAACAAGCTCTGGGAACTCAGCTGGCATTCAGTACCGCATACCATCCCCAGACAGATGGGCAGACTGAGCGAGTAAACCAGATTCTAGAAGATATGCTGAGAGCATGTGTCCTCACCTATGGGACTAGTTGGGAAGAGAGCTTACCATACGCAGAATTCACATATAACAAGAGCTATCAGTCCAGCCTGCAAATGGCACCATTTGAAGCTCTGTACGGGCGAAGATGTCGTACCCCGCTAAATTGGTCGGAAACCGGAGACAGTCATATCTTCAGCCCAGACCTGCTCAAAGAGGCTGAAGATAAAGTCAAGGTGATTAAGGACCGACTCAAGACAGCCCAAAGCCGACAAAAGAGTTATTACGATCAAAAGCATCGAGGAGTCAATTTTGAACCCGGTGAATTTGTGTACCTCTGAGTATCCCCTATGAGAGGCCTGCATCGATTCAAGATTAAAGGGAAGCTAGCACCAAGATTCATCGGACCATTCTGCATAGTAGCACGAAGAGGCACGGTGGTCTACCAGCTAGACTTACCCGAAGAATTATCCAACATCCACGACGTATTCCACGTCTCCCAATTGAGAAAGTGCGTAAGGAACCCAGAGAAACAAGTACCCCATAAAAACATTGACGTGCAGCCAGACCTTACATATCGGGAGCATCCGATAAAGATCTTGGAAGAGTGCGAAAGGAGAACCCGACAGAAAACCATCAAGTTCTTCAAAGTTCGGTGGAGCAACCACACGAAAGTGAAGCCACTTGGGAAAGAGAGGATTTCCTTCGGACAGAGCACCCACAATTATTTGAGGATCAGCTGGAATCTCGGGGACGAGCTTTTTCCTAAGGGGGTAGGTGTTGTGACACTCCAAAAAATATTCTTTTGGTTTTCTTCAAAAAATTTGTTGGATTTGAAGAAGGTCTTCTAAACCCTTCCAAAAATCTCTCTCAAAAGCTTTTTCACTTTAGCAAATAATTTATTTTTGCATCTCCTTCAACTCTGGTGTTTGGTTTTAAATTTTTTCTTCTGATTGCCCCCTTCTCAAAATTTCAAGAAAAATCTTTGGAGTTTATTTTTCTTTCAAAAAGAAACTCTAGGAGTTTTGCATCCTCTCCAATATTTGAAACCACTCATGATTTTTACCATGCACCACATGGTAAAATCTTCCCTAAAATCTCTCCTTCTACTTTGGGCAATCCAAACATTCTGTCTCAACAAGTTCAACCCTTTTCTGAATTTTATTTCATTTAATTCTCCCCCCAAATCTTTTCTGTCCATTATTTTGAGCCTAGGTGATTGGCAAAGCAAGTACCTAAATGCATTTGAGTTTTGACCTCAAACCAACTCCCCTAGATAGTCCTCGGTACCCACAACCTAGAACAATCAAGATCCACTCCTCTTCTGTTCAAAGATTTCAAATTTCAGTCTCTGCAAGTTTGGACCAGATTTGTCAAATTTGGTGACATTCATATCTTCTCTGCTCCAAAAATTCCACAAAAATTCAGGCAGCCTCTAGATGCAATGAGAGGCCCCTCCACCAAAAACCAGCTCAAGGAAAAATCCCTACATGCCTAAATCATTCCACCGAACACCTTGCATGCACTATTACTATTCATCTTCTGTTAAATTCAGATTGCGGTCGTTCTCCGTCAGAGTTTCAGTCACATGCCCACAGTGCACTTGGCACGTTGCTCGCAGCCTAGCCTGCTTGTCCGGAGCTTCACACGCGTGCTTGGCGCGTTCCTGGCGTCGGTGGCACCCTGGCCCGCCTGCGCCGGCGTGTCTTGCGGCGGCAGAACCACCGTAGCGGCCGACAGGGAGCAGAACTGCGGCATAACGCCGTTCGGCGCCGCCCAAACCTCCTGGTAGCTCCGCGTGGCCATTTCCTTGCCAGCGCACGCATGCAGCACCGTCGCCGTGGCACGGCAGACATAGAGCATGCTCCCTGCCGCCGACGGGCTCAAGGCCGCCCGCTCCGGCCGAGCTCGCCCTAAGCAACCAAACCCCGACGCGTTTAGCACCTAAACGGAACCAGGGAACCCCCATGACGACGCTCAACCTCTGAACCTCCCCGATCAACGCCCTTCGCCGCCGTAAACTTCACCGGAGAACCCCGTTCTCGGCAACTGCCTCGGGCCGGCTATATATAGCACCCTGAGCGCGCTCTCGCCCCCGCACACCTCCACCACCTCACTAGTCCTTGCCAAGCCCCTAGAAGGGCCTCGAGGAGCTCTTCTTCCTCGACTCCGGCCGCTCCGTTCCGCCTCGGCCTCCACCTCGATTCACTCCGGTGAGGTCGACCCCGGCGCCCAAATCCCGTCAGCTACCCTCTCATGCTACCACGAGTCTAACCCCCTCCTCAATTCCTCCTCCGCAGCACTCTCCGGCGAGGCCCACGACCACCCGAACCGTCGTCCGCCGGAGCAAGCGTCGCCGTCGACGTGGTACTCGCCGGCGACGACCACCACCACCCACAGTCGCGGAATGGCGCCCTGAACATGGAGGTACCCTCCGATCTCCCTGCCTCGCCGTGGATCGCCGGGCCATCATGACTCTCGGGCGCCGACGAGCCCCGTCTCTCTCGTTTGAAATTTCAAACCTGACGGGTGGGACCCGCCCGTCACCCTCTCTTTTGTTTTTTTTGAATCGTTTTCTGAAAGCGTACTTTGGCAAATACGCTTCCACTCTGAACCGTTTTTCTGCATTTTTCTGCTTAGGCCCGTGAGGGTTTTCTGTTTCATTACAGATGGGTCCTTGGACCAAAACCCTTATAACTTTTTAAAAGAAAGGAATTTTTGAGTGATTCTTTTTCTGTCCTCTTCAAATTTTTGTCTAGTTTTTATCATATGTATTTGAAAAATATTTGGATTAACTTTCTGTGACCCACGGTATTTACGTTAGCGCATGTATTTTGTGTACCGTAGATACCGAAGGAGGTGACGGAACCGCAAACTTCGCCGAGCTAGACCCCGACTACTCCGAACCAGGAAAGCAATGTTTGAACTTTTGATATGATGAGTGTTTGGGCATGTTTGCATTATTTTTGTATCATGGCACGTTCATGAGCTTTTCGATGATAGTTATCTCGTAAGAGTTGAGGCAAATGAGCTCGGTAAAGCCATGAGTTGTTGGAAACTTGTTGCATGGCCATGAGTTGGCATGAGTATGGGTAAGATGGCAGTGTTGCAGCATGCCAGGCTTATGCCAAATCGTTGACCCAGTGTCAACATAAATCAGTCAGATTCCCGTCCGTCTTCCCTTCCGTACTACCACCTGTTTCTCGCAAGGGATACGGCTTAGTAAGTTGTAAACCACTTCCTGGTACACACCAAATCGAGAGGCCGGGATGAAGGTTCCATGGCCCTGGATTAAAGCCTTTCATCCGTTCAGGGGGCATGGGTGTTTCCGGTTGGGACCGAGAGGGGGGCACCCCTTAGAGCGCGCGTATATAAATTTGATCCCATGCTATTCGAGATTGTGATCTCCCCATCTCAAAGTTTTTCTTAAACGCTGTCTAGGGTGATTCCTGGCAACATGAGGTATGATGGGTGTGTACTAGCTAGCTGTGTTTCCTCCGAAATACCGTAAACGGAACTTGTCCTTCGTGACTACGGAAATCCGTTGGCTGTGGACAATTTTGGTACAAACTCTGCAGAGTCAAAATTCTTGAATTCATCTTATTCATATCTGAGTACCGTGTTCATCTCATCTTGTCAAGTGTCAGTCTCGGTGACAGAGACTCCCGATAACTACTTTAGTGTTAAATGTTTATTTCCCGTGAATGGACTAACCCGCTTATTGTCCTGTGATGAATATTTTTCGTGAGCACTATATCTTGTCAGTTATGAATAATGAATTATAAGCCCTTTCTGCGATGTCGCTCAGACGTCCGACTGCGGCATTGTTATTATTTACTTTTACTATAAGCCCTTCCTGCGATGTCGCTCAGACGTCCGACTGTGGCATTGTTATTATTTACTTTTATTATAAGCCCTTTCTGCGATGTCGCACAGACGTCCAACTGTGGCATTGTTATTGTTTACGTTTATTACCTACCCTTTCTGCGATGTCGCTCAGACGTCCGACTGCGGCATTGTTATTATTTACTTCTATTATAAGCCCTTTCTGTGATGTCGCTCCGATGTCCGACTTCGGCACGCATGTATTTTATTTCAATATAAGCCCTTTACGTGGTGTCGCTCTGACGCCCGACTGTGGCATGTTTTATTTATTTGTTCACCCTTCGAGGTGTCGCTTCAGACACCCGATCGGTTTTGAGTTTTGTCTTCTTCGGGTTTTCGAGCGGACTACCGCCGACTCCCTTCTTATTTACTTTGCTATAATGATTAAATTGAGCATTGTTAAAATTAATCATGTCGCATCATGCATTCATTTCTTATATCTTTTGTCCAAATTGTCTTGCGAGTACTTTCAAAGTACTCACCTGGCTTGTTGATTTGGCCGAGATCTTGTGAAAAGGCGATCTCATGGATGAAGAGTTCGATAGCGAGTCCGATGCCTAGAGGAATCCCAGTCAGTCTCGTGCGACCCCTGGATTAGTCATTGTGATATATCCGCTTCCGCTACCCAAATAAATTCATCGAGCCTCACCTCGACGCTCGATGAGCCGCCAGTGCGGTAGTCTTATTATCCACCCCATTGTGTTATTCCACCAACCACTCATGTCTCGAGTCAGTAGTATTTCCACCCCACACCAGTGTGTCATATCCGCCAAAATGTATAATTATAGGCGTGTTTGTAATAATTGGTTGGGCATCTTCGATCCGACCTGTAATATTGTAAGGCTACCTTGGCTTCAGTATCAAAGTTTTGTCTACCGGTATGGAGGATTTTCCTCATATTGGACTTCATAGGTCGGTTGTTCAATAAATATTTTTATTGAAAAATCGGTCGTGACAAGCTTGGTACCAGAGCCAGGCTGACTGTAGGAAGCCACTAGGTGCGATCGCTAATCGGTTATTAGAAGAATAGAGCTATTTATTATTTTCACAAATGTAGTCAATTTCTCGATACCAAAGATAAATTTATGATTTGACTACTCAGGATTTTTGCCTACTTTTGTAGATGGCTGGCAACGACTGCGAGCCGCAGATGTTCGCCAACATGCCCGATGGGTTCGTTAAATTTCTCTACTTCATCGTCCAAGTCCCGATGGGGCCAGATGTGCGCCCAGTCTTCTCTCTCTCTCAGCACAAGGTCAATGACCGTCTAACCATGCACCAAGCCGCGGTGGAATTCAAGAGAGGGCGAGTTGAGCATTACCGGTTCGTGGGGAGAGCCATGCCCACAGAGAAGCATGCACTGCAGATGGCAGCCCGTGAGGTGATAGCTCGTCGTGGATATCCTTCCTTCGATGAAGACTCGTCGCTACCGCTATCTGCCCCATCACGTGCCATATACCTGCCACCACGCGTTCTCTTTCCCCGAGGAGAAGCGGGACGAAGCTTTTGAGATGCTCATCGAGTATCTCCGGGCTTTGGAGGCAGCCTTCGACAACCTGGTGGACGACTTTGTAGCTGCTCGCATGGACTTCGATCCATGGCTGTGCCGCCAACAGAGGGAGCTCCTGCGCCGCACCGCCACCGACTTTCGCCTCGTTATCGCATCGCTTTGCTCCTACTGCTCGCACCACCACTGCCGCCTGCCTACCACGGAGGAGTTCAACCATGTCATTGCGCCTACTCACTCCTGCTCGCTCTGCACCACCCTCGTGCCCGCTCATGTTAGAGTTGTCCCAAGACAGGCACCTGCTACACCAACTCAGCGCAGCACCTCACGTCTGGAGCCTATCTCCGAAGAGGAGGTTGAGTCCCCAGCCTCACTACGCCTCACCCTTGGCAGGCCAAGGGAAATCCTTACCATCTCCGACTGAGTACGCTTAGCCGCCTTGTGATGCTCCGACTTGTACGATATGTTTATATGTAAATAGGCTGTGAGAAGTAGCTTGTTTGCGCATCATGTAGGATCTGGAAGAGTGCACTAGACTAAATAACATGTCAGGATTATGTACGCATATCCTGAGTGATGTATTGTATAATTACTGCCTGCGTGTAAGATATGTAATGGACAGTCCTTCTCCGTGCGCAAACGTGTATTCTCTTGAAAAAAATCTTGGAGCATCTGCAACTTTTTTTCATCTTCTTGAATTTATTGATTTTTGCGGCTCAATTTCTTTTCTTATGAGTGTTTCAAAATATATCTCCAGAGTGAACTATGTCTCGTCCTTGGACGCGCTCCATGCCGACTCCGACAGAGGAAAATTATGCCACACCGCCAGGCAACAATTTCACACAGGGGCAGACAAGTCAACAGGACAGTGAAACGGCACTTTCCCAAATGTGCCGTCTTTATGAACAAAGTCAGCAGCAACATCAGGAAATAATGAACCAAGTCATCAATATGGGGAATCACCATGACGATCAAGAGCAATCAAAGTTATCTGAGCTATGAAGACACGTCCCCAAACATTTTCTCACACTGACAAACCTCTTGAAGCCGAGGACTGGTTTCGAGACATGGAAAGAAAATTAATCATTGCCCAGTGTTCAGATCTTGAGAAAGTGCTTTATGATCCGCACTATCTCACTGGAGCAGCCGCATCGTGGTGGGAAAATTTCCTACACATGCACCCCAACAAAAATAATATAACATGGGAGGAATTTAAAGAACGTTTTCGTGGGGCACATATTCCTAAGAGTCTTATGAAGATCAAAAAGAGAGAATTTGATGACCTCAAGCAAAGGACAATGACGGTGTCGTAATACAACAGTCGGTTTACTCTATCGTCTTCGCCACGCTAACGAGGAGCGTATGTCGGAAAACAAAAAGATGGAGAAATTCCTAGACGGTTCGACACCCGGCTTAAATGCCAATTGGTCGTATACACCTTTCCATATTTTAAGACGCTGGTGGATAAGGCCATTACCTTGGAAAATGAGAGACGCAGCTTAGAAGATTTCCATAGCGGAAGAGGGACCAGACTAATCGCTACCAAGAACCACCGCAGCAAGACAGATGTTCATAAAAACTGGACACCCAAACCCACGACAAGCGGCTCACGCCCAATCAAGAATTTCCATGCAATGGACGAGGAGTTCACATACCGCCCAGGCGTTACCTGTTACGCTTGTGGAGAAGAAGGGCACTATGCCAAGCAGTGCCCCAAGCCAAAGAACTCGACCCCAAAGCCGAACAACGGAAGCAATAATTCGGCGCCAAAGCGCAACAATTTCAACCCAAATAACAACCACAGGAAAGGTCATCCAACTCGTGACCAAAGAGGAAGCACAAAATGCCCCAGATATCGTACTCGCCGACGTTTCACATCAACACAATACCTGCCATGGTTTTGTTTGATTCTGGAGCTTCTCACTCATTCGTTTCGAAAAGTTTTGCGTTGCAAAATAATTTTTAGATGCTTCCCTTGGAAAAATCTATGATCGTCAAGTCCCCTGGAATTAAGAAAGTTACCCAGAATTATTGCCAGGGTGTGGTTATCGAGTTTGAAGGGTTGAAGTTTCACGCAAATCTTATCGTGTTGGAAAATAAAGGACTGGATGTCATCTTAGGGATGGATTGGCTACCCACCAACAAAGGTTTTATTGATTTCTTCAACAGGACCGTAATTCTCACCCACCACCACGGGAAGACCATAAAGGTTTCAGCCAAGGAAAGAAAAATATCCCGGCAACCGAGATTGAACAAGGTGGATATTTCTGAATTGAGCAAGGTTCCGAGTGTGTGAATTTCGGATGTATTTCGAAGAGCTACCAGGCATGCCACCAGATCGAGAGATAGAATTCAGTATTGAACTAGCACCCGGAACCGCTCCCATATACAAGAAACCATACAGAATGGCACCATCAGAATTGGTAGAACTGAAGAAGCAAATAAAGGAAATATTGGAAAAAGGGTACATACGAGCCAGTTCCTCACCTTGGGGTTCACCAATTTTGTTTGCCAAAAAGAAGGATGGAACACTGAGATTGTGCATAGACTATCGAGCGCTAAACATGGTCACAATCAAGAACAAATATCCGATTCCACGAATAAATGATTTATTCGATCAACTCGCCAAAGCCAAGGTGTTCTCAAAGATTGACTTGAGATCGGGATACCATCAACTGAAAGTGCGAACCAAGATATTCCCAAGACAGGTTTCACCTCCAGACATGATTGTATGAGTTCACCGTAATGCCATTCGGACTAACAAACGCCTCAAGATATTTTGTTCACCTCATGAACAAAGTATTCATGAAGTTTATGGATAAGTTTGTTGTGGTATTTATCGATGATATTCTGGTATACTCCAAAACACCGGAAGAGCACGGCGAACATCTCCGAATTGTAATAGGAGAACTCAGAAACATCAATTGTACGCTAAATTCAGCAAGTGTGAATTTTGGCTAAAGCAAGTAGGTTTTCTGGGCCACGATCGACCCAAGAAGGTATCGCCAGAGACCCGGAAAAAGTCAAGGCCGTACTTGGCTGGAAGCCACCACCGGCGGACGGATGTACGAAGTTTCTTGGGAATGGCAGGATACTACCGGAGATTTATTGATGGATTCTCCACCATAGCAAAGCCAATGACGCAACTCCTCAAGAAAGACAGGAAGTTTGAATGGACGGAAGCTTGCAAGAAAAGTTTCCAAGAACGAAGAGGAAACCGACGACAACACCAAAGATTAATTGTGCGAGATATACACAAAATTTTTGAGGTATTTTGTGACGATCTCGAAATGGTTATGATGTTGGAATCCACTACCACCTGTGCAAAGCAAATGTTGTAGCAGATGCTCGAGTCGGAACCCCAGTCCGGACAACGACAGCATGCCAAACTTGAGACCTGAATTCCAGCAGGAATTCGCAAAGCTCAATCTGATGGTGGTCACCGAAGGCAGTGTGTCGAACTTAGAGTTACAGCCTACCTTGATAGAGAGAGTTAAAGAGGCTGCGACATTGTTATTATTTACTTTTACTATAAGTGTGACGTCCTCGATTCAATCGTACACTAATCATACACGCAAATGTGTACGATCAAGATCAAGGACTCACGGGAAGATATCACAACACAACTCTAGACACAAATTAAAATAATACAAGCTTGATATTACAAGCCAGGGGCCTCGAGGGCTCGAATACATAAGCTCGATTACACAAGAGTCAGCAGAAGCAACAATATCTGAGTACAGACATGAGTTAGACAAGTTTGCCTTAAGAAGGCTAGCACAAAAGCAACATCGATCGAAAAGGCAAGGCCTCCTGCCTGGGAGCCTCCTAACTACTCCTGGTCGTCGACGGTCTCCACGTAGTAGTAAGCGTCGGCGGTGGCATCTGACTTCTGGGCTCCAACGTCTGGTTGCATCAACCGGAAAGAAGAAGAAGGGGGGAAAAGGAGGAGCAAAGCAACCGTGAGTACTCATCCAAAGTACTCGCAAGCAAGGATCTACACTACATATGCAAGATTATCAAAGGAAGGCTCAGTATATGTGGACCGGGCGAAGTGCGAGAATAGAGAGAAGGCCTAGTCCTATCGAAGACTAGCATCTTTCGGAAACCACCATCTTGGCAGCAAACAAGAGGTAGTAGAGTAGTAAAACTTAATGTAGCAGAAGTGTTATCAACCTCGCCAGAGATCCTTTCTCGACTTCTCGCGAGAAAGAAATCCTGCAGCCATACTATCCAGCTTATCATCACAATACATTTCTCATCGCCATCCAGTTCTCATCACAAGTATCCAGTTCTAGTTGTATCGATCGATACAACTCCAAGTGTCCGCTATCGTAGGACAGGCTATCGATAGATGTTTTCTTCCGCAGGGTGCACCAACTTACCCACCACGCCGCTTAACTCCGGCCGGACACACTTTCCAGGTCATGCCCAGCCTCGGCCAAACAATACGCGCAACCCGACCTAGTCTTAATAGAGAGGCCAAGACGCCGGACTAAACCTATGCCCTGTGGGGCATGGGCCATCTCCCGGAAACTCCTGCACGTTGCGTGACGCGGCGGTGAGCAGACTCTAGCTACCTTCCTAAAAAGGCGAGGAGCTTACCGGTCCAACCCGGCAAGGCCCGGCCGGCCGACATCTATTAAGCTTCGGCCGATGAATACGAGGCGTAACGCCCATACTATGCCCACGTGATGGTTAGTGCTATCAGGCCAGAGGCCCCTCGGATCAAATATCCAAATCGTAGTGGATTAGAAACGCGCGGTAACAAGCAGAGACTCATGAAAGATGGGACCCCGTTGCCCCGTCTCGAGGACTTGCGGCAAGGGCTAGGAATGCCCGGCCACGCCTCGTAATTATCTCGCGGGCACCTTCCAGGTCAACCCGTCTCCACATCACTCGCCAATTACACGCTGCGGGTACCCTCGTGGTCGCACCCGCCTTTCCAAGTAACGATGGTAAAGTCCAAGTAACCGTGTGTCCAAACATCAAGGAAAACCCGAGGAATCACCCCGATGAATTCCACTAGATGTAATCATCAAGGTGAACGTAAGAGGAATCACCCCGAGGTTCACACTTGAGGGGTTGCGCGACGTAGTCAGACGGAAGTGGTTAAGGAGGAAATCACCCTCGATGACCACGACCGGATAGCTATACTACAGTGGTTAATATCGGAAGTCGAGAGGTTTCACCCTCGGTACTCGATAGTAACCCAAAGTAGTGTCGAGCAACTAAGGGAAGTGATGTGCGGTGTCGGGGCCTGGTCTTCGATCACGATGATCGGGTCTTCAATGATGAAGCAGGGGCAACAAGGACAAGGTGAGGGGGGGTCACTGATGGGTCTCTAACCAACCTATACTAAGCAGTTTAGGATAAGCAGGTAAGGTACAACAGCAGATACAAAAGCAGGCTATGCATCAGAATAGGTGCAAACAATAACAGTAGCAAAATCTAATGCAAGTATGAGAGAATGGAATGGGCGATATCGGGATGATCAAAGGGGCTTGCACGGTTGCTTCGCAAGGAGGGGTCATCGTCGACGTAGTCGATCACAGAAGCGACATCGGTCTCGGGGTCTACCAAGAGAAGAGGGGAAGAAACAGTAAATATAAAGCAAACATAGCATAACAGGACAACATGCGAGCTAGACGTGTTCTAACGCGGTGCTACACGATACACCGATTTAGGGGGAAGTCAACCGGAATGTTTTCCCGCTCGACTATGTCGATTGAGATGACCGGAGGGGAATGTTCCATGTTCAGATAGTTACAGGCATCTAACAGGTAAACGGATCGCGTATTCGGATTCGTTAGATTTTTCTGAGCAACTTTCATGTTGAAAATATTTTAATCCGAGTTACGGATTAAAAGATATGATTTTCTAAAGATTTTATTAATTTCTGGAATTTAATTAATTAATTAATTAATTCAAAAAATGTATTTATGACGTCAGCATGACGTCATGCTGACGTCAGCAGTCAACGGGGTTGACCAAGTCAACCCTGACATGTGGGTCCCGTTCGTCATCCTCTGTTAACTAATTAACCTAATTAAGTTTAATTAACAGTAGTTAATTAGGTTAATTAGTCATTAGGTTAATTAATCAAGATTAATTAAATTAATTAAATTAATTAATTAATTAGTTTTATTCATTTTATTTATTTTTATTTAATTTTCATTTTCCTTTTTCCCTTTTATTTTTAAAACCGTTCTGTGGGGTGGGGCCCCCATGTCATAGTCAGAGGGGAGGGGTGGACCGGTCAGCTCTGCTGACCGAGTCAACAAAGCGAGGGGGAGCCCCTGGGCCCATCGGGCCAAGCCCAGCGGGCCCTGTGTGGCCACGCTTGTAGGGGCCGGAGTTGGCCCGGTGGCATACCGCGCGAGGGGGGCGCCGAGTTCACGGACGTGGTTCGGTGGGCTCAACGGGCGCTGCTCGGGCGACGGAGCGCGTGCGGAGGACGGCGGTTACGATGGGGGCAAGGAGGTCGGCCGGGCTCGGCCGGAACGGCGCCGGCGAGCGGCGGAGGCGGCGAGGAGGTTCGGCCTCCGTTCGGGGCGCGCCACGGGGTCGGGAGGGGTTGCGGCGCGCCGAGCCACACGGGCTCGGCCCCGTGACCGTTTGGTCACCGGGGGGGGGGGGCGCCGGCGACGGGATCCACGGCGGGAGGGGCATTCGGGTGCGGCGGAGGGGGAAAGGCGCCACTAGGGCGAGGAGGAGGGAGAGGGAGGCGGGGGACGGCGTGGCCGCGGTGACCGCGAGGAGGGGGCGGCCGGAGCCGGCGACGGGGAGGTCCGGGGCGACGGCGTCGTTCGGGAGGGGAGAGAGGAGCGAGGGGGTGAGGGCGAAGCTCACAGGGGGAACCGTGGGGTCTAAGTCGAGCGCTCGGGGGCGGTCGTGGTCGTCCGGTGAGGAGGAGGGCGGGGAGGCGGCCGACCGGCGTCGGGGGAGCTCCGGTGAGGCGGCGGGGTCGGGACGACCTCACAAGGGCGGGGGTGGCTCATGGGGCGACGGTGGGAGGGGGGTCCGGGCGGGCGGCGAGGGGTGCAGGGGAGTGGTGGCGACGCTGGTCGGGGCGGGCGGGTCGCCATGGCGAGGCGGGGCGAGGCTCGGCCCCGATCTGGATCGGGGCGGGGGGAGAGAGAAAGGGGATCGGGGGAGGGGGGGCGAGTGAGGCGCGGGGGCGGCTAGGGTTAGCCGACCCGGGGGGGATAAGGTGGCCGGCTGGGCCGGGCCAGGGGAGGGGGCTGGGCCAGGTGGGGGGGTCGGGGAGCTGGCTGGGCCAGGTGGGGAGGGGCTGGCCCAATTGGGCCAGTGGGGTTTCCTCCCCCCACTCTTTTTGTTTTATCTTTTTCTTTTTCTTATTTTCTTCTTTCCTGTTTTAGTTTATTTAAATTACCAAAACACTTTACAAAATTTTGTGCACCCCACCATAATTGGGTTTGTTATTTTTGACAACCCCCGAACATTTTAGTTTTAGTTTTCGAAAACTTTTATCGTTTGCTTTTGATTTGGGTTTGTTTTAGACCGGGTTCGAATCAACGTGAGTTTAGTCAGGTGATTACTGTTGCTTAATCATCCGGGCGTTACAAATCTCCTCCACTACAAGAAATCTCGTCCCGAGATTTAAGAGGGGGACTAGGGGGAAAGGTCTGTTACGAAATCCTAACGAATCTTCTCGTCTTTGGTTGCTCTTCTCGAAGAGGTCGATCCATTACATTGATGTCTTCAGTTCTCTGCTTCGGGTCATCATGATGAAGTTGTCGTCCTTACTTCGGGATCTTCATCGTACTTACGAATAGGTAACAGGGCAGATCGGCAACGACAGAATGCTATAAGGGTAATAATCTGGGATTAACCCATGAATGAGTATAAGAGTACCTCTCGAGTTGAACAAATAAAACACATCGAGAGTGAGGTTCAAGGTACAATAAGAGGTTCCAAGCAGATAGATAGTGGCTCAAGTCCGAACCAGAGTGAGAAAGGGGTTCAAAGTAGCGAGAGTAAGTATAGCGCCCGATACCGTAATAGAGCACTCGGAAGGTGGCCCGTGAATTAAATACAAAGCCAAGCATGGGGAATAACCATTAGAAACAGGGTTGTACAGGTGAGTCAGGTTTCGATCCTGTGGAGCTGTGGGTTATGGGCCCACCATGTGGGTTAAAAGCAGGATGGCGCTAACATTTGCATGGTCAAGATAGCAAGGTATGTCATAGGATAGCCTGTCAGTTTTGTTGGCAACAATGTTGGTACCAAGGGCGAGGGTCAAGAGAACCATTTTCATGCTCGTCGAACGAGGCGGACCATTAGGCAAAGTTCGTGGTCCATCGGTGGCTACCGAAATGTCATCAACAATAGCAATAGGGTCTTGCTGACAGAATTGTACACCGAGGTGTTTACATAAGCAGTGAATTATTACTGCTTAGATTATATAGATCACAAGAAAGGTCAAACAGAACAATGGAAAGGAAAATGTGATCATTAGGTTAAACAGAACAATGGAAAGGAAAAATGTGTTTAAACACATATTTCAGGGGTATATCCTTCCCAAGGACAAGCAGAGCATGATATCCACGATAGTATATAACGCAGAAAATCCTCTAGGTGAGGGGAGAGAATTTCATGACGTTACCCATACAACGGTGTTTGGATAATTGAGCAAGAAACATTTAGCATTGGGCTTCGATGTTCTTGTTGAAAATCGAGTACCACGAGACATGCTTCGAGATAGCATTGACATGGTCTTCGTGAAGATCAGACTTTGGAATCACGAATGATCCATCAGGAATAACTTGTAGAACCAAGATTACAATTCCCTCATGGATGAATGGATAACCCCGCTGAAAAGGAATCTATTATGATAGGTCCTCCACCGGGGGGTGCTAGGCATGACATCATGCTACCGGGTCATCAAAGGATCAACATCATAACTCTTGGAAAGTTGTCCCAACCATCATATCTCGACCGAGATTCAGATCCGATTGGTGTCGGGATACCTCGGACTTAGGATACCTGAGAAGAAAAGGTGCAACGCAAATTGACGAGATGACATTGTAAGATTCTCGGGGAAATGGACTATGAAGTGATTTCCGTTAACAAGAGTCCATCATTAACCCAAGGAGAGGACAAGGAGGTGTCTGGTGAACTCAAAGGCAATTCACCGAGATTCCCAAAAGATGGATTTCCACAATTAAGTGAACAAGGAGATAACATTTGTCATATCAAATGATATAAGGAAGTATGCTCGAGGAAACATACACAATTAAACATTGGCCTAAAGGTGCGCCCGAAATATGGGTTGGGTTATGCGACCAATGTCGAATGGTGATTCAATAATCAATAGCCTAAGAATGAACTTTCGACCATTAACTTCAAGGAATAGGGTTGCTAGAAGGAAAGAATCCAAACAGCACCGTTCACGTGTTGGAATTAACACGGGACCAAGAAAGAATGGTGATGGTGAGAAGTATATATATGTCAAGAATTCTCAAGAGGTGGAACAAATCTCAGAACATTCTTGACATAAAGGATGGTAATACTCCAAGGTAAAGAAGAACAATTGCTTTGGGTAGCAAGGAACTCAAGGTATAACACCAAACATGAACAAGCTTGTGTTGGTGGGAACGCAATAAAGTGGTCGGTGATAATACAATTCATCGAGGGCAAGGATGGTTTTTCTCATCATGAATTCAATTGATATCCTGGATGAGCTCGAGAATGTTGGCGATCACGACACCTTTGTCGCGAGAGTTCATGAAGATGTAATCGATCGGCGCATTTACATCAAGTCAAAGTAATGATGAAGTGAAAGGTTATTGGAACCAAGGGTACGATACAAACTCGAAACCAAGCTTGTTGTTCAAGGCGAAATGATATGACGATGAGGATCGACGTAAGGTTAGTTCATCGTCGAAAATTGTGCTCCGAGAAGAAGGACCGGGTAGCACAGTTAAAATCATCACCACAATGATATAGCCAACAGGCTAGGAATGGCGTGGTCGGGTACAAACTTCGTACTTATAGAAGCCATCAAGAGTTGTTGAACCGTGAAAAGTGCGGGCTCGGTTCAGTTATTGGTGTCTTTGAGTGTTTAATAACTCAGAGCCCGTGAAGAATTGGAATCAGTGGGAAGGTAGCACTTGATGAAGAACTCATAAGAAGTTATGCAGTTCCATGATAATCTCGAGATACCGTGGGGTAATACTCGACACAAGATCAAAGTAAAGGTTGGACTGGTGTATTGATCCATAGGAGACAATTGATTTAACTTGCACAGGACATGATATTTAAAAGAGAACATGGTCGGAACCACGATTGCAAAAGGCCAGATCTCAGATATAAGATGAGCTTATACCAAAGGAAAAATTAATTCAAGAGAAGCTTTAATGATAAGATCTACATCGTGTCCATGGGCATGAACACAAAGTTCAAGGTCGTCTCCCACTTCTCCAATGCACAACCTTTCATTCACTTCTCACGTTCAATGAAGTTGCAGTGTTGAAAATTTTATCCGGCGAAGCTTAGGAAGAGTATGATTCGTGTAAACTTTCGGGTTCACACGGTTTAGTGAAGGCATATGTCCTACCCATAGGGGCTTCTTGGAATCATATACCGGAATCGTTAGAAATAATTAACTCAAGCTTGAAGGCAAAGCATGGTTGAGAAAGCAGAGGATAAAATTTATCAAAGGCATTATGTATGAGAGGAAAGGCTCACAAGGTTATTGAATATGAAGGGCGTTGTCAGATAAAATCCAACAAAGGATCTGGTGGTCCACAAGGGATCTGACGTGAGCATCAAGACTCAACTAGAGGAAGAAGAATGCAAGGAGGTCAAACTATAGAAACAACTGACTAACTCAATTGTCAAATGCAAAAGAATTATGATTCCCAATCAAGGGGTCAGAAGCAATTCTCTGATTAGGGATGGATAAGTTGAATAGCCTTAGGGTACAATCAACGACACTTGGACTGGTCGAGAACCAATTCCAGTTAAAAAGAATGGCAGCTCAGCCGTAAAGGTAATTTATAAGGATCAATGATGATTGCGGGTGTTCGCAAACATATTGAATTAACAGACTCAAAATGATAATGACAAGGAATCTCAATATGACTACGAGACTTATGGGATTAACCATAATGCAAGCAAGTTAAGAATTTCAAGAGCCAAAGGCTCCAGAGGGTTTTCGAAGATCGAATAATATTTTGAAGACTTTTGTGAAACACATGAACAACTGGGGTTGAGCGGATACTCGACAAGTGCGAGGTTTATTTGAAGGGGTATTCATGTAGCAAAGAACTGCTAGGCGGTAGGCACAAAAGTATTCTCGAACAATAGAGAAAACTTCGGGTATCTTGTAATAACAAGATCAATGGGGATGATCGTATGAATGGCAAGTGTAAGTAGTTATCCATACGGATTTATCGGTGGTTGGTCGAATAGCAAAAGTGATGAGCACAAAGTCTCGAGAGAACATCGAGAGTATCTTCGAATCTTCCGATTAGCAGCGATTTATCATCTGAAGTGAGGGGCTCTCCGGGAGAAAGTACTTGCGAGAACCTAAAGTTAGTTTTTTTTTAGCAAATTCATTTAACCCGAATAGAAGAGAGTTCAGAGTCCCAGAGTAAAGGTCGAGGAGTAAAAGATCATAATACCACCCAATGGCGACGTGGGCCCGTAAGGCACACAGCCAAGTTAGTAAAAGTTTTTGCAATGTCTAGACTCGACTTCGGCCAAGGAGTTGGAAGGGGGATTCCTACAGGCAGTCGGCTCTGATACCAACTTGTGACGCCCCCGATTCAATCGTACACTAATCATATACGCAAATGTGTACGATCAAGATCAAGGACTCACGGGAAGATATCACAACACAACTCTAGACACAAATTAAAATAATACAAGCTTTATATTACAAGCCATGGGCCTCGAGGGCTCGAATACATAAGCTCGAAAACACAAGAGTCAGCTGAAGCAACAATATCTGAGTACAGACATGAGTTAGACAAGTTTGCCTTAAGAAGGCTAGCACAAAAGCAACTATGATCGAAAAGGCAAGGCCTCCTGCCTGGGAGCCTCCTAACTACTCCTGGTCGTCGACGGTCTCCACGTAGTAGTAAGCATCGGCGGTGGCATCTGACTTCTGGGCTCCAACATCTGGTTTCATCAACCGGAAAAAGAAGAAGGGGGGAAAAGGAGGAGCAAAGCAACCGTGAGTACTCATCCAAAGTACTCGCAAGCAAGGATCTACACTACATATGCAACATTATCAAAGGAAGGCTGTATATGTGGACTGGGCTGCGAAGTGCCGTAATAGAGAGAAGGCCTAGTCCTATAGAAGACTAGCATCTTCCGAAACCACCATCTTGCAAAGAAACAAGAGGGAGTAGAGTAGTAAAACTTAAAGTAGCAGAAGTGTTATCAACCTCGCCAGAGATCCTTTCTCGACTTCTGCGAGAAAGAAATCCCGAGCCATACTATCCAGTTATCATCACAATACATTTCTCATCGCCATCCAGTTCTCATCACAAGTATGCAGTTCTAGTTGTATCGATCGATACAACTCCAAGTGTCCGCTATCAGTAGGACAGGCTATCGATAGATGTTTTCACCTGCAGGGTGCACCAACTTACCCACCACGCCGCTTAACTCCGGCCGGACACACTTTCCAGTGGTCATGCCCAGCCTCGGCCAAACAATACGCCGCAACCCGACCTAGGCTTAATAGAGAGGCCAGACGCCGGACTAAACCTATGCCCTCTCAGGGTCATGGGCCATCTCCCGGAAACTCCTCAAGACGCTATGTGACGCTGGCCGGTGAGCAGACCTAGCTACCTTCCTAAAAAGTCGAGCTTACCAGCCCAACCCGGGCTGGCTACCGCTTCGCCACGACGCCTATTAAGCTTCGGCTGATGAATACGACGCAGTAACGCCCATACTATGCCCACGTGATGGTTAGTGCTATCGTGCCGAGGCCCTCGGATCAAATATCCAAATCAGTAGTGGATTAGAAACGCTGCGGTAACAAGCAGAGACTCACGAAAGATGTGACCCGTTGCCCCGTCTCGAGGACTTGCGGCAAGGGCTAGGAATGCCCGCCACGCCGTAATTATCTCGCTGGCACCTTCCGTGTCAACCCGCCTCCACATTACTCGCAATTAAGCACGCTGTGGTACCCTCGTGGTCGATTCGCCTCTTTCCAAGTAACAGTGGTAAATTCCAAGTAACCGTGTGTCCAAACATCAAGGGAAAAACCCGAGGAATCACCCCCGATGAATTCCACTAGATGTAATCATCAAGGTGAACGTAAGAGGAATCACCCCCGAGGTTCACACTTGAGGGGTTGCACGTAGTCGTATCGAAGTGGTTAAGGAGGAAATCACCCTCGATGACCACGACCGGATAGCTATACTACAGGTTAATATCAGAACTGCTGTAGAGGTTTCACCCTCGGTACTCGATAGTAACCCAAAGAGTGTCGAGCAACTAAGGGAAGTGATGTGCGTGTCGGGCCTGGTCTTCGATCCCGTTGATCGGGTCTTCAATGATGAAGCTAGGCAACAAGGACAAGGTGAGGGGGTCACTAATGGGTCTCTAACCAACCTATACTAAGAAGTTTAGGATAAGGTGTAAGGTACAACAAATAGATACAAAAGGTGCTATGCATCAGAATAGGTGCAAACAATAACAGTAGCAAAATCTAATGCAAGTATGAGAGAATGGAATGGGCGATATCGGGATGATCAAAGGGGGGGCTTGCCTGGTTGCTCTGGCAAGGAGGGGTCGTCGTCGACGTAGTCGATCACAGGGGCGGCATCGGTCTCGGGGTCTACCGAAGAGAAGAGGGGGAAGAAACAGTAAATATAAAGCAAACATAGCATAACAGGACAACATGCAGAGCTAGACGTGTTCTAACGCGGTGCTACACGATACCGACGAGGGGGGAAGTCAACCGGGAATGTTTTCCCGGTTCTGGACCTGTGTCAGACAGATGACCGGAGGGGGAATGTTCCATGTTCAGATAGTTACAGGCATCTAACAGGTAAACGGATCGCGTATTCGGATTCGCTGGATTTTTACGAGCAACTTTCATGTTGAAAATATTTTAACCGAAGTTACGGATTAAAAGATATGATTTTCTAAAGATTTTATTAATTTCGAATTTAATTAATTAATTAATTAATTCAAAAATGTATTTATGACGCCAAGATGACGCCATGTCGACGCCAAGTCAACGGGTTGACCAAGTCAACCCCGACATGTGGGTCCTGCTCACATCCTCTCGTTAACTAATTAACCTAATTAAGTTTAATTAACAGTAGTTAATTAGGTTAATTAGTCATTAGGTTAATTAATCAGGATTAATTAAATTAATTAATTAATTAATTAGTTTTATTCATTTTATTTATTTTTATTTAATTTTCATTTTCCTTTTGCCCTTTTATTTTTAAAACCGCTCAGGTGGGGCCCCATGTCATAGTCGAGGGGAGGGTGGACGGTCGGCTCACCGACCGAGTCAACAAAGCGAGGGGAGCCTCGGCCCATCGGGCCGCTGGCCAGTGCGGGCCCCTGGGGGCCACGCCGGCCGGGGGGGCGGAGTTGGCCCGGTGGCTACCGCGGCGGAGGGGGCGCCGAGCCCGCCGGATTGCGGTTCGGTGGCCCAACGGGCGCGTTTCGGCCAGATCGGAGCGCGGCGGAGGACGGCGGTTACGATGGGCGCAAGGAGGTCGGCTGGCTCGACCGAACGGCGCCGGCGAAAGCGGCGGAGGCGGCGAGGAGGTTCGCCTGCTCGGGGCGCGCCACGGGTCGGGAGGGGCTGCAGGACGCGCCGAGCCACACGGGAGCCGGCCCGTGACCGCTTGGTCACCGGGGGCGCCGTGACGGGATCCACGGCGGAGGGGCATTCGGGTGCGGCGGAGGGGGAAAGGCGCCACGGGCGAGGAGGAGGGAGAGGAGGCCGCTGGCGGCGTGGGCTGCTGTGACCGCGAGGAGGGGCGGCCGAGCCGGGCGACGGGAGGTCCGGGCGACGCGCTGCTCGGGAGGGGAGAGAGGAGCGAGGGGGTGAGGGCGAAGCTCACAGGGGGAACCGTGGGGTCTAAGTCGAGCGCTCGGGGGCGGTCGTGGTCGTCCGGTGAGGAGGAGGGCGGGGAGGCGGCCGACCGGCGTCGGGGGAGCTCCGGTGAGGCGGCGTGGGGGTCGGGGACGACCCAGCGGGCGGGTGGCCTCATGGGGGCGACGGTGGGAGGGGGTCTGGCGGCGAGGGGCGCAGGGGGAGAGGTGGCGACGCGGTCGGGGCGGCGGGGTCGCCGGCGATGAGGTGGGGCGAGGGGTGGCTCGGCCCCGATCTGGATCGGGGCGGGGGGAGAGAGAAAGGGGATCGGGGGAGGGGGGGCGAGTGAGGCGCGGGGGCGGCTAGGGTTAGCCGACCCGGGGGGGGATAAGGTTGCTGGCCGGGCCGGGCCAGGAGGGGCTGGGCCGTGGGGGTCGGGAGCTGGCTGGGCCAAAGTGGGGAGGGCTGGCCCAATTGGGCCAGGGGGTTTCTCCCCACTCTTTTTGTTTTATCTTTTCTTTTCTTATTTTCTTCTTTCCTGTTTTAGTTTATTTAAATTACCAAAACACTTTACAAAATTTTGTGCACCCCACCATAATTGGGTTTGTTATTTTTGACAACCCCCGAACATTTTAGTTTTAGTTTTTGAAAACTTTTATCGTTTGCTTTTGATTTGGGTTTGTTTTAGACCGGGTTCGAATCAACGTGAGTTTAGTCACAGTAACCGAGGTGATTACTGTTGCTTAATCATCCGGGCGTTACAATAAGCCCTTTCTGCGATGTCGCTCAGACGTCCGACTGTGGCATTGTTATTATTTACTTTTATTATAAGCCCTTTTTGCGATGTCGCACAGACGTCCGACTGTGGCATTGTTATTGTTTACGCTATTATAAGCCCTTTCGCGATGTCGCCGGACATCCGATCGCTGCATTGTTATTATTTACTTCTATTATAAGCCCTTTACGTGATGTCGCCCGACGTCCGATCATGCACACATGTATTTTATTTCAATATAAGCCCTTTATGAGGTGTCGCTCGACGCCTCGATCGTGCTATGTTTTACTTATTTGTTCACCCTTTGAGGCGCCGCCTGCATAATTCGATCGGTTTTGAGTTTTGTCTTCTTTGGGTTTTCGAGCGGACTACCGCCGACTCCCTTCTTATTTACTTTGCTATACTGATTAAATTGAGCATTGTTAAAATTTATCATGTTGCATTCATGCATTCATTTGTTATATCTTTTGTCCGAACTGTCTTGCGAGTACTTTCAATGTACTCACCTGGCTTGTTGATTTGGCCGAGATGCTGACGAAAGGCGATCTCATGGATGAAGAGTTCGATAGCGAAGTCCGACGCCTAGAGGAATCCCACCAGTCTCGTCGACCCTGGATTAGTCATTGTGATATATCCGCTTCCGCTACCCAAATAAATTCATCGAGCCTCACCGACGCCGATGAGCCGCCATGGCGGTAGTCTTATTAACCACCCCATTGTGTTATTCCACCAACCACTCATGTCTCGAGTCAAGAGTATTTCCACCCCACACCATTGTGTCATATCTGCCATCATGTATAATTATCGGCGTGTTTGTAATAATTGGTTGGGCATCTTCAGTCCGACCCTGTAATATTGTAAGGCTACTGGCTTATTGTATCAAAGGTTTGTCTACCGGTATGGAGGATTTTCCTCATATTGGACTTCATAGGTCGGTTGTTCAAGAAATATTTTTATTGAAAAACCGGTCTTTACAAAGTTGTTCGGAGTCCCGGATGAGATCCCGGATGTCACGAGGAGTTCCGGAATGGTCCGGAGGTAAAGAATTATATATAGGAAGTGCTGTTTCGGCTAGCGGGAGAGTTTCGGGGGTCACCGGTATTGTACCGGGACCACCGGAAGGGTCCCGGGGGGTCCACCGGGTGGGGCCACCTATCTCAGAGGGCCCCGTGGGCTGAAGTGGGGAGGGAACCAGCCCCTGGTGGGCTGGTGCGCCCCCCACTTGGCCCCCCCTGTGCCTAGGGTTGGGAACCCTAGGGTGGGGGGCGCACCACTTGCTTTGGGGGGCACTCCACCCCCCTGGCCGCCGCCCCCTTGGGAGATTCAATCTCGGGGCGGCGCCTCGTGGCCTATATAAAGGAGGGGGGAGGGAGGGCAGCCGCACCCTGAGTCTTGGCGCCTCCCTCCCCCTGCTACACCTCCTCCTCCTCCCGAAGTTGCTTGGAGAAGCCCTACTGGAGTCCTGCTGCATCCACCACAACGCCGTCGTGCTGCTGGATCTTCATCAACCTCTCCTTCCCCCTTGCTGGATCAAGACGGAGGAGACGTCACACTGACCGTACGTGTGTTGAATGCGGAGGTGCCGTCTGTTCGGCGCTAGGATCTCCGGTGATGTGGATCACGACGAGAACGACTCCCTCAACCCCGTTCACTTGAACGCTTCCGCTCGTGATCTACAAAGGTATGTAGATGCACTCCTATCACTTGTTGCTAGATGAACTCATATATGGATCTTGGTGAACGTAGGAAATTTTTTATTTTATGCAACGCTCCCCAACACCGTGTCACAGATACCATGAGGGTGTCGAGCTCAGCTAAAGACGAAGCACCGCCGAGCATGTCCTGCGGAGCCGGTAAGGGAGCAAAAGGGAGCAGGTGCTCCCAAGAAGTCAGCAAGGGGAAAGTCCTCTGCATTTTTTTCTGGATTTTGCCTTGTCCAAGTGAAAACGGCCGGAACCAAGGAAGTAGAAAAACCTACAACCACCTGTTTTGCGGCAGCTACCGCTGTTGCGACTGTCTGAGATGATTTCTTCTCAACCGCAATCTCAACCTTCTTGTCGATGTTTTCTTCAGTTAACCTCCGTCTTTCCTTTCTCTCCTCCATGGTCTCACGGTAGTACTTCTTCCACGTGGCGCCGTCTCCGACACCGTGCATGTGTCCATACGACGGTCGAGTATCCACCGGTTGTCGTTTCAATATGTTCAATGCCCGGTTGAATGGAGTGTCCCACTTGGGCCTCGCCAATGCCTCAGACGGCTAGTCGCTTTCGGCCGCAATCCGGTGTTGCTCTCTCTGCAAAAGGCACAAGGATCGTTTACAAATATGACTAACGTAGCGGTCGAATTGATCGAAACTAAAATTACCAGCAGTCTCATGAACTCCGTAATGACCGGTGTTGTCTCAGAACCTTCTTCACTGGGTCCCAACGGTGTCAGGCCCTCAGGATGTCACGCTCCTGCGGGATGGTGAAATCCGCCAAGGGGTCTAGGATGCCCAGACTCGCGGCTTCCGCGTCCTCCTTGGCCCATTTGGACCTCTTTCCGCCGTAACCACGGCTTCCGAGGTGGTGGCTCCCAATGTTCCTCTCTTGAAGCCCCTTCATGAACTTAGACTTTTTTTTGAAAGCTTCGGCCTCGCAAGCCTCCTTGAATATTTGAAACTTCTCTTCTGTGATTGTCGGATTGTCCTTTACAATCTCGGAGTAGGGTTCCTTCTTGTCAATGATCCTTGCTTTCACTCGAGTTTTCCAGGCGGCCAACGCGTCGCTAAACTTGGTCATGGCATGTTTGTTTATCTTCTTCATTGCCGGGTCCTCGTCTGGATCTTCATAATCCTTCTCATTCTGGCCCGGGAACAAGAATATATGGTGAAACTTCTTTAGGAGGGAGCTCCTCATATTTTCTATCTTCTATAGTTTCCCATCGTTGATGGTGGCGGTTGTCCGTACGATGCAGCCTATTTGATTGCCGTAGCATCGACGCGCTTCCTCGGGCGCCTTTGGCTCAAAAATGCCGTCGTCCACCTCCGTGACCACCAGTCTAGTAGTCCTGAGTTTGTTAGGAAGGTGTTGCCTCCTTGCTTTCGGTTCTACACCGGCTCCGCTCCCCGAGGCAGCATCGGTCTCAGTCTCAGCGCCGGTCTCGATGCCGATCTGAGTCTCAGCGCCGGTCTGAGTCTCGGCCACGGTCTCGATCTCAGACCGCCTGCGTGGTCGGTCTCAGTCCCGATGCCATCGGTGGGCCCAGGCAACAACATTGGTTGATCGTCGGTAAGGCTAAAAATTAAATGCACGCCCGGTAGACGTCGTCGCAATCACCAGAACCCTGTCCTTCATCGTTGCTAGCCATGTTTCCTATAATTAAATCTAGTCAATTAATTCTAGACCTAATAAAATGAATAGTGACATAAAAAGGCGTATTGTTTTGCAGGAATGTTGACTCCTTCCTGGTGCGGCAAATCCCGGGCACTCGATATGTCCTAGTTTTAGCACAAGTCATGCCGAAATTCACGGAAAATTTCGGCATGACCTTTGCTAAAAAGTGGACAAATCGAGAACCTGAAATTTGCCGAACAGAAATGAATCAACATTCCGCAAAACATAGGCCCTCAAGATATCATTCCCTGGAAACAGTGTTCAAATATCCCTCTTCGACACCGCAACACATGTCCAAATATACACAAGCAACCACATGTCCAAATTTCACAAGCTAATTCAAAAACAAAGTGTAGAAGAAAATTCATTTAACTACTAATAGAACAAAATTCAGTTAACTTTAGTGCTCTATAATGATGAAAGGAAAAAAATCAGTTAACTACTAATTTCATTCATTTAGGTTATTCATTTAACATCACCTAACTAACCTACTGTACCACTACTACTAGCAGCACTACTAAGCTAATTAACCTAGCAAAACTCTAGTGCCCTAACTGAAAAACATCTAATTAACATCTACTAGTACCACTATTGCCCTAACCTAATTAACATCTACTAGTATCACTATATACTATACAAGCAGCATCTACCCTAATTAAACCCTACTGCCCTAACTAACTTTTGTTGTAAAACCAAATTTTTTGCTCTAAACTAATTTTTGCTCTAACATCTACTACTTAACATCCTTTGCTCTAAACTAAATTTTTGCTATAAACAAACTTTTGCTCTACTAATTTTTTCTCTAAAATGCAGAGAGAGGGGAGTGGGGGAGGGGTGGGGGACTTACAGAGAGGGGAGAGATTGTGACGGGGAGGTGCTCGGTGACGGAGGCAGGGGCGGAGAGGGCGGGCTCGAGCACGGGCAACGGCGGTCCTGGGCGGGCTCGGGCGGTGAGGTGGAGGGCGCCCGACGGTGACGCCGAGGGCGGCCTCGGGCGGCGTGTGCCGAGGCTGAGGGCGGCCTCGGACGGCGGCGGTGAGGATGACGGCGGCCTCGGGGGGAGACGGTGAGGTTGCGGGCGTCCACGCCGGCAGGAGACGGCGGCGAAGTGGGGCGACGGCAAATTGGGGAGACGACGGCGAGGGCGAGGGATTTGGGGAAGAAGTGTGGTGGCCGGGGGGCAGGGGGAAACCGCTGTTTAAGTGAACGTAGAAGCGTTGCTTCAAAACGCTATAGCTAAGTTAGCTACATCACGTTTCCTGAAACCCGCTACTGCTATTCCTTTCTCCTTTTTCCCTTTTTCTTTTAGTTTTCTTTACATTTTATTTTTTTCCCTTTCTCCTTTTTCTATTTCTTTCATTTTCATTTACTTTTCTACTTGTTTTTCACTTTATTTTATCTCCGTTAGCAGTAGCGCCTTACACGTAAGCGCGCTACAGCGAAGGAGAGTAGCTTGATAGCGCTGGGCAAGATATCGGCGCTTATCGCTAGGTTGGGCTAGCCATGTGCGCCTGTTCAAACATAGCAGCAGCGCTTTTGCTAGTACACGAATCGCTAAAGTCATAGCTGTAGCGCGGTTTATTTACGCTGCGTCGCTACTAAGTAGCAGTAGCGTATGATTTTGTACAACGCTACTGGTAACATTCTGTGTATAAGGTTTTCCCTAGTAGTGTCCCGATCAACAGCACCCCCGTGTCGACCGTAGGAGGCCCGTGTCCTCTGTTTTGCGGTACGCCAGACCCCTCCCGATCAACAGGACCCCTGTTTCGAACTTGGCCGGTCGAACACAAGGTTGTTTCCTCCGTTCTGTGGTACGCCAGGCCTCGTTTCCATTGCATGTTTCGTCCAAGCCCTCCCGATGAACACGACGACGCATTCCGTTCCGACCCAGCCATGTACACGAGCCCTGGCCGTACGTATGTGCGAGTAGGCGTCCAAGACCCCACCCGTATGTACACATACGTGGCCGTATTTTCTTTCTTGCACCCTGGCCGCTGTAATGACGTGTACATGCTACGTGCGGCGCCTCCACATCGACCAAGATATATGTAATGCATACACGTTCGCGACCAGAATGACAACGCTACGCACGCTTCGACCAGGTGGGTCCTGACTGTCAGGCAATTCCTTGCGTGTGAAGATGTAGCTGGTGGGTCCCTGTAGTTAGGGGGCGAATCGTTTTTTTGCCTGGACGCACTTCCTTGCGTGCGAAGATGTAGCTGGTGGGTCCCAGCAGTCAGGGGGGTGAATCATTTTTTTGCCCGGACGCACTTCCTTGCGTGCGAAGGTGTAGCTGGCGGGTCCCATCAGTCAGGGGGCGAATTGTTTTTTTCCCGGACGCACTTCCTTGCGTGCGAAGATGTAGCTGGTGGGTCCCAGCAGTCAGGGGGGCGGATCGTTTTTTTGAACGCACTTCCTTGCGTGCGAAGATGTAGTTGGTGGGTCCCAGCAGTCAGGGGGCGAATCATTTTTTTTCATGAAATACGGTGGCCCGTCCGGTGGGTCCCCACTGTCAGGTGGAGGAATAATTATTTTGCGCGTAATAAGGAGGCACTAACTTGCGGCCGCCGTGGACCCAGCTGTCAGCCTCTCCATGTACAGTCTGCGTCCGATGGAAGTCGTTCCTTGACCATGTTGACCACGCCGCGCCGAGAGCACCACGGCGGTGGACGACGGCAAGGCCTAGGAAGGGGACAACGCGGAGCCGGGGAAGATGCGGCAGTGGATGCAGACGCGGAGAGGAGTACGAGGGTTCACTGGTTCGGTTGCGCTGCCGTCGCCGCAGAATAACAGGGGGTGTGGGTGAGTGGAGGGATGGCCTGGCCAGCGGTGGGAGTAGTAGGGGGCAGTGAGGCCTCCGCAGCAGCACAGCCGGCCACGGGAGGCAGGAGCAGGCGGCACGACCGGCTCTGCTTTGGGCAGCTGGAACAAGAAGACCAGAGGTTGAAGAAGCACGACGGCCGTTGGATGGACATCGTACGGTCACTTCAGCTAGAATCGTTTATATTGACTAAGTTGACAAAGCCCTTGGTACGTCAACATAGTAGGCCCACAGGTCAGCTTCCGAAACGGTGCGCCCCAGATGTCAGGGGGAGGAATCATTTTTTGGGCGGGTGTAGCTAGAATATCCGAGATTGAAGCAGAAGCGTGGCATCCGTTGGATGGACATCCAACGGCCACTGCTGCTAGAACCATGTGTTGACTATAAGTTGACAAAGCCTTGCATACGCGTCAACTCTGTTTTTTTAGGGGACGCGTCAACTTAGTAAGGCCAGAAGTGTGTGGCAGAGAACTTATAGACCATTTGAGATTTGTAAGAATGTGTAGCCCATTTTTGAATTATAATGGAATTTACTACAGCCCATTTACAGTTTGTTAAAAGTACAACCCATTTCAACCAACCGTTCAAAACAGAATTCAATAAAATTTCCCACATTTTGATGGGATACCAATATTTTTATCCCGAAATTTCTAGTCAGATTAAATAAAATTTCAATATAAATTTATATTACGTAAAAATCCAACGAAACATTGCGCTCGCAACAATTAATGAAATTAAAATTTTCAGTATCCAAAAACAATATTTTATAAAGTAATTACGTGTTTGGTGCATTTTTTTATAGTTACTGCCTACTTTTTATAATTACACCCCATTTATTATTTCTTAAAGCCCATTTTCTTGTTAAGCCTCATGCATCCCTCCTAGGAAAGATTTGCAGCCCAGCGGGGCGGAGAATAACAACTTGACCTTGACTGGGTATTACTAAAAAAAGTATAGCTGGGATATCCATTTTCAGCTTGAAAAAAATTAATATCTGGGCTGGATATCTGGCCTGGGCTAGACGGGCCACAACCCGCCCAGTTAATACCTGCAGCGATGTTTTTGTTGTTGTTCAAAGGAGAAAAATTAATATCTGCGCTAAACATCGAAAAACTCTGCAGTGCTCACACCTCAAAAACACAAATACTGCTCGAGCTGCTTGGTCCCAAATTGCCGGCCGCTTGTGCATTTCTCTCGTTTATTGACTACTCCCTCCTTTCCGGTTTATAGTGCTCAATTCAAAAATCTCACCAATCAAGGTAGATGGCGAATGGTGGAATACTTTTTGTAGTTTTGCAAAAGCACCTAATTAATGCTCTTGTTATCCTCAAAAAATTATGTTTATCAATGCATTAATTGCAATGCATGCATGCATAAAGTACATGCATTAGTCATTTTTCTCTTAATACTTGCATGCAATGATTTAATGCACCTTGGAATCTGAACATGTGATGGAAAACAACCAAATTGAGCCATAAACTACTGCGCCGGCCATAGCCACAGTCATCCGCATCCGTTCCCTTTCTCTTATCCACACCACTACTGGCCACCATGGCTTCCTCGCGCTCCAGCGCTCTTCGGGACGGGCGGACGATGGACCACAAGGAGATGGCAGCCATTGCTGCAGACCGGCTGGCCGGCAGGCAGCCGAGGACGACGACGTCCCAATGGAGAACATGGTAGTCGACGATCCGGCGCCAACCCCCTCCTCCGCACCATCCTCGCTGGTGCATTGCACCATGACCATCGGCGAGGTCCGTGCCCAATATATGGACAAGGCGAGGCAGATGCATGAGGAGCAGTTCCGGGAGGCATAGGCCGACGCCGCCTACAACCACCATCTCCTCGAGGAGCACCTGCAGGCGGAGGAGAAGATCACCGCGGAGCGGGCGGAGAAGGAGGCGCTGCTCGACTCGTGCCACTCCGCCCACAAGGGCCGCCTCGAGTGCTGGCGGCACCACATGCGGGTGGCGGAGGCTGCGGCCGCCTACAAAGAGGCTAGCAAAGAGGGCGATGAAGCATGCGAGGCGCTGTTTGGCGAGACCGAGGACGAGGAAGAGGACAATGTCGGCTCCGACGAGTCCCCGCTCCACTGGCGTCGACGAGGCCCTGCTCCGCCGAGGCCCCGCGACGCCAACAACGAGGCAGAGGACACCGCCGGATCCACCGAGGCCCCGCCCCGCCAACAACGAGGCAGAGGACATCGCCGGCTCAGCCGAGGCCCCACCCTGCCGGCAACGTGGAGGAGGATTTCCACCGCTACGCCGAGGCGCCGCCCGCCGGCAACGAGATAGAGGACATCGCCGGCTCCGCCGAGGCCCCGCCCCACTGCCAACGAGGCCGCGCCACACAGAAAACGAGGAAGAGTAGAACACGGTAGGTCGCCGCCTCTCGGGTCCAAGTAAGGTCACCGCTGCTACCCTCCGGTTGAAGCCAAGCTAGGCGGGTTGACCATTGACGGCCGGTTAGCTTCTTGGCGGTGACGTGGAGTTGGAGAGCTGCGCTGGAGAAGAATGGTGCTTCTATTTAACTGCTAGTGCAGTTGGCTGACTGACGCGTGGGCCCAACATGCCACATGTCAGTTACGCAACTGTACCTGCAGTTAAGTCACTGAAGCTTCGCTCGCTCGGCGGCACAGTGGGTAGCTTCGTTAATTAATTATACCTCCAGCGCACCCCTTTTTAGTTGAAGAATGTATGAAATCTAATGAAATCCGGCATGTTTATATGAAATCCGACCGTGTATGAATGAATTTATTTCGATTAGTTCGAATTCTTGTATCACTGGCATTGGATGAACATGCAAAACAATACGTACTAGCATTATTCCTGTGGTGATCACCTCGCTTGCAGCAGTTTCACATGTACTCCTCCGGTCCTTTCTAGTCTGCATACAAGTTTTGTCTGCAGTCAAAGTATCTCTACTTTGACCAATCTTATACAAAAAGTATGCACTTTCACAATGTGCTAAGTAAAAGGAACAGAAGGAGTACAAAGAGTTTGAGCAGCTTTTTAGCGTTTCTGTACATTGCAATCAAACACACAGGGCTGGCAATCCATAGAGAACATTCAAAACAATCGATGATTATGCATCTCAGCGACTCACATGTCATAGGCAATATTTACTTCACAACTAAAGAATAAAGAAAAAATTTATCGACGCTGCTGACAGCAAAGGGCGTCCCATTCGAAAATATCAAACGCATGTCTTGCTAAAATCAATGAGCAAAATTTGACAAGGTTGTCCCATTCCAAAATATCAAATGCCTACGATTGTGGAATGGGCAGGGTTTGCCATTAGTTCGGACATTGACATGGCACCTCGTGCTAAATAAACCAGCTGTTCTTTTTGTGCAGTTCCACCAAAATCAACCAAATTCGCGCGTAGCTTGTATGATTTCGCCCTTATATGTTGCAACGCCTTGAACTTATCGGCACCTCCTTTCTTGTGGTGGAAATGAATGATTCGATGTATTCATGAACATTTTGTGCAGTTCCCATTGAAAACAAGCTGAGCACCCCTGTTTGCACAAATACAACAAAGTGATTAGCATAAAGCAAACTGTACTATGAATTGACAGTTTAAACAGGCACCTACATGGTCCATGTAGAGCACACTTTTAGAAAAATGGAACTCACTAGAAAGAATCCTAGAACAACATTGTACTCACGCATCACCGCAAAAAAATGGAGATTTATCAGTCCTTCTGAGCTGAAGTTAGTTTGGTCTTGTGGGGAGTAATGTAACCATCCTTCAACTGCTCCTTCTGATGAGTAGATAGACATGGCCTCTTCATCCTGGCATAATCGGAACTAGTCACTTCACGTACTCCATATTCTTCTTTAGAGGAAGATGATCTTGTTGTGCAAAGACAAGAGGACTACTAAATGCTAGCATCCCTGTTTGCTCGAAAAAAGGAAAGGAAATATTTAAAACAACGCAGATGAAGCACTTCTCAAGGACAATACCACTTTTTCATGACGGTATCTAAACAGTAGCACAACACCAATAGAGATGACAAAGCTCAATCATATGGATAAAATCAGTGGGCGAGTACCAACCTTCATCAGGAGGCTTATTGTGTAGAGCATACAAATGAAGCACTTCTCCGGAACCATCTGTTGCTATCTACGGTGGTGGCCTTGCTTACTATATACTCCTCGATTAGTTTAATGTTTCCAACATCTTCTTGTGCAGTTCCACTAAAATATATGGTATCTTCAAAGAAGATCCCTTTTTGCACAAGTAGAGATAATTACGTATTACATTAAGAGTGTCATCAAATCAGTGGCAAAACAATTGCTCATTCCAGCCATAGCAATAAATTAAGATGCAGAACTATATCATTACTTGCGTCATCACAGTTCCAATGCTTCATTACAGCACCGGGAGTTGATTTTTGTTTTTCTTCCGCTTGTTCTTCCCCTTCATCACTTGGTTCAGTAATAGACAAGCTTCGCCTTCAATGTAAGATTTAGCATGTCAATTAGGGAGCACAATTATAGTACAAAACTTAATTTTCTAATGAAAGTGGCAAAATACAGGCCAGCAGTTGTGAAATATCCTTATCTTACCTCAATGGGATATTACGGTGCACATACAGATCGGAAGTCTTGTCTCCATTTGTGCAGTTCACTAAAATCAAGCAACATTATCGTACAAGTAGCACAACATATGAAAGGCTAGTACTGACCTCTCATGATGCGGAATTCAAACAACTCACAAGAAGAAGATCCGAACCAAATTTGCCAACACGGATAGGAAGTAAGATCTCCTCTTGTGCAGTTCCACTAAGATCAAGCAATCAAGCAACGTTTCGATTGTGACATTTTAGTTGAACTGCACAAAACACTCTTAAAACAAAAGTGTTTTGTGCAAAGGCAACAAAAGGTCACAATGGAAACGAGGTGAAGTAGATAACCCTGTTTACACAGAGGTGCAAAGGAAAGAATTAGTGGTCAATAATGGTGGATGACACAGAAGCCAACAAAAAGAAGCATCTACCTTATCTAAATGGGAAAGAAAGCAAGGCAGTAGCATTTCTCAAACGGTGGCATTGATTAATATTAACATACAGATTATATTAACAATAAAATTAGTTAAACATGTAATTTGCTTTTAACTGTGGCATTGCAACAATTTTCCAGCGGCATTATTAGAGGGTGTTTGTTTACAGGGACATTTTGGTGTAGGGACTAAAAAAACTCCGTGTCAGTCCCATCTAAACCAAACAGGAGGGACTTTTAGGGACTAAAAGTGGGTATTTGGGACTAAAGAAAGAAGACCCCGAGGGAGTCTTGGACTTTTTCCAACAGTTGCCCCTGCCACGCATCGCACCTTGTATCTATTAGTTCATTACTAGGGGTAACATGGTCTTTTAGCATGTCATTTAATAACCTCTAGTCCATGTTTAGTCCCTGGAACCAAGCAGGTAGGGACTAGGGAGTTTTTAACCAAACATGGCATTAGATTAACAACAGCTAATGGGTTTCACTTGACAGTGACGACCAGCACCATGTGCATCTACCGATGTCTTGTGGTCATGCACAATCCATTGCAACAAAGAACAAACAACCAAGGAGCATATTTGTGTTGGTCCCAGTTTTGTTATCTTTAGACACCTTTCCCTATGTGAGCGCAGCAAATCTAGTCCTGCTCAAACTCTATAGCCTTGTCCCTTCCTTTCCTTTTTGAACTAGTACTTTTGCCCCTTCCTTTCCTCTTTGAACCACGTCCTAGATTTATGCGATACAACTTTCCCCACTACTTTCCCCCATTCCTTTCCTCGTTGAACCACGTCCTAGATTCATGGTATACAACTTTCCCCCTTCATTTCCTCTTTGAACCACGTCCTGGATTCATGCTATATACAACTTTTCCCACTCCTTTCCTCTTTGAACCATGTCCTAGATTCATGGTATACATGCAGCTAGAGCAATGTATGTGGAGTAAGTAAATTATACCTTAAGGTTCTTGGGGCGTGGTTCGGTGGGTGACGGACGGCGAAGAAGAAGAAGGGGTCGGAGGCCCTCCCGCGCTGCCGCTGGGTGAAAGTGAACAGTTGCGCCGGTAGTGGATTCCCTCCCTCGCCGACGGCGATAGCGTTAAGCCTCCTTCCTTTCCCGGTGGATGGATCCTGCTGGCTCTTTGAGCAGCAGTGAGGGGAGAGAGAGGCCAACGAAGTCTTGTTTAGAACTGGAGAGGGTGAGAGAATGTGAAGAGAGCAACTACAAGCGTTGAGGCTCCAGCGTGTATATATATACTGGAGAGAGAGTGTGAAGCGTGCAAACCCTAGAAAACAAGTGCCAGGCTGCATCTTATACGTGATGAGGTGATTATACGGTCACTACGAGATCGTATAGCTCCGTATCCATCCATTTTGACCAGTCAAAGAATCCTCCTGGCACAAATTATGCTCAAGTGTAGTTATCGAACCCGAGACCTCAAGTTTGATGAGCGAACAGGCTAACCAGCTACACAACCCTCCCGTTATGTTCAACGAGAGGAAAATAACCTTTTATACATTCATGCATTCGTGTGACAAGCATGTCGTGTTTTGTGTGTGTGTAAAAGGGAGTCATTGGGATTTTAATCATAATCGTGTCATGTGGCTTTGGTGGTAAGACTATCCACAAGTGGTGCAGAAATAATGCAGCCTTAGTCACCGTACCTCTCTCCACGTAGTAATGCGTTGGGTCCCACCAGTCGAGGGTGAAACAAACAAATTAATAAGAAAAATTAAATGCACCAAATGTGTATCTTACTACCTCACACATCTCGCTACTGCTCGGGAACACTATCCAATTGATCCCTCTGCTCGCTAATGCACTATTTTAAGTAAATCCTTATTATAACATGCACACAAACTTTGGGCACTTGTATTCGACTTAAGTCAAGCAGTGCCACCGTATCTCGTATACTTACTACTCCCTCCGTCTAGGTGTAATAAGTCACGTTAGAAGGTGCAACGGGACCAAGGTGCGTGCGTGTGCGTGTGTGTGTTTAACAGCGTGTGTGTGTTAGAGAGTGCGATACATCGACCTACTCCTACAGAGATATGGTGTGTAGTGTATGATTTTAGCCGCGAGAGTCGGTGCATCCTCTCGTTTCCGGGCGTGTCCGATAGGGACATGCGGAGAGCTGCCACGCCCGCTCCTGACCAGCCTGGCCCACCCAAAGCCCCTCCATCGCCCACGCGCGCTTCCCTCCCGAAACGGTCAGCGCTGCTCCAAAGAATCGGTGCCGCATTCATGCCCGGGCAGAGCGGACGCGACCTCTCACTGGCGCAAGAGTGATGGTTGCTTCGTCCGTCCAACTTACTGCTGGGTCTATGTGATTTGACGGCTCATTGGTCTTTACTAATGATGTGGTAGGATTGCTTGATGTCCCACGCTTTCGGCGAAAGGAGGTAGTAGATTACAATTTTCTCCATTCTTACAGCGGAGGAGTGCAAGAGCAGTGAAAACACGCAGGCTCAGTGATTACATGGCCCACCTCACACTATCACCGTGTGACACCTAACTCTTTACATAGTACTCCCTCCGCTCCTAAATATTACTAGATGAGTCCTCGCTGCTGTCATGAACAGCCGATATCTCTCTGCGCAAAATTATCGATTTCACGTAACTAAAAAACTCTATAACCGCATGACAAATGTGGTAGCCAAACTAAATAAACTCCCATCATCATTTAGATCATCCCACATAAGGAAAAAAGATCAGCCAACTCCTACTGCATAATGGGATTATATTTTTCTTTTTGACATGTTAATGGGACTTAAAAGCTCACTTACATGCATGCTACCGGTGCATGCTTGCATGCAGACATGTTGATGTGATTTAAAACCCACTCACATGCATGCCACGGTATTTATGCATGCTTGCAGGTGGCTTAGTGCGGAGCCTCTCAATGTCTAAATCAGACGGCTATTATGGACTGATTTAGTTCATCTAACGGCTACATTAATTTTGATGATGTGGCTCAAGGAGAGGATAGAGAATTCCTAGTAGTGGGGGCTAGCTATTACTAGTAGATAAGTCTTTGTAGAGATTCCACTAGGTGAACTACATACGGAACAAAATGAATGGATCTACACTTAAAATGCATCTATATACATCCGCATGTGGTTCATGGTGAAATATCTACAACGACTTATATTTAGGAACGGAGGAAGTACTAGTATAGTACGTACTGTAATATATCAGCAAGATAAATTTGTACAATGCTATGAAGCTTCCACACGTTACATGTATCTCGCGCCCTAGGTTGCCCGTTGCAACATTTAATCAAATACAAAGGAGAATAACATGCATGCTATTGCATCTCAATGATTGATGATCATAGCAAATATGTACTCCCTCCTGCTCCAAAATAAGTGTCTCAACTTTGTGCAAACTTTAGTACAAAGTTGTACTACTACTAAAGTTGACACTTATTTTGGAATAGAGGCAGCTAAAGAAAAAAAACGATCCATGCAGTCACTAGCCCTTGAACTGTGAACCCTGACTAGGCTTCAATTTGCTGGCAACGTTCGAGCTTCCTAATAAATGAAGTTTGCAACCTTCTGACCATCGGATCATTTTGTGCAGTTTCACCAAAATCGAGATGAGCATCCCTGTGGCAAAGAAATTGGAGAAGCGTGATTAGAATAAGATTACTGGGACTAGTTGATGAGACATAAACTCATCACAAATACAGTACGTAGAAGCAAGTAGGGGTATGTGCGGGGCAAAGAAGTAGATAAATGTCCACAGGGAGTGATGTGGGCAGCTGGAGCAGTGGTGCAAGCCGACTGTAAAGGGAGTTGTACCTGAGGGACGTAGCTCAACCTAGAGGAGGGCGGCGGGAGGCGGCAACTACCCACGTCGCGGCAGTGAGCAAGGGATGAAGGCAACCTCACTGGCTTTGTGAGAGAGAACTGCGGGGACCCCTGATCGGGACGTGCCGACAGTGGATTTTCGCCGTCAGCGACGGCCACCACATCCACACTAAGCATCCACCCCTTCCCCAAGCGGACGTGACCCGCCGGGATGTTAGAGATGTGGCCACTGATCGTTTTATGCGAGAGAGTGTGAAGAGAGCAACCCAGCAAGCAACCGCTTAGGGCTGGCCTGGCTCCGACTATGTATATAGTGGAGCGGTTTCCTTTTCTCTCCGTATGAACCTATCATATTGCGACGTACATCAAGAAAAAACTTTATTTATAAAGGACGCGGCACCTACTACTCGTTCTCCTATAACCTTGCGCTTGGCATCTCCAAAATATTAACCTTGCGATTGGCTCTTCGCCTCTTCGGGAAGTTGAGCAATAATGGTAGTGCAGTATATATCGTTCTGGCTATATGAGACCGAATGAATTGCTGCACATCCACCATGTGGGCGTGGGTCGAGGGGCGAGGGAGAGTGCTACATACGGAGCAAAATGAGTGAATCTACACTCTAAAATACGTCTATATACATCAGTGTTTGGAGTATGTACTAGTAGTTCACATTGAAATCTACTAAAGGACGGATATATTCCAAACAATATGATATAATCTCTATAACCAAAGTAGTAGGGACGAGGAGTAAACGGAGGGAGTAGTAAATTTTTCTCCTCGTCCTGCGAGCCACTGCGCGCATGGGCGAGGGAGCGGGCATAAGGCGGAGCAAACTTCACCTCATCCTGCGAGCCACCGCGCCCGTGGGCGGGGGAGACGACGTACTAAGCAAGCTTCTCCTCGTTCTGCAAGTTGACGGGACACATCAAAAGTACTCCAATGTATAGAGCCTTGCCTCTAAGGTAGGCCCCACATGGTTTGCCTCTTTTTTAATTTAACATAACGCGTCAAGTCGCAATTTGTTTGTTCACCCGTGGTAGACGATCCTCCCTCCACCAAGTGGACAACCAGTACACGTGCCAAATTACCACGTGGGCTGCCTTTTTCGTATAGAAATGAGCTCCATCGTGTACCCGCGCGGGTGTGGTTGGGAAAGAGACGGGAGTACGTGCGCCGTGCATGCACCTCTTCTCTTCGTGCACGTCCCCCACCTACGTGGGTGTGTGTGAGAGATACAAACCGTGTTCGTGAGTGTTTTTTGTTTTGGGGTGGGGCTGGGGGTGGGGTGGGGGTTGATTTCGTGAATTATTTGTGGGAATATGTGTTCATGACATCTCAAACAAATTTTTGCATGCAATGTGTGTGAAATGGAGGCCTATCAATATCATACATAGAGGGTCGGGCAATCCATGAGAAGAGAGGGAGGGGTCATAGCTATCGATAGAGTCGAAGAGAGGATCAAGTGGGTGGGTGCGAGATCGATGAAGAGAGCCATCGAAATTGTGTGTGTGTGCAAGTCAAAGATAGAGGGCGGCTGGCCTACTGGAACGTTAGAGGGCACATGTCAAGTTTGTGTGTGGGAGGGAGACATGACTAGAGCGCTCGATGTATCGGTGTGTGTGGGGGAGGGGTGGGGGAGGGTAGGCAGAGGCCCAGCTATGTCTTGAGGGAGATCGGTTGACATCCATACATAACTGAAGGACGAGAAATATGATGGGACAGAGAGAGAGGAGAGAGAGGGAGGGAGGGAGAGGGGTAGAGTGCTGGATGGGTGATGGAGTTGCTTCTCGGAGATGGTGGGAGAGGCCTACTAGACAAACTGAGGGTGGAACTGCAATGTTACCAATAAGAGTGGGGATGTGTTTCTATGTGTGCCTGTGCGTGATATATCTGTTGGAACGCATCCATGGATGATGAAGGGGAACCATGTGTTTGGTAAGCAAACCTAACTATATCGGTAGATCAATTGTTGTTTGTCGGAGGAAGGGAGAGACACAACTAATGAGGTAGATCGATCGACGCGTGGGTAAAAACGAGTTATAAGGACCTAGCTAGCTATATGTATAGCGAGAGATCGGTCGGTGTACGTACATTTGTTAGAGGCAAATAAGGCCCAGCGAGACGGATAGATAGAGAGAATGGAGCTAGGAGGTGGTGCGAGAGGCCCAGCTACTAGCTAGATAGGGGGAGGAGTGTGCGGTTGTGAGATCGGTCAAAAGAGGGGCGAGAGTTTACACATGTGTGCGACCGTATGAGAGACATGAGGCAAGGACACATAAAGGAGGAGGCTGAAGGTGTGTGTGTATGTTGTAGGCAGGCATCGCTGGAGAGGTTTATCGATCGGTGTGTGTCGGCAAGGAGTTGTGGAGACTACGGGAGAACGTCCTAAAAGAAAAAATGAATGTGCCCGGTGGATAGAATGCTAAGGGAGGGGGAGGGCGAGGAGGGCGTGTGCATGCACGAGAGAAAGTTAGTGGTAGCTACGAAGGTTAGAGGATTGTGTGGGTGTAAGAGACTAACAAAGATCATAATTTGATATGAAAGCGGATTCATATATTTGAATAGGAGATCATAGTGTTTTAAACATTGCATGCATGAATATAGCGGTGATACACGTGTTGTGCACATGTTATACCATAATGTGATAATGCATGGCGTTTGCAACTCACAGCTAAATGCCGAACAATCTAAACCATACTATACATCAAACAATCTCACATTTTATTCGAATTTGTGATAATGTGTGGCATTTGCAGCTTACAATTAAATATCGAACAATCTAAACAATACTATATATCGAACATTCTCACATTTTATTTGAATTTGTGGTAATGTGTGGTGTGTTTGCAACTCACATCTAAATACTTGTAGGCGTAGGGGGCGGGGCACCATACATAATGTGATAAACACATTATACATATGAGACATGGTTTAGATTATGAAGATCTAGCTAGAGCTAGAAATGTAATGTGATTTGAAATCAAAATGAAGTGGATTTAAAAAATTGAGTTCGAGTGCATATAGTACACATAGTTCATATGTAACTCGAGACTAATCATGTGGTGTGCTGTGAACATAATACACAAACGATGGTTTAACTTGGCAATAATGATGATTGTAGATCTTATTAAAACAGAGACACGAATTCAAATGCTTTGACTTCACAACAATCATTACTGTAGATCGTATTCAAACAGAGAAACGAATTCAAATTTAGTTCATATTGAAGCGGTAGTATATACGTTTGGAATGCACTAAAACGTTCATTTGAGTAGTAGGTTGCATGCATTATACACGTAGAGAAATATTTTAATTGAACATAACATGAATTCAAAGTTTTGAATGACATTTGTAGTGCGCATTGATTTGGTACAAGACACGTTAGGCTTGTCCGAAATTTCAACCCGCGCCTTTGTTAGCCCGAAATATTTAAGATATATCTTTGTCTCGTCATGCTCGGCTAACTCCCTCCATCTCAACCCGCTACTTTGCTATTCCGAAATTACAACGCAAGCGAAAACTCCCACCTCCTGTGAAATCCCGACACGTGAAATGCCCGTGGTACCCCTGAACCGAAAGAACCGCCTCAAATCGGTAGGGGTACTTTCTTAACTTACCCCACATTTCGACAAGCGCGTCCCTAAGCCATGGTTCCCCACTGCCATCCCATCCGCCCACCCATTCATACACCGAGGCCACGAAAACCCGCGACGAAGCCCCACACCCTGCTCCATCTGCCACCCAGCCGAAGCCTCTTCCCTGACGATGTCGTCCACAGCAACACCTCGACGTCCCTCATCCACCATACCGAATGAGGATCCATCGTCGATCTCAAATCATCCCGCCGGTTCAGCCACCCCTGCCCTCCACCTCCAAGGAGCTGCCCCGACGTTCCCCTCGTCTTTCGCGCCACCTCCATTCCCACACCGCTGTCTTCACCTGCACCACCGGAAGAGCATCATCATCACTGTTTCCTCGGATGAAGCTGCGGCCTAATCGGAAACTAGTGCAGCTCAGGAAAATGTTCATGTGGTGCCTACACCGACTGGAGAGGAAATTAATGATGATGATCAAGGTACTTCGGATCAAGTTACTACTGAACTTCGTAGGTCCACAAGGACATGTTCCACACCAGAGTGGTATGGTAACCCTGTCCTGGAAATCATGTTGTTAGACAACGGTGAACCTTCGAACTATGAAGAAGCGATGGCGGGCCCAGATTCCAACAAATGGCTTGAAGCCATGCAATCCAAGATAGGATCCATGTATGAAAACAAAGTATGGACTTTGGCAGACTTGCCCAATGATCGGCGAGCGATAGAAAACAAATGGATCTTTAAGAAAAAGATGGACGCGGATGGTAATGTTACCATCTATAAAGCTCGACTTGTCGCTAAGGGTTATCGGCAAGTTCAAGGGGTTGACTACGATGAGACTTTCTCTCCCGTAGCAAAGCTGAAGTCCGTCCGAATCATGTTAGCAATCGCCGCATACTATGATTATGAGATATGGCAAATGGACGTCAAAACGGCATTCCTTAACGGTTATCTCAAGGAAGAACTGTATATGATGCAGCCGGAAGGTTTTGTTTAACCCTAAGAATGCTAACAAGGTATGCAAGCTCCAAATGATCCATTTATGGGCTGGTGCAAGCATCTCGAGTTGGAAAATTTGCTTTGATGAGATGATCAAAGCGTTTAGTTTATGCAGACTTATGGAGAAGCCTGCGTTTACATAAGAAAGTGAGTGGGAGCTCTGTAGCATTTCTCATATTATATGTAGATGACATACTTTTGATGGGAAATGATATAGAACTCTTGGACAGCATTAAGGCCTACTTGAATAAAAGTTTTTCAATGAAGGACCTTGGAGAAGCTGCTTATATATTAGGCATCAAGATCTATAGAGATAGATCGAGACGCCTCATAGGTCTTTCACAAAGCACATACCTTGATAAGATATTGAAGAAGTTCAAAATGGATCAGTCCAAGAAAGGGTTCTTGCCTGTATTACATGGTGTGAAATTGAGCTCGGCTCAATGTCCGACCACGGCAGAAGATATAGAAGAGATGAGTGTCATCCCCTATGCATCAGCCATAGGGTCTATTATGTATGCCATGCTGTGTACCAGACCTAATGTAAACCTTGCCGTAAGTTTGGTAGGAAGGTACCAAAGTAATCCCGGCAAGGAACACTGGACAGCGGTCAAGAATATCCTGAAGTACCTGAAAAGGACTAAGGACATGTTTCTCGTTTATGAAGGTGACGAAGAGCTCGTCAGAAGGGTTACGCCGATGCTAGCTTCGACATGATCCGGATGACTCTAAGTCACAAACCGGATACGTGTATATGTTGAATGGTGGAGCAAGAAGTCGGTGCAGCTGCAAGCAGAGTGTCGTGGCGGGATCTACATGTGAAGCGGAGTACATGGCATCCTCGGAGGCAGCGCAGGAAGCAATTTGGGTGAAGGAGTTCATCACCGACCTAGGAGTCATACCCAATGCGTCGGGGCCGATCAAACTCTTATGTGACAACACTGGAGCTATTGCACTTGCCAAGGAGCCTGTGTTTCACCGTAAGACATGGCACATTAAGCTGCCGCTTCAAATCCATTCGTGAAAATGTTCAAGATGGAGACATAGAAATTTGCAAAGTGCATACGGATCTGAATGTCGCAGATCCGTTGACTAAACCTCTTCCATGAAAGCAAAACATGATCAACACCGTAACTCTATGGGTGTTCGATTCATCACAATGTAACTAGATTATTGACTCTAGTGCAAGTGGGAGACTGTTGGAAATATGCCCTAGAGGCAATAATAAAAGGATTATTATTATATTTCCTTGTTCGTGATAATTGTCTTTTATTCATGCTATAATTGTATTATCCGGAAATCGTAATACACGTGTGAATACATAGACCACAACATGTCCCTAGTGTGCCTCTAGTTGACTAGCTCGTTGATCAACAGATAGTCATGGTTTCCTGACTATGGACATTGGATGTCATTGATAACGGGATCACATCATTAGGAGAATGATGTGATGGACAAGACCCAATCTGAGCATAGCACAAGATCGTGTAGTTCGCTTTTGCTAGAGCTTTTCCAATGTCAAGTATCTTTTCCTTAGACCATGAGATCGTGTAACTCCCGGATACCGTAGGAGTGCTTTGGGTGTACCAAACGTCACAACGTAATCGGGTGACTATAAAGGTGCACTACAGGTATCTCCGAAAGTGTCATTGGGTTGACACGGATCAGATCGATTTGTCACCCAGACACGGAGAGGTATCACTGGGCCCACTCGGTAGTGCATCATCATAATGAGCTCAAAGTGACCAAGTGTTTGGTCACGGGATCAAGAATTACGGTACGAGTAAAGTGACTTGCCGGTAACGATATTGAATGAGGTATTGGGATACCGACGATCGAATCTCGGGCAAGTAACATACCGTCTGACAAAGGGAATAGTATACGGGGTTTCTTGAATCCTCGACATCGTGATTCATCCGATAAGATCATCGAGGAGTATGTGGGAGCCAACATGGGTATCCAGATCCCGCTGTTGGTTATTGACCGGAGAGCCGTCTCGGTCATGTCTGCATGTCTCCCGAACCCGTAGGGTCTACACACTTAAGGTTCGGTGACAATAGGTGTGACACTCCAAAAAATATTCTTTTGGTTTTCTTCAAAAATTTTGTTGGATTTGAAGGTCTTCTGAACCCTTCCAAAAATCTCTCTCAAAAGCTTTTCCCCTTTAGCAAATAATTTATTTTTGCATCTCCTTCAACTCTGGTGTTTGGTTTTAAAAAATTTCTTCTGATTGCCCTCTTCTCAAAATTTCAAGAAAAATCTTTGGAGTTTATTTTTCTTTCAAAAAGAAACTCTAGGAGTTTTGCATCCTCTCCAATATTTGAAACCACTCATGATTTTTACCATGCACCACATGGTAAAATCTTCCCAAAAATCTCTCCTTCCACTTTGGGCAATCCAAACATTCTGTCTCAACAAGTTCAACCCTTTTCTGAATTTTATTTCATTTAATTCTCCCCCCAAATCTTTTCTGTCCATTATTTTGAGCCTAGGTGATTTGCAAATCAAGTACCTAAATGCATTTGAGTTTTGACCTCAAACCAACTCCCCTGGATAGTCCTTGGTACCCACAACCTAGAACAATCAAGATCCACTCCTCTTCTGTGCAAAGATTTCAAATTTCAGTCTCTGCAAGTTTGGACCAGATTTGTCAAATTTGGTGAAATTCATATCTTCTCTGCTCCAAAAATTCCACAAAAATTCAGGCAGCCTCTAGATGCAATGAGAGGCCCCTCCACCAAAAACCAGCTCAAGGAAAAATCCCTACATGCCTAAATCATTCTGTCGAACACCTTGCATGCACTATTACTGTTCATCTTTAGTTAAATTCAGATTGCAGTGTCATTCTCTGTCAGAGTTTCAGTCACATGCCCACAGTGCACTTGGCACGTTGCTCGCAGCCTAGCCTGCTTGTCCGGAGCTTCACACGCGTGCTTGGCACGTTCCTGGCGTCGGTGGCACCCTGGCCCGCTGGCGCCGGCGTGTCTTGGCGGGCCAGTAACCACCGTAGAGGCCGGGAGCAGAACGGCGGCATAACGCCGTTCGGCGCCGCCCAAACCTCCTGGCAGCTCCGCGTGGCCATTTCCTTGCCAGCGCACGCATGCAGCACCGTCGCCGTGGCACGACAAGCAAAGAGCATGCTCCCTGCCGCCGACGGGCCCGCACCGCGCTATTCCGTCGAGCTCGCCCTAAGCAACCAAACCCCGACGCGTTTAGCACCTAAACGGAACCAGGGAACCCCCACGACGACGCTCAACCTCTGAACCTCCCCGATCAACGCCTTCGCCATCAGTAAACTTCACCGGAGAACCCCGTTTTCGGCAACCGCCTCGGCCGGCTATATATAGCACCCCGAGCGCGCCTCGCCTCAAGACACCTCCACCACCTCACTAGTCCTCGCCAAGCCCCTAGAAGGGCCTCGAGGAGCTCTTCTTCCTCGACTCCGCCGCCTGCTCCGCCTCGGCCTCCACCTCGATTCACTCCGGTGAGGTTGACCCCGGCGCCCAAATCCCATCAGCTACCCTCTCATGCTACCACGAGTCTAACCCCCTCCTCAATTCCTCCTCTGCAGCACTCTCCGGCGAGGCCCATGACCACCCGAACCGCCGTCCGCCGGAGCAAGCGTCGCCGTCGACGTGGTACTCGCCGGCGACCACCACCACCACCCACAGACGCGGAATGGCGCCCTGAACACGGAGGTACCCTCCGATCTCCCTGCCTTGCCGTGGATCACCGCCGGCGACCGCCGCGGCTCTCGGGCGCCGACGAGCCCCGTCTCTCTCGTTTGAAATTTCAAACCTGACCCGCCCGCCTCTCTTTTTGTTTTTTTTTGAATCGTTTTCTGAAAGCGTACTTTGGCAAATACGCTTCCACTCTGAACCGTTTTTCTGCATTTTTCTGCTTAGACCCCTGAGGGTTTTCTGTTTCATTACAGATGGGTCCTTGGACCAAAAACCTTATAACGTTTTAACAGAAAGGAATTTTTGAGTGATTCTTTTTCTGTCCTCTTCAAATTTTTGTCTAGTTTTTTATCATATTTATTTGAAAAATATTTGGATTAACTTTCTGTGACCCACGGTATTTACGTTAGCGCGTGTATTTTGTGTACCGTAGATACCGAAGGAGGTGACGGAACTGCGAACTTCACGAAGCTAGACCCCGACTACTCCGAACCAGGCAAGAAATGTTTGAAATTTTGATATGATGAGTGTTTGGGCATGTTTGCATTATTTTTGTATCATGGCACGTTCATGAGCTTTTCAATGATAGTTTATCTCGTAAGAGTTGAGGCAAATGAGCTCGGTAAAGCCATGAGTTGTTGGAAACTTGTTGCATGGCCATGAGTTGGCATGAGTATGGGTAAGATGGCAGTGTTGTAGCATGCCAGGCTTATGCCAAATCGTTGACCCAGTGTCAACATAAATCAGTCAGATTCCCGTCCGTCTTCCCTTTCGTACTACCACCTGTTTCCCGCAAGGGATACGGCTTAGTAAGTTGCAAACCACTTCCTGGTACACACCAAATCGAGAGGCCGGGATGAAGGTTCCATGGCCCTGGATTAAAGCCTTTCATCCGGTCAGGGGGCATGGGTGTTTCCGGTTGGGACCGAGAGGGGGCACCCCTTAGAGCTGCCACAGATATAAATTTGATCCCATGCTATTCGAGATTGTGATCTCCCCGTCTCAAAGTTTTTCTTAAACACTGTCTAGGGTGATTCCTGGCAATGTGAGGTATGATGGGTGTGTACTAGCTAGCTGTGTTTCCTCCGAAATACCGTAAACGGAACTAGTCCTTCATGACTACGGAAATTTGTTGGTTGTGGACAATTTTGGTACAAACTATGCAGAGTCAAAATTCTTGAATTCATCTTATTCATATCCGAGTACCGTGTTCATCTCATCTTGTCAAGTGTCAGTCTCGGTGACAGAGACTCCCGATAACTACTTGAGTGTTAAATGTTTATTTCCCGTGAATGGACTAACCCGCTTATTGTCCTGTGATGAATATTTTCCGTGAGCACTATATCTTGTCAGTTATGAATGATCAATTATAAGCCCTTTCTGCGATGTCGCTCAGACGTCCGACTGCGGAATTGTTATTATTTACTTTTACTATAAGCCCTTTCTGCGATGTCGCTCAGACGTCCGACTGTGGCATTGTTATTAATTACTTTTATTATAAGCCCTTTCTGCGATGTCGCTCAGACGTCCGACTGTGGCATTGTTATTGTTTACGTTTATTATAAGCCCTTTCTGCGATGTCGCTCAGACGTCCGACTGCGGCATTGTTATTATTTACTTCTATTATAAGCCATTTCTGTGATGTCGCTCCGACGTCCGACTGCGGCACGCATGTATTTTATTTCAATATAAGCCCTTTATGAGGTGTCGCTCAGACGCCTGACTGTGGCATGTTTTACTTATTTGTTCACCCTTCGAGGCGTCGCTTCAGACACCCGATCGGTTTTGAGTTTTGTCTTCTTTGGGTTTTCGAGCGGACTACCGCCGACTCCCTTCTTATTTACTTTGCTATACTGATTAAATTGAGCATTGTTAAAATTAATCATGTCGCATTCATGCATTCATTTGTTATATCTTTTGTCCGAACTATCTTGCAGTACTTTCAAAGTACTCACCTGGCTTGTTGATTTGGCCGATCTTGTGAAGGCGATCTCATGGATGAAGAGTTCGATAGTGAGTCCGACGCCTAGAGGAATCCTACCAGTCTCGTCGACCCTGGATTAGTCATTGTGATATATCCGCTTCCGCCACCCAAATAAATTCATCGAGCCTCACCGACGCCGATGAGCCACCAAAGGCGGTAGTCTTATTAACCACCCCATTGTGTTATTCCACCAACCACTCATATCTCGAGTCAGTAGTATTTCCACCCCACACCATTGTGTCATATCCGCCATCATGTATAATTATCGGCGTGTTTGTAATAATCGGTTGGGCATCTTGATCCGACCTGTAATATTGTAAGGCTACTGGCTTATTGTATCAAAGTTTTGTCTACCGGTATGGAGGATTTTCCTCATATTGGACTTCATAGGTCGGTTGTTCAATAAATATTTTTATTGAAAAACCGATCGTGACAAGCTTGGTACCAGAGCCAGGCTGACTATAGGAAGCCACTAGGTGCGATCGCTAATCGGTTATTAGCAGAATAGAGCTATTTATTATTTTCACAAATGTAGTCAATTTCTGACAGTCAGCATATATTTATGATTTGACTACTCAGGATTTTTGCCTACTTTTGTAGATGGCTGGCAACGACTGTGAGTCGCAGATGTTCGCCAACATGCCCGATGGGTTTGTTAAGCTTCTCTCCTTCATCGTCCAAGTCGCGATGGGGCGGATGTGCGCCCATCCTCTCTCTCTCTCTCACCACAAGGTCAATGATCGTCTAACCATGCACCAAGCCGCGGTGGAATTCAAGAGAGGGCGAGTTGAGCATTACCGGTTCGTGGGGAGAACCATGCCCACAGAGAAGCATGCACTGGAGATGGCAGCCCGTGAGGCGATAACTCGTCTCAGGGATATCCTTCCTTCGATGAAGACTCGTCGCTACCGCTACCTGCCCTGTCACATGCCATATACCTGCCACTACGCGTTCTCTTGCCCTGCAGGAGAACGGGGGAAGCTTTTGAGATGCTCATCGAGTATCTCCGGGGTTTGGAGGTTGCCTTCGACAACCTGGTGGACGACTTTGTAGCTGCCCGCATGGACTCGGTCCATGGCTGTGTCGCCAACAGGAGGGAGCTCTGTCGCCAAGACCGCCACCGACTTTCGCCTCACATCAGCATCGCTTGCTTCACTGCTCGCACCACCACTCGCCGCCTGCCTACCACGGAGGAGGAGTTCAACCATGTCATTGTGCTTACTCCGTCTGCTCTGCACCACCCTCGTGCCCGCTCATGTTAGAGTTGTCCCAAGACAGGCACCTGCTCCACCAACTCAGTGCAGCACCTCACTTCTGGAGCCTATCTCCGAAGAGGAGGTTGAGTCCCCAGCCTCACTACGCCTCACCCTTGGCAGGCCAAGGGAAATCCTTACCATCTCTGACTGAGTACGCTTAGCCGCCTTGTGATGCTCCGACTTGTACGATATGTTTATATGTAAATAGGCTGTGAGAAGTAGCTTGTTTGCGCATCATGTAGGATCTGGAGGAGTGCACTAGACTAAATAACATGTCAGGATTATGTACGCATATCCTGAGTGATGTATTGTATAATTACTGCCTGCGTGTAAGATATGTAATGGACAGTCATTCTCCGTGCACAAACGTGTATTCTCTTGAAAAAATCATGGAGCATTTGCAACTTTTTTTCATCTTCTTGAATTTATTGATTTTTGCGGCTCAATTTCTTTTCTTATGAGTGTTTCAAAATATATCCCCAGAGTGAACTATGTCTCATCCTTGGACGCGCTCCATGCTGACTCCGACAGAGGAAAATATGGAACACCCCCAGGCAACAATTTCACACAGGGGCAGACAAGTCAACAGGATAGTGAAACGGCACTTTCCCAAATGTGCCATCTTTATGAACAAAGTCAGCAGCAACATCAGGAAATAATGAACCAAGTCATCAATATGGGGAATCACCGTGGACAGTATCAAAGCAGCAATCAAAGTTATCCGAGCTACAGAAGACACGTCCCCAAACATTTTCTCACACTGATAAACCTCTTGAAGCCGAGGACTGGCTTCGAGACATGGAAAGAAAATTAATCATTGCCCAGTGTTCAGATCTTGAGAAAGTGCTTTATGCTCTGCACTGTCTAACTGGAGCAGCCGCATCGTGGTGGGAAAATTTCCTACACATGCACCCCAACGAAAATAGTATAACATGGGAGGAATTTAAATAAGGTTTTCGTGGGGCACATATTCCTAAGAGTCTTATGAAGATCAAAAAGAGAGAATTTGATGACCTCAAGCAAAGGACAATGACGGTGTCAGAATACAATAGTCAGTTTACTCTACTGTCTCGCTACGCCAACGAGGAGCGTATGTCGGAAAACAAACAGATGGAGAAATTCCTAGACGGTCTCACACCCGCGCTTAAATGCCAATTGGTCGTACACACCTTTCCAGATTTTAAGACTCTGGTGGATAAGGCCATTACCTTGGAAAATGAGAGACACAGCTTAGAAGATTTCTGCAAGCGGAAGAGGGACCAGACTAATCGCTACCAAGAACCACCGCAGCAAGAAGATGATGTTCGTAAAACTGGACACCCAAACCCACGACAAGCGCCTCACGCCCAATCAAGAATTTCCATGCAAGGGACAAGGAGTTCACATACCGCCTGTGTGTTACCTGTTACGCTTAGGAGAAGAAGGGCACTATGCCAAGCAGTGCCCCAAGCCAAGGAACTCGACCCCAAAGCCGAACAACGGAGGCAATAATTCGGCGCCAAAGCGCAACAATTTCAACCCAAATAACAACCACAGGAAAGGTCATCTGAACCTCGTGACCAAAGAGGAAGCACAAAATGCCCCAGATATCATACTCGGTACGTTTCCTGTCAACACAATACCTGCCATGGTTTTGTTTGATTCTGGAGCTTCTCACTCATTCGTTTCGAAAAGTTTTGCGTTGCAAAATAATTTTTCGATGCTTCCCTTGGAAAAATCAATGATCGTCAAGTCCCAGAATTAAGCAAGTTACCTGAATTATTGCCGTGGTGTGGTTATCGAGTTTGAAGGGTTGAAGTTTCACGCAAATCTTATCGCGTTGGAAAATAAAGGACTGGATGTCATCTTAGGGATGGATTGGCTAACCACCAACAAAGGTTTTATTGACTGCTTCAACAGGACCGTAATTCTCACCCACCACCACGGGAAGACCATAAAGGTTTCAACCAAGGAAAGAAAAATATCCCGGCAACCGAGATTGAACAAGGTGGATATTTCTGAATTGAGCAAGGTTCTAGTAGTGTGTGAATTTCCAGATGTATTTCCCGAAGAGCTACCAGGCATGCCACCAGATCGAGAGATAGAATTCAGTATTGAACTAGCACCCGGAACCGCTCCCATATACAAGAAACCATACAGAATGGCACCATCAGAATTGGTAGAACCAAGAAGCAAATAAAGGAATTATTGGAAAAAGGGTACATACGAGCCAGTTCCTCACCTTGGGGTTCACCAATTTTGTTTGCCAAAAGAAGGATGGAACATCGAGATTGTGCATAGACTATCGAGCTAAACATGGTCACAATCAAGAACAAATATCCGATGCCACTTAATAAATGATTTATTCGATCAACTCGCTCAGGCCAAGGTGTTCTCAAAGATTGACTTGAGATCGGGATACCATCAACTGAAAGTGCGAACCGAAGATATTCCCAAGACAGGTTTCACCTCCAGATACAGATTGTATGAGTTCACCGTAATGCCATTCGGACTAACAAACGCCCCCGCATATTTTGTTCACCTCATGAACAGAGTATTCATGTAGTTTATGGATAAGTTTGTTGTGGTATTTATCGATGATATTCTGGTATACTCCAAAACACCAGAAGAGCACGCTGAACATCTCCGAATTGTACTAGGAGAACTCAGGAAACATCAATTGTACGCTAAATTCAGCAAGTGTGAATTTTGGCTAAAGCAAGTAGGTTTTCCGGGCCACGCATCTTGACCAAGAAGGTATCGCCAGAGACCCGGAAAGTCAAGGCCGTGCATTTGGCTGGAAGCCACCACCAACGTGTGGATGTACGAAGTTTCTTGGGAATGGCAGGATACTACAAGAGATTTATTGAAGGATTCTCCACCATAGCAAAGCCAATGACGCAACTCCTCAAGAAAGACAGGAAGTTTGAATGGACGGAAGCTTGCGAAAAAAGTTTCCAAGAACTGAAGAGGAAACTGTCGACAAAGACCAAAGATTAATTGTGCCAGATATACACAAAATTTTGAGGTATTTTGTGACGCATCTCGAAAGGGCCTCGGTGCGTATTAATGCAAGAAGGCAAAGTTGTCGCATATGTTTCCAGACAACTTCGCAAGCATGAGGAAAATTATCCTACTCATGACCTGGAATTAGCAGCAGTTATTCATGCACTCAAGGAATGGAGACACTTCTTACTTGGTAATCGTTGTGAAATATACACGGACCACAAAAGCCTCAAGTATATTATCACACAACCAGAACTCAATTTACGGCAGCGACGCTGGTTGGAATTAGTAAAGGATTATGATGTTGGAATCCACTACCACCCAGGCAAAGAAAATGTTGTAGCAGATGCTCTGAGTCGGAACCCCAGTCCGGACAACGACAAAGATGCCAAATCGAGACCTGAATTCCAGCAGGAATTCGCAAAGCTCAATCTGATGGTGGTCACCAAAGGCAGTGTGTCAAACTTAGAGTTACAGCCTACCTTGATAGAGAGAGTTAAAGAGGCTCAACGTGGACACCCCAGCATTGAAGGCATAAAACGAAAGATGAAGTTGGGCAAGGCCTCAGAATTCGTTATTGATGAGCAAGGAATATTGTGGTACGGGAATAGGCTATGCGTACCGAATATCCATGACCTTAAACAGCAAATCCTGGCTGAAGGCCACACCGCTCCGTATTCAATCCATCCTGGAGAAACAAAAATGTACAAAGATCTTCAAGAAACATTTTGTTGGCATGGTATAAAAAGAGACATAGCCACGTTTATTGCATGTTGTGACTCTTGTCAATGAATCAAGGCCGAGCACCAGAAACCGGCCGGGCTATTGCAACCAAATAAGATACCCGAGTGGAAATGGGACGAGATTGGAATGGATTTTATTGTTGGACTACCTCGGTCACGACACGGACATGATGCCATATGGGTCATCAGCGATAGATCGACTAAAGTAGCACACTTCATCCCGTGAAGACAACACACACCACTCGAGAAGCTTGCTAGGCTCTACCTTTCCGTATCTTTTGCTTACATGGAGTCCCAAAGAAAATAATCTCGGACAGAGGCACTCAATTGCCTCCCGATTTTGGGATCACTTACAACAAGCTCGGGAACTCAGCTGGCATTCAAGACCGCATACCATCCCTGCACGGATGGGCAGATCGAGCGAGTAAAACCAGATTCTAGAAGATATGCTGAGAGCATGTGTCCTCACCTATGGGACTAGTTGGGAAGAGAGCTTACCATACGCAGAATTCACATATAACAAGAGCTATCAGTCCAGCCTGCAAATGGCACCATTTGAAGCTCTGTACGGGCGAAGATGTCGTACCCAGCTAAATTGGTCGGAAACCGGAGATACCATATCTTCAGCCCAGACCTGCTCAAAGAGGTGAAGATAAAGTCAAGGTGATTAAGGACCGACTCAAGACAGCCCAAAGCCGACAAAAGAGTTATTACGATCAAAAGCATCGAGGAGTCAATTTTGAACCCGGTGAATTTGTGTACCTACGAGTATCCCCTATGAGAGGCCTGCATCGATTCAAGATTAAAGGGAAGCTAGCACCAAGATTCATCGGACCCTTCTGCATAGTAGCACGAAGAGGCACGGTGGTCTACCAGCTAGACTTACTCAAGAATTATCCAACATCCACGACGTATTCCACGTCTCCCAATTGAGAAAGTGCGTAAGGAACCCAGAGAAACAAGTACCCCATAAAAACATTGACGTGCAGCCAGACCTTACATATCGGGAGCATCCGATAAAGATCTTGGAAGAGTCTGAAAGGAGAACCCGACAGAAAACCATCAAGTTCTTCAAAGTTCAGTGGAGCAACCACACCGAAAGTGAAGCCACTTGGGAAAGAGAGGATTTCCTTCGGACAGAGCACCCACAATTATTTGAGGATCAGCTGGAATCTCGGGGACGAGCTTTTTCCTAAGGGGGTAGGTGTTGTGACACTCCAAAAAATATTCTTTTGGTTTTCTTCAAAAAATTTGTTGGATTTGAAGAAGGTCTTCTAAACCCTTCCAAAATCTCTCTCAAAAGCTTTTCACTTTAGCAAATAATTTATTTTTGCATCTCCTTCAACTCTGGTGTTTGGTTTTAAATTTTTCTTCTGATTGCCCCTTCTCAAAATTTCAAGAAAAATCTTTGGAGTTTATTTTTCTTTCAAAAAGAAACTCTAGGAGTTTTGCATCCTCTCCAATATTTGAAACCACTCATGATTTTTACCATGCACCACATGGTAAAATCTTCCCAAAAATCTCTCCTTCCACTTTGGGCAATCCAAACATTCTGTCTCAACAAGTTCAACCCTTTTCTGAATTTCATTTCATTTAATTCTCCCCCCAAATCTTTTCTGTCCATTATTTTGAGCCTAGGTGATTTGCAAAGCAAGTACCTAAATGCATTTGAGTTTTGACCTCAAACCAACTCCCCTGGATAGTCCTCGGTACCCACAACCTAGAGCAATCAAGATCCACTCCTCTTCTTTTCAAAGATTTCAAATTTCAGTCTCTGCAAGTTTGGACCAGATTTGTCAAATTTGGTGAAATTCATATCTTCTCTGCTCCAAAAATTCCACAAAAATTCAGGCAGCCTCTAGATGCAATGAGAGGCCCCTCCACCAAAAACCAGCTCAAGGAAAAATCCCTACATGCCTAAATCATTCTGCCGAACACCTTGCATGCACTATTACTATTCATCTTCTGTTAAATTCAGATTGCAGTGTCGTTCTCCGTCAGAGTTTCAGTCACATGCCCACAGTGCACTTGGCACGTTGCTCGCAGCCTAGCCTGCTTGTCCGGAGCTTCACACGCGTGCTTGGCGCATTCCTAGCGTCGGTGGCACCCTGGCCCGCCTGCGCCGGCGTGTCTTGCGGCGGCAGAACCACCATAGCGGCCGACAGGGAGCAGAACTGCGGCATAACGCCGTTCGTCGCCGCCCAAACCTCTTGGTAGCTCCGCGTGGCCATTTCCTTGCCAGCGCACGCATGTAGCACCGTCGCCGTGGCACGGCAAACATAGAGCATGCTCCTCGCCGACGGCCCGCGCCGCCCGTCTGGCCGAGCTCGGCCTAAGCAACCAAACCCCGACGCATTTAGCACCTAAACGGAACCAGGGAACCCCCACGACGACGCTCAACCTCTGAACCTCCCCGATCAACGCCCTTCGCCACCGTAAACTTCACCGGAGAACCCCGTTCTCGGCAACCGCCTCGGGCCGGCTATATATAGCACCCCGAGCACGCTCTCGCCCCCGCACACCTCCACCACCTCACTAGTCCTTGCCAAGCCCCTAAAAGGGCCTCGAGGAGCTCTTCTTCCTCGACTCCGGCCGCTCCGTTCCGCCTCAGCCTCCACCTCGATTCACTCCGGTGAGGTCGACCCCGGCGCCCAAATCCCGTCGCCTACCCTCTCATGCTACCACGAGTCTAACCCCTCTTCAATTCCTCCTCCACAAAGACTTCTCTCGGCGAGGCCCACGACCACCCGAACCGTCGTCTCACGGAGCAAGCGTCGCCGTCGACGTGGTACTCGCCGGCGACCACCACCACCACCCACAGACGCGGAATGGCGCCCTGAACACGGAGGTACCCTCCGATCTCCCTTCCTCGCCGTGGATCGCCGCCGGCGACCACCGCGGCTCTCGGGCGCCGACGAGCCCCGTCTCTCTCGTTTGAAATTTCAAACCTGACGGGTGGGACCCGCCCGTCAGCCTCTCTTTTGTTTTTTTTGAATCGTTTTACGGCGTGCATTTTGGCAAATACGCTTCCACTCTGAACCGCTTTTTCTGCATTTTTCTCGCTTAGGCCCCGAGGGTTTTCTCGTTTCATTACAGATGGGTCCTTGGACCAAAACCCTTATAACTTTTTAAAAGAAAGGAATTTTTGAGTGATTCTTTTTCTGTCCTCTTCAAATTTTTGTCTAGTTTTTATCATATGTATTTGAAAAATATTTGGATTAACTTTCTGTGACCCACGGTATTTACGTTAGCGCATGTATTTTGTGTACCGTAGATACCAAGGAGGTGACGGAACCGCAAACTTCACGAGCTAGACCCGACTACTCCGAACCAGGAAAGCAATGTTTGAACTTTTGATATGATGAGTGTTTGGGCATGTTTGCATTATTTTTGTATCATGGCACGTTCATGAGCTTTTCGATGATAGTTTATCTCGTAAGAGTTGAGGCAAATGAGCTCGGTAAAGCCATGAGTTGTTGGAAACTTGTTGCATGGCCATGAGTTGGCATGAGTATGGGTAAGATGGCAGTGTTGTAGCATGCCAGGCTTATGCCAAATCGTTGACCCAAAGGTCAACATAAATCAGTCGATTCCGTCTGCCTTCCCTTTCAGACTACCACCTGTTTCCGCAAGGGATACGGCTTAGTAAGTTGCAAACCACTTCTGGTACACACCAAATCGAGAGGCCGGGATGAAGGTTCCATGGCCCTGGATTAAAGCCTTTCATCCGGTCAGGGGCATGGGTGTTTCCAGTTGGGACCGAGAGGGGCACCTTAGAGCGCTGATATATAAATTTGATCCCATGCTATTCGAGATTGTGATCTCCCCGTCTCAAAGTTTTTCTTAAACGCTGTCTAGGGTGATTCCTGGCAACATGAGGTATGATGGGTGTGTACTAGCTAGATGTGTTTCCTCCGAAATACCGTAAACGGAACTTGTCCTTCGTGACTACGGAAATCCGTTGGCTGTGGACAATTTTGGTACAAACTCTGCAGATCAAAATTCTTGAATTCATCTTATTCATATCTGAGTACCGTGTTCATCTCATCTTGTCAAGTGTCAGTCTCGGTGATAGAGACTCCTGATAACTACTTGAGTGTTAAATGTTTATTTCCCGTGAATGGACTAACCCGCTTATTGTCCTGTGATGAATATTTTTTGTGAGCACTATATCTTGTCAGTTATAAATAATGAATTATAAGCCCTTTCTGCGATGTCGCTCAGACGTCCGACTGCGGCATTGTTATTATTTACTTTTACTATAAGCCCTTTCTGCGATGTCGCTCAGACGTCCGACTGTGGCATTGTTATTATTTACTTTTATTATAAGCCCTTTCTGCGATGTCGCTCAGACGTCCAACTGTGGCATTGTTATTGTTTACATTTATTACAAGCCCTTTCTGCGATGTCGCTCAGACGTCCGACTGCGGCATTGTTATTATTTACTTCTATTATAAGCCCTTTCTGTGATGTCGCTCCGACGTCCGACTTCGGCACGCATGTATTTTATTTCAATATAAGCCCTTTATGTGGTGTCGCTCTAACGCCCGACTGTGGCATGTTTTATTTATTTGTTCACCCTTCGAGGCGTCACTTCAGACACCCGATCGATTTTGAGTTTTGTCTTCTTCGGGTTTTCGAGCGGACTACCGCCGACTCCCTTCGTATTTACTTTGCTATAATGATTAAATTGAGCATTGTTAAAATTAATCATGTCGCATCATGCATTCATTTCTTATATCTTTTGTCCAAATTGTCTTGCGAGTACTTTCAAAGTACTCACCTGGCTTGTTGATTTGGCCAGATGCTGACGAAGGCGATCTCATGGATGAAGAGTTCGATAGCGAGTCCGATGCCTAGAGGAATCCTGTCGGTCTCGTGCGACCCCTGGTTTAGTCATTGTGATATATCCGCTTCCGCTACCCAAATAAATTCATCGAGCCTCACCTCGACGCTCGATGAGCCGCCAGTGCGGTAGTCTTATTAACCACCCCATTGTGTTATTCCACCAACCACTCATGTCTCGAGTCAGTAGTATTTCCACCCCACACCATTGTGTCATATCCGCCATCATGTATAATTATCGGCGTGTTTGTAATAATTGGTTGGGCATCTTCAGTCCGACCCTGTAATATTGTAAGGCTACTGGCTTACTGTATCAAAGTTTTGTCTACCGGTATGGAGGATTTTCCTCATATTGGACTTCATAGGTCGGTTGTTCAATAAATATTTTTATTGAAAAACTGGTCGTGACAAGCTTGGTACTAGAGCCAGGCTGACTGTAGGAAGCCACTAGGTGCGATCGCTAATCGGTTATTAGCAGAATAGAGCTATTTATTATTTTCACAAATGTAGTCAATTTACGATACCGCATAAATTTATGATTTGACTACTCAGGATTTTTGCCTACTTTTGTAGATGGTCGGCAACGATCATGTAGTCGAGATGTTCGCCAACATGCCCGATGGGATAGTTAAGCTTCTCTACTTCATCGTCCAAGTCCCGATGGGGCCAGATGTGCACCCAGTCTTCTCTCTCTCTCAGCACAAGGTCAATGACCGTCTAACCATGCACCAAGCCGTGGTGGAATTCAAGAGAGGGCGAGTTGAGCATTACCGGTTCGTGGGGAGAGCCATGCCCACAGAGAAGCATGCACTGCAGATGGCAGCCCGTGAGGTGATAGCTCGTCTCAGGGATATCCTTCCTTCGATGAAGACTCGTCGCTACCGCTATCTGCCCTGTCACGTGCCATATACCTGCCACTACGCGTTCTCTTGCCCCAGAGGAGAACGGGACGAAGCTTTGGAGGCAGCCTTCGACAACCTGGTGGACGACTTTGTAGCTGCCCGCATGGACTCAGTCCATGGCTGTGCCGCCAACAGGAGGGAGCTCCTGCGCGCCAAGACCGCCAATCGACTTCGTCTCGTCATCAGCATCGTTTGCTCCTACTGTTCGCACCACCACTCGTCGCCTGCCTACCACGGAGGAGTTCAACCATGTCATTGCGCCTACTCCTGTTCGTTCTGCACCACCCCTCGTGCCCGCTCATGTTAGAGTTGTCCCGCACAGGGCACCTGCTCCACCAACTCAGCGCAGCACCTCACGTCTGGAGCCTATCTCCGAAGAGGAGGTTGAGTCCCCAGCCTCACTACGCCTCACCCTTGGCAGGCCAAGGGAAATCCTTACCATCTCCGACTGAGTACGCTTAGCCGCCTTGTGATGCTCCGACTTGTACGATATGTTTATATGTAAATAGGTTGTGAGAAGTAGCTTGTTTGCGCATCATGTAGGATCTGGAGGAGTGCACTAGACTAAATAACATGTCAGGATTATGTACGCATATCCTGAGTGATGTATTGTATAATTACTGCCTGCGTGTAAGATATGTAATGGACAGTCCTTCTCCGTGTAAGCGTGTATTCTCTTGAAAAAATCTTGGAGCATCTGCAACTTTTTTTCATCTTCTTGAATTTATTGATTTTTGCGGCTCAATTTCTTTTCTTATGAGTGTTTCAAAATTTATCTCCAGAGTGAACTATGTCTCGTCCTTGGACGCGCTCCATGCCGATTCCGACAGAGGAAAATTATGGCACACCCCCAGGCAACAATTTCACACAGGGGCAGACAAGTCAACAGGACGGTGAAACGGCACTTTCCCAAATGTGCCGTCTTTATGAACAAAGTCAGCAGCAACATCAGGAAATAATGAACCAAGTCATCAATATGGGGAATCACCGTGGACAGTATCAGCAGCAATCAAAGTTATTCGAGCTACAGAAGACACATCCCCAAACATTTTCTCACACTGACAAACCTCTTGAAGCCGAGGACTGGCTTCGAGACATGGAAAGAAAATTAATCATTGCCCAGTGTTCAGATCTTGAGAAAGTGCTTTATGCTCCGCACTATCTCACTGGAGCAGCCGCATCGTGGTGGGAAAATTTCCTACACATGCACCCCAACAAAAATAATATAACATGGGAGGAATTTAAAGAACGTTTTCGTGGGGCACATATTCCTAAGAGTCTTATGAAGATCAAAAAGAGAGAATTTGATGACCTCAAGCAAAGGACAATGACGGTGTCAGAATACAACAGTCAGTTTACTCATCGTCTTCGCCACGCCTAACGAGGAGCGTATGTCGGAAAACAAAAGATGGAGAAATTCCTAGACGGTCCGACACCCGGCTTAAATGCCAATTGGTCATACACACCTTTCCATATTTTAAGACGCTGGTGGATAAGGCCATTACCTTGGAAAATGAGAGACGAGCTTAGAAGATTTCAAAGCGGAAGAGGGACCAGACTAATCGCTACGCAACCACCGCAAAGAAGACAGATGTTCGTAAAAACTGGACACCCAAACCCACGACAAGCCGCCTCACGCCCAATCAAGAATTTCCATGCAAGGGACAAGGAGTTCACATACCGCCCAGGCGTTACCTGTTACACTTGTGGAGAAGAAGGGCACTATGCCAAGCAGTGCCCCAAGCCAAGGAACTCGACCCCAAAGCCGAACAACGGAGGCAATAATTCGGCGCCAAAGCGCAACAATTTCAACCCAAATAACAACCACAAGAAAGGTCATCCGAACCTCGTGACCAAAGAGGAAGCACAAAATGCCCCAGATATCGTACTCGGTACGTTTCTTGTCAACACAATACCTGCCATGGTTTTGTTTGATTCTGGAGCTTCTCACTCATTCGTTTCGAAAAGTTTTGCGTTGCAAAATAATTTTTAGATGCTTCCCTTGGAAAAATCTATGATCGTCAAGTCCCCTGGAATTAAGAAAGTTACCTGCAGAATTATTGCCGTGGTGTGGTTATCGAGTTTGAAGGGTTGAAGTTTCACGCAAATCTTATCGTGTTGGAAAATAAAGGACTGGATGTCATCTTAGGGATGGATTGGCTACCCACCAACAAAGGTTTTATTGATTTCTTCAACAGGACCGTAATTCTCACCCACCACCACGGGAAGACCATAAAGGTTTCAGCCAAGGAAAGAAAAATATCCCGGCAACCGATTGAACAAGGTGGATATTTCTGAATTGACCAAGGTTCGATGGTGTGTGAATTTCGGATGTATTTCCCGAAGAGCTACCAGGCATGCCACCAGATCGAGAGATAGAATTCAGTATTGAACTAGCACCCGGAACGGCTCCCATATACAAGAAACCATACAGAATGGCACCATCAGAATTGGTAGAACTGAAGAAGCAAATAAAGGAATTGTTGGAAAAAGGGTACATACGAGCCAGTTCCTCACCTTGGGGTTCACCAATTTTGTTTGCCAAAAAGAAGGATGGAACACTGAGATTGTGTATAGACTATCGAGCGCTAAACATGGTCACAATCAAGAACAAATATCCGATGCCACGAATAAATGATTTATTCGATCAACTCGCTCAGGCCAAGGTGTTCCCAAAGATTGACTTGAGATCGGGATACCATCAACTGAAAGTGCGAACCGAAGATATTTCCAAGACAGCTTTCACCTCCAGATACGGATTGTATGAGTTCACCGTAATGCCATTCGGACTAACAAACGCCTCAAGCATATTTTGTTCACCTCATGAACAAAGTATTCATGAAGTTTATGGATAAGTTTGTTGTAGTATTTATCGATGATATTCTGGTATACTCCAAAACACCAGAAGAGCACGCTGAACATCTCCGAATTGTAATAGGAGAACTCAAGAAACATCAATTGTACGCTAAATTCAGCAAGTGTGAATTTTGGCTAAAGCAAGTAGGTTTTCTGGGCCACGTACTGACCCAAGAAGGTATCGCCGTTGACCCGGAAAAAGTCAAGGCCGTACTTGGCTGGAAGCCACCAGCCAGCGTGACGGATGTACGAAGTTTCTTGGGAATGGCAGGATACTACCGGCGATTTATTGATGGATTCTCCACCATAGCAAAGTCAATGACGCAACTCCTCAAGAAAGACAGGAAGTTTGAATGGACGGAAGCTTGCAAGAAAAGTTTCCAAGAACTGAAGAGGAAACTGACGACAGCACCAGTACTAATTGTGCCAGATATACACAAAATTTTTGAGGTATTTTGTGACGCATCTCGAAATGGTTATGATGTTGGAATCCACTACCACCCAGGCAAAGCAAATGTTGTAGCAGATGCTCTGAGTCGGAACCCCAGTCCGGACAACGACAGCATGCCAAACTTGAGACCTGAATTCCAGCAGGAATTCGCAAAGCTCAATCTGATGGTGGTCACCGAAGGCAGTGTGTCGAACTTAGAGTTACAGCCTACCTTGATAGAGAGAGTTAAAGAGGCTGCGACATTGTTATTATTTACTTTTACTATAAGCCCTTTCTGCGATGTCGCTCAGACGTCCGACTGTGGCATTGTTATTATTTACTTTTATTATAAGTCCTTTTTGCGATGTCGCTCAGACGTCCGACTGTGGCATTGTTATTGTTTACGTTTATTATAAGCCCTTTCTGCGATGTCGCTCAGACATCCGACTGCGGCATTGTTATTATTTACTTCTATTATAAGCCCTTTCTGTGATGTCGTTCCGACGTCCGACTGCGGCACACATGTATTTTATTTCAATATAAGCCCTATATGAGGTGTCGCTCAGACGCCCGACTGTGCCATGTTTTACTTATTTGTTCACCCTTCGAGGCGCCGCCTGCATAATTCGATCGGTTTTGAGTTTTGTCTTCTTTGGGTTTTCGAGCGGACTACCGCCGACTCCCTTCTTTTTACTTTGCTATACTGATTAAATTGAGCATTGTTAAAATTAATCATGTTGCATTCATGCATTCATTTGTTATATCTTTTGTCCGAACTGTCTTATGAGTACTTTCAAAGTACTCACCGGCTTGTTGATTTGGCCGATGTCGACGAAGGCGATCTCATGGATGAAGAGTTCGATAGCGAGTCCGACGCCTAGAGGAATCCCAGTCAGTCTCGTGCGACCCTGGTTTAGTCATTGTGATATATCCGCTTCCGCTACCCAAATAAATTCATCGAGCCTCACCTCGGCGCTTTCGATGAGCCGCCGATCTTGGTAGTCTTATTAACCACCCCATTGTGTTATTCCACCAACCACTCATGTCTCGAGTCAGTAGTATTTCCACCCCACACCATTATGTCATATCTGCCATCATGTATAATTATCGGCGTGTTTGTAATAATTGGTTGGGCATCTTCAGTCCGACCCTGTAATATTGTAAGGCTACTGGCTTATTGTATCAAAGGTTTGTCTACGGTATGGAGGATTTTCCTCATATTGGACTTCATAGGTCGGTTGTTCAAGAAATATTTTTATTGAAAACCGGTCTTTACAAAGTTGTTCGAGTCCGGATGAGATCCCGGATGTCACGAGGAGTTCCGGAATGGTCCGTAGGTAAAGAATTATATATAGGAAGTGCTGTTTCGGCTAGCGAGAGAGTTTCGGGGGTCACCGGTATTGTACCGGGACCACCGGAAGGGTCCCGGGGGGTCCACCGGGTGGGGCCACCTATCTCAGAGGGCCCCGTGGGCTGAAGTGGGAGGAACCAGCCCGTGGTGGGCTGGTGCGCCCCCCACTTGGCCCCCCCTGCGCCTAGGGTTGGAAACCCTAGGGTGGGGGGCGCACCACTTGCTTTGGGGGGCACTCCACCCCCCTGGCCGCCGCCCCCTTGGGAGATTCAATCTCCAGGGCCGGCGCCCCCCCTCAGGGCCTATATAAAGGAGGGGGGAGGGAGGGCAGCCGCACCCTGAGTCTTGGCGCCTCCCTCCCCCTGCTACACCTCCTCCTCCTCCCGAAGTTGCTTCGAGAAGCCCTACCGGAGTCCTGCTGCATCCACCACCACGCCGTCGTGCTGCTGGATCTTCATCAACCTCTCCTTCCCCCTTGCTGGATCAAGACAGAGGAGACGTCACACTGACCGTACGTGTGTTGAATGTGGAGGTGCCGTCCGTTCGGCGCTAGGATCTCCGGTGATTTGGATCACGACGAGAACGACTCCCTCAACCCCGTTCACTTGAACGCTTCCGCTCGTGATCTACAAAGGTATGTAGATGCACTCCTATCACTTGTTGCTAGATGAACTCATATATGGATCTTGGTGAACGTAGGAAATTTTTTTATTTTATGCAACGTTCCCCAACACCGGTGTCACAGATACCATGAGGGTGTCGAGCTCAGCCAAAGACGAAGCACCGCCGAGCACGTCCGGTGCGTGAGCCGGTGCGGGAGCAGGTGCGGGAGCAGGTGCTCCCAAGAAGTCAGCAAGGGGAAAGTCCTCTGCATTTTTTTCTGGATTTTGCCTTGTCCAAGTGAAAACGGCCGGAACCAAGGAAGTAGAAAAACCTACAACCACCTGTTTTGCGGCAGCTACCGCTGCTATGCGATCGTTCGAGATGATTTCTTCTCAACCGCATTCTCAACCTTCTTGTCGATGTTTTCTTCAGTTAACCTCCGTCTTTCCTTTCTCTCCTCTGTGGTATCACGGTAGTACTTCTTCCACGTGGCGCCGTCTCCGACACCGTGCACGTGTCCTTTCGACGGTCGTGTATCCACGGTTGTCGTTTCAATATGTTCAATGCCCGGTTGAATGGAGTGTCCCACTTGGGCCTCGCCAATGCCTCAGACGGCTAGTCGCTTTCGGCCGCAATCCGGTGTTGCTCTCTCTGCAAAAGGCACAAGGATCGTTTACAAATATGACTAACGTGTGCAGTCGAATTGATCAGAAACTAAAATTACCAGCAGTCTCATGAACTCCGTAATGACCGGTGTTCTCTCGTAAACCTTCTTCACTGGGTCCCAACGGTGTCAGGCCCTCAGGATGTCACGCTCCTGCGGGATGGTGAAATCCGCCAAGGGGTCTGGGATGCCCAGACTCGCGGCTTCCGCGTCCTCCTTGGCCCATTTGGACCTCTTTCCGCCGTAACCACGGCTTCCAAGGTGGTGGCTCCCAATGTTCCTCTCTTGAAGCCCCTTCATGTACTTAGACTTTTTTTTGGCAGCTTCGGCCTCGCAAGCCTCCTTGAATATTTGAAACTTCTCTTCTGTGATTGTCGGATTGTCCTTTACAATCTCGAAGTAGGGTTCCTTCTTGTCGATGATCCTTGCTTTCACTCGAGTTTTCCAGGCGGCCAACGCGTCGCTAAACTTGGTCATGGCATGTTTTTTTATCTTCTTCATTGTCGGGTCCTCGTCTGGATCTTCATAATCCTTCTCATTCCGGCCCGGGAACAAGAATATCTGGTGAAACTTCTTTAGGAGGGAGCTCCTCATATTTTCTATCTTCTATAGTTTCCCATCGTTGATGGTGGCGGTTGTCCATACGATGCAGCCTATTTGATTGCCGTAGCATCGACGCGCTTCCTCGGGCGCCTTTGGCTCAAAAATGCCATCGTCCACCTCTGTGACCACCAGTCTAGTAGTCCTGAGTTTGTTAGGAAGGTGTTGCCTCTTTGCTTTCGGTTCTACACCGGCTCCGCTCCCCGAGGCAGCATCGGTCTCAGTCTCAGCGCCGGTCTCGATGCCGATCTGAGTCTCAGCGCCGGTCTGAGTCTCAGCGCCGGTCTCAGTCTCAGCACCGGTCTGCGTGTCGGTCTCAGTCCCCGATGCCATCGGTGGGCCCAGCAACAACATTGGTTGATCGTCGGTAAGGCTAAAAAATTCATCTGCCGCGCGGTAGACGTCGTCGCAATCACCAGAACCCTGTCCTTCATCGTTGCTAGCCATGTTTCCTATGATTAAATCTAGTCAATTAATTCTAGACCTAATAAAATGAATAGTGACATAAAAAGGCGTATTGTTTTGCAGGAATGTTGACTCCTTCCTGGTGCGGCAAATCCCGGGCACTCGATATGTCCTAGTTTGTAGCACAAGTCATGCCGAAATTCACGGAAAATTTCGGCATGACCTTTGCTAAAAAGTGGACAAATCGAGAACCTGAAATTTGCCGGAACAGAAATGAATCAACATTCCGGCAAAACATAGGCCCTCAAGATATCATTCCACGGAAACAGTGTTCAAATATCCCTCTTCGACACCGCAACACATGTCCAAATATACACAAGCAACCACATGTCCAAATTTCACAAGCTAATTCAAAAACAAAGTGTAGAAGAAAATTCATTTAACTACTAATAGAACAAAATTCAGTTAACTTTAGTGCTCTATAATGATGAAAGGAAAAAAAATCAGTTAACTACTAATTTCATTCATTTAGGTTATTCATTTAACATCACCTAACTAACCTAATGTACCACTACTACTAGCAGCACTACTAAGCTAATTAACCTAGCAAAACTCTAGTGCCCTAACTGAAAAACATCTAATTAACATCTACTAGTACCACTATTGCCCTAACCTAATTAACATCTACTAGTATCACTATATACTATACAAGCAGCATCTACCCTAATTAAACCCTCTTGCCCTAACTAACTTTTGTTGTAAAACCAAATTTTTTGCTCTAAACTAATTTTTGCTCTAACATCTACTACTTAACATCCTTTGCTCTAAACTAAATTTTTGCTATAAACAAACTTTTGCTCTACTAATTTTTTCTCTAAAATTCAGAGAGAGAGGAGTGGGGGGAGGGGTGGGGGACTTACAGAGAGGGGAGAGATTGTGGCGGGGAGGTGCTCGGTGACGGAGGCAGGGGCGGAGAGGGCGGGCTCGAGCATGGGCAACGGCGGTCCTAGGCGGGCTCGGGCGGCGGTGAGGTGGAGGGCACCGACGGTGACGTCGAGGGCGGCCTCGGGCGGCGGCGCTGAGGCTGAGGGCGGCCTCGGGCAGCGGCGGTGAGGATGACGGCGGCCTCTTGGGGAGATAGTGAGGTTGCGGGCGTCCACGCCGGCAGGAGACGGCGGCGAAGTGGGGCGACGGCGAATCGGGGAGACGACGGCGAGGGCGAGGGAGTTGGGGAAGAAGTGTGGTGGCGGGGCGGGGGAAACCGCTGTTTAAGTGAAGCATGTGGAAGGCGTTTCAAAACGCTTATAGCTAAGTTAGCTACAGCGCGTTTCCTGAAACCCGCTACTGCTATTCCTTTCTCCTTTTTTCCCTTTTTTCTTTTATTTTTCTTTACATTTTATTTTTTTCCTTTCTCCTTTTTCTATTTCTTTCATTTTCATTTACTTTTCTACTTTTTTTTCACTATATTTTATTTCCGTTAGCAGTAGCGCCTTACACGTAAGCGCGCTACAGCGAAGGAGAGTAGCAGTAGCGCTGGGCCAGTATACGTCTTGGACGCCTACTCGCACATACGTACGGCCAGGGCTCGTGTACATGGCTGGATCGGAACGGAATGCGTCGTCGTGTTCATCGGGAGGGCTTGGACGGAACATGCAATGGAAACGAGGCCTGGTGTACCGCAGAACGGAGGAAACGACCTTGTGTTCGACCGGCCAAGTTCGAAACAGGGGTCCTGTTGATCGGGAGGGGTCTGGCGTACCGCAAAACAGAGGACACGGGCCTCCTACGGTCGAAACGGGGGTGCTGTTGATCGGGACACTACTAGGGAAAACCTTATACACAGAATGTTACCAGTAGCGTTGTACAAAATCATACGCTACTGCTACTTAGTAGCAGCACGCGTAAATAAACCGCGCTACAGCTATGACTTTAGCAGTTACGTGTACTAGCAAAAAGCGCTGCTGCTATGTTTGAACTGGGCGCACATGGCTAGCCCAACCTAGCAGTATATATGTACACATACGTGGCCGTATTTTCTTTCTTGCACCCTGGCCGTTGTACGTACGTGTACATGCTACGTGCGCGCCTCCACATCGACCAGTATATATGTACGTACACGTTCGCGACCAGAATGACAACGCTACGCACGCTTCGACCAGGTGGGTCCTGACTGTCAGGCAATTCCTTGCGTGTGAAGATGTAGCTGGTGGGTCCCTGCAGTTAGGGGGCGAATCGTTTTTTTGCCTGGACGCACTTCCTTGCGTGCGAAGATGTAGTTGGTGGGTCCCAGCAGTCAGGGGGGTGAATCATTTTTTTGCCCGGACGCACTTCCTTGCGTGCGAAGGTGTAGCTGGCGGGTCCCATCACCGGGGCGTAATTGTTTTTTTCCTGACGCACTTCCTTGCGTATAAGATGTAGCTGGTGGGTCCCAGCAATGGGGGCGGATCGTTTTTGAACGCACTTCCTTGCGTGCGAAGATGTAGCTGGTGGGTCCCAGCAGGTCGAAGCGAATCATTTTTCATGAAATACGGTGGCCCGTCCGGTGGGTCCCCACTGTCAGGTGGAGGAATAATTATTTTGCGCGTAATAAGGAGGCACTTCCTTGCGGCCGTCGTGGACCCAGCTGTCAGCCTCTCCATGTACAGTCCGCGTCCGATGGAAGTCGTTCCTTGACCATGTTGACCACGCCGCGCCGAGAGCACCACGGCGGTGGACGACGGCAAGGCCTAGGAAGGGGACAACGCGGAGCCGGGGAAGATGCGGCAGTGGATGCAGACGCGGAGAGGAGTATGAGGGTTCTCTGGTTGATTCTTACTGCCGTCGCAGAATAACAGGGGTGTGGGTGAGTGGAGGGATGGCTCGCCAGCGGTGGGAGTAGTAAAGGCAGTGAGGCCTCCGCGGCAAAGACACCGGCCACGGGAGGCAGGAAGCGGGCACGACCGGCTACTGCTTTGGGCAGCTGGAACAAGAAGACCAGAGGTTGAAGAAGCACGACGGCCGTTGGATGGACATCGTACGGTCACTTCAGCTAGAATCGTTTATATTGACTAAGTTGGCAAAGCCCTTGGTACGTCAACTTAGTAGGCCCACAGGTCAGCTTCCGAAACAGTGCGCCCCAGATGTCAGGGGGAGGAATCATTTTTTGGGCGGGTGAAGCTAGAATATCCGAGATTGAAGCAGAAGCATGGCATCCGTTGGATGGACATCCAATGGCCAGTGCTGCTAGAACCATGTGTTGACTATAAGTTGACAAAGCCTTGCATACGCATCAACTCTGTTTTTTACGGGATGCGTCAACTTAGTAAGGCCAGAAGTGTGTGGCAGAGAACTTATAGACCATTTGAGATTTGTAAGAATGTGTAGCCCATTTTTGAATTATAATGGAATTTACTACAGCCCATTTACAGTTTGTTAAAAGTACAACCCATTTCAACCAACCGTTCAAAACAGAATTCAATAAAATTTCCCACATTTTGATGGGATCCGAAATATTTTTTCCCGAAATTTCTAGTCAGATTAAATAAAATTTCAATATAAATTTGTATTACGTAAAAATCCAACGAAACATTGCGCCATAACAATTAATGAAATTAAAATTTTCAGTATCCAAAAACAATATTTTATAAAGTAATTACGTGTTTGGTGCATTTTTATAGTTACTGCCTACTTTTTATAAACATCCCATTTATTATTTCTTAAAGCCCATTTTCTTGTTAAGCCTAATGCATCCCTCCTAGGAAAGATTTGCAGCCCAGCTGGGCAGAGAATAACAACTTGACCTTCCCTGGGTATTACTAAAAAAAGTATAGCTGGGATATCCATTTTCAGCTTGAAAAAAATTAATATCTGGGCTGGATATCTAGCCTGGGCTAGACGGGCCACAGCCCGCCCAGTTAATACCTGCAGCGATGTTTTTGTTGTTGTTCAAAGGAGAAAAATTAATATCTGCGCTAAACATCGAAAAACTCTGCAGTGCTCACACCTCAAAAACACAAATCTTGCTCGAGCTGCTTGGTCCCATTTGTCGGTCATTGCTTGTGCATTTCTCTCGTTTATTGACTACTCCCTCCTTTCCGGTTTATAGTGCTCAATTCAAAATCTCACCAATCAAGGTAGATGGCGAATGGTGGAATACTTTTGTAGTTTTGCAAAAGCACCTAATTAATGCTCTTGTTATCCTCAAAAATTATGTTTATCAATGCATTAATTGCAATGCATGCATGCATAAAGTACATGCATTAGTCATTTTCTCTTAATACTTGCATGCAATGATTTAATGCACCTTGGAATCTGAACATGTGATGGAAAACAACCAAATTGAGCCATAAACTACTGCGCCGGCCATAGCCACAGTTATCCGCATCCGTTCCCTTTCTCTTGTCCACACCACTACTAGCCACCATGGCTTCCTCGCGCTCCAGCGCTCTTCGGGACGGGCAGACGATGGACCACAAGGAGATGGCAGCCATTGCTGCAGACCGGCTGGCCGGCAGGCAGCCGAGGACGACGACGTCCCAATGGAGAACATGGTAGTCGATGATCCGGCGCCAACCCCCTCCTCCGCACCATCCTCGCTGGTGCATTGCACCATGACCATCGGCGAGGTCCGTGCCCAATATATGGACAAGGTGAGGCAGATGCGTGAGGAGCAGTTCCGGGAGGCACAGGCCGACGCCGCCTACAACCACCATCTCCTCCAGGAGCACCTGAAGGCGGAGGAGAAGATCACCGCGGAGCGGGCGGAGCAGGAGGCGCTGCTCGACTCGTGCCGCTCCGCCCACAAGGGCCGCCTCGAGTGCTGGCGGTACCACATGCGGGTGGCGGAGGCTGCGGCCGCCTACAAAGAGGCTAGCAAAGAGGGCGATGAAGCATGCGAGGCGCTGTTTGGCGAGATCGAGGACGAGGAAGAGGACAATGTCGGCTCCGACGAGTCCCCGCTCCACTGGCGTCGACGAGGCCCTGCTCCGCCGAGGCCCCGCGGCGCCAACAACGAGGCAGAGGACACCGCCGGCTCCACCGAGGCCCCGCCCCGCCAACAACGAGGCAGAGGACATCGCCGGCTCAGCCGAGGCCCCACCCTGCCGGCAACGTGGGGGAGGATTTCCACCGCTCCGCTGAGGCGCCGCCCGCCGGCAACGAGATAGAGGACATCGCCGGCTCCGCCGAGGCCCCGCCCCACTGCCAACGAGGCCGCGCCACACAGAAAACGAGGAAGAGTAGAACACGGTAGGTCGCCGCCTCTCGGGTCCAAGTAAGGTCACCGCTGCTACCCTCCGGTTGAAGCCAAGCTAGGCGGGTTGACCATTGACGGCCGGTTAGCTTCTTGGCGGTGACGTGGAGTCGGAGAGCTGCGCTGGAGAAGAATGGTGCTTCTACTTAACTGCTAGTGCAGTTGGCTGACTGACGCGTGGGCCCAACATGCCACATGTCAGTTACGCAACTGTACCTGCAGTTAAGTCACTGAAGCTTTCTGATTCATTTCGGGGCACAGGTGGGTAACTCGGTTAATTAATTATACCTCCAGCGCACCTTTTTAGTTGAAGAATGTATGAAATCTAATGAAATCCGACATGTTTATATGAAATCCGACCGTGTATGAATGAATTTATTTCGATTAGTTCGAATTCTTGTATCACTGGCATTGGATGAACATGCAAAACAATACGTACTGGCATTATTCCCAGGGTGATCACCTCGTTTGCAGCAGTTTCACATGTACTCCTCCGGTCCTTTCTAGTCTGCATACAAGTTTTGTCTGCAGTCAAAGTATCTCTACTTTGACCAATCTTATACAAAAAAGTATGCACATTCACAATGTGGGAAGTAAAAAGGAACAGAAGGAGTACAAAGAGTTTGAGCAGCTTTTTAGCGTTTCTGTACATTGCAATCGAACACACAGGGCTGGCAATCCATAGAGAACATTCAAAACAATCGATGATTATGCATCTCAGCGACTCACATGTCATAGGCAATATTTACTTCACAACTAAAGAATAAAGAAAAAATTTATCGACGCTGCTGACAAAGAAGGCGTCCCATTCGAAAATATCAAACGCATGTCTTGCTAAAATCAATGATCTAAATTTGACAATGTTGTCCCATTCCAAAATATCAAATGCCTACGATTGTGGAATGGGCAGGGTTTGCCATCAGTTAGGACATTGACATGGCACCTCGTGCTAAATAAACCAGCTGTTCTTTTTGTGCAGTTCCACCAAAATCAACCAAATTCGCGCGTAGCTTGTATGATTTCGCCCTTATATGTTGCAACGCCTTGAACTTATCGGCACCTCCTTTCTTGTGGTGGAAATGAATGATTCGATGTATTCATGAACATTTTGTGCAGTTCCCATTGAAAACAAGCTGAGCACCCCTGTTTGCACAAATACAACAAAGTGATTAGCATAAAGCAAACTGTACTATGAATTGACAGTTTAAACAGGCACCTACATGGTCCATGTAGAGCACACTTTTAGAAAAATGGAACTCACCAGAAAGAATTCTAGAACAACACTGTACTCACGCATCACCGCAAAAAAAATGGAGATTTATCAGTCCTTCTGAGCTGAAGTTAGTTTGGTCTTGTGGGGAGTAATGTAACCATCCTTCAACTACTCCTTCTGATGAGAAGATAGACAGGGCCTCTTCATCCTGGCATAATCGGAACTAGTCACTTCACGTACTCCATATTCTTCTTTAGAGGAAGATGATCTTGTTGTGCAAAGACAAGAGGACTACTGAATGCTAGCATCCCTGTTTGCTCGAAAAAAGGAAAGGAAATATTTAAAACAGCACAGATGAAGCACTTCTCAAGGACAATACCACTTTTTCATGACGGTATCTAAACAGTAGCACAACACCAATAGAGATGACAAAGCTCAATCATATGGATAAAATCAGTGGGCGAGTACCAACCTTCATCAGGAGGCTTATTGTGTAGAGCATACAAATGAAGCACTTCTCCGGAACCATCTGTTGCTATCGACGGTGGTGGCCTTGCTTACTATATACTCCTCGATTAGTTTAATGTTTCCAACATCTTCTTGTGCAGTTCCACTTAAATATATGGTATCTTCAAAGAAGATCCCTTTTTGCACAAGTAGAGATAATTACGTATTACATTAAGAGTGTCATCAAATCAGTGGCAAAACAATTGCTCATTCCAGCCATAGCAATAAATTAAGATGCGTAACTATATCATTACTTGCGTCATCACGGTTCCAATGCTTCATTACAGCACCGGAGTTGATTTTGTTTTTCTTCCGCTTGTTCTTCCCTTCATCACTTGGTTCAGTAATAGACAAGCTTCGCCTTCAATGTAAGATTTAGCATGTCAATTAGGGAGCACAATTATAGTACAAAACTTAATTTTCTAATGAAAGTGGCAAAATACAGGCCAGCAGTTGTGAAATATCCTTATCTTACCTCAATGGGATATTACGGTGCACATACTGAATCGGAAGTCTTGTCTCCATTTGTGCAGTTCACTAAAATCAAGCAACATTATCGTACAAGTAGCACAACATATGAAAGGCTAGTACTGACCTCTCATGATGCGGAATTCAAACAACTCACAAGAAGAAGATCCGAACCAAATTTGCCAACACGGATAGGAAGTAAGATCTCCTCTTGTGCAGTTCCACTAAGATCAAGCAATCAAGCAACGTTTTCGGTGTGACATTTTGGTTGAACTGCACAAAACACTCTTAAAACAAAAGTGTTTTGTGCAGTGCAACAAAAGGTCACAATGGAAACGAGGTGAAGTAGATAACCCTGTTTACACAGAGGTGCAAAGGAAAGAATTAGTGGTCAATAATGGTGGATGACACAGAAGCCAACAAAAAGAAGCATCTACCTTATCTAAATGGGAAAGAAAGCAAGGCAGTAGCATTTCTCAAACGGTGGCATTGATTAATATTAACATCTGATTATATTAACAATAAAATTAGTTAAACATGTAATTTGCTTTTAAGCGTGGCATTGCAACAATTTTCCAGTGACATTATTAGAGGGTGTTTGTTTGAGGGACATTTTGGTGTAGGGACTAAAAAACTCCGTGTCGGTCCCATCTAAACCAAGCAGGAGGGACTTTTAGGGACTAAAAGTGGGTATTTGGGACTAAAGAAAGAAGACCCGAGGAGTCTTGGACTTTTTCCAACAGTTGCCCCTGCCACGCATCGCACCTTGTTTCTATTAGTTCATTACTAGGGGTAACATGGTCTTTTAGCATGTCATTTAATAACCTCTAGTCCATGTTTAGTCCCTGGAACCAAGCAGGTAGGGACTAGGGAGTTTTTAACCAAACATGGCCTTAGATTAACAACAGCTAATGAGTTGCACGGGACAGTGGGCCTTCGGCACCATGTGCATCTACCGATGTACTGTGGTCATGCACAGTCTATTGCAACAAAGAACAAACAACCAAGGAGCATATTTGTGTTGGTCCCAGTTTTGTTATCTTTAGACACCTTTCCCTATGTGAGCGCAGCAAATCTAGTCCTGCTCAAACTCTATAGCCTTGTCCCTTCCTTTCCTTTTTGAACTAGTACTTTTGCCCCTTCCTTTCCTCTTTGAACCACGTCCTAGATTTATGCGATACAACTTTCCCCACTACTTTCCCCCATTCCTTTCCTCTTTGAACCACGTCCTAGATTCATGCTATACAACTTTCCCCTTCATTTCCTCTTTGAACCACGCCCCGGATTCATGCTATATACAACTTTTCCCACTCCTTTCCTCTTTGAACCATGTCCTAGATTCATGGTATACATGCAGCTAGAGCAATGCATGTGGAGTAAGTAAATTATACCTTAAGGTTCTTGGGGCGTGGTTCGGTGGGTGACGGGACGGCGGCGAAGAAGAAGGGGTCGGAGGCCCTCCCGCGCTGCCGCTGGGTGAAAGTGAACAGTTGCGCCGGTAGTGGATTCCCTCCCTCGCCGACGGCGATAGCGTTAAGCCTCCTTCCTTTCCCGGTGGATGGATCCTGCCGGCTCTTTGAGCAGCAGTGAGGGGAGAGAGAGGCCAACGAAGTCTTGTTTAGAACTGGAGAGGGTGAGAGAATGTGAAGAGAGCAACTACAAGCGTTGAGGCTCCAGCGTGTATATATATACTGGAGAGAGAGTGTGAAGCGTGCAAACCCTAGAAAACAAGTGCCAGGCTGCATCTTATACGTGATGAGGTGATTATACGGTCACTACGAGATCGTATAGCTCCGTATCCATCCATTTTGACGGTCGAAAGAATCCTCCGGCACAAATTATGCTCAAGTGTAGTAATCGAACCCGAGACCTCAAGTTTGATGAGCGAACAGGCTAACCAGCTACACAACCCTCCCGTTATGTTCAACGAGAGGAAAATAACCTTTTATACATTCATGCATTCGTGTGACAAGCATGTCATGTTTTGTGTGTGTGTGCGGGAGTCATTGGGATTTTAATCATAATCGTGTCATGTGGCTTTGGTGGTAAGACTATCCACAGTGGTGCAGAAATAATGCAGCCTTAGTCACCGTACCTCTCTCCACGTAGTACGTTGGGTCCCACCAGTCGGAGAATTGAAACAAACAAATTAATAAGAAAAATTAAATGCACCAGCGGTGTATCTTACTACCTCACACATCTCGCTACTGCTCGGGAACACTATCCAATTGATCCCTCTGTTCGCTCACGTACTATTTTAAGTGAATCCTTATTATAACATGCACACAAATTTTGGGCACTTGTATTCGACTTTAGTCAGTGTGCCACCGTATCTCGTATACTTACTACTCCCTCCGTCTAGGTGTAATAAGTCACGTTAGAAGGTGCAACGGGACCAAGGTGCGTGCGTGTGCGTGTGTGTGTTTAACAGCGTGTGTGTGTTAGAGAGTGCGACAGATCGACCTACTCCTACAGAGATATGGTGTGTAGTGTACGATTTTAGCCACGAGAGTCGGTGCATCCTCTCGTTTCCGGGCGTGTCCGATAGGGACATGCGGAGAGCTGCCACGCCCTCTCCTGACCAGCCTGGCCCACCCAAAGCCCCTCCATCGCCCACGCGCGCTTCCCTCCCGAAACAGTCAGCGCTGCTCCAAAGAATCGGTGCCGCATTCATGCCCGGGCAGAGCGGACGCGACCTCTCACTGGCGCAAGAGTGATGGTTGCTTCGTCCGTCCAACTTACTGCTGGGTCTATGTGATTTGACGGCTCATTGGTCTTTATTACTGAGGTGGTAGGACTGCTGGATGTCCCACGCTTTCGGTGAAAGGAGGTAGTAGATTACAATTTTCTCCATTCTTACAGCGGAGGAGTGCCAGAGCAGTGAAAACACGCAGGCTCAGTGATTACATGGCCCACCTCACACTATCACCGTGTGACACCAAACTCTTTACATAGTACTCCCTCCGTTCCTAAATATTACTAGATGAGTCCCTGCGCGTTGCCGCGGAACAGCCGTATATCTCTCTGCGCAAAATTATCGATTTCACAGAACTAAAAAAAACTCTATAACCGCATGACAAATGTGGTAGCCAAACTAAATAAACTCCCATCATCATTTAGATCATCCCACATAAGGAAAAAAGATCAGCCAACTCCTACTGCATAATGGGATTATATTTTTCTTTTTGACATGTTAATGGGACTTAAAAGCTCACTTACATGCATGCTACCGGTGCATGCTTGCATGCAGAACATGTTGATGTGATTTAAAACCCACTCACATGCATGCCACGGTATTTATGCATGCTTGCAGGTGGCTTAGTGCGAGCCTCTCAATGTCTAAATCAGACGGCTATTATGGACTGATTTAGTTCATCTAACACTACATTAATTTTGATGATGTGGCTCAAGGAGAGGATAGAGAATTCCTAGTAGTGGGGGCTAGCTATTACTAGTAGATAAGTCTTTGTAGAGATTCCACTAGGTGAACTACATACGGAACAAAATGAATGGATCTACACTTAAAATGCATCTATATACATCCGCATGTGGTTCATGGTGAAATCTCTACAAAGACTTATATTTAAAACGGAGGAAGTACTAGTATAGTACGATCTTGTAATTTATCGACAAGATAAATTTGTACAATGCTATGAAGCTTCCAGCACGTTACATGTATCTTGCGTCCTAGGTTGCCCGTTGCAACATTTTATCAAATACAAAGGAGACTAACATGCATGCTATTGCATCTCAATGATTGATGATCATAGCAAATATGTACTCCCTCTGTTCCAAAATAAGTGTCTCAACTTTGTGCAAACTTTAGTACAAAGTTGTACTACTACTAAAGTTGACACTTATTTTGGAATAGAGGCAGCTAAAGAAAAAAAACGATCCATGCAGTCACTAGCCCTTGAACTGTGAACCCTGACCAGGCTTCAATTTGTCGGGCAACGCTCGAGCTTCCTAATAAATGAAGTTTGCAACCTTTTGACCATCGGATCATTTTGTGCAGTTTCACCAAAATCGAGATGAGCATCCTGTGGCAAAGAAATTGAAGAAGCGTGATTAGAATAAGATTATCGGGACTAGTTGATGAGACATAAACTCATCACAAATACTGACGTAGAAGCAAGTAGGGGTATGTGCGAGGGCAAAGAAGTAGATAAATGTCCACGAGGGAGTGATGTGGGCACTGGAGCAGATGGTGCAAGCCATTTGTAAAGGGAGTTGTACCTGAGGGACGTAGCTCAACCTAGAGGAGGGCGGCGGGAGGCGGCAACTGCCCACGTCGCGGCAGTGAGCAAGGGATGAAGGCAACCTCACTGGCTTTGTGAGAGAGAACCGCGGGGACCCCTGATCGGGACGTGCCGACAGTGGATTTTCGCCGTCAGCGACGGCCACCACATCCACACTAAGCATCCACCCCTTCCCCAAGCGGACGTGACCCGCCGGGATGTTAGAGATGTGGCCACAGTCGTTTTATGCGAGAGAGTGTGAAGAGAGCAACCCAGCAAGCAACCGTGTAGGCTGGCCCGTCCTGACTATGTATATAGTGGAGCGGTTTCCTTTTCTCTCCGTATGAACCTATCATATTGCGTACGTGCCACTGAAGAAAAAAACTTTATTTATAAATGACGCGGCACCTACTACTCGTTCTCCTATAACCTTGCGCTTGGCATCTCCAAAATATTAACCTTGCGATTGGCTCTTCGCCTCTTCGGGAAGTTGAGCAATAATGGTAGTGCAGTATATATCGTTCTGGCTATATGAGACCGAATGAATTGCTGCACATCCACCATGTGGGCGTGGGTCGAGGGGCGAGGGAGAGTGCTACATACGGAGCAAAATGAGTGAATCTACACTCTAAAATACGTCTATATACATCAGTGTTTGGAGTATGTACTAGTAGTTCACATTGAAATCTACTAAAGGACAGATATATTCCAAACAATATGATATAATCTCTATAACCAAAGTAGTAGCGACAAGGAGTAAACGGAGGGAGTAGTAAATTTTTCTCCTCGTCCTGCGAGCCACTGCGCGCATGGGCGAGGGAGCGGGCATAAGGCGGAGCAAACTTCACCTCATCCTGCGAGCCACCGCGCCCGTGGGCGGGGGAGACAGCGTACTAAGCAAGCTTCTCCTCGTTCTGCAAGTTGACGGGACACATCAAAAGTACTCCAGTGTATAGAGCCTTGCCTCTAAGGTAGGCCCCACATGGTTTGCCTCTTTTTTTAATTTAACATAACGCAATTTGTTTGTTCACCCGTGGTAGACGATCCTCCCTCCACCAAGTGGACAACGATTACGTGCCAAATTACCACGTGGGTTGCCTTTTCATTATAGAAATGAGCTCCATCGTGTACCCGCGGGTGTGGTTGGGAAAGAGATGGGAGTACGTGCGCCGTGCATGCACCTCTTCTCTTCATGCACGTCCCCCACCTACGTGGGTGTGTGTGAGAGATACAAACCGTGTTCGTGAGTGTTTTTTGTTTTGGGGTGGGGCTAGGGGTGGGGTGGGGGTTGATTTCGTGAATTATTTGTGGGAATATGTGTTGATGACATCTCAAACAAATTTTTGCATGCAATGTGTGTGAAATGGAGGCCTATCAATATCATACATAGAGGGTCGGGCAATCCATGAGAAGAGAGGGAGGGGTCATAGCTATCGATAGAGTCAAGAGAGGATCAAGTGGGTGGGTGCGAGATCGATGAAGAGAGCCATCGAAATTGTGTGTGTGTGCAAGTCAAAGATAGAGGGCGGCTGGCCTACCGGAACGTTAGAGGGCACATGTCAAGTTTGTGTGTGGCAGGGAGACATGACTAGAGCGCTCGATGTATCGGTGTGTGTGGGGGGAGGGGGTGGGGGGAGGGGTAGGCAGAGGCCCAGCTATGTCTTGAGGGAGATCGGACGACATCCATACATAACTGAAGGACGAGAAATATGATGGGACAGAGAGAGAGGAGAGAGAGAGGGAGGGAGGGAGAGGGGTAGAGTGCTGGATGGGTGATGGAGTTGCTTATCGGAGATGGTGGGAGAGGCCTACTAGACAAACTGAGGGTGGAACTGCAATGTTACCAATAAGAGTGGGGATGTGTTTCTATGTGTGCATGTGCGTGATATATCTGTCGGAACGCATCCATGGATGATGAAGGGGAACCATGTGTTTGGTAAGCAAACCTAACTATATCGATAGATCAATTGTTGTTTGTCGGAGGAAGGGAGAGACACAACTAATGAGGTAGATCGATCGACGCGTGGGTAAAAACGAGTTATAAGGACCTAGCTAGCTATATGTATAGCGAGAGATCGGTCGGTGTACGTCCATTTGTTAGAGGCAAATAAGGCCCAGCGAGACGGATAGATAGAGAGAATGGAGCTAGGAGGTGGTGCGAGAGGCCCAGCTACTAGCTAGATAGGGGGAGGAGTGTGCGGTTGTGAGATCGGTCAAAAGAGGGGCGAGAGTTTACACATGTGTGCGACCGTATGAGAGACATGAGGCAAGGACACATAAAGGAGGAGGCTGAAGGTGTGTGTGTATGTTGTAGGCAGGCATCATTTGGAGAGGTTTATCGATCGGTGTGTGTCGGCAAGGAGTTGTGGGGACTACGGGAGAACGACCTAAAGAAAAAATGAATGTGCCCGTGGATAGAATGCTAAGGGAGGGGGAGGGCGAGGAGGGCATGTGCATGCACGAGAGAAAGTTAGTGGTAGCTACGAAGGTTAGAGGATTGTGTGGGTGTAAGAGACTAACAAAGATCATAATTTGATATGAAAGCGGATTCATATATTTGAATAGGAGATCATAGTGTTTTAAACATTGCATGCATGAATATAGCGGTGATACACGTGTTGTGCACATGTTATACCATAATGTGATAATGCATGGCGTTTGCAACTCACAGCTAAATGCCGAACAATCTAAACCATACTATACATCAAACAATCTCACATTTTATTCGAATTTGTGATATTGTGTGGCGTTTGCAGCTTACAACTAAATATCGAACAATCTAAACAATACTATATATCGAACATTCTCACATTTTATTTGAATTTGTGGTAATGTGTGGTGTGTTTGCAACTCACATCTAAATACTTGTAGGCGTGAGGCGGGGCACCATACATAATGTGATAAACACATTATACATATGAGACATGGTTTAGATTATGAAGTTCTAGCTAGAGCTAGAAATGTAATGTGATTTGAAATCAAAATGAAGTGGATATAAAAAATTGAGTTCGAGTTCATATAGTACACATAGTTCATATGTAACTCGAGACTAATCATTTGGTGTGCTGTGAAGATAATACACAAACGATGGTTTAACTTGACAATAATGATGATTGTAGATCTTATTAAAATAGAGAAACGAATTCAAATGCTTTGACTTCACAACAATCATTATTGTAGATCGTATTCAAACAGAGAAACGAATTCAAATTTAGTTCATATTGAAGCGGTAGTATATACGTTTGGAATGCACTAAAATGTTCATTTGAGTAGTAGGTTGCATGCATTATACACGTAGAGAAATATTTTAATTGAACATAACATGAATTCAAAGTTTTGAAAGACATTTTGTCGTGCGCATTGATTTGGTACAGTACACGTTAGGCTTGTCCGAAATTTCAACCAGCGCCTAGTTAGCCCGAAATATTTAAGATATATCTTTGTCTCGTCGTGCTCGGCTAACTCCCTCCATCTCAACCCGCGCCTTGCTATTCCGAAATTACAACGCGCGCGAAAACTCCCACCTCCTGTGAAATCCCGACACGTGAAATGCCCGTGGTACCCCTGAACCGAAAGAACCGCCTCAAATCGGTAGGGGTACTTTCTTAACTTACCCCACATTTCGACAAGCGCGTCCCTAAGCTATGGTTCCCCACTGCCATCCCATCCGCCCACCCATTCATACACCGAGGCCACGAAAACCCGCGACGAAGCCCCACACCCTGCTCCATCTGCCACCCAGCCGAAGCCTCTTCCCTGACGATGTCGTCCACAGCAACACCTCGACGTCCCTCATCCACCATACCGAATGAGGATCCATCGTCGATCTCGTCATCCCGCCGGTTCAGCCACCCCGTCCTCCACCTCCAAGGAGCTGCCCCGACGTTCCCCTCGTCTTTCGCGCCACCTCCATTCCCACACCGCTGTCTTCACCTGCACCACCGGAAGAGCATCATCATCACTGTTTCCTCGGATGAAGCTGCGGCCTAATCGGCGCCACCAAAGAGGTTGTACACTAATTGCCGCATTTTCTTCTTGATCCGATCTCACGGTGCTGTCAGCGCTCGGTCCCAAGCCGACACGACGCGACTCCATCCACGGCGGCATCACCGGCCACTTCCTCCACGGCATCGCTCCCTCGGCGGCGACGTCCACATCAGTAGAAGCTGCTGCTGCTTTAGTTGTCGCTCGCGCTACTGCTCTGCTCTTGCTCTCGGTCCCCTGCACATTACGCTCTTGCTATTGCTCTTGCTCGCTGCTGCTCTCGCTCTTGCTCTTGCTTGCGATCTGCTCCGATTTAGCTACACTTGATCGACTGAATCGACTTTTGGGTCGATCGATTTTCAGGGGTGGGGGGCCTCGCTGGGTGAAGGAAGAACCAGCAGCAGGCGGGGAGGGGCTCATTGAGAGGTACCCTCTATCTATCTTAGGGTTCGTGGTGGGGCGGTGGTCGCCCGTGAGGTGTTGGCGGGTGGTGGCGTGGGGATCGCCGGAGAAAAGCTTCGGCACGGGGGCCTAGAGGGATGGCAGGCGGTGGGGAGTGTTTTGGCGGGCGGGCGGCCTTACCGCCAACCGCTGGGCGGCGGGGGGCTGCTGTTTGGCCGGTGGTGCCTGGCGGCTCAGGAGGGTGGAGGTTGAAGATGAACCGCAGGCCCTTGATTTCATATCCAACGGCTGCAAAATCGACTGACCAGAGATGAAAAAGTCAGTCGACCGACGTGTAGCCTCACCTTGCTAGTGCGTTCAGTTTCGACAGCAAAATTCAGTTTCGACAGCAAAATTCAGTTTCGACAGTTAAGTTCAGTTTCGACAGTTAAATTCAGTTTCGACAGTTAAGTTCAGAGATGAGCGGCTGATGTATTTTACATCTAGCACTTTCTGGTTATGTATTTTACGTCATGTATTGAAGATGCTATTAGAATTCCACTCAGGTTAACGTTGTTCGTTGTCTCTCTTGTCCTGCTTCAGCCTCGGCGTCGTACAACTCACTAGAGCTTCTCCAACGACGAAACCCTACATCACAGTGGAGCAGTACCTCGGGCTCAATCTCCAGACACCTAAGATCTTCTTCCCCTCCTCCGACAGCAAAGTCAGCCGGAGCATCCTCACTGGCCAACCCAATCACGCTGAGATCGACATGGCTTCGCCAAAGAGGTTGTACACTTGTTGCATCTCTTTTTACTCTACAGGTTATATATATATTGTCCATCGAGCACACGGATTTGTTCCTTTAGTGTCTCCTTGAAAGAAAAAACGTAGGAATTTTAATTTTCACTTGTCCTCCTTTTCAAATTCCTATTCATGAAGCACAAGACTAAGAGATAGTAGCATAATAGCATTATAACCGTACATTTTCTTGTGGTTTGACTTAATCTCACCATGCTTCTTTGCATCATGTGATCTTCCAATTGTTGTGAATCAAACACCCAGATTGGCAGAAATCCTGTGTTTTTAAATTCTCTGTTTTGCACATGCATTCCTATCCTATTCCTGTCTATTTCCTATCCCTGCATTGTTGGAATCCTCCAATTCAAACGAGCCCTTACAGAATTACTTCTCTTACAGATAGTTGTCAAAGAAAACCTTGCGTGGTTTGTCCCGCTCCTGTTGCGCCGTCGTCCACCCCAGCTCAGCTGCTCCAACGACAGAAGGGTCCAGCACAGCAGGGATCCGGCCTCCAGACTGTCTTTCGCCGCCTCAGATCTTCTTCGCCGCCGCCGGCAGCCATGAAAACTCCATTACCATCATCAACCAAGCAGATGACCTCGAGGACTACACGGTTCCGCAAGAGAGGTCGCACTCTTTCGTGTCTGCTTACATTATGCATCACTTCATATTACATGCTACTTTATCATCCTGTTCACCGATTAGACTCTGAGTCAGCTCCAAACTAATGGTCAAACTTGAGTTTTTAAATGGTTGTGTGGTACATATCGGGGCCGCTATCAATAGTATCTATCTACTATCTGGTTAATCTTTGGTGTCTACTATGAGTTTCATGTTGGGTGGGAAACAAACAGTAAAGAAGCCATTATCTGTATTTTTTAACTGAAGCCATTATCTGCCTGCTATTATTGGTTTTGGGTCTATCCACCAGTTGCTACCATCACTCTGGATTTCTGCATGCACTCCTTACATAATCTCACTATGTTTTATTCCTATGCATGACAGTTATTGTAAACAATGGAACTGAACATGTAGAGCAAAAGAGACGAGCCTTGTGTGGCAATAAAATTTCATGCAGACGTCGCTCCATGGTAGGCGCAAAGGCAGCCCCCCTCCACGCATTTCAGATTGTAATCGAGAGGAAGATATCTGTTCTGAGGGGGATTCGGAAGGAGAAGACAACTCCTATTTACTCCCTGAGGTCTTCGCTCTAACTTGGCATGTTGATGTTGGTTATTTCATGCATATGGTGTCTTGCATTGCTTACTTTATACATCAAATATTTCATCTGCTTAGTTTATAAATCCTTTGTGTGAATGCCATATGTTTAGTTTATTCATCGTTTATGTGAATTATGCAACGCCATCTTGTTTAGCCAGGCATCATATATGTGAATTTTGCAATGCCATCTTGCTTAGCTAGTCATCTTATATGTAAATTATATCAGGCCATCCTTTTTTTCGTTACATATTACATTTGTCAACAATGTTAGTACATTCAACTGCTCTTCGTTTGCATCAGCCATTTGACACGGTGATGGCAAATTCTGGAGTGAAAACAAGGTCTTCTGAGCAGACTATGCTATCTGACGAAGCGCATATCTCGCTCTCGCTGGTTACGGATAGCTCCTCAGAGGAGGATTCAGAGACAGATGACCAGTCCTATCCCCCCCCCCGAGGTGTATGCTCTAACTTGGCGGGGTTATGTTGCTCATATCGTGCGTATGGTGTCTCGCATTGCTATGTCATTTGATTAGTTTAGACATGCTTTGTGTGAATGCCACCTGTTCGGTGTCTAATTACCATATATGTGAATTATGCATTGCCATCTTGTTGCAAGACATTATATATGTGAATTATACAATGCTATCTTGTTGCAAAGGCATTATATATGTGAATTATGCAATGCCATGCTGTTTAGCCAATCATCATGTATGTGAATTATATCATGCTATCATTTTTGTATTACGTGTTCCATTTGTCGACAACATTTGTATATTCAACTACTCTTCCTATGCATCAGCCATTTGAAGCGGTGATGGAAGTATCTGGAATGAAAAAAGGTATTGAGCAGACAATGCTACTGCTTTGAAGCAGACATCTTGCTTGGATTCTGAGAGAGCTCCTCGGAGGAGGATTGAGACTGATGACCAGTCCTATTTCCCCCCTGAGGTCTATGCTCACACTTGGCAGGGTTATATTACCCATGTCATGCATGTTGTCTTGCATTGCTTAGTTTTTACATCATATATGGATTGCCATCTGCTTACTTGCTTACTATATAAATCATATATTTGAATTATATCATGCCATCATGTTTACATAGTACATACACATCATCTATCTGAATTATGGCATGGCAACCCATTTAATAAAGACATCATATAGTTATATCATCTCATCCTATTTAGTGTTTACAGTCATCATATTTTGAATTATGGCATTCTATCCGTGAATGTATGTGAATTATGGCATGCCAACCTATTTAATAAACACATTATATAGTTATGTCATGTCATCCTGTTTACATAGTCTCATATTTTGAACTATGTCTTTCCATCTTTTAGTTAGCCATCATAATGTGAAATTGTGTCATGCTATCCTGTTTAGTTAGCCATCATATATGTGAAATCGTGTCATGCTATCCTGTTTGGTTAGACAACATAAATATGAATTATTTCATGCCCTCTTTTATTCCCCACTATCCATTGCACCTGTCTATCATACAATGTCTATACTTTCAATTACTTTTCTTGTTTATCAGCCATTTGAATTGGAGAGCGTGATGGCAGTATCTAGGGAGTAACAACACGGTCTTCAGAAAAGATAGTGCTACTAGTTGATGCAGATACAACCACGGTTGAACTTGCCCAAGGACCAGATCCACCACACATAACCCAGACTCTCACAGATTGTACCCCTACCCAGATGGACAGAGAACTAGCTACACCCTTCTAAACCCAACTGACGGATAGTAACCCAGTTCCAGTTGACACAGCACCGTCTCCACCACAGAGCACCCAAACACGAGCGGTTAGTAAGGGAACTGTAGTGCCCAAAGCACGAGGACCACCACTCCGAATCCCAACTCAACGCTTAAAGGAGAAGAAGATTTGTTCTCAGGTCAGGTTCTGTAGCTATGGTTCATACTCCTTTGCTCTTACATTACTGTATTTACTCATACCAACTATTTTCAAATTTGAAGGATGGAATTGAAACTCCAACGGCGCAACAGGTATGTTTTAAACCTATTTCTTTAACTGGTTTGCTGTTGTAACCCGCTCTATGTTGATTTTAGTTTCAATTGAATAAACAGTTATGTTCTCATGTCATGCACATTACAAGTGTTGTTATTTCTCTATAGTTACCCACAATTATATTCTGTCTATTTTGTTTTGTCTTGAACAAATATTATTTGAACTGTGTCTCTATCTTGATTTGGCAACAAAAACTAGAATGATATAGACCATAAAGTGACCATGGTACATAGATATATGTTTGTTTCATGCTGTTATCCTGTCCACTTTACTACTGAAATCATTTACCAAAATGAGTTTCATATACAACATGGTAAACATGTGATGTGTCTGCTTGTTTCTCTTGTAGAATGCGGACAAAATATTGGAGAACAGTGCCGCGTTATCCAATGGTAAAGGAAGTAATGCAGATAAGGTTCAAGATAGTGAGACATCCCTGTTGGTCTCCAAGAAAGCTGATAAAAACTATCTTGTGACGGTGAGGGAACCCAAAAGTCCTGTCTTGATGTAGTGTTCGAGTTACTGGCCACTACTGCTGGCACAAGCTCTTCGAACTCGCTGCCTGAATCAATTCGTCTTCTTGAGTCTCAACTTCAAGTTGATAGACATCGATCAGATGTGCTGCGAAAGGAAGCTGAAGGACTGAGGAAGTCCCTGCAGAATTCAGATGCATATTTCCTGGTGCAACAGCAAGCGCTGGATGATTTAAACGCCAAACAAGAGAAAGTTAATAAGCTTGCTAAGCATCTTGCCAGCATTATGGGTACCCAGGATATTGTTTCTTGAGATCTTACGAAGTGGTTTCAGTTCTGGATTTTTTTTTTTGCGGCGTTTATTTCGGCCGGTCGCCAACTTTGACAACCAAAGTGTATATGATATGCTGCTTTGTTCCCTATATTTGCACTGGTGGCGAACTTTGATGCCCAGTGGATGTAACATGTGTAATAGCCGTGATAGCCTAGCGTTAGTTGCTTGCTTATTTATTTCCTTGTTGTCTTGTTTATTTGTTTGCTTGTAGTCATTGCAGTTCTTTTTCCATGGTTTGCTAGTGGCCGCAATAACCTATTTTTTAAAACTAGGCCACAATAACCATGGTCTAATATTTACTGTAGTGACTCTGGGCCTCCTACTGGCCGTAGAAACAGTGGGCCTTCTACGGGCCGTAGAAACAATGGGCCTTCTGCGGGCCGTATCATCAATGGGCCTATACGGGCCGTATGATCGATTGGCCAAACATGGGCCAAACAGACCGGGCTAGAGTTGGAATCGTCCATTCATGGGCCGACCATAACGGGCCATCGTTAATAGGCCGTATTTGATGACGCTATGAAAAGCATTAGCGTGATAACGGACCACAAGCGGGCCGATTGTAACCACAGGCTGAATTTGGCCCACAAGCGAAAAATGACCGTAACGGGCCGTAAGTAAGCGAATGGTGGAAATTAGCCCAAGAATAAATGGGCTCGAGAAGGCGAAAGATAACATGGGCTAAACGGCCCAAAAAAGCGGGCCGTTAATGGGTTTAAGGTGATACCTTTGTTCGTTATGGGTCGGTTTCACCACGGGCGTTAATGGGTGTAAAGTGATACCTTTGTTCATTACGGGCCGATTTCACCACGGCCGTTAATAGGACAAGAGTTACAAAGGGCCTCATATGGGCGAAAGGCGTCATGGGCCATACATGGGCGGAAGTGGCAATTTGGAATCATATTGGATGGCCCAGATGACGCTACTGGGCCTAATTAGGATAGGGCGTAATGGGCCTTGGGTTAGCGGGCTGTAAATGGGCTATATGCGAACATGCCGTTAACAGGCTTTCCATGGGCCGGCCCGCCACCTTTTTACCAAGTCAAACAGGCCGGCCTTTTCACAGGAATGGGCCTCTGTTGGGCCGTGCCACATGTCGACGTATCATAGGCGCCTTCTGTCCAATGAGTGGGTGACATCTATCCCAACGATGAGCCGCGTGTTTCCTCCAGCCAATGATAATTTTACACGTGGAAAATCCCCATTGGTCGGGGCTGTTAATGGGTTATCGGATCCAAAACCCGACCCGATAGCTTAACGGTGTTCCGTTATAGTGGATGCCACGTGTCGGTCACCCTTGACAAAAGCACTTCTGTGACGCGCGATTTATCGACATGGAAGTGGACACTTCCGTGATGATAATTTTGGTAATGTCATGGAACAATTCTCTGACAAGACAGGTATGACTATCTTTATTACATCATAAAATCGTCATGGATGTACATGCATGACAAAAAACGCGACCTACCGTGACAAACACATATCATCACGGAAGTGTTTTTTTTTGTAGTGAAACATCATATGATAAATCTATGTTAACAAAGCCCATGATATATCAAGATCGTGACATCTAAAGATCACGAGAGGGAGAGAGAGAGAGAGAGAGAGAGAGAGAGAGAGAGTAAACACATAGCTACTGGTACAAACCCTCGGCCCTGAGGGTGGACTACTCCCTCCTCATCGTGGTGGCCGCCGGGATGATGAACATGGCCACCGGTGATGATTTCCCCCTCTGGCAGGTGCGAACGAGCTCTGATTGGTTTTCGGTGGAGTGCAGGAGGCTTGCGGCGGAACTTCCGATCTAGGGCTATTTTTTATGGTTTCTCTATTTATAGGATTTTTGGCGTCGGTTTCATGCGAAGATGGGCCTCGAGGTGAGCACAACCCACCGGGGAGCACGGGACAAGGGCCCAAGCGGCGCCGGTGTCTTGTGCCCTACTCCTTCACCTTCCGGTCCTTCCACGAAGCTTCGGGGGTCTCTTTTGTTCCAAAAAAATCGTCAAAAAGTTTCAGCTCATTTGTAGAACTTTCATTTCTGCACATAAAACAACACCACGGTAGTTCTGCTGAAAACAGCGTCAGTCTGGGTTAGTTCCATGCAAATCATACCAAAACCATATAAAATTGTTGTAAACATGGCATGAATACTTCATAAATTATAGATACGTTGGAGACGTATCGGTTCACATTTTATTCATGGTGCTTTCCGTAAAATGCTTGCTAAATATGATGTTAATCATGTAATTGCATCTCCATATCATCCTCAGTCTAGTGGTCAAGTAGAATTGAGCAATAGAGAGATTAAATTGATTTTGCAAAACAACATTAATAGATCTAGGAAGAATTGGTCTAAGTAACTTGATGATGCATTATGGGCTTATAGAACTGCTTATAAGAATCCTATGGGTATGTCTCCGTATAAAATGGTTTATGGAAAAGCATATCACTTACCTCTTGAATCTGAACATAAGGCATACTGGGCTTTTAAAGAGCTCAACTATGATTTCAAACTTGGGGTGAGAAGAGGTTATTTGACATTAGCTCACTTGATAAATGGAGATCCCAAGCCTATGAGAATGCCAAGTTATTTAAGGAAAAAGTTAAAAGATGGCATGACAAGAGGATACAAAAGCATGAGTTTAATGTAGGTGATCATGTTTTGCTATACAACTCTCGTTTAAGATTTTTTGCACGAAAACTTCTCTCTAAATGGGAAGGTCCTTACATTATCGAGGAGATCTATCGTTCTGGTGCCGTCAAAATCAACAACGCCGAAGGTGGTAAACAGTCAAAGAATCAAACACTATATCTCAGGTAATCCCATAAATGTTGAGACCAATATAATTGACACCATAACACAGAAGGAGTACATAAGGGACACTTTCCAGAATGTTTAGGACTCGAAAAGGAATAGTTATGTGATATGGTAAGTAAACCGACTCCAAAACTGTTCTAATAGCAATTTTCTCCATTTTGGAATATTTAAAAAATTAAGAAAACTAAAAGTAGTCCGAAGAGCGCACAAGGCATCCACAAGGGTGGAGGGCGTGCCCCCCTGCCTTGTGGCCACCTCGTGTGCCCTCCGGACTTCGTTTTCTTGCACAATACTTATTTTGGTCGGTAAAAGTTCATTATATAATCTCCTGAAGGTTTTGACCACCGTACCACGGCAAAACCTCTTGTTTCCGTTTTGAGTTGTTTTGGTAGCAGATTTGGAGCAAGATGTCTTCGCAAGGGTCAGTCGGGGAGAGTCGTGTCTCTCATCCGATGTCGGGCCCAGGAGCAAACAGCAAAGCTGACCACTTTGGGCCATCAACGGAAGAAGAGATGGAGGCCGACTTGAAAAGGGTGGATGCCATGGAGGAGGATCAAGAAGTTACCTCTCGTCTTCAAACCAGATTCATGATGGAAGAACTTCAGAGCTTAGCAATACCAAATTCGGTCATCCCTCCCAATGCTAAATTTCTCTCTTACGAAAATATGAAAAAGAGTGTTGCTTTTTTCCCCACGGCTGTGAAACATCCATGGGTGAATGGAGCTCTAGCGATCACAGGTAAACTTCAAGGAAATAATAGATTTTAAGCAGCAAGTTAATAAGCTTGAGGAAGAAAATCGCATCCAGAAGGGCATCATCGCCAAGAATATCACATCATCACATCCTAAGAAAGAGACATAAATCGTGGGTATGGGCACTCCCCTTGGCAAGCGCCAAGCTTGGGGAGGTGCCCTGATGTCGTATCAAAATCACACCTTTACCTTTTGAAAGTGTGTTAAGTCGACTAGAGGGGGGTGAATAGGTGATTTGTACAAATTCGTCACTAAGGAATTTCAGGGTGAGGAAATTCCTAAGTCACGAACAACTAGCAGCGGAATAAGTACTCAAGTGTAAGCATAACAGAGTAACAGCATAGTCATCGTGATGAAATGAAAGACAAACACAGAGCACGAGTAGCATAAACACAGGATAAGCAGGCTGAAGAAAAACTGACTGAAGAAATAAGATTGAGGAAATTGAGAGAGTCTTCAGTCAAAGTCTTCAAACAGTAACGATCAAGTACAACAGTAAATGGCGAGGAAATTGAAGGGTTGAGGAAATAGAACCAGTAGCTCGGTGAAGACAGTGATTTGGTAGACCTGTTCCAACTACTGTGACAGTTGTATGTCTGGTTGGAGCGGCTAGGTATTTGAACTTGAGGACACACGGTCCTCACCGTATTCTCCTTGAGCTAAGGTCAAACAGACCTCGCCCAATCACTCATGGTAAGTCTTCAGGTGACTTCCAAACCTTGACAAACTCGGTCACTCGGCGATCCACAATTTCCTCTTGGATGCTCTAGACCATGAAGCCTAACCGTCTGGAAGATGCACAGTCTTGAAATGTAACAAGCGTCGGTTCCACACAGGAACAATCTCTCTAGTGATGCTCAATCACTTTGTGTTTGTAGGTGTTTGGGTTTGGGTTTTCCTCACTTGATGATTTTCGCTCAAAGTCCTCGGAGGATGGGATGCTCTCAATGAAAAGTGTCAGTTTCTCTCAGAGCAGCCAACCAGCTAGTGGTTGTAGGGGGAGGCTATTTATAGCCTAGGGAGCAGCCCAACGTGATAAGACATAAATGCCCTTCAATGATATGACCGTTAGGTGGGTAGATATTTAGGAACAGTTGGCGCATAGCATAGCAACAGTCGGATATTTGATCTATCAAATTCCTCAGGCTATCATGTTCCTCACTTTTAGGCAATCCGCATTGGCAAATTCCTAACTCCTCAGTCAGAACAAATTCCTCAGAGAACAGAAGATCTTTGTCTCTGTCACTGAAGAAATTGACTGAACTGTATGAGATTTCAATGGCTTCACTCGAAAGGATTGGGTAGGTGTAGGATTTTACATGAGCATCACTTGGAAACTTTTCCTTAGTTTTACCTCGACCCTTTAACAGTATGGTGTTTCCTATGACTCAAGAAAGAGAAAAACAAAAGTCTTCACGCTTCATATTCCTCGCATGAATATAGAGTCTTCATGGTCGCACCAATTTCTTCACTTTCAAAGTCTTCAGAAAGCGAAAGTCTTCAGTTGAAGACATTCATTTTTAGGTGTCGAATTTCACTATAAATATCAAACTCCTCATAGACTTATAGACCTGTCTACACTCACAAACGCATTAGTCCCTTAACCTACAAGTCTTAAATACACCAAAATCACTAAGGGCACTAGATGCACTTACACCTTTATCGTTTTTCTTAGTTCGATCCTTTTGGTTATATCTTGATCTAGTAGAATAAAGTTCTTAGTATGATCTAGCTTTGAGTTTTGCTTTATATTCCCTCTATGTAATTGAGTCCGTGAGTTATATATAATAAAGAGTAGTTTTGAGTTGAGGGCTTTGCTTTCTTGCTATGATCTGGAGAGAATTAAAAATTAAAGAAAGGAAAAAAGAAATAAAAAGATCATATATTGATCTTATGGAGAGTAATGACTTCACATATAAAGAGTATGATGAATAAAAGTTGTTGGGAGTTGACAAACATAGTTTTGGTCATTGTTGCAATTAATAGGAAGTAATAAAGAAAGAGAGGCTTCACATATAAATATACTATATTGGACATCTTTTGTAATTGTGAGCACTCATTAAAATATGCCATGCTAAAAAGTTGATGTTGGACAAGACAACATAATGGGTTATGTTTTCTTATATCCAAATAGAAGTTTTATTGTCATGGATCCTCCAACATGTTGAGCTTGTCTTTCCCTATCATGCTAGCCAAATTCTTTGCACCAAGTAGAGATACTACTTGTGCTTCCAAATATCCCTAAACCAGTTTTGCCATGAGAGTCCACCATACCTACCTATAGATTGAGTAAGATCCTTCAAGTAAGTTGTCATCTATCCAATCAATAAAAATTGCTCTCTAAATATGTATGATCTATTAGTGTGAAGAAAATAAGCTTTATACGAACTTGTGATATGGAAGAAATAAAAGCGACAGACTGCATAATAAAGTTATTTGTCACAAGCAGCAATATAAAGTGACGTTCTTTTGCATTAAGATTTTATGCATCCAACCATAAAAGCGCATGACAAACTCTGCTTCCCTGCGAAGGGCCTATCTTTTATTTTTATCTTCTACGCTTATACAAGAGTCATGGTAATCTTAACCTTTCCTTTTTGCACTTTTTCCTTTGGCAAGCAATATGTGTTGGAGAGATTCGGATATATATATATATATATATATATATATATATATATATATATATATATATATATATATATATATATATCCACTTTCGGATGTAGGTTTTCATAAAGTATTATTGTTGACATTACCCTTGAGGTAAAAGGTTGGGAGGCTAAACTATAAGCCCCTATTTTTCTACGTGTCCGATTGAAACTTTAAACCCGTAAGTATAAGCGTGAGTGTTAGAAATTGTGAAATATTAAATGATAGTTGAGTATGTGGACTTGCTGAAAAGCTCCTATATTGAATCTTTTGGATGTTAAGATAAATTGCAATTGCCTCAATGACTGAGATGATAGTTTGTTAGTTTTCAATGAAGTTTCTGATTCATACTTTACCTTGTTTAGCATAAGAAATTATATGACATTATATGTTGTTGTTCTAAAGATGATCATGATGCCCTCATGTCCGTATTTTATTTTATCGACACCTCTATCTCTAAACATGTGGACATATTTTTTGATACCAGCTTTCGCTTGAGGACAAGCGAGGTCTAAGCTTGGGGGAGTTGATACGTCCATTTTGCATCATGCTTTTATATTGATATTTATTGCACTATGGGTTGTTATTACACATTATATCACAATAGTTATGCCTATTCTCTATTATTTTGTAAGGTTTACATGAAGAGGAGAATCTTGGCAAATTGGAATTACGGACTAGAAAAGGAGCAAATATTAAAGACCTATTACGCACAACTCCAAAAGTGCTTTGAAACTTCACGGAGAGTATTTTTGGAATATATTAAGAATATCGGGCGAAGAAAGCACCAGTGGGGGGCCACCTGCCATCCACAAGGGTGGAGGGCGCGCCCTAACCCCTTGGTCTCGCTCTCCGGTCTTGTGGGCCCCCTGGCAGGCCCCTGCTACATCTTGAGCTTGCGTTGGTTTTCCTTGAAGAGGAAAGGGTGATGCAGCAATAGTAGCGTAAGTATTTCCCTCAGTTTTTGAGAACCAAGGTATCAATCCAGTAGGAGGCTCCTCAAAAGTCCCATGCACCTACACAAACAAACAAAGAACTCGCAACCAACGCAATAAAGGGGTTGTCAATCCCTTCACGACCACTTGCGAAAGTGAGATCTGATAGAGATAGTATGATAAGATAAATATATTTTTGGTATTTTATAATATAGATTGGAAAAGTAAAGATGCAAATAAAAGTAGATTGAAAGCCTATATGATAAAAGATAGACCCGAGGGCCATAGGTTTCACTAGTAGCTTCTCTCAAGATAGCATAAGTATTACGGTGGGTGAGCAAATTACTGTCGAGCAATTGATTGAAAAGCGAATAATAATGAGATTATCTAGGCATGATCATGTATATAGGCATCACGTCCGTGACAAGTAGACCGACTCCTTCCTGCATCTACTACTATTACTCCACACATCGACCGCTATCCAGCATGCATCTAGAGTATTAAGTTCATAAAGAACAGAGTAACGCATTAAGAAAGATGACATGATGTAGAGGGATAAACTCATGCAATATGATATAAACCCCATCTTTTTATCCTCGATGGAAAAAATACAATACGTGCCTTGCTGCCCTAACATCCTTTGGGAAAGGACACCACAAGATTGAACCCAAAGCTAAGCACTTCTCCCATTGCAAGAAAGATCAATCTAGTAGGCCAAACCAAACTGATAATTCAAAGAGACTTGCAAAGATAACTTAATCACACATAAAAGAATTCAGAGGAGATTCAAATATTTCTCATAGATAAACTTGATCATAAACCCACAATTCATAAGATCTCGACAAACACACCGCAAAAAAGAGTTACATCGATTAGATCTCCAAGAAGATCAAGGAGAACATGGTATTGAGATCCAAAAAGAGAGAAGAAGCCATCTAGCTAATAACTATGGACCCGAAGGTCTGTGGTAAACTACTCACAACTCATCGGAGGGGCTATGGTGTTGATGTAGAAGCCCTCCGTGGTCGATTCCCCCCTCGGTGGAGGCGCCCGTGAAAGGCTCCAAGATGGGATCTCATGGATACAAAATGTTACGGTGGTGGAAATAGTTTTTTGTGGTCGCCCTTGATGCTCTCGGGGTACGTGGGTATATATAGGAGGAAGAAATGCGTCGGTGGACACCAGGGGCCCACGAGATAGGGGGCACGCCTAGTAGGGGGGCGCGCCCTCCACCCTCGTGGCCGCCTCGGCTGCTTCTTGACTTGCACTCCAAGTCCTCTGGATCACGTTTGTTCCAAAAAATCACGCTCCCGAAGGTTTCATTCTGTTTGGACTCCGTTTGATATTCCTTTTCTTCGAAATACTGAAATAGGCAAAAAACAGCTATACGGGCTGGGCCTCCGGTTAGTAGGTTAGTCCCAAAAATGATACAGAAGTGTAAAGTAAAGCCCATAAACATCCAAAACGGGTAATATAATAGCATGGAACAATCAAAAATTATAGATACGTTGGAGACGTATCAAGCATCCCCAAGCTTAATTCATGCTCGTCCTCAAGTAGGTAAATGATAAAAACAGAATTTTTGATGTGGAATGCTACCTAGCATAATTCTCAATGTAATTTTCTTTATTGTGGCATGATTGTTTAGATCCAAATGATTCAAGATAAAAGCTTATAAAACATAAAAATAGTAATACTTCGAAGCATACTAACAAATAATCATGTCCTATCAAAATAGCATAGCCAAAGAAAGCTTATCCTACAAAATCATATAGTTAGGCCATGCTTCATTTTCATTACACAAAATACTTCCATCATATACAACCCGATGACGAGCCGAGCAATTGGTTCATACTTTTAACGTGTTTCAGCATTTTCAACTCTTACGCAATACATGAGCGCAAGCCATGGACATAACACTATGGTGGTATATGGTGGTGGTTGTGAGGACAAAAAGGGAGAAGATAGTCTCACATCAACTAGGCGTATCAACAGGCTATGTATATGCCCATCAGTAGATATCAATGTGAGTGAGTAGGGATTGCCATGCAACGGATGCACTAGAGCTATAAATATATGAAAGCTCAACAAAAGAAACTAAGTGGGTGTGCATCCAACTCGCTTGCTCACGAAGACCTAGGGCATTTTGAGGAAGCCCATCATTGGAATATACAAGCCAAGTTCTATAACGAAAAATTCCCACTAGTATATGAAAGTGACAACACAAGAGACTCTCTATCATGAAGATCATGATGCTATTTTGAAGCACAAGTGTGGAAAAGAGATAGTAGCATTGTCCCTTCTCTCTTTTTCTCTCATTTTTTTTATTTGGCGTTTCCTTTTTTTGTCATTTCTTTTTTATTTGGCATTTCTTTTTTATTTACGCCTTTCTTTTTTTAAAGTCTGAAGTCTCATCCCGACTTGTGGGGGAATCATAGTCTTCATCATTCTTTCCTCACTTGGGACAATGCTCTAGTAATGAAGATCATCACACTTTTATTGATTTACAACTCGAGAATTACAACTCAACACTTAGAACAAAATATGACTCTATATGAATGCCTCACGTGATGTATGCAGGATATGCAATGAATCAAGAGTGACATGTATGAAAATTATGAGGGTGGCCTTGCCACAAATACAATGTCAACTACATGATCATGCAAGAGCAATATGACAATGATGGAGCTTGTCATAATAACAGAACAGTGGAAAGTTGCATGGCAATATATCTCGGAATGGCTATGGAAATGCCATAATAGGTAGTATGGTGGCTGTTTTGAGGAAGGTAAATAATGGGTGCATGATACCGGCGAAAAGTTGCGCGGAATAATAGAGCCTAGCAAAGTGGAAGGGTGAGTGTGCGTATATCCATGGACTCACATTAGTCATAAAGAACTCATATACTTATTGCAAAAGTCTACTTAGCCCTCGAAGCAAAGTACTACTACGCATGCCCCTAGAGGGATAGATTGGTAGGAAAAGACCATCGCTCGTCCCCGACTGCCACTCATAAGGAAGACAATCAAAAGAGCACTCCATGCAACAAATTTGCCACACAACTTTTACCATACGTGCATGCTATGGGACTTTCCAACTTCAACACAAGTATTTCTAAATTTCATAATTACCCACTAGCATGACTCTAGCATTACCACCTTTATATCTCAAAACAATTATCAAGCATCATATTGATCCTAGTGTTTTATGCACTTTCTATGATAGTTTTTATTATACCCAACTTGGATGCTCATCATTCTAGGACCAAATTTATAACCATAGCAAATACCATGCTGTTCTAAGAGACTCTCAAAATAATATAAGTGAAGCATGAGAGATCAACAATTTCTTCAAAATTAAGCCATCGCCATGCTCTAAAAGATATAAGTGAAGCACTAGAGCCAATACTATCAAGCTCAAAAGATATAAGTGAAGCACATAGAGTATTCTAATAAATTCTAATCAAGTGGGCTTCTCCCAAAATGTGTGTACAGCAAGGATTATTGTGTTAAACTAAAAGGAAAATACTAATATCATACAAGATGCTCCAGGCAAAACACATATCATGTGGCGAATAAAAATATAGCTCCAAGTAAAGTTACCAATGAACAAAGACGAAAGAGGGGATGCCTTCCCGGGGCATCCCCAAGCTTAAACTTTGGCTATTCTTGAATATCTTGGGGTGCCATGGGCATCCCCAAGCTTAAACTCTTGCCACTCCTTATTCCATATTCCATCAAATCTTTACCCAAAACTTGAGAACTTCACAACACAAAACTCAACAGGAAATCTCATAAGCTCCGTTAGTGAAAGAAAGAAAAAACCACCACATAACGTACTGTAATGAAATCATTCTTTATTTATATTGGTGTTAAACCTACTGTATTCCAAGTTCTCTATGGTTCATACCACTTAATACTAGCTATAGATGCATCAAAATAAGCAAACAACACACGAAAAACAGAATCTGTCAAAAATAGAACAGTCTGTAGCAATCTGTAACTCTCGAATACTTATGGAACTGTAAAAATCCTACAAAAATAGGAAGTCCTGGGAAATTTGTCTATTGATCTACAGAAAAAAGAATCAACGCAAAATCACATTTTGTGAATTACTAAAATTATTTTAAATGCGCATGAGGTTTTTGTTTTCAGCAGAATCAAATTAACTATCACCATAGGTTATCCTATAGGTTCTACTTGGCACAAACACTAATTAAAACATAAACACAAATATAAACAGAAGGTAGGCATAAAACTTATTACTAAACAGAAACAAAAACAAAAAACACAAATAAAATTGGGTTGCCTCCCAACTAGCGCTATCGTTTAACGCCCCTAGCTAGGCACAAAAGCGAGGATAGATCTAAGTAGTGCCATCTTTGCCACTCAATTTATAAGTAGCTCGCATGATAGATTTATAAGGTAATTTAACTTTCTTTCTTGGAAAGTGCTCCATGCCTTTCCTTAATGGAAATTGGAATCTAATATTCCCTTCCTTCATATCAATAATCGCACCAATCGTTCTAAGGAAAGGTCTACCAAGAATAATAGTGAAAGAAAGATTGCAATCTATATCAAGAACGATAAAATCTATGGGCACCAAATTTATATTTGCAACAATGAGAACATCATTGATCCTTCCCATTAAGCTTTTTAATGGTGGAATCCATGAGAACAAATTTAAAGAGCAATCATTAAGATCATGGAAACCTAGAATATCACATAAAGTTTTGAATCGTGGAAACACTAGCACCCAAATCACATAAAGCATAACACTCATGATATTTAATTTTAATCTTTATAGTAGGTTGCCACTCATCATAAAGTTTTCTAGGTATAGAAACTTCCAAATTAAGTTTTTCATCAAAACATTGCATCAAGGCATCAACAATATGTTTGGTAAAAGCTTTATTTTGACTATAAGCATGAGGACAATTCACAACGGATTGCAACAAGGAAATACAATCTTTTAAAGAACAATTATCATAATTAAATTCCTTGAAATCCAAGATAGTGGGTTCAATGTTATTTAAAGTCTTGACCTCTCAATCCCACTTTTACCAAATTTAGCATCAAGATCTAAAAACTCTGAATCATTGGGGCGCCTTTTTTATATAAAGTTGACTCATCTATAGTCCCATCATTATTAAGATTCATATTGAAAAACAAAGATCTAATAGGGGGCACATCAATAACTTTAAGATCTTCATCATTATTTTCATGGAAACTAGAAGAACAAGCCTTTATAAAGCAACCTTTCTTAGCATGCAATCTAAGCGGTTCTTTCTTTGCACTCATCAATGGAAGTTCTCATAGCTTTGAGAGACTCATTGATATCATGTAGGAGTAGTAGATCTAAGTTTCAAAGAATCAACATCAAGCGAGAGTCTATCAACGTTCCTAACCAAATCATCAACTTTGAGCAATTTTCTTCAAGCAAGGCATTAAAATTCTTTTGAGAGATCATAAATTCTTCCACACTATTCTAAACATCAGAGGGCATCTTATTAAAATTACCATAAGAATTATTGTAGGAATTTCCATAATTATTAGAGGAGTTACTAGGGAGCTGTCTAGGATTAAAGTTTCCTTTATAAGCATTTTTACCAAAATTATTCCTACCAACAAAATTCACATCCATAGATTCATTATTATTCTCAATCAAAGTAGACAAGGGCATATCATTGGGATCAATAGGAGCACTCTGAGTAGCAGAAAATTTCATAAGTTCATCCATCTTTCCACTCAAAACATTAATTTCTTCTATAGCATGCACTTTTTTACTAGTAGATCTTCGATTGTGCCATCGGGAATAATTAGCCATAATATTATCGAGGAGTTTTGTAGCATCTCCTAAGGTGATTTCCATAAACGTGCCTCCCGCGGCCGAATCTAGAATATTTCTAGAAGCAAAATTCAATCCGGCATAAAAAATTTGTATGATCATCCATAAATTCAAACCATGAGTAGGGCCATTGCGAATCATAAATTTCATTCTTTCCCAAGATTGGCAACATGCTCATGATCAAGTTGTTTAAAATTCATAATATCGTTCCTAAGAGTGATGATCTTAGCGGGAGGAAAATACTTAGAGATAAAAGCATCTTTGCACTTGTTCCAAAGAATCGATACTATTCTTAGGCAAAGCGAAAACCAAATTTTATACGATCTCTAAGAGAAAACGGGAATAACTTCAATTTAACAATATCATTATCCGTATCTTTCTTCCTTTGCATCTCACACAAATCAACAAAGTTGTTTAGATGGGTAGCGGCATCTTCACTAGGAAGGCCGGCGAATTGATCTTTCATAACAAGATTCAAAAAGCGATATTGATTTCACAAGACTCAACATCATAGGAGAAATCGAATTACTAAGGAAATCATTATTATTGGTATTGGAGAAATCACACAATTTGGTATTATCTTGTGCCATCGCGACAAGTAGTCCAACACACAAGCGAACAAAAGGCAAGCGAAGAGAGAGGAGATTGTGAAAGATAGGGCCCGAATAAAATGGCAAGGGTGAAGTGTGGGAGAGGAAAAGCGAGAGGCAAATGGTAAATAATGTAATTGCGAGGGAGATGAGTTTGTGATGGGTACTTGGTATGTCTTGACTTGAGCGAAGATCTCCCCGGCAACGGCGCCAGAAATCCTTCTTGCTACTTCTTGAGCTTGCGTTGGTTTTCCTTGAAGAGGAAAGGGTGATGCAGCAATAGTAGCGTAAGTATTTCCCTCAATTTTTGAGAACCAAGGTATCAATCCAGTAGGAGGCTCCTCAAAAGTCCCATGCACCTACACAAACAAACAAAGAACTCGCAACCAATGCAATAAAGGGGTTGTCAATCCCTTCACGGCCACTTCTTGAAAGTGAGATCGATAGAGATAGTATGAAAAGATAAATATATTTTGGTATTTTATAATATAGGTTGGAAAAGTAAAGATGCAAATAAAAGTAGATTGAAAGCTTATATGATAAAAGATAGACCCGGGGCCATAGGTTTCACTAGTGGCTTCTCTCAAGATAGCATAAGTATTACGGTTGGGTGAACAAATTCTTGTCGAGCAATTGATAGAAAAGCGAACAATTATGAGATTATCTAGGCATGAATATATATATAGGCATCACATCCGTGACAAGTAGACCAACTCCTGCCTGCATCTACTACTATTACTCCACACATCGACCGCTATCCAGCATGCATCTAGAGTATTAAGTTCATAAAAAGAAAAAGAGTAGCATTAAGAAAGATGACATGATGTAGAGGGATAAACTCATGCAATATGATATAAACCCGTCTTTTTATCCTCGATGGCAACAATACAATCGTGCCTTGCTGCCCTGTTGTCCTTTGGGAAAGGACACATAAGATTGAACCCAAAGCTAGCACTTCTCCCATTGCAAGAAAGATCAATCTAGTAGGCCAAACCAAACTGATAATTCAAAGAGACTTGCAAAGATAACAATCGGACATAAAAAGAATTCAGAGGAGATTCAAATATTTCTCATAGATAAACTTGATAATAAACCCACAATTCATAAGATCTCGACAAACACACATAAAAAAAGAGTTACATCGATTAGATCTCCAAGAAGATCAAGGAGAACATGGTATTGAGATCCAAAAGAGAGAAGAAGCCATCTAGCTAATAACTATGGACCCGAAGGTCTGTGGTAAACTACTCACAACTCATCGGAGGGCTATGGTGTTGATGTAGAAGCCCTCGTGATCGATTCCCCCTCCGGTGGAGGCGCGTGAAAGGCTCCAAGATGGGATCTCGCGGATCTGAGAAGGTTAAGGTTGGTGGAAATAGTTTTCGTAGTGCCCACGATGTTCACGAGTGCGTGGGTATATATAGGAGGAAGAAGTACATCGGTGGACGCCCGAGGGGCCCACGAGATAGGGGCGCGCCCTCCACCCTCATGGCCGCCTCAGATGCTTATTGACTTGCACTCCAAGTCCTCTAGATCACGTTTGTTCCAAAAATCACGCTCCGGAAGGTTTCATTCCGTTTGGACTCTGTTTGATATTCCTTTTCTTCGAAATACTGAAATAGGCAAAAAATATGTCTGAAATTTGGGCCTCCGGTTAGTAGGTTAGTCCCAAAAATGATATAAAAGTGTAAAGTAAAGCCTATAAACATCCAAAGCGGGTAATATAATAGCATGGGACAATCAAAATTATAGATACGTTGGAGGCGTATCAGCCCCCGACGCCCATCTTACGCTATATGGTGTGTTTTGACCTGGAAAAATCAGAAGGAAGCTTTCGGGATGAAGCGCCGCCGTCTCGAGGCGGAACCTGGGCAGAACCAATCTAGGACTCCAGCGGAGCTGTTTTGCTGGGAAAACATCCCTTCGAAGGGGGAAATCATCGCCATCGTCATCACCATCGATCCTCTCATAGAGAGGGGGTCAATCTCCATCAACATCTTCACCAGCACCATCTCCTCTCAAACCCTAGTCCATCTCTTATATTCGATTGTTGTCTCAAAACCTCAGATTGGTACATGTGGGTTGCTAGTAGTGTTGATTACTCCTTGTAGTTGATGCTAGTTGGTTTATCCGATGGAAGATTATATTTTCATATCCTTAATGATAATTAATACTCCTCTGATTATCAATATGAATATGCTTTGTGAGTAATTCACGGTTGTTCACGAGGACATGGGAGAAGTCTTGTTATAAGTAATCATGTGAATTTGGTATTCGTTCGATATTTTGATGAGATGTATGTTGTCTTTCCTCTAGTGGTGTTATGTGAACATCAACTACATGACACTTCACCATGATTTGGGCCTAGGGGAAGGCCATTGGGAAGTAATAAGTAGATGATGGGTTGCTAGAGTGACAGAAGCTTAAACCCTAGTTTATGTGTTGCTTCATAAGTTTCATGCTATGGTTAGATTTATCTTAATTCTTCTTTTGTAGTTTTGGATGCTTGCGAGAGGGGTTAATCATAAGTGGGAGGCTTGTCCAAGGAAGGGCAGGACCCAAGCGTCGGTCCACCCACATATCAAATTATCAAAGTAACGAACGCGGATCATATGAGCATGATGAAAACTAACTTGATGACAATTCCCATGTGTCCTCGGGAGTGCTTTGCTTTATCTAAGATTCGTCCGGGCTTTCCCTTTGCTACAAAAAGGATCAGGCCACCTTGCTGCACCTTAGTTACTTTTTTTACTTGTTACCCGTTACGAATTATCTTATCACGCAACTATCTGTTACCAATAATTTCAGTGCTTACGAGAGAATACCTTCTTTGAAACGCTTGTCATTTCATACGGTCCTCGTTGGGTTCGACACTCTTACTTACTGAAAGGACTACGATAGATCCCCTATACTTGTGGGTCATCAATGAGTAATTTTGAAGTCACGTTGTTTATATTCCCTAAATTATGTATGTACTTGGTTCAAATTATGATCAAACTTAAATCTTGGAGAAAGTGTGCATGCCCTATATACTATCGAGCGGAGGCTATACCACTGATTTAGTACGTAACTATTCCATCTATTCAAGACAGCCAATCTAATTATCACCAGTGGAATATATATTATTAGCTTATGTGTATTATTATTTTGTAAAACTTGAGATGTGTTTTTGTGATAAATCAATACTCCTTATAGGTCTTCGTTTCCACAAACCTCATGTCTCTATGAAATTATCGCCTGCTTTTAGTTAAATGTCACGGTACTTCTGTGAAAAGGCTAAAGGTTCTAGTAAGATGGTTTCTAGAAATTAGTATAATGGGTTAAAATCAGGGGGTTAGTTCCCCTTTTTCACTCTCTACTGTAACTTTTTGAAATAATAATAAAACCACTTTTAAATTCGTGTTCAATTCTATGTATTTTCAGAAAATGCTCACTTTATTGTTTGCAATGTGTTTATACTTTCACTGCTCTCCCATGGAAGGCTGCAATAGGAGAGGGACACGACTATTCTTTAATTAGAGCTAAAATGAACTTCGGATGAACAATAAAATTGTAACAAATTGAAAATAAATTCAAAAACTCTTTTTTGTCAAACATTCACAAATGTTACGAGTGCTTGCAAAATTTCATAATGAAATCACATTCATGGAAGTAATGGCAAAAAAAGATGCTTCAAAAATGTCATTTTCAAAAGCATTTTGGAGTATAGATTATTTTTTGCTGCGACTTCCATGAATGCCATTCCGAAAATAAAATTTGCAAGCGCCGAAAACATTTGCTAAAGTTTGCCACAAAAAATTTCATAATTGTTTGAATTTTTTTTTCAACTTCTTAGGAATATGCTATTCATGGCATGTTCATTTGTGCTCATGACCCATTGGGGACAAATTCGGTGTTTTGACCCTTTGTGAAAGTCAAGCAGATTTGACCCTGGTTCGATTTTTTAGAGTTATGACCCTTTTCCTACCGTTGGGGTCCATGGCGGTAGGATATAACTACTTCTCTGTTGAGGCCCTTGGTGGTAGGGTGCATACCTCGTAAAAAATTTCTAAGTATCAAATACAATGCTTGTACCCACCTACCGCGGGCATCTCGGCGTTAGGGTTGCACGAGCTACCTTGACTGTTTTGCGATGAGGCAACCTTGCATTGGCGTGGATAAAGGTGCCTACCACGGAGGCTTGGTGGTAGGCTGGTATCTCTTGCCATCGACCTCGGAAATTGGTAGGAAAAGGGTCGAGATCCTGATTTTATTTGAACCAGGTTTAGATGCGGCAACTTTCATGAAAGCGGTCAAAACACCAAATTTGGCCACTCGTTGGGGAATTTTCATAGGAGACCTCCTATATGGTGCCCTCGGTGCCGGTTCTCTACCTAGCACTAACGCACTCACTCTCCTAGTCTGGCTCAACAAAGGCGGCGAAACTTGGTCTCTCGATCATAAATCTCATTCGTTCACTTGATCAAGCATCGACTTTTGAAAAACATGAACCTGAAAAATTCAAAAGAATAAAAAAACACAAAAATTGAAAAAAAACATGGATTATGAATAGTTCATAAATTTCAAAAGATGATGAATATGAAAAATTTCAAAATTTTGAAAAGGTTCATGGATTTTGAAAGAAAAAGTGCACGGATTTGAAAAAGTTTATTTATTTTTATAAAAATTTGAAATTTGAGAAGTGTTCAGGGATTCCTAGTTGACAGATTTGATAAAGTTCGCGGGATTTGAATAAAAGCTCATGATCTTGTAGAAAGTTTGGACAATGGAAACATGTTTATAAATTTTAAAAGACTTCTCGAATTTGTTGAAAAATTGATAAAAATGAATTTGAAAAATAGAGAATTTATTACTTACCCGGCGAAACCGAGAAGCTAAATGTTCATTTTTCACGTGCACACAGGGTTTTTATTTGCACATATATTTCTCACTAACTTTAAATGCATACTATATTTCTCTCGTTGCAACACACAGACATATGTGCTAGTAAGTATAAAGTCATCTTTTCTTAACTATTGGAGTACTAATCAGAGTGATAAAAGCTTGGCCACTCCCTAAACCACTCGGGTGATTATGTAGAAGTACTTGAAAAAAGGTAGGTGACCTCCACAGAGAATTGATTAGTGAGATACACAAATTTATACCAATTATTCTGTATTCAAAGAAAGTTTCAATGATATACTCCTTCATTTCATAATATAATGCATATAGATTTTTTTCCTGGATTCAAACTTTATCGGATATGACCAAGTTTGTAGAGAAAAATATCTATGTGTATAATATTGAATCAATCTCATTAGGTACATCGTGTGGCATATTTTATATCATCTGGGCTCTTATATTTATTTGGTATTGTCGCTATTGATATTTTTGTATTTGAAAAACTTCGTCAAACTTTACAATGTTTGACTTATAGAAATACATACGCAATAATATGTCTTTGGGTGAGTAATTTTGATGTCACGTGGTTTATATTCCCTAGATTATGTGTGTACTTGTTTCAAATTATGATCAAAGTTAAAGCTTGGAAAAAGTGTTGCACGCCTTATATACTATAGAGCGGAGGCTATATACCACTGATTTAATGCGTAACTATTCCACCTATTCAAGACAGCAAATCTAATTATCACGAGGGAATATATATATTATTAGATGTGTATTATTCTTTTGTAAAACTTGAGATTTGTTTTTGTGATAAATCAATACCCCTTATAGGTCTTCGTTTCCACAAACCTCATGTCCTCGTTGAAATTATCGCTTTGATTTTAGTTAAATCTTACGGTACTACATAAAAAATTAATCGGATGATTTGTCGATTTATCGGCTACTCGATGACCCTACGGTAGAGATTAATCGGCAAGTTAACTGATTGTCGGACGAATTCTTGAATAGGATTTCTAGTAAGATTGTTGGGGATATAACTATTGGTATGTCCCACCCAGGAGGGGCCGGGTTATATTACAAATATTCTTGAAGCCCAAGATCCAGGATAGAGATGGCGGTTCAATTAAGGGCCCAAAGCCCAGAGGCGACTTAAGGCCCGTAGTGATAAACCGCCATGTATGCGTGACTTGTATTGTAAGGCAAGAATAGTTAAGAGACCGGCCGGACAACTTTGTATTATGAGCTGGGCCGAGGACTCAAGTAGAAACGCTGGCGTCGACCTCTGTATATAAAGGGGCGATCCGTGGCGGTTCGAGAAAATAACATCAACTTCGAGAGCTAGGTCAAGCGATTCGCTCCACAGTTATCGAGACATAAGCAATCCACTCAAAACTGGATCGTAGGCTTTTACCTTCACCGTAAGGGGCCGAACCAGTATAAACCTCATGTCCTTTGTCTCGATTAACCCCTTTAAGCTTCCTAGTTGCAATGGCTCCACGACTAATAAGTCCTTTCACTAGGACACCTATCGTGACAATTCCACGACAGTTGGCGCCCACCGTGGGACTAGCGCACGGTGGATTTGAGTTCTTGAAGGGCAGCTTGAAGGGCTCAAGGGATACGTTAATGGGCGGATGACCAAGAGTCGTTGCGGCAAGCTCTACATAAACGATGCGAGGCTGGGGCCTCGGCGCGGCTCAATTGAGTCTGGTACGGGTCCCCTTGGCAGAACTCACGTCTTCATCGGCAAGATCGACAAGCAGACCTGGCCGGACATCTGCACCGACCTCGTCGAGATGGCTCGGCGTCACGAGACCCGTTCGAGGCGCCTTCTTTGTGAAGCGATGCCTTCATGGGATGCATCCACGAAGGGCTCTCTAAAGGATACGCATCTGGCGGTGAGGCGGCCATCTACTCACGATGGTGAGTCGTCCACAGGTGAACAGATTTGTTGTATCAAGCGCAAGGCAGCGGGCTTAGGCGCTCTTAGATGGCGTGATATTCAGATTTCCTTGAGCCGCTGAGCAGGGTTGGAATCTTCATGACCGGCACACAACCTATCCAAGACTCCACAACTGCGGCAGCTATAACCTCTGGGTCAGCAGCAGACGGGGCAGGAGGCCCTCTGCGCTCGCCGGCTCAGGTGTTGATGGATCTCATGGATAAGATGACCGCGCTGTTAACCGTCGTGGTCAACCCGGCGGATCAAGCTAGACATGATGCAGAAGTGGCGCAATTAAAGCTGGACATGAAATGCAGGCTAAGGAGGACCTAGCGATGAGAGGATGTCGGGATAAGCTGCAGGCCCAGGCGGCTCGGGGCCGCTCGGGCTCGGTGATTCAGGCACACACCTTCCGGCTCACGCAGGATCAGAACGCGTCTAATGAGGTCACGAGGAGAAGATATCAGAAGACTCAGTCTCGACTCCCTTCGGTTTATGATCCTCGAAACCTCTTTCACACACCTGGCGCAGGACCCAGTAACCTGCCGTGGCTCTCCCCGCGTACCGAGGCAGACCGGGTTGCAACACCTGAGGTCGGGGCGCCGGTTCAGCCACAGGTGATGGGGCCTCACTGCGTGAGTGTACTGCTCCACCTCAGTATGTACCAACACCTCCGGGTCACTATTCTAACCCGTTGGAGAACATGATCGCGGCGGCTGCATGGCTGGCGGCTCTCCCAATTGATGGCGATTCTCCAACAGCGGTTGAAACCCGCCGGGTCAGGGAACTTCTTCAGACAGCTTTAGCACAACAGGAGGCGTACTCGTACAGCCAGGACATGATTCATTCAACCCCTCGTCCAAGCCGAAGCCCAAGTTATAGCAGGCACATGGATTCAGCGGCCGTTTCAAGCAACGTCCGGTGCCGTAACCGGCCATGTGGGCATAACCCGGCACGCCATGAATACTTTAACTTGGTAGATCAAGGCGAGAATCGTCAAAGAGGATGGCGGGCGGTGGCGGGCGCCTCAATGACGGCTTACCGGCCGCATCCGGTTATCCGACAACTTCTATCGAGGCAAGTGTGGCCACCGGGGACGGAGGTGTCCCACATCTAGTCTTGGGCTCTACGTAACAAGCGTTTGCCCAAAGTTTTAAGGGACCTAGGAAGGTGTCGAACTACATGGCCGACTTACAGCGGGGCATGGATTGAAAGATTCTGAGATGGCTATGGAGTTATTGGAGGTCGATGATGCTGCGATGGCCAAGTACTTTACCATGATGTTGGGCGGGACCACCGCACTTGGTTGAAAGGCCTACCACCTAATTCAATCAGTTCATGGGCGGAGCTAAAATCCCGGTTCGTCCGAATTTCAAGGACACGTGCAAGCAGCAGCCCCAATTGTGGATTTGATGAATTGCAAGCAAGAGGAGGCGAGTCTACAACCCATTGGGTGCTCGGGTTAAGGCCATAATACATTGATCTAATAAGATGGATGCGGCTCTGCAGTCTTAATGTTGGAGAAAAATTGCTGTTTTTGCCTCTGAAACAAAAGTTAGAGGCGGCTCAAAGCGCGATTGTAATGATATGGGTACCTTGATGGCGGCTCTGGTCAAATCTGTGATTCTCATAGTACCAAGGATCCGAGTCGGCGATGAAAAGGCGAGGGAAGGGAAAGAAGAAGCGGCAACAACAAGGGCCCTCAACATAACTCGGCAAATCCGGGAGGTAATAAGCGTAAGGCTGATGGTAGTTTGGATTTTGTGGCTAACACTAATCTGTGAGGTAACAACCAACGCCGTGAGGAGGCCACCTCCCGATCTGGCGGGTCGAGCCCCACACTTGGCGATTCTTGAATGAGCCATGTCCAAGGCACAACCTCAAGCGAAGCCGGCTACTCATCTATGGAAGGACATACGATCATGAAGGCTTTCAAAAATTCCAACATGTTCGATGGTAACAATGGGCAGGGCGGCGGCTCAGGTGGCGGCAGTTTTCATGGCCCGGGCGGCGGTTCAATTCCCAACTTTCAAAATTCTCAAGGTAATCAAGGTGGATATAACCAACAATCTGGTCAGGGTAGTCGACAGCAATGACAAGGTGGATACGAGCCATCAAGCGGTGAATAGTGGGCGTTATCATGTGTTTACCACCGGTTTGTGCAAGCAGACAGGAAGCTTCATAAGAGGATGTGAATCTTTGTTGAGCGGCGGTTCCTCGTTATTTGAGATGGTCTGAGCAGCATATTGTATGGATTAGGGAAGATCACCCTCCCAGGGTTGATAATCCGGGTCACTTAGCCTTGGTGGCGGCTCCTCAGGTTGGTGGATATAAATTCACTGAGGTACTCATGGATGGGGGCAGCAGCATCAACATCCACTATTATGAGACCTTCCGTCGCATGGGGTTAACTGATAAAAGCCTTAAGCAGTCCAACACTATTTTCCATGGCGTCGTGCCCGGTAAGTCGGCGTATCCAGTCGGTAAGATCGAATTGGAGGTAGCCTTTGGGGATGAATATGACTCTAGGGCCGAGAAATTGACGTTTGAAGTAGTCAAGATCAAGAGCCCATAGCATGCTTTGTTTTGGCGGCGACATGCCAAGTTCATGGCATGGCCGTGTTATGTGTATTTGCAGCTCAAGATGCGAGTCATAAGGGAACCATCACGGTGCATGGAAGTCGGAAGGTAGCCTTGGAATGTGAAGAAAGCGGCGCGACTTATCTTTGAGTCGATGCAATGCAACAAAGAGTTGAAGTTCTACAAGGACAATGTTGACCGGCGGATATGGCGTCTTTGAAAAAAGCCAACCACGGAGCATGAGTCGGTTATGAAGTTTAAGTTGGCGATGATACTAAGCTTGTTGACTTTGTTCCAGGCGACTCATCCAAACAGTTCAGTTTCAGTGATAATTTTGATCCAAAATTGGAAAGCGCGCTCATCGAGTTCATCCGTGAGAACCGGGACATCTTTGCATGGAAATCTTCTGACATGCTAGGTGTGCAAAGAGAACTCGTTGAGCACACTCTTAATATTGATCCAAAGTTTAAACCGGTCAAGCAATTTCTTGATTGGTTCAATGAGGAGAGGCGTAAAGCCATTGGTGAGGAGGTAGCCCGGCTCTTAGCAGCCGGGTTCATCATTGAAGTTTTTCATCCATAGTGGTTGGCTAACCCGGTGCTTGTGCTTAAGAAAAACGGCACTTGGCGTATGTGTGTTGATTACACAGATTTAAACAAGGCTTGTCCAACTGATCCCTTTGCTCTCCCTCGTATTGATCAAATCATTGATGCTACCGCGGGTTGTGAGCGTTTGAGCTTTTTGGATGCTTACTCTGGTTATCATCAGATCAAGATGACAGTTAAGGACCAGGAGAAGGCGGCGTTCATTACTCCATTTGGAGCCTTTTCTATGTATCTATGCCTTTTCGGGCTTAAGAGTGCCAGGCAACTTACGGCGGTGTGTGTAGAATTGTCTTCACAATCAAATTGGGCGCAATGTTCATGCTTATGTGGATGACATTGTGGTAAAATCCAGAGAGAATGAGACCTTGATAAATGATCTGAAGGAAACCTTTGACAATCTTCGGGTCTACAAGATGATCCTTAACCCGGCCAAGTGTGTTTTCGGCGTGCTTGCAAGCAAGCTTTTGGGTTTTCTGGTTTCGAACAGGGGCATCGAGGCTAACCCGAAAAAGATCAAGGCCATCACCTCTCTGGCTAAGCCGGCGTGTATCAATGATGTTCAGCGTTTGGCGGGTCGTGTCGCTGCTTTAAGCCGGTTCATAAGCCGGTTAGGCGAGAAGAGCCATACCTACGTATCAAATGATGAAGAAGGCAGACAACTTTATGCGGGTAGCCTATAGCAGCTGATTTTGAAGAATTGAAGAGGCAATTTGGCTGAGCTGCCGGTTCTAGCTTCTCCCATTGATAAGGAGCCCTTATTGTTATATGTGGTTGCTAATACCGCGATGTTAGTGTAGCCATCGTGGTGGAGCACAAGGAGGCTGGCAAGGAGCATCCGGTTATTGACGGTTTACTACATCAGTGAGGTACTTATTGAGTCCAAGCAATGGTATCCACATTGGCAGAAGCTCGTTTATGGGGTGTTCATGGCAAGCCGGAAGCTTAAGCAATATTTCCTGGGCCACCCCATCACTTTGGCTAGTTCTGCTTTCGATTAGGAGATATAATTGAAACGGAGAAACAACGGAGACGAGTCGCCAAGTGGGCCATTGAACTTGGGCCTCGTGGTTTAAAAGTATGTGCCGCATACTTTGCTATCAAATCTCGAGGCACTAGTGGATTTCATCAACGATTGGATAGAGCTGCGAGATGCACGAAGAAAAGTCGGACAACACATATTGGACTATTCATTTTGATGGGTCCGGGCAATTGGAGGGCTTTCGGGGCTGGAGTTGTTTAGCTTCCCTCGAGATGACAAATTTTGTTATGTGCTTTCACAGTTAATGTTTCCACAATACTAACAATGCGATTAGTCTGAAGCCTTACTCCATGGTCTTGGATGGCTAAGGAGATGAGTTTAAGCGGGTAAGGTGTTTTGGCGACTCATATTTGGTGGCTCAATAGGTATCGAGCAAGTGGGTTTCCAAGGATCCTCTCATGGCGGCTTATCACCGTGAAGTTAGCGCCATTGCTAGACACTTCAAGGGTTACCAAGTGGAGCACATTGACATGAGAAAGAGCGAGGCGGTGGCGCCTTAAGCGGCTAGGATCTCGGCATAAGCGGTGCCGCCTAATACTTTCTTGGATATTACGCATAACCCATACATCCAAGTTATCTCTGAGAGGAAGACTTGGCTGTTCCTGACCCGGAAGCACAATTGGTGGCGGCTCTTCATGTCATCCCAGATTGGACAGTGCCATATTTGGCTTACATGACCCGGGGCGAGTTGCCTAAGGATGAAACCTTGGCCAGGCAGATAAGCCGGCGGTCTAAGTCTATGACGATTGTCAGTGGTGAGTTGCATCATCCACGATTATTCTGAGGGTGTTTCAGTGTTGCGTCTCTCCTGAAGAAGGCCAAGAAATTCTGTGTGAGATTCATGAAGGGGATTGTGGTCATCACGCCGGGTCAAAATCCCTTGTGGCTAAGGATTTCCGTCATGGATTCTATTGGTTGACGGCTCATGCTGATCTGAGAGGACTTGGTCGATAAATGTGGCGGTTGTCGAGAAGTTCTCAAGAGCGGGCTCATGTCTTGGCTCAAGAATTGAGATGATTCCAATTACTTGACCGTTTGCGATGCAGGGGCTTGACATGGTTGGGCCTTTCAAAAGGTCCAAAGATAAAGACCCACCTCTTGGTGGCGGTTGATAAATTTGCAAAAGTGGGTTGGCGAGAGCCGGTCGATGCGCATGATGCTGACTCTGGCCGGTTCAGTTCATGAAGAAGGTGATATTTCACTTGACTTTCCACATAACATTATAGCGACAATGGCACTAATCTATCTAAAAGGCGCCATGGAAGAATTTTATCAACGTGAGCATATTGACGATGTTTCATCGGTGGCTCATCCCCAATCAATGGTCAAAATTTGAGAGAGAGCCAACGAGGAGATCTTGAAAGGCATCAAGCCTCGGCTTTTGGTCCCCCTGCAGCGGGGCCTTGGGTTGTTGGGTTGAGGAGTTACCCTACGTGTTATGGAGCATCAACACTACTCCCAGCAGATCTATGGGTTATCGCCTTTCTTCATGGTCTCACGGGTGAGGCGGTTCTCCCTAGTGACATCCGTCATGACTCGCCTCGCGTGGCGGCTTATGTGGAGGAGGACAATGTACAGGAGCGTCAGGATGCTCTTGACATGTTAGATGAATAGCGGGACTTGGCAGCAGCTCGTTCGGCGATTTACCAACAAGACTTGCACCGCTATCACAGCCAGCAGGTTAAGTCCGAGACCTTTCGGGAAGGTGATTTGGTGCTCCGGCTCATCAAGAAAAAAGCTGATGCATGCAAGTTATCCCCACCTTGGGAAGGGCCCTTTGTAGTCGGCAAGAACTTGAACAACGGGTCATACTACCTTATGGATGTTAAAGAGCACAAAGACTCACGTAAGTCAGAGGAGGAGACCCGCCGGCCATGGAATATCGCTCATCTTCGGCCTTACTACACTTGAGCCACCAGCTCTCGTGATGTACATATTTTGACAATGTATATATTATGATGAATAATAAAGTAGGACCTCTGTCCTTTTTCCCTTCTTCAAAGGTAAATGTATCATTGTTATTATCATTGTCATTTCACATGATCACTTGGGGGCTGATCGTATTCGATCAAGTTCCACCCTCTTGATCCGGCTTACGATTGTATTTGAATCTAGCCGTTAAAACTTATGATCACTAGGGGGCTTCCTGTTCAAACATATGTCGTATTCGAACCAAAGAGAACATAGCTGTCGGTACCCTTTTGATCGGCACCTTTGCCGAGAGCTCACTAGGGGCTTCTTGATCGTATTCAAATCATAGCTTAACCCTTTTGGGAACCGACTTTGATCGTATTGAATCAGAGTCGTTAAAAAACTCTCAAAGGTCATTAGGGGCTTCTGTTCAAACATAGGTCGTATTGAACCAAAGAGAACATAGCTATCGGTACCCTCTTGATCGGTAGCGCCAAAGCCCTTTGAGGGGCTACATGATAAATATTTGAATCATAGCTTAACCCCTCTGGAACGGTTTACTGATCGTATTTGAATCAGTAGCCTTGAATTTTTTGATATTTTATTTGGTTTAAGTTTTATTTGGAAGCACCCTTTATTTGACTTGAGATTTTTCTGAGGTTTACAAATACAAGTGTGGTTAATTTTAACTTCGACTTAATATTGGCTGTCGTCACCAATGTGTGAGCATCATTATACCTTTGAAAACATTGGTGTCCAAAGATCGGGTTATCACCCTTACTGACCGGGTCACATGAGCCAGCGATGCAAATTCAAAAGGTCGCAGGTGTAAGATTATAATTGTGTTTTTCAACCTCATATGATACAACAAGCTTATATGTGACTCTTTTTATAAAGTTATTTTGACCCGCTGACTTTGATGGCCGCCAAAGGGATCTTGTGGTGCATTTTCATGTGCGGGAGACAGTTAAAGGTTTGGTCAAGCATACGGAAGCAGATCAAAAGTGAACACGGGTGAATATAACATGGCGACTTAATGACATTAAGCAATAAAAGCGTGCATGATAGCACAACCAAAGCAAAGTTATTTCTACTCTATTACATGACTCCTTAAGTCGGATCGATTCACATTGTTTTTTTATACGTCAAAGGTGTGAGCCACCATGGCAGGTTAGCCTTCATGATTGGCCTGAAGCGTCCGGGTTAGCTCTCTCTGCGTCTTCGCCATGTTCCCTTTCCTAGAAGGTTGACGATGACCAGTCAATGTTGTTCAAAGCTTCAAATTCGGCTTCATCATCAACTAGATCGGCGGGTCAACTTGAGGCGAAGGTGTGCTTACGGGTGGGGGATCGAGACTAGTCACTTCATAATGAGGCATCGAATTCTACGGTTCTCTTCATCATAACCCGCCTAGTACTTGGTAAGATCCGCCGTTCGCTTCTCGGGGTAGCCACGGGGTGTATGTCCTTTACGCAAGCGGTAAGTCTACTTCTTCAAAAGGAGTGCCATCTTCCTTCAAGCTTGGATAGCCAGTGGCAATGTCGGCCAGGTCTAACTCTGGTAGCCAAGCCTTGGCCCGGCTTAAAGCATTTATCGCTCCGGCTCTTGCAGCTGACCGCCTAAGTTCATTGAACCATTGGGGTATACGGAGAGCTTCTTTAAGACCTCTACCAGGAGGGTAGGCACTTCATTTGACAAGGCCACCATGGCTAATGCACGTTGAGACCCGATATATAATTGCTCCACCAAGGTGTACACTGCCTTCAGCTTGATCAGCATATCTTGGTTCAAATTGGAGCTTCTGGGGCCTGCATAAACATGATCAGGTGAGTCAATTCCAATTATATGATCAACTGAAAGGTTCAAATGTTTAAAATGCTTGCAGGGCAACTTACCAAAGATTGCCGAGACCATTTGAGAGACTTGGCGCTTTAAGCCGGTTAATTCACCGGTTGCTTCTTCTAGAGCCGCCTCTGCCTTCTCAGCTCGGTTAATTAAAGTTATTCTTTCATCAGCCCAGGACTTCTTTTCATTATCAAATTCTTTCTTCAGTTTTTCTTGTTCAGAAATACTGAATTTGAACTTGGTATCGGCCTTTTGGGTCTTCGTTTCTTGGGCCTCAAGGCGGCTCTTTAGATCAGTCACCTCAGATTCGAGTTGACTCGTGGCGGCCTATACAAACACAGGGTCAAATCAAGCCAATTTTTATGCAGTATTAAAGTCCCAAGCCTTTTGCCAGCAACAAATGCTTGGCACTTGGGGGCTAATGTTTGCCGAAGAATTTTACTTTCAGCGGCGGTTCATAACAGTAAGTCCCAAGCACTTTTGCAAACAATAATACTTGGCACTTGGGGGCTAATGCATATTGCGGTTTCAAGCTCTGTAAGTACATTTTTTATATAACCATTTTAAGGACCGGTTTAACCATGTTGGTTAAGCCGCCCCTTGGGGACTACAGAGTAAGTCGGACTTCTTCTATGTCTTATTTATCTATGTTACTAATGTCATTAAATTTATTTCTAAGTCTACAGCGTATTCATCATAAGCAATAGAGTTGGGGGCTGGCATAGTAAAGATAAATGAATACTGAGAAAGGATTGTACCTCAAATTTTTGGTGCATCTGTTTCACCATGTCAATCTCAAGATTCCGGCTGCTGTGTACTTGGCTCATATAGCCAGAAAAGATGTCTCCAATAGTCATGTGAGCATAGTTTGTAACATCCAGCTTGACCCGGCGGTGTTCCAGAAGTTCCTCCTTGGCGGGACATTTGGCCAGCACAGTTGGCCTTCCCGGCTCAACAAAGCCGGTTCTGGTGATCTCAACGTCAGTGTTTTGCGGGTCATGTGTCCTGACCGGGCTAGGGGCTTCTGGATTTTCTGACTCATCGGAGGCTCGTTCAACAGGCAGGTCAGCAGCAGGGGTTGGTATGTCTTGAGCTGGCCCAGATGGCGGCTCATGAGCTGACGAGTCCGGCACAGCTGCTTCAAGAACCGGCTCAGCCACCACAGTGTCTTCAGCTGGCTTGCTTTTCCTAACTCGTTTGCTGGGCTTGGCTTGTCCATTGCATCAAAATAAAAGGTTGGTACAGATGTAAGGGACTAAAGTAAGTACAAGATAAGCAGATTATTATACCACAGTGCGATCTTGAAAGCCGGCGAGTTGGATTGCATTAGTCGCCGAAGGAAGGGAAGTTTCACGATAATCCGAGTCGGAGGAATTGAGAGGTTGGCGAGTAAGACCCACCAAAGGATAAAGAGAATTTAAATCGGTGATCTCATTCCGGCGCTTCTTTGGGGTGTTTGGTAAGCGGAGGAGAGCTCCGCATCCTTGCTTTGGTCAAGATGCGCCTCCTGCTCTCATGAATCTGCGCTTCAAAAGAAATTGAGGATCGTGTGAGCTAAAGGATGAGAAAACCTTACTTTCCGGGTCACTCTGCGGATTTTCCGTCTTAGCGAAGGCTGGAGTCGGAGGAAAGGATAGTTACCTCATCGGCCTTATTCTGACTTGCTCATGTATCCTCCTGGCGATAATCGGTGTCAATAAGATGGTTAAAAAATGAGCCAAGGAATCAAGGGCTACCTCAGGCTTCGAAGAGTACGCTGGCAGAAGTAGGTCGAGGAGGCGGTGGCCTTTTTGCCCTTCTTCTTGGCAGCCTCTTTTCTGGCGGCTTTTTTCTCCTTCCTGGCTCTCTTGGCAGCCTCATGGTCATATTTGACCTTCCAGAATTTATCACCCGCCTGCAAAGATTAATATATGTATGAATATGGGTGAAACATCAAAAAATCAAGGTAATTATTTCATATGGGCGGCTTACCTTTGGAGCCGGGTTAGCTTCTGAAGGGGCTAACACCACCTTGCCCTGATCTGCGGGCTCTCGTTCAAAGAGACTTGGTCATATCATCGATGACATCTTGAGCAAGCCATCGAGGTTGTGTCGCGGAAGGTCCTCCTTTTACGCCCGTATAATCGCACATCAAGACGGGGCGGCAGCTCAATGGAATAACCTGCCGGGCGAGCCAAACCCGGACCAGGTCGATGCCTGTTAAACCGTTCCCCAGAAGGGCCTTGATCTTGGCCAAAGTGGGGGCGAGTGATTTGCGTTCGGCGGCTGTAATCTTGTCAGGCAAATGATGGTTGGGCCCAAGGCGAAGAGCATGAAAGCGAGCGGAGGGTTTTCACCGGTAGGAGAGGTGTCTTGGCGGTAAAACCACGTCATATTCAATCTTTGGGGTGGCTCGGCGGGTTGGCATAAGGAAAGATCCGTCCCTCTGCTGGATTGAGACCGCCAAGCTCTAAGCTCGACCGCTAAGCGCACTCATTACGGCGGTTTAAATAAAACAACTCTCTGAAGAGCAGCAGATTAGGTTCTTCCCGAGGTATACTTCACTAAAGACTTGAAGTTGCGGATATTGGACACGGAATTGGGTCCGATGTCTTGAGGTGAAAGGTCGAAAGAAATGCAACACGACTACGAAGAATTTTGAGCGGGAGGATTGAAGCCCGTTCATATGATCCGTGAAAACAACAACTTCTCCGTCTTTGAAATTTGAGAAATTCCTCCTCCGGGTTAGAACACGATAATTCATGACTTCTTTCTTGGCGGATAGCGGTCTTTACAAAATCATCAAAAGTCTTGTCGTGACAATGGACTTAACTTGATTGTAGGAAGTGGGTGCCTTTGGTGCCATTATGATTGAAAAGCCTAAGATAGAGTAAAAAGTACGGTTCAAATTTAAGCGGGCGAGGACAAGTATTACGGTAGCATATTCAAGATGGCGGCTACTGAAGGGGCCTAATGGTATAAGGGTAATCATGTCAAGGTTATTTAAGCCGCTTGAGGATTATTTAAACGTAGCGGGTGATCGAGTTATCAATTGAGCATTGTTTCCTTAAAGCCGGCGTTGAGTCGCCATGGCTAGATGAATCTAACAAATGCAGATTTTTCCTAAGTGTTGTACAAACAGGTTTCACAATTTGCAGCCATTATTTTGGATCAAGCAGATGTTGAGAAAAGAAAATTTTCTAGACCTAAAACATGGCGCGAGAGGAGTTCATGCATTCGGTGGGGATTTTTACAAAGAAAGAAGATCTACTAGTATCTAAAATGGATGCTTGAACAACTACATACGAGATATGCGCTCTTTGTTGGATCAAAGAAATCACGATAGAAGCAAATCACGAAGAACTAGGATGAGCGAGGAAGTATGCAGGATGAACTACGCTAACTCTAGCATGGATCTATAGGCGAGAAAGGGGAAAACTTCTTGTGATGGATCTGTAGCTGAGGCGCCATATTTGTTTTCTGGTCAAGTTCAGGTCGATGCATCGGCCTAGGTCGAGGAGCAGAGATGTGTTGCGGTGGCGGCGGCGGAGCTCCAGTAGCAGATGGGGGCGAGAGGAACAAGACGCGAACGGGAAGAATGAGGAAGGCCTAGTCGGGGCTATTTATAAGGAAAGACCACCAAAAGAGTGCAAAAAACGAGGAGGCCGAAAATATAAGTTATCCAACTACAAGGGCGCCTCGATTTTGAGATGGTCATCAAGACAAAGATCCATTGGGATACATTGAATAAAATGTGCTTTTATGACAGGTGGCGTCATGGCGGGTTACCACAAATCCGAGAGGATAGCGTCATGGCGGGTTACAAAAATTTCATAAGAAGCGAAGATTTTTCTCAAAGTATCGAAGATTGACATGAACCAGTTCAAATCAATGCAGGGCCTAACATTGGGGATATAACTATTGGTATGACCCGCCCGGGAGGGCAGGTTATACCTAAATATTCTTGAAGCCCAAGACCCAGGATAGAGATGGCGGTTCAATTAAGGGCCCAAAGCACAGAGGCGACTTAAGGCCCGTAGTGATAAATCACCATGTATGCGTAACTTGTATTGTAAGGCAAGAATAGTTAAGAGACCGAGCCTGACGGGACTCTGTAGAGCCGCTGGGCGTCGACCTCTGTATATAAAGGGACGACCAGCGGTTCGAGGGAAATAACATCAACTCGAGAGCTAGGTCAAGCGATTCGCTCACAGCTATCGAGACATAAGCAATCCACTCAAAACTGAATCGTAGGCTTTTACCTTCACCGTAATGGGTCGAACCGATTATAAACCTCGTGTCCTTTGTCCCGATTAACCCTTTAAGCTTCCTAGTTGCGATGGCTCCACGACTAAGTCCTTTCGCTAGGACATCTGCCGTGACAATTCCACGACAAAGATGGTTGCTAGAAATAACTATAATGGGTTAAAATCAGGGGTTAGTTCCCCTTTTTCACTCTCTACTGTAACTGTTTGAAATAATAAATAAAAACCCCTTTTCCATTCGTGTTCAATTCTTTGTATTTTCAGACAATGCTCACTTTCTTGTTTGCAATGTGTTTATACTTTCACTGCTCTCCCATGGAAGGCCGCAATAGGAGAGGGACACCACTATTCTTAGCTCGAGCTAAAATGAACTCGGATGAATAGTAAAATTGTAAAAAAATTAAAAATATATTCAAAAAACTCTGTTTTTTGTCAAACATTGACAAATGTTCCGAGTGCTTGCAAAATTTTATCATGAAATCACATTCATGGAAGTTATGGCAAAAAAAATGATGCTTCAAAAATGCCATTTTCAAAAGCATTTTGGAGTATAGATTTTTTTTGCTGCGACTTCCACGAATGCCATTCCAAAAAGAAAATTTGCAAGCGGTGAAAACATTTGCTAAAGTTTGCCACAAAAAATTCATAATTGTTTGAATTCTTTTCAAATTCTTAGGAATGTACTATCCATGGCGTGTTCATTTGTGCTCATGACCCGTTGGGGACAAATTTGGTGTTTTGACCCTTTTGTGAAAGTTAAGCCAGATTTGACCCTGGTTCGATTTTTCGAGTTCTAACCCTTTTCCTATCGCTTGGGGTCAATGGCGGTGGGATATAACTGCCTACCGCCAAGGTCCTTGGCGGTAGGGTCCTACCTCTAGTAAACATTTTTCTAAGTATCAAATACATTGCTTGTACCCACCTACCGCGGGCATCTCGGCGATGGGGTTACCTGAACTACCGCTTGACTGTTTGGCGATGGGGCGACCTTTGCACCGGCGTGAATAAGGTGCTTATTGCGGTGACTTGGTGGCGAGCTGGTATACCCTACTGCCATCGACCTCGATGGTAGGAAAAGGGTCAGATCGAATTTTTTTGAACCAGGTTCAAATTTGGCTTAACTTTCACGAAAGGTCAAAACACCAAATTTGGCCACCCGTTGGGGACTTTCGTAGGAGACCTCCTATATTGTGCCCTCAGCGCCGGTTCTCTACCTAGCACTAACGCACTCACTCTCCTAGTCCTGGCTCAACAAGGCGACGAAACTTGGTCGCTCGGTCATAGATCTCATTCTTTCACTTGATCAACCATCGACTTTTGAAAAACATGAACCTGAAAAGTTCAAAGAATGAAAAAAACACAAAAATTAAAAAAAAACATAGATTACGAAAATTTCATAAATTTCAAAAAAAGATTATTAATATGACAAAGTTCAAATTTTTAAAAGGTTCATGGATTTTGAAAGAAAAAGTTCACGGAACTAAAAAAGTTTATTTAAAAAAATTGGAAATTTGAAAAGTGTTCATGGATTCCTAGTTCACATATTTGATAAATTTTGCGGGATTTGAATAAAATCTCACGAATTTGTAGAAAGTTTGGACATTTGAAAAATGTTTATAAATTTTAAAAGACTTCGTGAATTTGTTGAAAAATTGACAAAAATGAATTTGAATAATTTACAGAATCTGGAAAAGTTTCGCAAATTTGAAATTTTTGCAAAGTATGAAAAGAAAACTAAAAATGAAAAAGAAAAAATAAAAGGGTGAAAACTAAACAAAACCCGTTTCGGAAAAACTGGTAAGGAAAAAAGAAAAAAAAGAGAAAAAACGCCCTGGAAGCTTGTAGAAGCTTTCCAGAACCTGGCTGGGATGTTGCCACAAGCTTCGCAAAACCATGAGAGCTTCCTCCAAAACGTGACTTATGGCTCGGCCTAATATGATCGAGGGGTGTGCCCCCTGTACCCAATACGATCCACAAGCTTTGCACGCATTACATATTTTTTTGGTTTCATTTGATTATTTAACTATTAATCCATTGACCAGTTGCCCCCTTGACCTTTGACTCATTGATTAGTTTGACCATTGACTTTGCAAAAAGGTTCATGGAAGTGACAAAAAGTTTGGCCATTAGGAATAAGTTCATGAATCAAAAAAGTTGACAGATATGAAAAAGTTTATGATTCTGAATTAAAAAAAATCCGTGAATTAAAAAAATTCATGAATTTGGTAAAATTTCATGATTTTGAATTTGAAAAAACCGTGTGGTCAAAAAAGTTGACTTTGAAAACACAGATGAGAAAAGTTCACTTATCTGAAGATGTTCAGGAGTTTGTGATATGTTCATGGATTTGAAAAAATGTTCATGATTTTGAGGAAGTTCACAAATTTAAAAATGTTATGATTTGAAAAATAGAAAAAACAAAGAAAAGAATAAAATACAAACACACACAAAATATCCGGAAAAATGAAACAAAAAGTTTGAAAAAACACAACACAAGTACTAAAAAAAACTAAACCAGAATGCATGTAGAAGCTTCCCTTAAATGAGAGCTAAATAGGAAACACGGGGTGTTGCCCTTAAGACGATCGAATGGGTGTGGTCTATGTATACAACCAGAATTGGGGCTATAAGAGCTAAAAAGAAAGCAGGGCCAATGAGTTGTGTTACGTCTATGCACTAATGAATATGCACTAATGAATACGACTTGCGGGAATGTATCCGGTGCACCCGCACTTGTGGTGCTACTTGGTGCGTCGAATGCTATATAATATCTTAAAAATTCTAAAATAAAATCTAGCATATTAACATAACATCAATATGCGATGTCACAAAATTTTGTATCAAAATTTGAAACACTTTTGAGATACAAAATGACAAATTTGACATTAGTGTGAAAATGGGCCAAATGTAAAGCCCAAGTTATGATATGTATTATTCAGTGGTGAATATTTCATTTCTATTTTTTGATTTATGTTTCGAGTTTTGACTTGAAATTTTGTGACAAACTACATTGATGTTGTGTGAATGTGTTATTTTTTTTACAGAATTTTTTGAACATTTTCAAAGTGGCCAGATATTTTCCCTATGACTTGCCATAACAGCCCTAGGTGCCCCAATACATCAGAAACATTTTTTTATAGACGTTTAACATCTTATAAATACATGATAAATATTTTTTGTAAAAAATGTATTTTCTAGTGTCTACTATTTTTCATACAAGATTTATCTATGCGTATGCAATAAGAAGATTGTTATAAAAAATTATGAAAAATTTAGTATACTTGTTTAACATTTTTATGAAGTAATGTACATTTTTGTAGAAACACGTGAACATTTGTTTGTTACAAACATTGTTTTAAAGCTATCAACATTTTTAACCATGGACAAACAGTTGTTTAAACTTAATTAATTGTTTTTCGGAATATGCATTTATGGATATTTTTATGAAAATGTATAAAAACGTAAAAAATAACAGAAAAATGAAAAGTCAAAACAGAGAGAAACAAAACTGAGTGGAGAAATTAATAAACCTATTACTGGGCCGGCCCATTTGGGGCGTGCCGTCCGTAGATGCGTGCATTGGGCTGGGTCTCAGGTTAGGGGTTGGTTGATCAGCCCTCTGGGCGTGCTCAATCAATCATTCCCATCCGGCCGGCTTTTGCTCTTATTTCTTTCCCTACTTAAACCTCCTATGATCCAATCTGCCAAGACGGAGCGATCGATCTCATTTCTCCGTACCATCTCCCACGTCGCAGCTAGGGTTTGCCATGGCCAACTCTTCTTCGTCCTCATCCAGCGGCGGCAAGCAGCCGTCGCATACCGCGTCGGCCATTGTCGCGCGGGCTGGGCCGTCTCCGCCTCTCATGACCTCAAGATAGATGGCTACTCTGTGATCAAGGGGCTCGGCCACGGCATTTCCTTGACGTCTGAGAAGTTCGTCATCGGAAGCCGTGTCTGGCGTCTACAGTACTACCCAACGGCTACTCCGGCTACCCCGACTGGATGGCTATCTACCTCTGCCTCGACCCGCCGACGTAAACACAATAAGCGTGCAGGTCCAGATCAGTTTGCTGGACCAGGATGGGAGCCCCGTGCCAGCCTACACCAAAGCCAGCAACTCATGGACCTTCTCCAGGCAAAGTGGACATTGTGGTTTCCGCCAGTTCATCAGGAAGAATGAACTGGACCAATCTGTTTACCTAAAGGATGATACCTTCACTTTCAGGTGTATCATTACCATGGCAATGGACATCTGCATGGAGCCCGTCGAAGTCCGTCGTGCCAGCGCCTTCGCTATCGTCTGACATGCACCAACGCTTTGGCCAGCTTCTCTCCACTGGTGATGGGGCCGATGTCACGTTCGAGGTCGGGGACGAGACGTTTCCCGCACACAGGTGCGTGCTGGCGGCTAGCTCTTCCAGTCTTCAAGGCGGAGCTCCTCGGTCCTATGAAGGAGAGGACGGACGCTAGCGTTCGGCTGGATGGCATAAAGCTAAAGTTTTCAAGGCCATGCTCCACTTCGTCTACACCGACTCATTGCCGCATATAGACGCGGGAGAGGTGATGCCGATGGCTCAGCATTTGCTGGTGGTGGCAGACAGGTATAATCTGGCGAAGCTGAAGTCGAAGTGTGAGGACACGCTGCGCGGACACTTCGACACCAGCACGGTGGCAACTATATTGGTGCTGGCCGAGCAGCATTGCTGTGGGGCGCTCAAGGATGCATGCTTCGAGTTCGTCGCGCCTTTGGGCAAATTCAAAGCACTCACGGCTAGTGATGGCTTTGAGCATCTGATGAGGAGCTGCCCCCATCTTCTCAAGGAGCTGGTTGCCAATCTGGCCACCTAGAGTGTCGGTTTGGAAGTTGATTTAATCTATCGTTTGTCTTTTCCATTCCGTGATCAAGATAACGAGTACTTCGAATAAAAGTTTTTATTTTCTGAAAATACCGAGCTCTAATAGTTTTCCCCATGGAAGTGCTAGCTGATTAGGTGGAAGCATATTATTGACTGATCTGAAATTTGTTGCTCTTAGCTGATCTACATGTAGATAGTTAAAAAGGAAACAAAATGAACAATGCACAATCCGCCCGTGGAGGAAAAAAGGCTCTTAATTCCATAGGTTTCACTTCCCTCTCCCTAGCAGTGACAACGCCATACGCTATCTGCCACCGCCATGTCCACACACGGTGCTTTCTCACATGTCCGTGGGAGGAAGGCTGCACATCGACTTGGCTCAGGTACGAAGGAGGTGGATCCTCGTCTCCCTCTTAATTCTTTGAGCCCCTAAGAGAATCTCAATACTCCCTCCGTTTTTCTATAGAAGAGCACTTCATTTTTCATGTCAAACTTTGACTTATAATTTTAAAAATATATCATTGAAAAGTTTTATGAAATGTGCATCCAATTACATTACTTTTGTGGCATAAAACTCACATTTTTGTTGGTAAAATGAATGGTCAAAACTAGACATAATAAAATGAAGTGACCTTGTATATAAAGCGAAGGAGCAACATATGTATACTTGCTGACCTAAAAAGAAGTTTTAGGCATAGGCGAGAGAAGATGGTAGGAATCTTTGTTTTCTCTACTCCCACGGCTAGCCTAAAATTCAGTTACCTATAACTAAAACTCCTATCTCTCTTTGTATTGTGCTATCCTACTCCAAATTTTTCTTGTATTTTTTGTGAATTTTTTATGTTCAATTGTCTACCATGTACAGATGAGTCTGGGCACCAAATTGCTGCACTCGTACATTTCATCATATAAAATTATTCAAACACACAAAAAGAAACATTCAGACACAAACATAGTGATTCAAACACAATTCCACAAATAATATTTAGATTTTGAATTGAAATACAAACCAAACATAGTAGTTCTAAATCGAAGCGAACATATCATAGACTAACATACATAGATAGATCTAACTCGATGTTAAACTAACTTAGATACTTCTAATCCATTGTTAAATGAAGATATACTTCCAAGTCCATCTTGTGAGAGGAAATCTCAATCAACCCCCCTCCCAAATCCGACTATGGTTGTGGCAATCATTGTGTCCTCCTAGTGGGCCAAGGGGTTGGGACACACCTCGTAGTTGGCATGCTCCATGGCTACTAGCTGAGTCGGCAAGGTAAATGCAACAAGTGTATCGTTGGTAGAAGTCACACTTCCACCTTCGTGCCCCTCTCGGCAAGAAAATTCCTGCAATTACTCTTCCAATGACCGACCTCCTTGCTATAAAAGTGTGTGGTCTTGAATCCGACCCTAACTTAGGCACAGTGGTTCAAGGGATCATATCCTAATCCTTGCCCTTTGCCTTAGCCTTCTTCTTAGTCCAATAACTTTTATTGAACTTACCCTTATTCTGCGCCATCAACACTTGATGTGCACCCTTCTTAATGTCCGCTCTGTCATCTTAAGTATCCCATGCAACTCGGTGAGCTTCTTATGCATGTTGTTCATATGCACTAGTAGAAAAACACCTATTAGTCGGTTCGTAAGGGCCTTTAGTTCCGGTTCATGAACCAGGACTAATGAGTCATTACTAATACCTCCCATTAATAGAAAAGGGGCCTATTGACCCGGTTGGTGAGGACCTTTAGTCCCGGTTCATGATTAGGGACTAAAGGGTCGGTACTATCTACAGCCCTTTAGTCGGTTCAATCGAGGCAGGACTGATGGAAACCTCCACGTCAACCTCTGCGCTGAGCCAGGCGGGGAGGGCCTTTGGTCCCAGTTGGTAGCACCAACCGGGACCAATAATCATCCAGCGTCGGCATTTCTATAGCTGGGGTTATTGTTTTTCTTTTTGAAAGGGGGGGGGGGGGTGGGGGGTTTGGGGGGTTGATTGTGGTGTTTCATAGATTGTGTTAGCTAGCTAATTAATATATGAAGTGTCCTCTCTTTTTGTCTAGTGGTTGAGTCGGCCTTCGTACTATACATACGTATAGAGAGGACTAGCTGAACCGCTAGCTAGCTAGTAAGCAAGCGAAGGAAGCAGGAAGATGCGTCATGAACATATATGCATCTGAGGAGGGAAGTGATATGACCACCTCTCCTTCTCAGAGATTGGTCCGAACAACAAGTTCTCGTATATATCTATCCGACACTACGGCTACATATATACAATAATTATCTTTTACAAAAATAATCTCCTAACATCACGGACGGCGTGGTCCACATAGTTTTCTCCGTCTTTAAGCGATCACGTGGTCAAGAAAGAATGCATAATTCCTCTTGAATTGCTTTCATGGTGATCTGGTGCTAGTAGTTCATCCGCATCCGAAACATCTAATTTTAAGAAGGGGTCAATACATATATATGAATGAATGAAACTCAAAAAATGATGGTAATAAAATAAAATTGTGAATATTGTTATTTCGCACTTCATATTGTTTGTCGAGTAGCCCGCTCACGAGGTCGTGTGGCGGATGGACTATAAGCGTAGTATCCACAATCATTCCTTGTTCCTGCCACAACCACTTTACAAGAAATAGAGGTCAATCAAACTGATAATTAGCAAGCATGTTAAATGGTATTGATGAAACTAAGCGCTTGAATTACTAGCGAGATCGTGGAATAAGCTACTATAGTACTTACTGAATTGTCTAAATTGCAGCTTCTTGGCAGTCCGGAGCTTTTGGTGAATTTTCTCCAAACCCTGCCATATACAAAGAAAACAATTACTTGATATCAGAAATGAACAAAGTTGCTAATATGGTGGATAATGATCGATTTAACTTACTTCTCGAGCATTTCAGTCATGTCTGCATACTCCTTGGGATCTTTTCGTCTCGAGTCTAAGACAGTTACTACTCCCTGCTCAACCTTAATCTCTAGGAGAATATAGTGGAACCTGCGAACGCATGCATAACTCATCAATTACATTACTATAACCTAGACTAATAAGGAAACTGAATATGCCACAAAGGCAGTAACACTCACTTGAAGTTGTAAGGAAAGAGTATTATATCCTTGTGTTCATTTATTACGAGCGATTGTAGCAAGTTGGCCTCGGTATTTTCAGCATGAAATTCAACCTCAGTTGCATCTATGAGATATGTGTTAATGAACCCAATGGAACCCACTTGTCTTTTCTTCAATTGGCGATCTTCAATCTGCATAATATAGTGAGGATAATTATAAATACATGCAATGAAAGAGCTGAGTTATATAGAGACTTAATGGCGAAGTAGTACTACTTACAGACGATGGCAATTGACCGTTGCTTTATCGAGGGCCAATTGATTGAAAAAGCGATAGAACTCCTCAAATTGAATAGGCAATAGTTCAATTCCAGCGAAGTCATGCTCCTTTTAACTCTCACATACAAAGTACTCCTCCCCTCGGACTCTCTGCGGGTTTTCATGTACCAATCATGCAATCTTCGCATCATCGTTGATAGAGAGCTTTCATCTTTGTGAGAGGCTTCCCGTACTTTCGTATCTTTGTATCTGCACCTCAAGAAATCATAATGTACATCGTCCAGGCGGGTAATCTGCGGGATTGCCATAACGGGCACCATCCTCGGATCGGCGATGTCGCTAGCGGGCACCTTGGCGGGGGGCACGATTGCTTAGCTTGTTACGTAGAAATTTGGAGCAATTTGTTTCCCGGCTCGTCGTTCTTTCATCCTTTGATCCTTGACAATACTTCCCGACCTCTCCACTTCGGCAAATGCCTTTCCAATAATCGCTCATAGTTGCCTTTGGCGAAGACTTGGAGTGGTTTTGTCGGGGCAGCAGTGTAACCGCTTAACTCACCGGGATCTACCTTCTCCTCCGGAGGTGGATGTCTCTTTGCTTTCAACCCTTGAAACCAGTCATCCACTTGATCTGCGCGATCTTCGCGTTTTCCTCCTCGCTCCTCTCGTGCGGTAACTTCTGTGGAGTCTTGAGAGAAGGACGAATCTGTATCTCCTCCGCCTTTGGCTGTCTTGCTAAAGGCTTGGCCGAAGCGAGGCAGGTGGATGTCTTCTTTCCTTGCTTACGAGGCGGAGGAAAAGGACTCTGACGGCCGGAGCAGCCCGGAGGCGGTGGCGGAGTCTCTTCCGCCCTTCTTGCAGGCGGAGAAGGAGGAGGCTGGCTGCTCAGGCGTACGTGCAGGCGGAGAGAAGGAGGCGGAGTGCCGCCTGGCGCGGAGAAAGGCCGGCGAGTGCCACGATCGTCACTCACCGGAGGAGGAGGCGGTGGAGGAGGCGAGTGCTGACTCACCGGAGGAGGAGGAGGAGGCGGGCGTCGATTCGGAAGGTTGATGAGATCCTTCCGCCATAGGCATGGAGTCTTGAGCGAGAACCCAGCCGATACTCCCCTTCACCGGTAGGGTGGTCGGCCGGAGGTCCTCAAATCCCTCCGTTATTTCATCGACCATCACCTTAGCATATCCTTACGGAATCGGCGGCGGTGAAAAAGTTGAGTCGGGTTTAGTAGGATAAGCGAGCCAACAACCGCCTTGACCTTCAAATTGCTCCATTGCGCCATAAGGTGGCAATTTTCAGCATCCGTGATAGCATCCACGGGATAGGCTGGCGAGGAGCCGTCAAGGCATGCTTTGCTTTCTGGCTGAAGCATTTCGGTGGAAACCACTGCCTTTCTCTGCTTGAGATAAGCGGGGTATCTTGGAGAAGCTTGACGGAGTCGTTTGTTGTGATCTGCTGCTTCTCGTTCCTCTTCTCGTTCCTCTAGCCCCATTACCCTTTACGTGCGGCCTTTGCATTGAAGCTCTGCTACAGTTTCTTCCTCCTCTCATGAGTTTTGTAACCCCCTGAAATGCAAAATCCAGCCTTCCACGAAGCAGACTGGCGTGCCTGGGTAATGCGTCCGGGGTGCTTTCGAGATTCCCAAGGGCCATTGTGATCTCGTCCTTCTCCCTGTCTGGAGCGAACTTCCCTTCTTTGCTGACGCTTGATATATTGCTTTGAAGCCTCTTGTTGGTATGTCCAATTGTTAAATAGTCCAAATGCACTTCCACATTATAGGGTCCAAGGATCCATGACCCCGAAGAACCAAGTCCGGAAACAGCAGTGCAGCGATTCGTTGTCTCTGGTTCGATCCCTTTATCAAGCAGATCATTCTCAGCCTTGGCCCACTTAAGTAGGGACTCTACGAGGCAACCACTTGACCCCGTCGCGATGGTGAAGCTTCTTCTTAGCAGCATTTCTCTTGTTTGTCACCGACATCTTTTACTCTTTTCCGATGTCTTGTAGGCCACAAATCACCGGGCAGATCATCTCGATCTTCTCATATTTTCCCTTGAATTCTGGTGTCTCATTTTTTTTCGACATACGTATTGAGTTCTTTCTTCCAATTCCTGAATAGTTCTCCCATCTTCTTAAGAGCAAAAGACTTGATTAATGGCTCTATTACTGGCTTCTCCGGATCATCCTCTAGCGGTAGGGTAAAATTTGACTTGACTTCGGTCCAAAAGATCATTTTACGCATATCATTGACAAAAAGACACCTCGGGTCTTACGTTCTTGAAGCTTATACCATTGGTGGATGCTGATCGGGATCTTGTCCCTAACAGAACCCGCCTTTGAGCAACAAATGCCTTCTTTGTCCGATAGGGTTCAATCGGTTGGCAAATCGCCTTAGCGATTTGTATGATCTCAAACTTTTCATCGAGCTCAACTTTTTCTTGGGCCTCGTCTCTTTACGAAGTTGTGCTTTCGATCCGGAGGAGTTAGAAAAAGAACAAAGGCGAGAGTTAATTAATATGTGTACATACCAAAACAAAGGCGAGAGCTACTTTCGGCCGGGCTTAACTAATATATATACTGGCGGGACTCGGTTTGGTGATCATCGGGCCGTCCTCACGGTCTACTTCTTCACCCTCTCCTTCTTGCCTGGCATTGGGTCGCCAGAGCCATGTAAATCATAGCCAACTTCTTCTTCACCCTCTCCTTCCGGACCATCGTTGTCGTTGAGAAACATCAGCGGCGGGGCGACATCACTTCCTTGTGCGATTATGTCCCTCAACAAGCGCTTCTTATTAGCCCGTCTTGGTGGGTGTCCATAGTTTCTACAAATATTTACAACATGGCAATTATTATTCAAACATGACAGATAAGGATATATTAGTGGCAAGCGTAGAACTAGCTAGCTAATCACAATAAGGAATCATATTAGTGGCCTCGGCGCTGCTTCTCTAGGGTTTGGGGTGGCCTCGACAAGCGCTTCAAGGGTTAGGGGTGGCCTCGAGAGCGCTTCAAGCTAGGAGGGTAATGTCTCGACCCCACACGTGTTGAAGCTATCGGGAGGGGGTCGGCGTTGAACACTACATCTATGTCCCACGGTGGCGTGGGCATCGGCGCCCTTGATAGGAGGTAGAGGTCGTGGATACGCGGCGGTCGAGGTCGAGGGTCGAGGATCGCCGAGGTCGGGAGGTTGCCTAGTGTCAAAGTTCAACAAAACCATGTCTTCATCATTAGGAGAAAATGTGGTGCATGATGGTGCGAAGCTCTACAAAGTTATTTTGGAGCAGGAGTCCCCGAGATAGGATAATTAGCTTTTTGGTACAAAGTTCAGCAAGAACCTTCGAATATCGTTATTTGGAAGGCCTTTGCTGAAATTAGTACAAAAGGCAAATTATCTATCAGGAACTCCATTCAATAACTTTGGAGAACTTAAATACAATCATGCCATGAGTTACTTCGGCTAATGTGATGAAGCCATCAGATTTCTTCAATACTTTGACACTGGGAACCCTCTCGACCTCGGCGATCCTCGACCTGAAACGACCACAGAACCCTCGACCCTAGGCGACCACAGGAACCCTCGATCCCTCGGCCCTAGAACCTCGACCCGGGATAATATGACTAGCGCTTCAGGGGTAATATCGACAGCGGCGAGATACATACAGGAGGAGAAATTAATGTTTATCGGGAGGGTATATGACCCCCCCATGTATTGAAGTTATCGGGAGGGTATATGGACCCCTCGTGTTGAAGTTATCGGGAGGGTATATCGGCGATAATGAGAGGAGAAGATCGAAGAAAAAGAAAGAAAGAAAAAAAGAGGAGAAGAAGAAAGGAATAGAGGAGAAGAAGAAAAAATACTTCTTTTTCTTCTTTTTTCCTCCTCTTCTTTATTTCTCCTCTTCTTCCTCTCCTCTTCTTCTCCTTTCTTCCTCTTCTTATTTTCCTTTTTCCTCTCCTTCTTTTTCTTCTTCTTCCTTCTTTCTAGCTAGATATATAAAACTTTTCTAAAAATGTAACTTTTGCATATATAAAACTTTTCTTCTTCTTCCTTCTTCCTTCTCTTCCTTCTTCCTAAATATACAAAACTTTTCTAAAAATGAAACTAACCTAAAATTAATGTACTAAATCAGAGAACAATTGAAAACACCATGCATATTACAATTGAAAAAATACATACATTCATACAAAAAATATATAAAAAAATATATAAAAAATATATAAAAATATATGAAAAAAATATGAAAAAGGAGGCGTGCGCTGGACCAAGCTACCAGCGAGGATAGGGCGTGGTCAGGCGGGCGGATGTGGCGAGGTGGGCAGGCGGCCTTGTACGTCAGGCGGCCCGTGAGGCGGCAGCTGACAGTGGTGGGCAGGCGGGCCCAGCGTCGAGGCGAGGCGTGAGCGGTGGCGTGGCGGGGAGCAGAAGCGAGGCGTGAGCGGCAATGACAGCGAACGCAGGCGGCAATGATGTGGCCAGGCGACATGACAGTGACGTCGGGGCAACTGGCGGCGTCGATGTGCTTCGGCGTCGTCGGGGAAGCTGGCGAGGAAATCTGAAATTTCCCAAGTGTTTTCTTATATAGCAAGGAGCATTAGTCGGTTCGTGGCACCAAGCCCGGGACTAATGCCCCCTAATCTCGGTTGGTGCCACCAACGGGACAAAACCTCTTTGACAGCCAAAAGGGGCGGGGAAGCGGCGACCTTTGGTCGGTTGAGTAGCATAACCGAGACTAAAGAGGCATCGATCGATTGGTGCCACCAACGGGACCAAGACCTGCTAGTCCCGGTTGGTGCCTGTAGGGACCAAAACCAATTTAATGCTGCCCGGCGCCCAAAAGTTTAGTCCCACCTCGCTAGTTGAGAGAGGCACCGAGAGTGGTTTATAAGCGTTCTTTGCGCCCACCCTCTCGAGCTCCTCTCAGCTGGGAGAGCTTCGTGCCTAATCTGTCATCACTAGCTATGTGCTGTGGGCCTACTTGGCCTCTGTGGTGCTGAATCTGGCCCATGCTTAGGGTTTCTAGTCGTGGGCCGTGGGGGTCCGATGGTGACACTATTTTTCGAGTTTTTTGTTTTTGTTTTACATGTTATTATTTATTTTTTGTTGTTTTTTGCTTTATTTTTTAATTCTTTTGCTTTTTAGTTTTAGAAAAATTATAAACTTTCTGTTAGTGCCATTAGTTTTCAAATTTGAAAACACCTTTTTGTTTTCTTTGTTGCTTTATTTATTTTATTTTGTTTCTACTTACAACAAAATACTTATTATTGCTATTTTTATTTTTTAGGTTTTTTGTTACATTTTTACTTGTATTATTTATTTTTGTTGTTTTTTTCTTTATTTTTTAATTCTTTTTTGCTTTTAGTTTTAGGAAAATTATAAACTTTTACATTAGTGCCATTAGTTTTCAAATTTGAAAACACTTTTTCTGTTTTTCTTTGTTTGCTTTATTTATTTTATTTTGTTTACGCTTACAACAAAGCGGTTGTGTAGAGGACTGGCTTATAAACCGATTGTGGCGCCCTTGATTGGCGAGGTATTCAAATTCATAGTTTTCAAATGAACTCTGAAAAAGTTGGCATAGCATGTGCATGTACAAAGCGAATGATGGTATCATACTAAATGCATTACAAAGTTGGCATGGTATCATCATAATAGTTGCGGGAGAAAGTCTTCACTTTTTCTTAAACGTAGCCGTTGCTTATTACGTCGTAACCATGGATAATCTTCATCGTTTATCGGGGATGCTTGGGTTAGCCTTGACTTTAAAGGAAATTTCATGAAACTTTTCATACTCTTGAGACATATACGTCTTGCCCTCCACTCCCGGGATGTCCCTTTTTCACAGAAAAGAACTATGTGGCGCTTTCTGGCTCGTTGTATGATGTATTCGCTTCCTTATCTTTTCTTTCCTCGGTCTGAAGTAGACATGTCCTTCACACTGTAGATAACGCATATTGCCACATCATTAGCTAGGGCCGAGCGGTTACGTCGGTGTATTGCCCCAAGATTTTTCGGATCCTTTGTTGTCATTCCGTCTTGGCGTGGGTCTACATGTACCACGCTTCTCTGACAGTTGACCCACTTGCACTTAAACAAAGGGACCTTAAAAATCTACTCCGTAGTCAAGTTCCCATATGTCTACTATGTAACCATAATATGTATGTCATTTCCCTTGTGGATTTGCTGCGCATCAAAGCGGACACACGCTGTTTTTAGTTAGTTGCTCTTTTCATCTTAATTCAATCGTGTAAAATGTATTCCCATTTATCTCGTATCCTTTC